>JAOPSE010000004.1:23061636-23661636 GCA_029449295.1 Zea luxurians
GGATTTTTTAGTCTGAATCTCTAAAATGGCTAGGTTTTGGAGTTTGACCAATGAATTTTTTGATATATTTAGCATACGATGGATACCTTCCTAAATCCCTTGGTAAAAATTAAAGCAAAATAATAACTTAGATCTAATGTATGACATATTAATGATCGAGGGACGTATGTGGGTTCATTTTACCATCTATATCAAGTTGCAAAGATAAGTTTTACATTTTATATCATATATATCATCAAATTAAAGCAAAATAATTTACTATGTTTTTCCCTTACTATGTTTTTCACAATAAATCTTATCAGAAATATCATACGAAGACAGTTTCATATTTAGAAGTGTCTAGTATACTCACTAGCATCTAAGATAGTTCTTATAGTCTAGACGACTCTAAAAATCTCTTTAGGGCATGTATAATGGAGTAGACACCAAAATGGTTCTCCAAGCACAATAGACAATTAAGAGACTATATTTAGGGGTGGGCATTTTAAAACTGAAACCCGAACCGAACCCGAATAGACCGAATTATCGGTCATTCGGGTTTTCGGGTTCGGTTCCTATATATTTTGAGGTATGAGTTCGGGTTCGGTTCCTAACCTTTAAAACCAGAATAGAACGAATAACCCGAAATATAAAAAAACTCTTAATATGTGATGATATTATTATATGATTTATGAACTTATTAGCTAAAAAATTATGATATCATCTTAACCATAGTATATATATCTATGTATGCTATTTTTTATTAGACACTTCTTGTAATAATAGTACTTCCAATTAATTATTCATTGTATATATTTTAACAAAATATACTAGTCTCTCTACTATTTAGGTCTATTCGGTGGACCGAATAGACCGAACCGAAATTGTGGTCGATTTGGGTTCGATTTCCTCAAATTATTTTGAAATTTCGGTTCTCATTTTTAAGAACCCGAAATTTCAAAAAACCTGAATAGACTGAACCGAATTACCCTAATAGAACGAATGCCCAGCCCTAACTCTATTATACAATGGAGTGTCTATAAATATAGCCTATTAATAAATACAGAAGTAAATGTGTTTATACATCATCGGATCTTTAGAACAGATAACAAATTCGTACAGTGGAAGTGAGGCGTCTGTTGCTACTTGGGTTACAAGCCAAAGGCGTCTCTTCACAAAGAGATAGCTCCACGATTTGTTTTACAAATACCCCTTTAGACACCTCAAAAGCCTCTACATTAAACACTATTGTTCATGCCTTATTTGAGATGGTTTCATATAAAGAAGTGTCTAATATACTAACCAAAATCTAAGACAATTCTTGCAATCATAATGACTCAAAAGGTATATTTATTTGAGACGTTTTCAATAACAATCCATCTTAAATAAATATAAGAGATTTGTTGTGATGTAACTTTCTCAAAACACTCCTTTATCAAAGACGGTTCTCCAACAAATTGTCTTACCTTACTTATCATCATATGATAAAAGACGCTTCTATAAAATGCATTGATATCCGTCTTCAAATGTGCGTCTTAAATAAGCATATCTCTAGTAGTGTTAGTCTTAGATTGAAAAGGAAATGGAGTTTTTGGCAAAGGCAAGGCTTCCACTACAACTCTTTCGGTATCATTTATCCTTTGCCATACTCATAAACTTTCATTCATATCCTTTTTACAAAGGCGGAGAAAAGAGTAGGCCTCTCAAGTTTCTTTGTTTTTGGCGCTTAATGCCAAAGGGGGAGAAATTAATAGGCCCAAAGCAATAGGACCACACCACCAACCTGTTTTCTAAAAACTTTTTTAAAAAGGGGCAGAAATTATTCAAATTACAAAAACCCTCCTGACAGCTAAGAGGAGAACTTCTTCAGTGGGAGCTTTTATTTATCCAAAGGAAAAGCATTTGAAACAGGGAGATAATTTTCAAAAAACTTGAAAATGCCTTTTGAAATCATGTTCTTATACCATTGGCTAATTCAAAAGAATTTCAAAGACTTTTTCAAAAGATTTGCAAAAACTAGCTGACTGGTGCAAATGGGGTCCGAAATGTTAAAAATATCAAATCAAACATATATGCCTTAGAAAAGCTTTCATTTCAAAGTAACTTATGCACATCTGTCAAAATGCAAACTAGTTACATTTCTACACTTTGTATTTGCTTTGGTTTGTGTTGGCATCAATCACCAAAAAGGGGAAGATTGAAAGGGAAATGGCCTCAATATTTCCTATAATCGATTTTGGTGTTTGACGACCATCACAAACCTTATTGACTAACTAGTTTGCCTAGTTGATCATTTGTCAGGTGGATAAGTTCATCTACAACTACTCTAAGTCGACTGTCCGAAATATCGTAGATTATTCCAAACAAGAGAAGCTTTTTGAAAAACACCTATGCACGGACTATTCGGGCCATTACGGCGGACTATCCACGACACCAAGGTGAGCCTCGAATAGGAACACTGCAAAAGCACAATTTAACACTACGGACCGTCCGAAAGAGAAGTAAGCAAAGTCCGAGACCAAGCGCGGACCGTCCGGCCTCAGGCACGGACCGTTCGGTCATTGAAAAAACCAGAAAAACCCGAAGGTGACGGGTTCAGTAAAATGCATTTTTAGCGTCCTCACAGACCGTCCGCGACTACTCATCTGACGATGCATTAAATACAGTATAACCGTTGATATAGCCGTTACTGCTGACCGTTACGATTCCAGCCGTTGATGTGTAGGGCCGGACCATCCGGATGGGGGCGCGGACCGTCCGCGGTCGGCAGAAAAGGATCAATAGCTAGGAAGTGGTTGGAGGCTATAAATACAACTCCAACCACCTCCATTCAGGAGATCCATGCACTCTATTCATTCACATTCAATACAAGAGCTAGCAATCCATTCCAAGACACATTCAGTGCTTCCAATCTCTCCAAGTCCCACAATTAAGACAAGTGATCATTAGTGCTTAGTGACTTGAGAGAGTGTGATCCGTGTGTTATTCGTCGCTCTTGTTGCTTGGTTTTCGTAATCATGCTTTCTTCAGCTCTTTCTCAACCTTCTTAGTGAATTGTAAAGCAAGCAAGAGACACCTAATTGTGTGGTGATCCATGCAGGGTCTTAGTGACCCGTGTGATTAAGAAGAAGCACTCAACCGGTCTAAGTGTCTGATTGAGAGAGGGAAAGGGTTGGAATAGACCTGACCTTTGTGGCCTCCTCAACAGGGACTAGGTTCTTTGGAACCAAACCTCGGGAAACAAATCACCGTGTTTATTTGTGTTGATCTTCATCGCTTGATTTGTTTCTCCCCTCTCCTCTCTCTCTAAAAGTTCTCTTGCTCACATCATTTTGAGTTTGCTTCGAAAGTTATCCGCATTGATGGAGCAACTCATTGCAAGAGAAACTATCTTCCGCACTCCGAATTATTTCTAGCACTAATCCCGGGTATAATGCATGTTCAAAGTATATAATTTTCAGGTTTTGCCTATTCACCCCCTCTAGGCGACTTTCAATGGCTCCATGAGAATAAGAGGCAACAGAAGCTCATCGACTGTCACAACCAGATTTAATGGACAAAGCCAGGTGCATCTCATACATGCGCCAAAGAAGACAACATATATAATAACAGAGTGTATAGAGATAAATGTCACAATATAATCAGAGTACTTATTACATAGCGGAAGTCTTACAAAATAAAGTAAAATATAGATTGAACTAAAATCCATCCTTGGCGCCAGAATGTCAACCGGGAGACGCCACCTAGATCGAATTGGACTCCTCGTCGCGTGGCTCCTCTTGAACCACCTGTTCTTCTCCTGTGGGGGTGTGAGACAGCAAGGGTGAGCTCACACATGATCGTAGCTCAACAAGTTTTGGGGAAACTAGAGTGCATGAACTCACCAAAGGTGGGAATTCATGTGATGTGTAAGGCTGATCAACAATAGGGGTTAAAGCTGAGCATTGCTTTTAATAAGTTGGTCAAATTTTTAATAGCAATTACTAAATGTAAGTGAATACCAAACCATAATAAGAATAATAGAACAAAATTAATAAATAATCCCATGCAATGCAAATGACAATTGAATTTAAGTTCCATAAATTAATCATGCGAGAGTCCTGAGCTGCTCATGATCGTGAGCTCGGCTAGTATACCAGTTTTACACTCTACAGAGGTTGTACCCTGTACCCACAAGTCGTGTATCCCACGTCGCCAGGGTTTGCAAGGCCCTTAGGACACTACCGAGGTGAATGACTAGGGATCCACTACAAGGCCTTTACAAAGTTCCACTAGCTTTCGAAAACCTGCTAGAATTTATAGGAAGAGCACTTGCAAGAATCCCTCGTCTGACCGCCATCGCAGCAAAATCAATCCGAGAACCTCCTTGCATGCAACTCCTCTACTGCTCTTGCCCCTTTCGGGTAAGGTAGTCTTCCACTAGCTTTCCTAATTAGTTAGCCAAGGGGTCCCATTCCTACCTTGTGGTGGCACGTGTTTCTCAAGTTAAGCTCCATGTTCCAATTAAAATAATAATGATCTTGACATGAACATAAATAAAATAAAAAATAATTGGAACATGGATATAATGAAATATTATCCCAAAACCATGTAAAGCAATAACATAACTACCCAAATGATTCAGGGATAAACAAGGTAAAAGATAAACAGACTAAGGTGACCTATTGGGTCCCATCAAAATTAAACCTATGCATTGAATAATAATAATAAAGAATATTATTGGGTAACAAAAGTGGATCAAGGGCACAACTTGCCTAGGACTTGAGATTCCAGGTACCAGGATGATCCACAGGTGACTCGCGACCTCACTGCTAGTCGTAGCAATACAAACAAACATGGTATAGACAAAATTAACATCACACCAAACATAAGAACAATTTGTATAATAATGATCTACACGTCGCTACGAGATCGTGGGATCGAGAACTAGTAAGATCGAAGTTGGGTCATCAAGTTATGAGTTGATTAAATGATTAACACTAGGTTCTATGTTTATTTTATAATTCCAGAGAAAAGATAACCTAAAGTAGTAATAAATTTAACTCTAATATAATTATCAATTGACCATAGATCATATTTTAGTAGGTTATAATGGTAAGTAGATTAACCAGACTAACCAACATAAGTTAAATAAAGACCTAACTATAGAAGAATGAGACATGGTATAATAAGTGTTGTTATTGCATAGTAAATATTTATACGAAGGTAACGCAACTGGAACGGTCCAAATCGGAATTAAAATGAAGAAGTTATGGATTTACAAAGTTTCAAGTGTTGGATAAAAGATTAATCAGGATATTAATTTTAATGTGGCTTTCATGTTTAAACAGTGATATTAGCTGGTAAACCATAATATTACAAAATTATAGGAACAGGAATGGACTTAAAAGGAGTTAGTATGAATTTTCTATGAATAAAATGAGTTTCTGGTATTATTTATATACTAAAAATCATTTTCTATAATTATTTATTTATTTTCTCTGCTCTCTAGACTTTGCGCATAAAAACAGGTAAGTATAGGGGGTTCTGCACAAGATTTCTTAGACTCAGTCCACAACTACGGTGGACGGCGGGTTTATTTTTGAAATTGTCGAGGGCTCATATTCTAAAAGTTCTGGGTGAAGGGGTACGGTTCTTTTTGAGTCGTTCGATTCGAAACTGGTGGTCCAGATTAGATCTAATCTCTCTTGAACCGGTACCAAATAGTGGTCGTCCAATCAAGATCCTACGGTCTAGATTAGATCTCCCTATTTACACAACCAGCGCGCATGATGGCCGCAGGATCTGCGATCTAAGGCCCTGATTTAATGCATCCCGCGATCCTACTTCTACCGTTTATCGCAAGGTCAACGGTTCCGAATTCGTGGAACCTGATCGCTGCACTCACTCTAATCCATTCGCCCATCAACGATCCGACGGCCATCGCTCTTCTCTCTCACCTCGACCCGAGACGACGACGGCGCCCACGGTGCACGGTGGCGCACCCACCGGAGACCCCAGAACCTACAACGCACGACCCTAATTCCCTAATAGAGCGAAGCTACACGATCCTGGGTGCTCGGCGAACATGGCAAAGGACATACCAGAGGCAGATACGGTCTCTGCGACGGCACCCACGACGTGAGGCGGATTGGCTGCCGATTTCACGGTACGACGAGCAATTCCATGAGTGTCAATCCATAGTGTGCCCCAGCGAGGTTCTCCATGGTCCGCCACACCATGGTGAACACCCGAGATTACATCCTGGATGCCAATCGATGCTGAGCGCGAGTTAGGGTGTCAGTGTATACTCTGGATTGTCGCGGCGGCACACTTCTTATGCACGGTTATGGCTTGTGCGCATTCTTATAGGTCCGGGATCAAGGAAGTCGGCTAGCGCACAACTCAGCCCGAACGGTTTCAATGGCATTGACAAATTGCTCGGGGAAATCCCAAGAATCGCGGCATCGCGGCAACGATTTTGATAGACCCGAGCTAGGAGAAACGCCTGGCACCGTGGCCCACATGGCATTCAACAGATGGTTTCTTGCGAGCGTGAGTGGCTGGCGAAGCGAGCCCCACATTAAGTGGGATAAGGTAGCGGGCTCGCGGAACAACGCCTTGCAGCAAATGAGTGGTCGCTATGAGGCCGACAACGCGCCCCTACCCGCAGTCTAGGTGCAGCGTGCAGTTGGGCCGAGGCGCGAGTGTAAGCTGGGCCGCGCGGAGTGGATATTCGACCCATGCATCTGTGTGCCCCTTTTTTTCTTTTTAATTTCTTTCAAACTTTCAATTCCTATTTCAAATTCAAACCTGATTCAACTTTCTGTTTGAATTTCAGACTTCCATTTCCAAACATAATTCTAATGTGGATATAAATCCTACTAACTTTAATATTACTATTTATTTCCATTCCTTTATTTAATTCTAGACTTAAATGACTTATACTATCTTTTCTCATTTTTTTCTATTTTATATTTCCATTTATAAATTGAGATCACATTCATGTTTTCCTTAAAATTTATAGCCACAAAACCATTGACAAGGGATCAACCTTTCTTTATCTATTTATTGGTCATTTAGTATTCCCAATTGATTATGAAGAGGAAATGCCCTGTTAAATTCCAAAGGTTTTCAAAAATTCTAGAACCATTATCATTGGTATTCTTAATTCTTTATTCCATTATATATTTTCTTTGTCCTACCAATTTTAGGTCTTACATCGACCAACAAGTCCTGGTGGCCGCGATCTGTGGCAGAACCGCCCAAATTATTCTAGCTTAAGTGCCCAAGTCGCACCCTTAAAGGCAGCAACACACTTAAACCAGAATAACCCGTCAGTTCCTCGGATCTAGTCTGATAAAGCCACTATCAGGATCGAGTACCACTAGCTCACTCGAAGGTGAGGCACAGAGAAATACAATAAAGCATAATACCACAAATTAAGAAAGTATCATTAGTGATTACATTATCGGAGTTTCAGAAATAATAACCATAAATTTTAATGTAGCGGAAATAACTAACGGAGAAAACCGAGTAACATGGCGAGGCCTGGCCGCACTACTCCTCCTGGTCCTCTCCTGCGGAAGCAGTAACCCTCTCGACTGTCTATCTCGGTGGCAGGGATGAAGGACAAGTTACACCATCAACCAAAACAAGGAGGTACCTGCAAAAATTATGCCACAAGCAAGGCTGAGTATACTAATACTCAGCTAGACTTACTCGTTGTGAGGAGTCTACTCCTCTACCTCTAGACCATGAAGATGTTTGGCTGAGGAGGTTTGGTTTGCCAAAAGCACTAGCTGAGTCTAAAAACTTGTTTTAGCTTTTCATGTTCTAGAATAATAATTTAGACTAGATGAGCACCTAACTATCCATACATGGTATTAAGCAATTTAGTCAACCAACATCTTTGTAAGTAACCTCATTTCCACTTAATACTCAATGCAGTACAATGGATCATGCAGTGTCATTAGCTGCGAGAAGCAGACGATTCGAATCGAGTTTTGACCTTGCAAGGTAAACCTAAACACACGACATGTCAGGGCACTCTGTCCACACACACGTCAATCATCCCCATCGATTCCCTGGCAACAGAACAAGGCTCACGACCTTGGCGTACAATGCTCCAATTGTCCCCGGCTACCGCCGTGCAATGGCCTCACTTGTACCCACCATAATCCGGCATGGGAGACTCCATCTCAGGTCTAGTGAGGGGTAAAGTCTGCGGGCAGGTTCAATCAGGTACTAGGCTTACCGGTTACCATATTTCCCGATATGTATTTAGTACATTCAAACGCTTGACACAGGTATCCGCACATTAATCTTGATTCCGATTTCGTCTTGTACAACGCATCCCCATGGACCCATGTTCACAGACCATCATCATTCCGTTATCAAAGTGGATACAACCAATTCCTGACCTCGCGCTAGTGTTAGAAAAATCACTCGACTTCTACCGAAATCCTGATTTAGCATAGCAGCTACTCGACCTAGCATACTAGTATCCATCTCAAAAGGAATCTTGAGTTCATGCAACTAGGGTTTCAGGCAACTCCTACACTTAAGTGCACGATACAAGCCTGCAAACAATAAGTGTAGTAAAATAGCACATATAACGGTTATGCATAAAACCGGGACTTGCCTGGTGAAAGGGAATTAGGCTTACACCTATTTTCCTAATTGACTTTGGTGGTTGAATTACCGAACACAAATAATTGGACTAACTAGTTTGCTCTAGTGTATAAGTTATACAGGTGCCAAAGGTTCACACTTAGCCAATAAAAAGACCAAGAATTGGGTTCAACAAAGAGAGCAAGGGATAACCGAAGGCAGCCCTAGTCTGGCGCACCGGACTGTCCGGTGTGCCACCGGACAGTGTTCGGTGCACCAGGGGGCTTCACGCTGAACTCCTCACCTTCGGGAAAATCCAGAGGCGCTCCGCTATAATTCACCAGACTGTCCGGTGTACACCGGACAGTGTCCGGTGCCCCAGGGGAGAGCAACTCTGGAACTCGCCAGCTTCGGGAATTCGCTCCGCTATAATTCACCGGACAGTCCGGTGTACACCTGACTGTCCGGTGAGCCAGTGGAGCAACGGCTACTTCGCGCCAACGGTCACCTGCAGAAGCATTAAATGCGCGCCAGAGCGCGCAGAAGTCAGGCACGCGCGAAGTGGCGCACCGAACACTCTATAGTGCATGTCCGGTGTGCCACCGGACATCCAGGCGGGCCCAGCAGTTAGAGCTCCAACGGTCGGAACCCAACGGCCTGGTGACGTGGCTGGCGCACCGGACTGTCCGGTGCGCCATGCGACTGCAGCCTCCACCAAACGGCTAGTTTGGTGGTTGGGGTTACCACCCCACATTCAAGACATCCAAGTTTTCAACCTTCCAACCACTTACAAGAGCTAGGCATTCAATTCTAGACACACTCAAGTGATCAAATCCTCTCCAATTCCACACAAAGCTTTAGTGACTAGTGAGAGAGATTTGTCGTGTTCTTTTGAGCTCTTGCGTTTGGATTGCTTCTTTCTTTCTCAATTGTTCTTGTGATCAAAACTCAATTGTAACCAAGGCAAGAGACACCAATTGTGTGGTGGTCCTTGCGGGGAAGTTTTGTTCCCGGTTTGATTTGAGAAGAGAAGCTCACTCGGTCCGAGGGACCGTTTGAGAGAGGGAAAGGGTTGAGATAGACCCGGCCTTTGTGGCCTCCTCAACGGGGAGTAGGTTTAAGAGAACCGAACCTCGGTAAAACAAATCCATGTGTCTCACTCTTTATTTGCCCGCGATTTGTTTTCCGCCTTCTCTCTCGGACTCATCATTATTTCTAACGCTAACCCGGCTTGTAGTTGTGATTAAGTTGTAAAATTTCAGATTCGCCCTATTCACCCCCCCTCTAGGCGACTTTCAATTGGTATCAGAGCCAGTGCTTCATTAGAGCCTAACCGCTCGAAGTGATGTCGGGAGATCATGCCAAGAGGGAGATGGAGACCGGCGACAAGCCCATCGGCGACAAGCCCGCTACAAGTCACGGGAAGACTTCATCGGAAGAGTCCCACAACAAAAAGAAAGGGAAAGGGAAGAAAGCTTCTTCCCACAAGTCGCATCGGAGTGGCGACAAGAAAAAGAGGATGAGGAAAGTGGTCTACTACGAGACCGATACTTCATCACCTTCCACCTCCGGCTCCGATGCGCCCTCCATAACTTCTAAGCGCCATGAGCGCAAGAAGTTTAGTAAGATCCCCTTACACTACCCTCGCACTTCCAGACATACTCCATTACTTTCCGTTCCATTAGGCAAACCACCAACCTTTGACGGTGAAGATTATGCTAGGTGGAGTGATTTAATGAAATTTCATCTAACCTCACTCCACAAAAGTATATGGAATGTTGTTGAGTTTGGAGCACAGGTACCATCCGTAGGGGATGATGATTATGATGAGGACAAGGTAGCCCAAACCGAGCACTTCAACTCACAAGCCACAACCATACTCCTAGCCTCCCTAAGTAGGGAGGAGTACAACAAGGTGCAAGGATTAAAGAGCGCCAAGGAAGTTTGGGACGTGCTCAAAACCGCGCATGAGGGTGATGAACTCACCAAAATCACCAAGCGGGAAACGATCGAGGGGGAGCTCGGTCGCTTCCGTCTTCGCCAAGGGGAGGAGCCACAAGACATGTACAACCGACTCAAAACCTTGGTGAATCAAGTGCGCAACCTCGGGAGCAAAAAGTGGGATGACCACGAGGTGGTTAAGGTTATTTTAAGATCACTTATTTTCCTTATCCCTACTCAAGTACAATTAATTTGTGGCAATCCAAGATATACACTAATGACTCCCGAGGAAGTAATCGAGAATTTTGTGAGCTTTGAATTTATGATCAAGGGCTCACGGAAGATCAACGAGCTTGACGGTCCTTCTACGTCCGATGCTCAACCGGTCGCATTCAAAGCGACGGAAGAGAAGAAGGAGGAGTCTACACCAAGTAGAACACCCATCGATGCCTCCAAGCTCGACAACGAGGAAATGGCGCTTGTCATCAAAAGCTTCCACCAAATCCTCAAGCAAAGGAGGGGGAAAGACTACAAGCCCCGCTCCAAGAAGGTTTGCTACAAGTGTGGTAAGCCCGGTCACTTTATAGCAAAATGTCCTATCTCTAGTGACAGTGATAGGGGCGACGACAAGAAGGGGAGAAGAAAGGAGAAGAAGAAGTACTACAAGAAGAAGGGCGGCGATGTCCATGTTTGTCGCGAGTGGGACTCCGATGAAAGCTCTAGCGACTCCTCTGACGACGAGGATGCCGCCAACATCACCGTCACCAAGGGACTTCTCTTCCCCAACGTCGGCCATAAGTGCCTCATGGCAAAGGACGGCAAAAAGAAGAAGGTTAAATCCAAATCCTCCACTAGATATGAGTCCTCTAGTGATGATAATGCTAGTGATGAGGAAGATAATTTGCGTACCCTTTTTGCCAACTTAAACATGCAACAAAAAGAGAAATTAAATGAATTAATTAGTGCCATGCATGAGAAGGACGACCTCTTGGACTCCCAAGAGGACTTCCTAATCAAGGAAAACAAAAAGCATGTTAAAGTTAAAAATGCTTATTCTCTAGTAGTTGAAAAATGTGAAAAATTATCTAGTGAACTAAGCACTTGCCATGAGACTATAGACAACCTTAGAAATGAGAATGCTAATTTGTTAGCTAAGGTTGATTCTATTGCTTGTAATGTCTCAATTCCCAATCTTAGAAATGATAATGATGATTTGCTTGCTAAGATTGAAGAATTAAACATGTCTCTTGCTAGCCTTAGGAATGAAAATGAAAATTTGCTTGCTAGGGCTAAAGATTTTGATGTTTGCAATATTACTATTTCCGATCTTAGAGATAAAAATGATATATTGCGTTCTAAGATTGTTGAACTAAAATCTTGCAAACCATCTACATCTTCTGTTGAGCACACTACTATTTGCACTAGATGTAGAGATGTTGATATTAATGCTATACATGATCATATGGCTTTAATTAAACAACAAAATGATCATATAGCTAAACTAGATGCAAAAATTGCCGAGCATGAAATTGAAAATGAAAAATTTAAATTTGCTCGTAGTATGCTTTATAGTGGGAGACGCCCTGGCATTAAGGATGGCATTGGCTTCCAACAGGGAGGCAATGTCAAACTTAATGCCCCTCCTAAGAAATTGTCTAATTTTGTTAAGGCAAGGCTCCCATGCCTCAGGATAACGAGGGTTACATTTTGTACCCTGCCGGTTATCCCGAGAGCAAAATTAGGAGAATTCACTCTAGGAAGTCTCACTCTGGCCCTAATCATGCTCTTATGTATAAGGGTGAGACATCTAGTTCTAGGCAACCAACCCGTGCTAAGTTGCCTAAGAAGAAAAATCCTAGTGCATCAAATGATCATAGCATTTCATTTAAAACTTTTGATGCATCCTATGCTTTAACTAATAAATCCGGCAAGGTAGTTGCCAAGTATGTTGGGGGCAAGCACAAGGGGTCAAAGACTTGTGTTTGGGTACCCAAAGTTCTTGTGTCTAATTCTAAAGGACCCAAAACCATTTGGGTACCTAAAGTGAAGAACTAAACTTGTTTTGTAGGTTTATGCATCCGGGGGCTCAAGTTGGATCATCGACAGCGGGTGCACAAACCACATGACAGGGGAGAAGAAAATGTTCTCCTCCTACGAGAAAAACCAAGATCCCCAACGAGCTATCACATTCGGGGACGGAAATCAAGGTTTGGTCAAAGGATTGGGTAAAATTGCTATATCTCCTGACCATTCCATTTCCAATGTTTTTCTTGTAGATTCATTAGACTACAATTTGCTTTCTGTATCTCAATTATGTCAAATGGGCTACAACTTTCTATTCACTGATGTAGGTGTCACTGTCTTTAGAAGTGATGATTCAATAGCATTTAAGGGAGTGTTAGAGGGTCAGCTATACTTGGTAGATTTTGATAGAGCTGAACTCAACACTTGCTTAATTGCTAAGACTAACATGGATTGGCTATGGCACCGCCGACTAGCCCATGTTGGGATGAAGAATCTTCATAAGCTTCTAAAGGGAGAACACATTTTAGGATTAACAAATGTTCATTTTGAGAAAGACAGGATTTGTAGCGCATGCCAAGCAGGGAAGCAAGTTGGTGCCCATCATCCACACAAGAACATCATGACAACTGACAGGCCACTGGAGCTCCTACACATGGACCTATTCGGCCTGATAGCTTACATAAGCATCGACGGGAGTAAGTACTGTCTAGTTATTGTGGATGATTATTCTCGCTTCACTTGGGTATTCTTTTTGCAGGAAAAATCTCATACCCAAGAGACCCTAAAGGGATTCTTGAGACGAGCTCAAAACGAGTTCGGCTTAAGGATCAAGAAAATAAGAAGCGACAACGGGACGGAGTTCAAGAACTCACAAATCGAAGGCTTCCTTGAGGAGGAAGGCATCAAGCATGAGTTCTCTTCTCCCTACATGCCACAACAAAATGGTGTAGTGGAGAGGAAGAATCGGACTCTATTGGACATGGCAAGAACCATGCTTGATGAGTACAAGACATCGGATCGGTTTTGGGTTGAGGCAGTCAACACCGCTTGCTACGCCATCAACCGGTTGTATCTACACTGAATCCTCAAGAAGACATCATACGAACTCCTAACCGGTAAAAAGCCCAATATTTCATATTTTAGAGTCTTTGGTAGCAAATGCTTTATTCTTGTTAAAAGAGGAAGAAAATCTAAATTTGCTCCTAAGACTGTAGAAGGCTTTTTACTAGGATATGATTCAAACACAAGGGCATATAGAGTCTTTAACAAGTCCTCTGGACAAGTTGAAGTTTCTTGTGACGTTGTGTTTGATGAGACTAATGGCTCTCAAGTATAGCAAGTTGATCTTGATGAGATAGGAGATGAAGAGGCTCCATGCATCGCGCTGAGGAACATGTCCATTGGGGATGTGTGTCCTAAGGAATCCGAAGAGCCTCCACATGCACAAGATCAACCATCCTCCTCCACGCAAGCATCTCCACCGACTCAAAATGAGGTTGAGACTCAAGTTGATGAAGTAGAAGATCAAGCAAATGAGCCACCTCAAGATGACGGCAATGATCAAGGGGGAGATGTAAATGATCAAGACAAGGAGGATGAAGAACAATGGCCGCCACACCCAATAGTCCACCAAGCAATCCAACGAGATCACCCCGTCGACACCATCCTCAGCGACATTCATAAGGGGGTAACCACTAGATCTCGTGTTGCACATTTTTGTGAGCATTACTCTTTTGTTTTCTCTATTGAGCCACACAGGGTAGAGGAAGCACTACAAGATTCGAATTGGGTGGTGGCGATGCAAGAGGAGCTCAACAATTTCACTAGGAATGAGGTATGGCATTTAGTTCCACGTCCTAACCAAAATGTTGTAGGAACCAAGTGGGTCTTCCGCAACAAGCAAGATGAGCATGGTGTGGTGACAAGGAACAAAGCTCGACTTGTGGCCAAAGGATACTCCCAAGTCGAAGGTTTGGATTTCGGTGAAACCTATGCACCCGTAGCTAGGCTTGAGTCAATTCGTATATTATTAGCCTATGCTACTTACCATGGCTTCAAGCTTTATCAAATGGACGTGAAAAGCGCCTTCCTCAATGGACCAATCAAGGAAGAGGTCTATGTTGAGCAACCTCCCGGCTTTGAAGATAGTGAGTACCCTAACTATGTTTATAAACTCTCTAAGGCGCTTTATGGGCTCAAGCAAGCCCCAAGAGCATGGTATGAATGCCTAAGAGATTTTCTTATCACTAATGGCTTCAAAGTTGGAAAGGCCGATCCTACTTTATTCACTAAAACTCTTGAAAATGACTTGTTTGTATGCCAAATTTATGTTGATAATATTATATTTGGGTCTACTAACGAGTCAACATGTGAAGAATTTAGTAGGATCATGACACAAAAGTTCGAGATGTCAATGATGGGGGAGTTGAAGTATTTCTTAGGATTTCAAGTGAAACAACTCCAAGAAGGCACCTTCCTATGCCAAACAAAGTATACTCAAGATATTCTAAGCAAGTTTGGGATGAAGGATGCCAAACCCATCAAGACACCCATGGGAACCAATGGGCATCTCCACCTCGACACGGAAGGTAAGTCCATGGATCAAAAGGTATACCGGTCGATGATTGGCTCTTTACTCTATTTATGTGCATCTCGACCGGATATAATGCTTTCCGTATGCATGTGTGCAAGATTCTAAGCCGACCCAAAGGAAGCTCACCTTACGGCCGTGAAACGAATCTTGAGATATTTAGTTTATACTCCTGAGTTTGGGCTTTGGTATCCTAGGGGATCCACATTTGATTTGATTGGTTATTCTGATGCCGATTGGGCAGGGTGTAAAATTAATAGAAAGAGCACATCGGGGACTTGCCAGTTCTTGGGAAGATCCTTGGTATCTTGGGCTTCAAAGAAGCAAAATTCCGTAGCTCTTTCTACCGCCGAGGCCAAGTACATTGCCACAGGACATTGTTGCGCGCAACTACTCTGGATGAGGCAAACCCTTAGGGACTATGGTTACAAATTAACCAAAGTTCCTCTTCTATGTGATAATGAGAGTGCAATCCGCATGGCGGATAATCCCGTTGAGCATAGCCGCACTAAACACATAGCCATTCGGTGTCACTTTTTAAGGGATCACCAACAAAAGAGAGATATCGAGATTTCTTACATTAATACTAAAGATCAATTAGCCGATATCTTTACCAAGCCACTTGATGAACAAACTTTTAACAAACTTAGGCATGAGCTAAACATTCTTGATTCTAGGAACTTCTTTTGTTAATTTGCACACATAGCTCATTCATATCTCTTTCATGTGCTATGACTAATATGTTTTCAAGTCTATTTCAAACCAAGTCATAGGTGTATTGAAAGGGAATTGGAGTCTTCAGCGAAGACAAAGGCTTCCACTCCGTAACTCATCCTTCGTCGTCACTCTCCATCTTTGAGGAGAGAGCATGAGTCCAAAGCAAGAGGACTCCGTCTTTGGTATAATCTTCACTCATTTATTTATGACCAAAGGGGGAGAAAGTATTTCTCAGGGCTCTAATGACTCCGTTTTTGGCGATTCATGCCAAAGGGGGAGAAAGTATTAGCCCAAAGCAAAAGGACCGCACCAACACCTAATTTTTAAAATGATTTTCAATTGGAAATTTCAAATTGGTATCCTATTATGTTCAAAAGGGGGAGAAAGTAGTATTTCAAAATTGATATATCAAAACCCTCTTGAACACTAAGAGGAGATTTCATTTAGGGGGAGTTTTTATTTTAGTCAAAGGAAAAGCATTTGAAACAGGGGGAGAAAATTTCAAATCTTGAAAATGCTTCACAAACTCTTATTTCATTTACCTTTGACTATTTGCAAAAGGACTTTGAAAAGGATTTACAAAAGAGTTTGCAAAAACAAAACATGTGGTGCAAGCGTGGTCCAAAATGTTAAAAAAAATCCATGCGTATCTTATAAGTATTTATATTGGCTTAAATTCCAAGCAACCTTTGCACTTACATTATGCAAACTAGTTCAATTATGCACTTCTATACTTGCTTTGGTTTGTGTTGGCATCAATCACCAAAAAGGGGGAGATTGAAAGGGAATTAGGCTTACACCTATTTTCCTAATTGATTTTGGTGGTTGAATTACCCAACACAAATAATTGGACTAACTAGTTTGCTCTAGTGTATAAGTTATACAGGTGCCAAAGGTTCACACTTAGCCAATAAAAAGACCAAGAATTGGGTTCAACAAAGAGAGCAAGGGATAACCGAAGGCAGCCCTGGTCTGGCGCACCGGACTGTCCGGTGCACCACCGGACAGTGTCCGGTGCACCAGGGGGCTTCACGCTGAACTCCTCACCTTCGGGAAAATCCAGAGGCGCTCCGCTATAATTCACCAGACTGTCCGGTGTACACCGGACAGTGTCCGGTGCCCCAGGGGAGAGCAACTCTAGAATTCGCCAGCTTCGGGAATTCACTCCGCTATAATTCACCGGACATGTCCGGTGTACACCGGACTGTCCGGTGAGCCAGTGGAGCAACGTCTACTTCGCGCCAACGGTCACCTGCAGAAGCATTAAATGCGCGCCAGAGCGCGCAGAAGTCAGGCACGCGCGAAGTGGCGCACCGGACACTCTACAGTGCATGTTCGGTGTGCCACTGGACATCCAGGCGGGCCCAGCAGTCAGAGCTCCAACGGTCGGAACCCAATGGTCTAGTGACGTGGCTGGCGCACTGGACACTGTCCGGTGGTGCACTGGACTGTCCGGTGCGCCATGCGACTGCAGCCTCCACCAAACGGCTAGTTTGGTGGTTGGGGTTACCACCCCACATTCAAGACATCCAAGTTTTCAACCTTCCAACCACTTACAAGAGCTAGGCATTCAATTCTAGACACACTCGAGTGATCAAATCCTCTCCAATTCCAGACAAAGCTTTAGTGACTAGTGAGAGAGATTTGTCGTGTTCTTTTGAGCTCTTGCGCTTGGATTGCTTCTTTCTTTCTCAATTGTTCTTGTGATCAAAACTCAATTGTAACCAAGGCAAGAGACACCAATTGTGTGGTGGTCCTTGCAGGGAAGTTTTGTTCCCGGTTTGATTTGAGAAGAGAAGCTCACTCGGTCCGAGGGAGCATTTGAGAGAGGGAAAGGGTTGAGATAGACCCGGCCTTTGTGGCCTCCTCAATGGGAGTAGGTTTGAGAGAACCGAACCTCGGTAAAACAAATCCACGTATCTCACTCTTTATTTGCCCATGATTTGTTTTCCACCTTCTCTCTCGGACTCATCATTATTTCTAACGCTAACCCGGCTTGTAGTTGTGATTAAGTTGTTAAATTTCAGATTCGCCCTATTCACCCCCCCTCTAGGCGACTTTCACCTGGAATTCAACACTAGATAGTGTTTGCTAGATGACACTCGCTTGGCGAGCATCCACTGGTTAAGTCCATCCACTGCATCTTGTGGCTGGCACCACATCACTTGCACGATCATCATCTCTCGGTCCTAAATGAGATGCAGGATACATATGTATGAATATGATGAAAGTAGCACAAGATAATCCCAAAATAGACAATAGTAACTAAACACTAAATAGTAAGACACTGCAACAACTATACGCAAGCGCTAGTTATCTATAGGTCATCGGGCACAACAAGTCAACATTACTGGAAAGACGACGAATATTTCCTATATTTAACCAACATAAACACGACATCACGAGTACAAGCATTTACTATGTTCACTTTAATCGTTCATTGGCTACTTATTATTAAACTAGTTACGTACACATAAATTTACGATGACTTACACATAGACAGACTTAGTTAAAAAGGAATAGTTACTTAATCGGGTTTTACAATCATTCACAACATTTTACTACAAGCATACACCCCAGAGAACACACATGAGGAGATAGTTTAATCACAATTACAAATTATACTACTTTAATGACGTTGGTTACTTAGTAGTATTAGCAGAAAGCCAAAGACAGGACATTATTCATTTTGTTTCCTAACATATAACCGCATTTGCTAACTGTTGATTAAGCTAAGCTACTTATTAGACCTTAACCAAATTAATTTACTACTGTACTAGTTATCTATACATCTCCAATCATATATTCTACTAATATGGGGATCATGAGATAACACTATCAATCCTACTGAAGCAAGACCAGAGAGTAGAGCAATCCACCATAATCAATAAGATTAGGACAGCAGCACAATAGTAACTTGTTTCAGATATAACTCACAAGATATTCATCTAAAAATAGTGATCAAATACTTTTTGGAAAGTCTAAGAAGTTCTCTACAACTTTGGTATTGTCATCTCAAGGTGATTAGACACTTAACAAGGTTAAATAGTGATAAACGACAGCTTTATTCAGATTTGGATAGATTCAGACTCGCGACTTCAAAAATTCATAACTAGAGATTCAGGCATCCAAACAAAGTGATCCTAGACTTTCTGGAAAGATAATGAAATTGTCTACAAATAATTTATGAACATCTTCGGTTGATTTAACATGTATCAAGAGTAAAAGGCACTAGAAGGCTTTGCTGTCCAGAACTGGACAGATTTAGTCTTCACACTTTAAACACCTATAACTTAATCTTCAGAACACCAAAAAGAGTTATCCAAGACTTTTTGGAAATCTTAGCAAAAGTGATACATAAATTTTATAATCACCAAGAAGTGATTCTATGTTTAACTAAATCAAATTATACAGTTTTCGAAATCTGTTTTGACAGTGGACAGAATACATCAATCATCTTATAAAATTCATAACTCGCAAACTATCAGGTTTATGGTCATGAACCTTTAACACAAGTAAGATAAGGAAATTATATAGCACTTTCTTATAGTTGATAAGGACTGATTCTAAACTGAACTTAAGCAAACAATGTGATCTTTCAAATCTGTACAGGAATTGGACAGATTCAGTTACTGGTTTATGAAAAGCATAACTTCTAAACGATCAGACTTATGACTGTAAAATTTTAACACGAGCAAGATAATAAAGTTATGTATAACTTTTCTATATGACTTTTCTACAGAAAACATATTTTACTTGACTAGATTACACGCACAACCAAAACTGTACACGCAGGAATTTCAGTTTGCTAGCACAAGAGCACTTAACTAAATCACCAAGCAAACTCATAGAGAGATACTGCCACCAATTTCTCAAGTTCGAATTATTATGACTTATTTATCAAGTTTCAATTTATATCAAGACACTTAATCATTTCAAGAAACATACACGCTTTGTTTACTTCTAATTTGTTTCTAATTCTTCTTATAATTATAAAACGTGTGTCGTTTTAGCACCATATGAAACTATCTAATTTGGAGCTTGAATTTTTATGAGGCATAGGTAATAACAAGTCATGACCAATGCATAAATTTCACATGCCCAGGTTTTATATTTTATTTAATACAAAAATAACAAATTGTTAATGCAATAAAGCTTGTGAGAGCAAGTTAATTCTAAAATTAATTATTTTCTATGGATGCATGACTATATTAAGTTTTCTTAGGCTATTATAATATCATGCAAGGATAGTGGAACACCATTTTTAATTTTTACATCCATATATTATTTATAAACCATTTAAAACTACTTAATATGCATCAAATAAGTTAAATCACTAACTCAGTGATACATTGACCATAAATCATGCAATTTTTACTACTCACTAGGCATCACACGGAGGGTCTACTGTAAAATTCCAATCTATTTGGAGCACTGTAGCTACAGATCCAAAAACAACAAGCAAAACAATCATCTTTTTCCTATTTAACATGTTTTAATTAACACACCAAGAAAACAGTGAATAACATATATGTTTTATATTTTTCTTAGCTAGAGTATGACAACATCTAACTAACAAAACATGTTTCATTATTTTTGGATTTTTGTAATTAAAACTACGGAGAGAAGCAAGTTCATTTATTTTCTAAACCAGTTTTAAATACGAATTTCTACATAAAAACTTTTCCACTGAAACATACCAACATATAGATCCACTTCATAGAAAATTTCCCAAGGATTCCAAAATGTCCTCATTTAGCTTTTTACGATTTTTCTATAATTTTCTACGGATTTCGAAATTCCAACACAGAATCTGTAATTTCAGCAGAAAATAGCATACCACTGGGGGCCCACTTGCCATAGAGAGGGAGGTCTTCTTCCTCATCTCACGTATGGAGCACACAGGAAAGGACCGGTGGTTGCAGCCGGCAAGGGAAAGGGAGGGGGATGGCCGACTGGAGCTCTGGGGGTGGCGAGGGCGTCATCGGGGAGGAAGCTGAGGGCAGTGCTGGGTTGGGTATGCGGGAGGCTGAGCTCAGAACAGCGTTGGCTGGCTGCACCGAGATGGAAGGAGCAAGCCTTGAGTGCTACTGCGCCATGGACAAGGAAGAGCAGGAAAGGGAGTCTGGCGAGCTGGATGTGGAGGCGAGTCCAGAGAACGTCCCAGGGTGCGCATGGTGTCATTTAAAGGCGAGCCGCTACAGGCCCTAGGCAGAACATGGCCAGACATTGGTGGACGTGGGCGGCTGCCTGCCAGAGCTCTGGACATGTCAGCCTGCTGGAAGGTGATGGCAGAGCTAATCTTGTACAAGGCTTGAGGTGATTCGGGCACTGGTTAGAGAGTTATAGACCCACGAAAAATGGTTTGTTAGTGGGTTAGAAATCAGTGGAAACTTGTGAAAATTGAGTGTCAAAGCATGTCAAACGGAATCGGATGAATACCATATTTTAATATGTTGTGCCTCTATTAGTTATTAACAAGAAACTTGAGTTGTTCAACAAAAATTTGGGAACGCGAGACGTCGACTCGAATGACACTGATTTCAGACTTAGAAGAATTCGAATCCTGAAATCAGATTTTTATTCTGTCTTGAGGGCACTGTTTGAGATACTTAGAGATTGAATCAAGGCTTGGTTTAAATATAAAATTTGTTGTATAACACAGGTTCTACAATTTTAATTAAAGGTCAAACCTCATATCTTGAATATAAATAAAAGTTTCACTTTGGTCATGGTAGTATCATTATAAAGCTTCAAATTATATTTTTAAGGCAATCGGGGTATTTCTCGATATTTTCATGGCATTTTCTCTACATGAACCCTTAATAACTTTTGTTGTAGAGTTGATATAGAGTATTTTGGGAAGATTGGCATAACTTGGTTGAATTTCTAAATTTAATTTTACTTAATTGAGCAATCTCAAGCAAGCGTATGACTTATAATTTCATACGAATATTTGGTTCAAACTTTGAGAAATCTTTAGAATACACTGGATAGATAGAGATGAATGATGACATAAATAAAACAAGCTGATTTGCATAAAAATAATTAGAGGTTGACAAAATAGAGATTTCGCTGGAGAATGCAGATTTAGATTCAATAGTCAGACATAGACTAAAGTCGAGATATCGGATTCGGACACAGATCAAATAAAACTGTCAAGAGTTCAAATAAATGAGTCTAGATGAGATTTGTGAGACGAGATTGACTTTCGAATTTGCATTTGCTTCAAGAAACAAAAGTTTTAACAGGCTCCAAATTTGGCTGTTCTTGAGATCGAATTATCCCAAACTCGATGAAACTCTCATGAGTAACTTGATAAATGGAGATAAATGTGATAAAGAGATAGAAATTTTCACTAAGCGTCCGAGCTTAGGACAAATCTCCCAACATAACACGAAGTAGACATCTAGGGTGTCACAGCCTTCCCCCCTTAAAAGAATCTCGTCCTGAGATTCGAATGAGGATCTTTAAGGGTGGAGAAGCATGTAACTCCCAGACTGAAGATAGATGCAAATTGATGAGAGGGTATCTTACAAGATACTGAAGATAGATTTGGATAGAACATCGCGACATATTGAGACAAAATGCAGCGATCACTTCGAGAGAATATCCACAAAAGATAGCACATCGGTATAGTCCCATAATGGATCATGACTATTAACCGCGATACCAGCGTGTGCCGAGCAGCTCAACCATGTGTGCACCCATAGGAGGCTCTTGGTTTCGTCGCGACACCATCAGTCGTTAGCCATAATACCATTACCAAACGTAACCAACGACAAATCCACGTGGCATAAATAGATGGAGCCTATGAGAATATGGCTTAGAAAATGTGACTGAAGTTGAAGCAAAGATTGTTGGCAAAATAGCATCACATGAGAATTTTCTTCAACTCAGAGAACTATTATATGATCAACACGGGGATTATCAGTCAAAGATTGATACGACATTTGATATGAGGAGGAACCAACCATGAGATCAAGATTGATGAGCTTTTAGAGACATGAGAGAACTAAAGACAACATCATAATCCATCGAACCAAATGGATACACTGCTTAGAGATAAAATCGATAAAACAACGTCATGATCCTCGGAGAAGGGGTATGAGAGTGATCAGAAATGCGTGATTTAGGTAAATCAACATTCGATACTTGAGAACGGGTTATAGTAGATAACCAGATAATAGGGGAGAATCATTAAACGATCCGGAGATTTAGATGATAAGGCCACAACATGATTCATAAAGGTAAAGATTACTAGATCCAGGTGAAAAGAGGGGTAGTCACATGAGATCGATTAGGATGAGCACCAGAAAGGTTATGAAGATTTGGGACAAGATCTATGGAAAGAAACATGGCCTTGATAGGGTTTGTGCAACTAGACACCGAACAACAATTTGTTTTTCTTTATTTGACACAACAAGTGCACAAGGAAGCTTTAGTTGATTTAGGGGTCAAGCTATGGGTGTCTATAAGCTGTGCATGTGTAAATTCAAGTGTAAACACACAAGGGCGAGAAAACACCAACACAAGCAAGATTTTTTTAAGAGGTTTCACTCGCTAAACTCAAAGTTGTTTGGAGGGGGATCTTTTACGATCAAAACAAACAACAATATATTTTTTTTGCTGGTTGGGGCAAAAAGGGTTGAACAACTACAACATTTCCTAGATAGCAAGACAAGAGGATCACATAACACAACCTAATCAAGTCTATCATATCAACACAGGACAAGGCATTTCTTATGGTTCACAAGGTGGCAATACATCACATTATTCACAATTTATTATTATTGGAATAAAGGTGAGAGAAGTATGTTGATGCACAAGAGACAAATATAATGCGGGAATCATGACGCATGCTCATTCTAGTCGACTTCTCAGACCTAACTACTTTTCGGGTGCTTGCTATAACATCCTTCCTAATAGTAGTAGTAGCCTCTATGGCCTATATAAATAGCCACCTAGCTACCCATCTATTTCCTAAGGCCTCGCGTCCTAGGTCTATCCTTATCGTCCTAACGATCTATCCAACATTGGTTTCTAAGCAAGTTTTACTTTTGAAAAGTTGGTATTCATGACTTATTAACTTCTCTGTAATGGTATTCGCTCTGATACCAGCTATGGTGGAACCGCCCGAATTATTTCAGCTTAAGTGCCCAAGTCGCACCCTTAAAGGCAACAACACACTTAAACCGGAATAACCCATCAGTTCCTCGGATCTAGTCCGATAAAGCCACTATCAGGATCGAGTACCACAAGCTCATTTGAAGGTGAGGCAAAGAGAAATAAAATAAAGCATAATATCACAAATTAAGAAAGTATCATTAGTGATTACATTATCGGAGTTTCAGAAATAATAACCATAAATTTTAATGCAGTGGAAATAACTAACAGAGAAAACCGAGTAACATGGCGAAGCCTAGCCACACTACTTGTGGCAGAACCGCCCGAATTATTCCAGCTTAAGTGTCTAAGTCACGCCTCAGGGGCCGTAACACACTTAAATCGGAATAACCCGTTAGTCCCTCACATCTAGTCCAATAAAGCCACTTAACCAGGATCAAATACCACAAACTCACTCGAAGGTGAGTCACAGAAGAAATACAATAAAATAGGAAAACCTCAAATTAAAGTACTGGAATTATTACACAAATCAGAGTTTTCCAAGTAGCTGGTGTAAGTTCACAAAATAAAATGCAGCGGATAATCGATATCATCGGTAGCGAGGAATTGGGCAAGGCCTAGCCCACTACTCCTCTTGCTACTCTCCCACCGGAGCAGCATCCCACTCGACCGTCCAACCCGGTGGCAGGGTGGTAGGCCAAGTCACACCATCAACCATATCCTGAAGCGTACCTGCAAAATTTTGCCACAAGCAAGGCTGAGTATACTAATACTCAGCTAGACTTACCCGGTGTGAGGAGTCTACTCCTCTACCTCTAGACCATGCAGCTGTTTGGCTGAGGGGTTTGGTTTGCTAAAAGCACTAGCTGAGTCTAAAATTCATTTTAGCTTTTCAATTTCTAGCATCATTATCATAACTATGTTTGCTTCTTCTAAGCATACATGGTAGCAAGCATTTTAGTACAATCAACAAGTTATCTCAAGTAAACCACATTTCACTTCTTACTCAATGAAGTAGAAGGGGTCAAGCAGTCTCATTAGCTGCAAGAAGCAGACGATTCGAATCGAGTTTTAAAACCTTGCAAGGTAAACCTAAACACACGACATGTAGGGGCACTTCGTCCCCACACCTATCAACCGTCCCCATCGATCCCCCGTTTGCGGCTAGGGCTCACCGCCTTGGCATACAATGCTCCACTAACCCTGGCTACCACCGTGCAGTGACCGCACTTGTACCCACCATAGCTAGCATGGGAGACCTAGTCTCAGGTCGCGTGAGGAGAAAAGTTCACGCCCGAATTCACTCAGGTACTAGGTTTACCGGTTACCATATTTCCCGACATGTGTTTAGTATGTTCAAATGCTTGACTCAGGTATCCACACATTAATCCTTAATTCCTTTTCCCATCTCATGGACAAGGCATCCTCCCTGGATCCAAGTCCATGGACCATCATAGATCCCGTTATCAAGACGAATACAATCAATTCCTGATCTCGCGCGAGTGCTAGAAAAATCACTCGACTTCTACCGAGATCCTGATTAGCATAGCAGCTACTCGACCTAGCATACTAGTATCCATCTCAAAAAGGAATCCTGAGTTCATGCAACTAAGGGTTTCAAGCAACTCCTACACTTAAGTGCACGTTACAAACCTACAAACAATAAGTGTAGTAAAGTAGCATATATATAAACGGTTATGCATAAACCGGAGCTTGCCTTCAATAGCTGGGGCTGCGGGGAGATCCTCGATGGCAGTCTCGAGAACTTGCTCCTGGTCTTCCTCGTGGACAGCTCCTTGCTCAGGGATGAGCACGTACTCTTCGTCAGCGAGATTACAATCTAATGAATGCCATAAGTAAGATACATGCATGGCATGATATGCAATTTTGCAATTAAAATTTGATGGGGAATGATCAATTTAATAAGGTAGAGCTTAATCTTGCTACTGAAGATTTTGGTGGTACACTTAGCCCAATTAGGATCGAGCTTGGTTAAGCAAATTGGTAAGTTCATTTTGGTGTTCCACTGATTTCTTTTTAATGTCTTAGTGAGAGTTTATGAAGGTTTCTAGCTGAAGTAGGACTGGGCGTTCGGGTTTACCCAAAATTTCGGGTCAGGCTTTTCGGGTTTTTATATTTCGGGTTTTCAACAGTTGAACCCGTACTCATACCCGAAATTTCGGGTACCCGCAATTTTGGGTACCCGCAAATTCTGGTTTGGGTTTGGGTAAAATTCGGGTACCCGCTATTATTAATTCTCAACCTAATTCAACCTCCATATCTATGTGTTCCTCAATTTTTAGCATCTATATGACAATGGAATCACAAAATACTAGTGTTACACACTTACACTACTACCTAATAATAATCTACAAGTACAAGCAAAGCAAGATTCAAGAATGCGTACCTTCCTGTTCCTCGCGGCTGGCCACCTCGGACTGGCTGGCCCGCCTGGCCGGCTTGTGGCTGCGTGCCTACCGTCCTGTTGCCTGGGACTAGCTAGTGCACGACTGTGTGGTGTCGCGGTGCGCATGCAGCCGGCTGCGCCTGCCGCCTGGGACTGGGAGGACGTCGCCTGGGAAGACTTGAAGTTGTAGACTTGTAGCAGCGAACTGGCGATGGCCGATGAGGGGGGCGCCACCGTAGCCTAGCCGCCTCTGGTGCCGCGTCAGGGATACTGGGATAGCTGGAGTGCTGGATAGGGATTAACCGATTAGGGACTCACAGAGTCACGGTCAGGGAGCTAGGGTTGCGACGTTGTGTAGTAGGCTATCAACTGGGCTGTGGCCCATGTCGCTGTTGGGCCAGCGGCTAACGCTCGGCCTGGCACGTGCTGGCCAATTTCGGGTAGAATGGGTACTTCGGGTACCGCGGGTTAATACCCGATTAGGCCCGAACTTAGTTCGGATATTCAGTTTCGTTACCCGTTGGAGATGTTCGGGTAACAGGTCTCGGGCTAAACGGGTACGGGTTCGGGTATTTTGGGTTACGGGGTTCGGGCTCGGGTTTTATGCCCAGTCCTAAGCTGAAGTCATTGGATTGAGATTTATTATTCCCTCTCTTCTTTTATATTTCTTTTATGCTTTTAGGGTGGGTTTGAACTACAAGATAGCTTAATAAATTTTTAAAAATCCTGAAAACATTACAGTGGCTTCTTACTAGTGTATAAGTCTCTGTCTCAAAATTTGGAGCTTAAAAAGTTAGTGGTTCTCCCTGTATAAAATTATCAAATATTAGGGCAGAGGGGGTGTTTTGAACTACAACCTTCTTTTAACAGGGGGTTATTTTCCAAGACTTATTTTTGCTAGCATCTAGATGTTATAACATGACTTTGTACAAATTTTCATCCACTAATACTTATTAGTTATTTTATTATGATTTTCCAAAGTTTCTAACCAAAGGGGTGCTTTCTACTACCACTATATTTGAAAAATATCAAACAACAAATTTCTAATTTTTTCTATCTTCTTTTTTGTGCAAGAGAAATCATTCTGAAGTTTGGTAGCTTTTTGCTTAAGGGAAAGGTGGTAGGAATTTCTGGAACTAAATAATCTTTTTTATAAAGTTTTGGCAATGGGTGTCATTTTGCAGCTTTCAATTGGGTTTTGCATTATTCTCTGGTGGCCTACTTCATTATTAATCTGGTAAAAATTTATTTGCCCACTATTGCACACTTTTTGGCTTGCTTATGATTTAATTGAAATATGACTTAATATTAAGTTCTATTTGTTTACCCTAATTAAAATGATGGGCTGAGGTGTTTATCATTTTTGTAGCGGGGTCCTAGTGGTTACAAGTCCACAGGATTTTTCTTAACAATTTTGAAATTGTTTAAATAATTCTAATAATTGTCTTTCTAGTTTGATTAGTGTTTAATAAAACATTTTACCTTAAATCTGTTCTGGACTAGGAGTCCTTTTATTTTTCCTAGGTTCTCTATTACTTAAGTGGTCTAGGAAAAATATTTGCATCCACTGCTCATTATTCTCTACTACCTTTCTTATTTTCTTAAGTCTTGGACAAAAATGGCTTTTAATAGATAACCCTACTTAAATCTTCAATACTGGGATGCTCACTATTTTTAAACAATGTCTAAGTGGGGTTTGAACTTCTACAAATTTTCTTAAGTTCAGCACAGAAACATTACTAATTTTTCTTATTTTAATAAGGTTTGGTCAGTTTCCTTAATTAATTTCAAACTCTAAAATTTAAAATAGAAAGCATAGGGTTTAGTATTTTTAGGTGATAGTTCATAATATTTTGAATCCAGCAAAATTGGTTTGGTTAAATTTGGTTGAATGTAACTCAAGATATAAATTTTCTATGTTCTCTGCTGAATTTAAAAAGATTAATTAGAAATGGTTAAAGGAAAAACAGTTTTGCACTAGGGTCCCTGGCGAAAGGTTTTAAGTGTATTAGAGACAGGTCCTTGGTTCACTATTCATCTGAGTCTACGGCTCTACAGAAAACCCCCTAGGGTTTCCCGAAATCCAACTCGCGATCCTTCCCCTAATGGAACAGTGATCGCGGCGGAAGAAAAGGGCAGAGGGGCTTACCGGCGGCGAGGTTGCTCCGGTGAGGGGTCAGGTGAGGTCCGGGAGTCAATGGCGATCACGTCGAGGTACGGATCGTCAGTGATGGTGGTCGGAGGAGGTCTGTCCACACGCGCAGGCGGGGGAGCTTGTCGGTGGCGAGGAATCTGACCTAACCAGGGCGCGATAGATCAATCAAATGGGTCAGAAGTAACACCCCAGGTGTTACCATGGCCATGGCACATCTTTGCACTAATGACTGTGGTCACATGGGGAAGAAACTTGAAGAGTAGAGCATAAAACCTTGGGAACCATGTATTAACCAAGAATGTTAATGACCAAAGGCACTACCCAAGCATTTATGCAATTATCACCTTAGGCAAGAGAAGAACCAACCCTAGACGCTTCTTAAGCTCTTAACTCCCAAAACCCTGGTTTAAGGAGGGAAAGGTTAAGCAAATGTGCAAATCATGATTTAACCTTTGGCCAAAGTTTAAGTAACATATTAGTCTACAAAATACAGAGAGGAAACATTGCAAAAAGATCCCTTAAAGAACCCCAAATCGATTCCTTAAGTGGAGAGAGAGCTAGAGCTCTCTAATTCTCTCTAAGTCAAATTTTACACCTAATCTAAAGATCCACCGTGTTCACTTAGTAGATGGCACCAAAACCACTTAAGTTGTATATCAAAAATGTGGCATACCACCTAAGGCACCCACTGGAAAAAGTTGAAACCGAGCCCTAGACGTTTGACATGATTTGGCATGGCTTTTGTCGCGAGGTGGGCAGAGGGACAAGCCAGATTTGGCGTCCGCTTATCTCCCTACCTAGGGCATATCTGCCATGGGGACTCACACATAAGAGACAGCCCTAGGTGCCAGGAAGAGGCCTGCGCCGGATTTTTGCCAAGATTCGCACGCTTGCGATCTCGGCGAGTTGTTGAACACGGACAGAAGAACACTTCCACGTGTTCGACGCACTCTGAGCGCGCCAGAGCACGCCCGCGCCTGACCCCGCGCGCCCCGTGCCGCGCTGAGCCGTGCTCGTGTCCCCTGCTCGCGGCCGCGCCTATAAAGCCCCCTCAGGCGTCGACCGTACTCCTCCGCGCATGCTCGACCTCACCAGAGCCCAAAACCATCGGCGTTTGCCCTGCAAACGGCGTGCCCGCGGCCACCCGTGCCCCTGCCACTGTAGACCGGCCTGCAGAGCCCTTCCCAGCCACGCCCGACCCTCGGAAGAGACCGTGCATGCCTCGGTGAAGCTCCCCGAGCAAGGAATCGGACTTTGCTTTGCCGGAGAAGTCAGTCCACGGTAGCCGGATTTCACCCGATCGCCGGTGAACGTAGACCGAGTAAATCTCTACCCCATTCTTCGATTCCTTGCGCACATAGCCTCTACGTCATCCCGTGGAGCTCATCGTGCTGTTTAATTGAACTAGATCGCCGTGGTTCAGCCGGAACACCCGCCGCCGACGAGATCACCCGCCTGCGCATGTGGACCGGCCGATTCCGGCCGCCACCGCCGTTGAGTCGTACCTCGCCATGACCGCCAGGACCTCCCGAAGCCAACCCCGCCCCTCGCCGGACCTCTCTCACCGCTGGTAAGTCGCGCTGCCCTTTTCTTTCCCGCGGGTACTGTTTGCATAAGGGGAGGGACCTCAGGGAAGAAGAAGGAAAGGCCAGGGGTTTTGTGCGCTGTCAGTGACTCAAGGGAATAGTGGCGCAAGGGTAGAAATGAGTGGGTTGATTTAGAAAGAACCCAGGGTCTTCGGTGCAAAGTAGTTTTCCAGGAAACCTTTTAAATTATTCTGAATTAAATTCAAATAGAACTTGGAAAATTCATAACTTTAGTTTGGTTTACCCAAAACGAGTCAAACCAATTTTGCCAGATCCTAAATAATGTAAACTACTTAGGAAAAATATAAAACCCCTAAGTGTTATAGAAAACTTTAGAGTTTTGAATTAAATGATTAACTGGTCAAAAGCTAAAGGAAATAAGGATAAATTGTTACACTATTTGACTGGGGTTAAGAAAATTTAGAGAAGTACTTAATTACTTCCTAACCTGTTTAAAAATAATAAACCCCTCTGTACACCAAGTTAAGATAGAATTTACCATTTAAATCCTTTTAGCCTAAAGTTAGAGAAAATATTAAAGGTGGTTTAAATAAAGAACCAGGGAGCACCCACATTTTTGTTATTTTACTTATTTAGTATAGTTCACTAGAAAAATTTATTATACCCCTGTTTAGTACAAAATAAATGGGATACCTTTTATTTTAGGAAAATAAGGAAAACTTAGAAAAACCCTAGAAAAATAACCCCAAGGATAAAACACCCCAAACCTTGGGATAACTAATGTTTTGTTATTAAGAACATAGGAAAAATGTGAAATCTGTTGTTTGACATTTTCAAATAACAAGATAGTAGTAAGTGCCTTTTTAACATAAAACTTTAGAAATCCACAACTAAATATCCATTAAGCCTTTTTCTGTGATTTTTAACACAGAGGCCTAATATCACCTAGGTATTTGGGCAAAAATACAACTTGGTACAAAAACCCCAACTAAATCACAGCTATAGTGTAAAATGCCCTTTTAAAACTTATTCTTGTTAATTTTGCACAAGTAGTATCTGAATTAGTATTCACCTCAAATTTATAGGACAAACTTCAATGACCAATAGTAACCCACTGTAAATTTTTCCGAATTTTTGGAATAGGTTAAATCACTGTTGTAGTTCAAACCCACCCTAGAATTCATAAATAGAAAATGAAAAAGGAAATTAATAATGGAGATTAATGTCATTTTAACCCAACTAGCAAAATCCCTCAATTGTCTACTAAAACATCTAAGGGAAATCCAAGTTCAATTCACTATGCTTATCCCTGGGCAAAACCTAAACCTAAAATAGATAAGCATAAACCACTAAAGAGCCATGTATAACCAGGAAACCCTAAGTTACTAACTAACTTAGTTTTCTTTCACTTAGCATAATGATTATTAAATCCTACATAATCATAGCAAACATATTCTTATTCATTGCATTAGATAGATTGCAACCTCGCAGACGGAGAGTACATCCTCGTGCAGGAGCAAGGAGTCACTCAGGAGGTAGCCCCGGATCCAGCACCAGAGCCTGCACCAGAGGATCTGCCTGCCCCAGCTCTGGAAGGCAAGCCCCGGTTTTATGCATAACCTGTTCTATATGATATTTTACTACACTTAATGTTTGTAGGTTTGTATTGTGCACTTAAGTGTAGGAGTTGATTGAAACCCTAGTTGCATGAACTCAGGAATCCTTGTTGAGATGAATACTACTCTGCTAGGTCGAGTAGCTGCTTTGCAAAATAGGGATCTCGGTAGAAGTCGAGTGATTTTTCTAGCACTCGCGCGAGGTCAGGAAATTGATTGTATCCACCTTGATAACAGAATGATAAGGGTCTGTGGACTCGGACCCATGGGGGTTGCGATGTCTACGAGATGAAATTGGAATAAGGATTAACGTGCAGATACCTGTGTCAAGCGTTTGAACGTACTAAACATATGCCGAGAAATATGGTAAATCGGTAAGCCTAGTACCTGATTGAACCTGGCAGTAGATTGCCCTCCTCACACGACCTGAGACATGGTCTCCCGTTCCGGTTATGGTGGGAACAAGTGCGGTCACTGCATGACGGCAGTCGGGGTCTGTGGGCCATTGTACGCCAAGGCGGTGAGCCCCTCTCTGCTGACGGGGAATCGATGGGGACGGTTGATGTGTGTGGGGACGAAGTGCCTCACCACGTCGTGTGTTTAGGTTTACCTTGCAAGGATAAAAACTCGATTCAAATCGTCTGCTTCTCGCAGCTAATGAGACTGCTTGATCCATTGTACTGCATTGAGTAACAAGTGGAAATGTGATGATGTGACAAAAGATGTTGATTGCTAAATATGCTTGATACCATGAATGAGTAGATAGTACACATTTAGTCTTAAGAGAGTCACACTAAAACTTGACAAAGCTAAAACTTGAATTATAAACTCAGCTAGTGCTTTTGGCAACCAAACCCCACAGCCAAACAACTGCATGTCTAGAGGTAGAGGAGTAGACTCCTCACACCGGGTAAGTCTAGCTGAGTATTAGTATACTCAGCCTTGCTTGTGGCATAATTTTTACAGGTTCTCTGGAGGACATGGTTGCTGGAGTGACTTGACCGTCCATCTTGCCACCGAGTTGGACAGTCGAGTGGGATCCTGCCTCGGCTGAGGAGGAGCATGAGGAGTGATGGGACAGGCTTCCCCATCTCTTTGTTTATTTACCGTTAGCTTTATTCCGCTGCACATCAAACAATGATGACTACTTTTGTTAAAACTCCGATGATGATGTAATAAGTTTAATACTCTTTAATGTATGGTTTTATGCTTTATTGTATTTGCTCTGTGACTCACCATCGAGTGAGACTGTGGTACTTGATCCTGTCAGTGGCCTCGTCGAACTAGATCCGAGGGATTGACGGGTTATTCCCATTTAAGTGTGGTCTAGCCTCTAAGGCGGGACTTAGGCACTTAAGTTGGAATAATTCGGGTAGTTCCGCCACAGCTGGTATCGGAGCTTGTACCACCACAGAGGAATCAATAAACTATAAACACCATCCTTTTTCAAGATAAAACTGGTTAGAAACACTTGTTGGATAGATCATCAGGACGATAAGGATAGACCTAGGACGTGAAGCCTTAGGACAATAGAGGGGTAGCTAGGTGGCTATTTGAGTAAGCCCTACCGCTACTATAAGGGATGGGAGTTCTTCCCTATTCCCTCTAAGTTGATGTGAGGTCGTTCAGGACGAGCATGCATGCATCCTAAATTAAACTAATGGATAATTGGGTAAGAACTTTATTACAAAATGATGGCAAAATAAGTACACCCAGTACCATTGTCGTAGTTGTAGAGAGGCTGAGTTGTGATCCCTTTTTCTTTTTATAATTCTTTTTCTTTTACTTACGCTTAACCGTACACAGATGACTTCTCACGGATCCTCGGACGAAGGGAATGCACAGTCCCACACTGACGGTCTTGCACGAGAGGGTTTTCCCCGTATTTTGTGGGAGGTACTTCAGGGAGCTGGTTACATGACGCCTCCCCAGTACGCGGTGCAGCAGTTTGAGAAGCACTGAGTGCCCCGCTGTAGGGTGAGGATGACCCTGAAGCCTCATCCCCTGCAGCCAGGCTGGCGTTCGCTGGACTCTGAGTCTTTTGGATACTGGGCTGAGGATACTATCGAGGCCATTGCTCTTCATGGACTGACCACCTTCTGTGGATTCCACCCCTTGGAGCTGTCCACTCACCCGATTGGCTTGTTCCCCGCTGAGAAGGAGGACGACCCAATGTGGAAGGACCGAGTGGAGCATGCCAAGGATATCTGGGCTATCTACCCAGGTCAGACTGCTCACTTGACGGTACGATGCATGAATGCCCTGTATCGTCTGCAAGTGATGCATGGTGAGGCAATGTCCCATCTGATGGCATTGTTGGAGGCGACCAAGATCACTTTGGATAACAGAGAGGAACTTGTGGTTGACTTGTCCACTGAGATGGTGGAAAAGGACTTACAAGTGGAGCAACTGTCAAATGAGATCCAAGAGCTTGAGGAACTAGTGGGAACGAGGGAGAACACCATCGAGGTTCTCGAGGATCAGTTAATCAACACCCAGCAGCAGCTTGCAGAGGCTAACCAGCACCTGGATATGCACCACCAGGAGATCCAAGACATGGAGGCCAACGAGATGTCGACATCGAGGAAGGGGAGGAGCTTGCCTCTAGTTTGGACACTGCTGGCTCAGGGAGACCACCTTCCCCCGAGTCGAGTGTTGCCTCGTTTGCTCACTAGGTCGCAGGGATAGAGTTAGAAGTCTGTGATGGTAGAACTCCTCGAAGCTAGCTTAGCTTTTGCACCCTTGGGGTACTAGGCTAGATAGAGTTGGGTCTTTTGAGATACTAATGTAATCCTGGCAAACTCTTTTGGAAGCATGGTTGATGAATGCTGTCAGTCTTAATTTAAGAAGAAAAGTTTAGACCATGTGGAATCTTTTATAATTATGTAATATATATTGGTTTCGCCTTTTGACTCTTTCACCACGATTGAACCTTGAACCTCAAAAATGTGATATTGAGAATATATATATATGATTTTTCAGAAAGCTGGAATAGTGCGTCGTGGTCAAAATGAGCGCGTTCCTCCACCACCGCCACCACCTCCTACTCTGTAGGAGTTGATGGCTCAGCAGAACGAGATCTTGAGACAGCTAGCTCAGCGTCAGCCGCCACCTCAGCACTATGGTGGTGGTGATCATCAGCGTCACCCCGCGGCAGCCACTTATCAGGAGTTCCTCAGTACGCAGCCACCATTGTTCACCAGGGCAGAGGACCCCCTTGATGCTGATGTATGGTCGAGAGTAGTGGAATCCAAATTCCCGCTACTCCATGGAGTTTGTTCAGAGGTGACTAAGGTCAGGTTCGCCACCCAGCAGCTTCGTGGACCCGCGCGGACATGGTGGGACCATTTTCTTGCTATGCAGCCAGATGACCGAGAGGTGGAATGGAGAGAGTTCAAGGCAGCTTTCAGGGGTCACCATATACCAGCAGGCATTATGGACCGAAAGCTCAATGAGTTTCTAGCACTCACTCAGGGAAACCGGATAGTGTTACAGTATGCTCAGGCCTTTAATGACATGTGCCAGTATGCCGGGTATCATGCAGACACGGACGAGAAGAAGAGGGACAGGTTCAGGAGGGGGCTCAGCACTAAGCTTCGTGACCGTCTCAACACAGTCAGGGCCAACAGCTATAACGAGTTAGTCAACATGGCCATTTCCCAGGAGGATTGTATCACAGCTCGTCAGGCAGAGAAGAAGAGGAAGACCACTGTGGCAGGACCTTCAGCTCAGCCACAACGCTTCAGGATCGTGTCTGATACTCAGAACAGAGGACCTCAGCAGCAGCAAGGACGTTGGGTGATCCGACCACAGCAGCAGCAGCAGCAGACACCCAACGGCACCCAATTTCCAGCTCAGAGGAACAATCAACAGCAGCAGCAATACCGCCAGGCCAATGACAACAAGTGTTTCACTTGTGGTAACACCGGGCATTATGCCAAGAATTGCCCCAGAAACCAGCAGAGGCAGGGACAGAATGCCAACCAGAATCAAGGCAAGAGACAGAAGGTGCAAGTGAGGCAAGGCAGGTTGAACTTCACCATCATGGCTGACATTCCAGAGGGATCACCTGTCATGACTGGTATCTTTTCAGTTTTGAATTATCCTGCTATTATTCTTTTTTATTCTGGTGCATCACACAGTTTTATCAGTGCCAAATTTAGTGCCAAGTGCCAATTACCTTTTCACCACACCAATGGGGGTATTACAATTTCAACACCAGGAGGCAGGGTTGCCACCTATCAAATCAACAGGCAAGTGCCTATAAAATTGGGTAGTCTTGTGATTAGGACCACCCTTCTCATCTTAGGATTGGATAGCATGGATATTATATTAGGAACTGATTGGTTATCCAGGCATCAGGCAGTATTGGATATTGCAGCAAGGGCCATTGAGATTCACTCCCCTGCTTATGGCGAGACTACTTTATTTTTGCCTGATTAGGGTTGTACCCGTTCTTGTGCTTTCACTATGATAGAGTCACCGGTTGAAAGAATCTCTGTGGTCTGTGACTACCCAGATGTTTTTTCGGATGAGTTGCCAGGGATGCCACCCGATAGAGACATAGAGTTCGCCATTGAATTGCAACCCGGAACTGCTCCCATATCCAAGAGGCCTTATAGGATGCCTCCAGCGGAATTGGCAGAACTGAAAAAGCAACTGCAAGAGTTATTGGACAAGGGGTTCATTTGCCCAAGTACTTCACCATGGGGATGTCCAACCTTATTTGTGAAGAAAAAGGATGAGAGTTTGAGAATGTGTGTTGATTACCGCCCTCTCAATGCGGTGACCATCAAGAACAAATACTCGCTGCCCCGCATTGATGTTTTGTTTGATCAGTTGGTGGGAGCCAAAGTGTTCTCCAAGATAGACCTTCGCTCGGGCTACCATCAGATCAAGATCCGTGCCAGTGATATTCCGAAGACAGCTTTCTCTACCAGATATGGGCTCTATGAATTCTTGGTGATGTCTTTTGGGCTGACCAATGCCCCGGCTTATTTCATGTACCTGATGAACTCAGTATTTATGCCAGAGCTGGACAAATTTGTGGTTGTTTTCATTGACGATATTCTAGTCTATTCCAATAATGAAGACGAGCATACTGAGCATCTACACGTCGTGCTTCAGCGACTGCGCGATCATCGTCTTTATGCTAAGTTGTCTAATTGTGAATTCTGGCTGAGGGAAATTAAATTCTTGGGTCACACAATTTCTCAGGATGGGATATCAGTTGATCCTGAGAAGGTACAAGAAGTAATGGATTGGAAACCTCCTACCACAGTGAGGCAGATTCAGAGTTTTCAGGGTTTGGCAGGGTATTATCGACGATTTATTTCGGATTTCTCCAGAATTGCCAAGCCAATGACTGAACTATTGAAGAAGGGAGTCAAGTATAATTGGAGCCAGAAATGTGAGGATGCCTTTCATACACTAAGGCAGCACTTGACAACAGCCCCAGTGCTAGCTCAACCTGACAACACCAAGCCCTTTGAAGTGTATTGCGATGCTTCCGGTACTGGATTGGGATGTGTCTTAATGCAAGATAACAGAGTAATTGCTTATGCCTCTCGAGCACTTAGACCCCATGAGCAGAACTACCCCACACATGATCTAGAGTTAGCAGCTGTGGTTCATGCTCTCAAGATATGGAGACATTACTTGATGGGAGCTCACTATAACATTTACACTGATCATAAGTGTCTCAAATACATTTTCACTCAGGCAGATCTTAATATGAGGCAGAGAAGATGGTTAGAGCTAATCAAGGACTATGATTTGGAGGTGCATTACCATCCTGGCAAAGCCAATGTTGTGGCCGATGCTTTGAGCAGAAAGGCCCAGTGCAATTGTATGAGCATGGATGCAAGAGTCACCACCCTGTGTGATGAGTTGTGCAAGCTGAACCTGGAAGTTGTTCCTTTAGGTGCTTTAAATTATATCTCGGTGGAGCCCAAATTACAAGATCAAATAGTCAGGGCACATATTGAAGACAGAGGTGTTCAGGTCATTAAGGAAATGATCAAGCAGAAAGCAGAAAAATACAAATGCTTCCGGCAGGACAGCAAAGGAATCCTATGGTTCGGAGATCGATTGGTTGTTCCCAAGGACCCTGAGCTCAGAAAGAAGATATTGGATGAAGCTCACCTTTCAAAATTCTCCATGCACCCGGGCAGCAATAAGATGTATCATGATCTCAGATCCTTATACTGGTGGACCAGAATGAAGAGGGAAGTTGCTAAGTATATATCTGAATGCGACACCTGCTAGAGAGTCAAGGCCAGCCATCTAAAGGTAGCAGGCACTTTGCAACCTCTTCCCATACCATCTTGGAAATGGGAGGACATTTGCATGGATTTTATCATGGGATTGCCCAATACCTCCCGGCACCATGATTCTATTTGGGTCATTGTGGATAGGTTGACCAAGACCGCTCATTTCCTGCCAGTGCATACCACCCACAAGACAGAGAAATATGCAGAAATCTATGTTGATCAAATAGTGCGTTTGCATGGTATTCCAAAGACCATTGTATCTGACAGAGGAGCACTGTTTGTGGCACGCTTTTGGGAGTAGCTACAAGAATCACTTGGGACCCATGCAATAAGGAGCTCCGCATATCATCCGCAGACAGTTGGCCAGACAGAAAGAGTAAACCAAATCCTCGAAGATTGGGACAAGTGTCTTTCCTTGGCAGAGTTCTCCTATAATAACAGCTATTAGTCTAGTTTAAAGATGGCACCTTTTGAAGCCTTATATGGGAGAAGGTGTAGGACCCCGCTAAATTGGTCTCAAGCTGGAGAGAGAAATATTTGGACCAGACTTGGTACTTGAAGCAGAGGAAAAGGTCAGAGTTATTACGAAGAACCTAGAAGCTGCTCAGGCCAAGCAAAAGAGCTATCATGACAAGAGAAGGAAGCCTCTGCAGTTTGACGTGGGAGATCATGTTTATCTTAAGGTGTCACCCACCAAAGGTGTCTAGAGATTTGGAATTAAGGGCAAGTTAGCTCCCCGCTACATTGGACCCTATGAGATCAAAGCAACTTGTGGACCCGTAGCCTATCAGTTAGACTTAACACCCCACATGTCAGCAGTTCATAGTGTGTTCCATGTGTCTCAGCTACGGAAATGTGTCCGCTTACCCACTGAAGTGCTACCTGAACCAGAAATTGAGATAGAACCAGACTTATCCTATCAAGAGTACCCCGTCAAGGTATTGGATCAGAAAGAGAGATCAACGCGGGCAAGGTCGATCAGGATGTATAAGGTTCAGTGGAGTCACCATTCAGTAGAAGAAGCTACATGGGAGACTGAGGATTTTCTACGTTCTCGCTTCCCCGACTTTCTGCCCAAAGGAGTCGGTACGTAACCCAAAATCCCACCCCCACCTGCCTTTTGAATTCAAATATACGAAAAACTTAGATGTTAAGGATAGTATAAGTTGTGGAAATGACTTAAAAAGGACTTCCTTCTGAAGTCGCAAAGAGAATGACATTCGAAGAGTAGTTTACTAGAGAAACATGAATAAAAGAAGGAACAACGCACCAACATGCCTTTATGGCACCCCTTCAGAGGACTCTACCTAAAATCTCGGGACGAGATTCCTTTAAGGGGGGAGGGCTGTAACACCCCAGGTGTTACCATGGCCATGGCACATCTTTGCACTAATGACTGTGGTCACATGTGGAAGAAACTTGAAGAGTAGAGCATAAAACCTTGGGAACCATGTATTAACCAAGAATGTTAATGACCAAAGGCAATACCCAAGCATTTATGCAATTATCACCTTAGGCAAGAGAAGAACCAACCCTAGACCCTTCTTAAGCTCTTAACTCCCAAAACCCTGGTTTAAGGAGGGAAAGGTTAAGCAAATGTGCAAATCATGATTTAACCTTTGGCCAAAGTTTAAGTAACATATTAATCTACAAAATACAGAGAGGAAACATTGCAAAAAGATCCCTTAAAGAACCCCAAATCCATTCCTTAAGTGGATAGAGAGCTAGAGCTCTCTAATTCTCTCTAAGTCAAATTTTACACCCAATCTAAAGATCCACCGTGTTCACTTGGTAGATGGCACCAAAACCACTTAAGTTGTATACCAAAAATGTGACATACCACCTAAGGCACCCACTGGAAAAAGTTGAAACCGAGCCCTAGACGTTTGACATGATTTGGCATGGCTTTTGTCGCGAGGTGGGCAGAGGGACAAGCCAGATTTGGCGTCCGCTTATCTCCCTACCTAGGGCTTATCTGCCATGGGGACTCACACATAAGAGACAGCCCTAGGTGCCAGGAAGAGGCCTGCGCCGGATTTTTGCCAAGATTCGCACGATTGCGATCTCGGCGAGCTATTGAACACGGGCAGAAGAACACTTCCACGTGTTCGACGCACTTTGAGCGCGCCAGAGCACGCCCGCGCCCGACCCCGCGCACCCCGCTCCGCGCTGAGCCATGCCAGTGTCCCCTGCTCACGCCCGCGCCTATAAAGCCCCCTCAGGCGTCGACAGTACTCCTCCGCGCATGCTCGACCTCACCGGAGCCCGAAACCATCGGCGTTTGCCCTTCAAATGGCGTGCCCGCGGCCACCCGAGCCCCTGCCACCGTAGATCGGCCTGCAGAGCCCTTCCCAGCCACGCCCGACCCTCGGAAGAGACCGTGCATGCCTCGGTGAAGCTCCCCGAGCAAGGAATCGGACTTTGCTTCGCCGGAGAAGCCAGTCCACGGTCGCCGGACTTCACCCGATCGCCGGTGAACGTAGACCGGGTAAATCTCTGCCCCATTCTTCGATTCCTTGCGCACATAGCCTCTACGTCATCCCGTGGAGCTCATCGTGCCGTTTAATTGAACTAGATCGCCGTGGTTCAGCCGGAACACCCGCCGCCGACGAGATCACCCGCCTGCGCACGTGGACCGGCCGATTCCGGCTGCCAGCGCCATCGAGCCGTACCTCGCCGTGACCGCCAGGACCACCCGAAGCCAACCCCGCCCCTCGCCGGACCTCTCTCACCGCCGGTAAGCCGCGCCGCCCTTTTCTTTTCCGCGGGTACTATTTGCATAAGGGGAGGGACCTCGGGGAAGAAGAAGGAAAGGCCAGGGGGTTTTGTGCGCTGTCAGTGACTCAAGGGAATAGTGGCGCAGGGGTAGAAATGAGTGGGTTGATTTAGAAAGAACCCAGGGTCTTCGGAGCAAAGTAGTTTTCCAGGAAACCTTTTAAATTATTCTGAATTAAATTCAAATAGAACTTGGAAAATTCATAACTTCAGTTTGGTTTACCCAAATCGAGTCAAACCAATTTTGCCAGATCCTAAATAATGTAAACTACTTAGGAAAAATATAAAACCCCTAAGTGTTACAGAAAACTTTAGAGTTTTGAATTAAATGATTAACTGGTCAAAAGCTAAAGGAAATAAGGAAAATGGTTACACTATTTGACTGGGGTTAAGAAAATTTAGAGAAGTACTTAATTACTTCCTAACCTGTTTAAAAATAATAAACCCCTCTGTACACCAAGTTAAGATAGAATTTACCATTTAAATTCTTTTAGCCTAAAGTTAGAGAAAATATTAAAGGTGGTTTAAATAAAGAACCAGGGAGCACCCACATTTTTGTTATTTTACTTATTCAGTATAGTTTACTAGAAAAATTTATTATACCCCTGTTTAGTACAAAATAAATGGGCTTCCTTTTATTTTAGGAAAACAAGGAAAACTTAGAAAAACCCTAGAAAAAATAACCCCAAGGAGAAAACACCCCAAACCTTGGGATAACTAATGTTAGGTTATTAAGAACATAGGAAAAATATGAAACCTGTTGTTTGATATTTTTCAAATAACAAGATAGTAGTAAGTGTCTTTTTAACATAAAACTTTAGAAATCCACAACTAAATATCCAGTAGGCCTTTTTCTGTGTTTTTTAACACAAAGGCCTAATATCACCTAGGTATTTGGACAAAAATACAACTTGGTACAGAAACCCCAATTAAATCACAGCTATAGTGTAAAATGCCCTTTTAAAACTTATTCTTGTTAATTTTGCGCAAGTAGTATCTGAATTAGTATTCACCTCAAATTTATAGGACAAACTACAATGACCAATAGTAACCCACTGTAAAATTTTCAGAATTTTTGGAATAGGTTAAATCACTGTTGTAGTTCAAACCCACCCTAGAATTCATAAATAGAAAATGAAAAAGGAAATTAATAATGGAGATTAATGTCATTTTAACCCAACCAGCAAAATCCCTCAATTGTCTACTAAAACATCTAAGGGAAATCCAAGTTCAATTCACTATGCTTATCCCTGGGCAAAACCCAAACCTAAAATAGATAAGCATAAACCACTAAAGAGCCACGTATAACCAGGAAACCCTAAGTTACTAACTAACTTAGTTTTCTTTCACTTATCATAATGATTATTAAATCCTGCATAATCATAGCATACATATTCTTATTCATTGCATTCGATAGATTGCAACCTCGCGGACAGAGAGTACATCCTCGTGCAGGAGCAAGGAGTCACTCAGGAGGTAGCCCCGGATCCAGCACCAGAGCCTGCACCAGAGGATCTGCCTCCCCAGCTCTGGAAGGCAAGCCCCGGTTTTATGCATAACCTGTTCTATATGATATTTTACTACACTTAATGTTTGTAGGTTTGTATTGTGCACTTAAGTGTAGGAGTTGATTGAAACCCTAGTTGCATGAACTCAGGAATCCTTGTTGAGATGGATACTAGTCTGCTAGGTCGAGTAGCTGCTTTGCAAAATAGGGATCTCGGTAGAAGTCGAGTGATTTTTCTAGCACTCGCGCGAGGTCAGGAAATTGATTGTATCCATCTTGATAACAGAATGATAAGGGTCTATGGACTCAGACCCATGGGGGGTTGCGATGTCTACGAGATGAAATTGGAATAAGGATTAACGTGCGGATACCTGTGTCAAGCGTTTGAATGTACTAAACATATGCCGAGAAATATGGTAAATCGGTAAGCCTAGTACCTGATTGAACCTGGCAGTAGATTGCCCTCCTCACGCGACCTGAGACGTGGTCTCCCATTCCAGTTATGGTGGGTACAAGTGCGGTCACTGCACGACGGCAGTCGGGGTCAGTGGGGCATTGTACTCCAAGGCGGTGAGCCCCTCTCTGCTGACGGGGAATCGATGGGGACGGTTGATGTGTGTGGGGACAGAGTGCCTCGCCATGTCGTGTGTTTAGGTTTACCTTGCAATGATAAAAACTCGATTCGAATCGTCTGCTTCTCGCAGCTAATGAGACTGCTTGATCCATTGTACTGCATTGAGTAACAAGTGGAAATGTGATGATGTGACAAAAGATGTTGATTGCTAAATATGCTTGATAGCATGAATGAGTATATAGTACACATTTAGTCTTAAGAGAGTCACACTAAAACTTGACAAAGCTAAAACTTGAATTATAAACTCAGCTAGTGCTTTTGGCAACCAAACCCCACAGCCAAACAACTACATATCTAGAGGTAGAGGAGTAGACTCCTCACACTGGGTAAGTCTAGCTGAGTATTAGTATACTCAGCCTTGCTTGTGGCATAATTTTTACAGGTTCTCTGGAGGACATGGTTGCTGGAGTGACTTGGCCATCCATCTTGCCACCGGGTTGGACAGTCGAGTGGGATCCTGCCTCGGCTGAGGAGGAGCATGAGGAGTGATGGGACAGGCTTCCCCATCTCTCTGTTTATTTACCGTTAGCTTTATTCCGCTGCACATCGAACAATGATGACTACTTTTGTTAAAACTCCGATGATGATGTAATAAGTTTAATACTCTTTAATTTATGGTTTTATGCTTTATTGTATTTGCTCTGTGACTCACCATCGAGTGAGACTATGGTACTTGATCCTGTCAGTGGCCTCGTTGGACTAGATCCGAGGGATTGACGGGTTATTCCCAGTTAAGTGTGGTCTAGCCTCTTAGGCGGGACTTAGGCACTTAAGTTGGAATAATTCAGGCCGTTCCGCCACATCAGAGAGCTTCACTAGAAATCAAGGAAGAGGAATTTGAGAATGGCTTACCAGATTGCTCGGTCTACGCGCGGCCGCGGGTGACCGAAGTCCGGCGAGGATGATCTCAGGTCTCCGGTGAAGTGCTGCCGTGTCCGAGGACTTGGAAAGCTTCATGGGCTATTGGTGAAGCTAATCGAGTGGCTGGCATGGCTTGGAAGTGACCGGAGGGAGCCGACCACGGTGGCCGAGGCTCGGGTGGTGATGGCGGGCGGTGGCGCGGCGTGCTCAAGGCGAAGTCCGGTGAACTTGGATCGGGCAGGACTTGAGAGCGCGCGGGGAGGTACAGCCGAGGCTGGGGGCTGCTTTATAGGCACGGCGCGGTGCACGGGCAGCCGTGGACCGGCGAGCACGCGCGGGCGTGCACTGCGGAGCGCGGGTGCACGAACGGGAGTGAACCGGGCGTGTCAGCCATGGTCGAACACGTGGAAACGTTGCTTCTGTCCGAGTTCTAACACCGATTGGGCGCAAATCTTCACAAATTTGGGCAAGATCGCTGTGAAAGGATTTGTTCCCCTGACTGAGCTTTGTCGTTTATGTGGACGTCGCGCGGTTTTAGGCTAGGGACAGAGAGTTGTAGCATCACTAAGGTGCCAGTGTCAGATAGTCAGGTCCCGAGGACAAACGGTGCCAAAGTCGTGCTAAACGATTTTTCTTTGAGTTCAAATTTTTCCAGAGCATGTTCAAGGAAATTTGGCACCACTTTGATATTTGGACTTTTTGGTTTCAAGTTTTGGAAAATAAGGAACGCATTTGATCTTGAAAAAGGGTTCTGAAATTCAGAATTCAGAATTTCCCCATGGGACCTTGGTTCAAGGGCTGATTTGGGGATTTTGGAAAAACCAAATGGCAAAACTTCCTTACTATATTTTGTTGGTTATTTAGTGTAGTAAAACTTTGTTATTTGGTTCTTGCCAAAATTTTTGTATTTTTCCCAAGCCTTTTCCCAAATTCCCTTTTATGTGCTTAATGGTTCACTTAGGATTAATTAGGGTTTGAGAGTTCTTCTTACCTTGAGGTTCATGACATGATTAAGAAGAATTTCTTAAGATGAAAAGACTCACTTCAAACCTTTGTTATTAATTTTTGGTGTTCATGCCTCTATGTGGTTTACATGTGATAATTGTGTAAGTTAGCTTAAAGAAGAAACCCTAGGTGACATTGGGGGTGTCACAACCTTCCCCCTTTAAAGGAATCTCGTCCCGAGATTCGGGTCGGAGTCCTCCTGATGTGAAGCGAAGGGTTAAGGCTTGCTTGAAGTGGGTGCTTTATTTATTAAGGCAACTGCTCTACGAATGTCATTCTCTTTGCAACTTCAGAAGGAAGTCTTTTTAATTCTTGTCTTACAATTAATTCTTTCTATATTAAGATCATTTTTCTAAAATTTAGATTCAAAGGGCAGGGGGAGGGGTTGGGCATGATTACGTACCAATTTCCTTAGGTAGGCAATCGGGGATGTTGGAACGCAGAAATTCCTCAGTCTCCCAAGTAGCCTCTTCTTCTGAGTGATTACTCCATTGGATCTTATACATCTTGATCGATTTAGCCCGTGTTGATCTTTCTTTGCAATCCAGAACCTTGGAAGGGTACTCTTGGTACGATAGATCTAGCTCTATCTCCAATTCTAGTTCTGCTATGATCTCAATCGGCAATCGAACACACTTCTTCAGTTGGGATACATGGAATACATTGTGGATGGAGACATTTTTGGAGGTAACTTCAATTTGAATGCCACTGGTCCACATGCTTCTATGATCTTATAAGGTCCAATGTAATGAGGGGCTAACTTGCCTTTGATCCCAAATCTCTGCACTCCCTTGGTGGGTGATACCTTCAAATATACGAAATCTCCCACCTCGAATTGGAGAGGTTTCTTTCTCTTATCATGGTAACTCTTCTGCCTGGCCTGGGCAGCTTCTAGATTCTTCCTGATGAGTTTGACCTTCCTTTCGGCATCAGTCACTAAGTCAGGTCTGAAAACTTCTCTTTCTCCAGGCTGAGACCAATTGAGGGGTGTTCGACACCTTCTCCCATAGAGAGCTTCGAAGGGTGCCATCTTTAGGCTGGATTGATAATTGTTGTTATAAGCAAACTCTGCCAAGGAGAGATGCTTATCCCAGTTCTTGCCACAATCAATCGCACAAGCTCTTAGCATATCTTCAAGAATTTGGTTTACCCTCTCGATCTGACGATCAGTCTGTGGGTGGTAAGCTGAACTTCTGATTAGCTTGGTTCCCAAAGACTCTTGCAGTTGTTCCCAAAATCTGGCAACAAATTGGGCTCCTCGGTCAGAAACCATGGTCCGGGGCAATCCGTGCAAACACACGATTCGGTCAATGTACAACTCTGCATACTTTTGAGCCTTATCAGTGGTGTGCACTGGGAGGAAATGTGCCACTTTTGTCAGTCGGTCCACAATAACCCAAATCGAATCATGATGACGAGAGGTGTTGGGCAGACCCACAATGAAATCCATGCTGATGTCATCCCATTTCCACGAAGGTATAGATAGGGGTTGCAAAGCTCCAGCTGATTTCAAGTGGCTTGCCTTTATCCTTTGATAGGTGTCACATTCTGATACATATTGGGCTATCTCCCTCTTCATTCTGGTCCACCAATACAAGGGCTTCAGATCATGGTACATTTTGGTGCTTCCTGGATGCATGGAGAATTTGGAGAGATGGGCCTCATCTAAGATTTTCTTCTTGAGATCCTTATTTTTAGGAACCACCAATCTACTTTCAAGCCACAATATACCCTTTCCATCTTGGTGAAAACATTTATACTTTTCTGTCTTCTGATGGAGGTTCTCCTTAATAATTTGCACTCCCTTGTCACTGAGCTGGGCCATGATGATCTGGTCTTGCAAAGCTGGCTCAACAAAAATGTGAGACAAAGCACCAGAAGGAATCACTTCAATCTTCATTTTGCTCAGCTCATCACACAGGGTGTCAATGCGAGAATCCATCCTGACACAGTTGCATTGCAACTTCCGACTCAAGGCATCTGCCACTACATTGGCTTTTCCTAGGTGATAATGTACCTCCAGGTCATAGTCCTTGATAAGCTCTACCCATCTTCTCTACCTCATGTTGAGATCAGCCTGAGTAAAGATATACTTAAGGCTCTTATGATCAGTGAAGATGTTGCAGTGGGTGCCCATCAAATAGTGTCTCCATATTTTCAATGCATGGATCATAGCTGCCAACTCCAAGTCATGAGTGGGATAATTTTGCTCATGAGGCCTAAGTGCTCTTGATGCATAAGCAATGAATCGGTTGTCTTGCATTAAGACACAACCTAGTCCAGTGCCAGAGGCATCACAATACACATCAAATGGCTTGCTGCTGTCGTGTTGCGCTAACACCGGTGCTGTGGTCAGATGTTGCCTCAAAGTATGGAAGGCATCTTCGCACTTCTGACCCAAACAAACTTGGCTTCTTTCTTCAATAATTCTGTTATGGGCTTCGCAATTCAAGAGAAATCCAGAATGAACCTTCGGTAATAACCAGCCAATCCCAGAAAACTTCGAATTAGGCGGGCATTCGTTGGTGGCTTCCAGTTCATCACCTCTTGCACCTTATCAGCATCAATAGCTATGCCTGCCTGAGAGATAGTGTGACCTAAGGATTTGATTTCCTTTAGCCAAAAATCACATTTTGACAATTTGGCATAAAGACAGTGCTCTCGCAGACGTTGAAGCACTACATGCAAATGACCGGCATGCTCTTCTTTGTTCTTTGAGTACACCAAAATATCATCGATGAAAACCACTGCGAACTTGTCCAATTCAAGCATGAAAACAGATTCATCAGATATATGAAATATGCTGGTGCATTAGTCAGCCCAAAAGACATCACCAAGAATTCATACATCCCATATCTGGTCGAGAAGACGGTCTTCATAATATCGCTTGCTCATATCTTGATCTGATGATAGCCGGAGCGAAGGTATCTTGGAAAACACTTTGGCTCCGACTAACTGATCAAAAAGAACATCAATACGAGGCAAAGGATACTTGTTCTTGATAGTTACCGCATTAAGTGGGCGGTAATCTATGCACAGCCTCAAGCTTTCATCCTTCTTCTTCACAAACAAGGCTGGACATCCCCAAGGCGAAGTACTTGGGCGAATAAAACCCTTGTCTAGCAATTCTTGCAATTGCTTCTTCAATTCTGCCAACTCAGCGGGTGGCATCCGGTAAGGCCTCATGAAATAGGTGTCGTTCCCGGTTGCAACTCGATGGCGAATTCGATATCCCGTTCTGGGGGCATTCCTGGCAAATCATCAGGAAAGACATCTGCATACTCACAGACAACTGGAATCTTCTTCACAGGTGACTCCATCATAGCAAAAGCACATGCTTGAGAAGAATCTTGGCGGGGTAGATACAACACAAGGTCTTTGGATGTAGGGGAACGAATCTCCAGAGCTCTAGCAGCTACATCCAACACTACTCAGAGTTGAGTCATCCAGTCAACTCCGAGAATGATGTCCATACCCTCTAATCCCAAAATCAGGAGTGTGGTTTTGAAGATTCTACTTCCCATTGAGATAGGCACATTTCAGTTTAATTGGTTGGTTGCAATTTTACTCGTAGGTGTGGCTATCATGAATGATCCTTTTGTATGATAGAAAGGCAATTGACACTTAGCACTGAACTTCTGGCTAATGAAACTATGAGATGCACCAGAATCAAACAGATTTAATGCAGGTTGATTAAAAACTAAAAAGATACCAGTCATGATGGGGGCTCCCTCAGGTAACTCCTCTCGAGTAGTGAAGTTGAGCTTCCCTTGCCTGACTTGCACCTTCTGCTTTCTTCCCTTGTCTTGATTTGGTACTGGCATCTGCCTATGCTGATTTCTTAGGCAATTCTTGGCATAGTGGCCCACATTGCCACAAGTGAAGCACTTGTTCCCATTACCCTGGTGGAACTGCTGCTGCTGCGGAGGCTGATTGTTCCTTGGGGCGGGAGCTGGAAAACGAGTGGGTGCCGGCTGCTGCTGAGGTGGCCTGATCACCCATCTGCCTGCCTGCCTGCTGAAATCCACTGCTCTGGTTGTGAGAAACAATCCTGAACCTCTAGGCCTGAGCGGATGGTGCTTCCATTGGTGCCTTCCTCTTCTTCTCTACCCGGTGAGCTACAATACAGTCCTCCTGGGAGATGGCTAGGTTGACCAACTTATTGAAGCTATCAGCCCGGACAGTGTTGAGATGTTCCCGTAGCTTGGAGTTGATACCCCTGCGGAAGCGGTCTCTCTTCTTCTCATCAGAATCAGCATGATAACCTGCGTACTAGCACAGGTCGTTGAAGGCCTGAGCGTACTGCAATACCATGCGAGTTCCTTGGTTGAGTGCCAGGAACTCATTCAACTTGCGATCAAGAATTCCAGCTGGGATGTGGTGCCCTCTGAAAGCAGTATTGAATTCCTCCCAAGACACTTCACGATCAGCAGGTAGCATAGCACGGAAGTGGTCCCACCAAGTCCGAGCAGGGCCGTGAAGCTGTTGCGCGGCGAAGCGAGCCTTGGTATCATCAGGGCAGTCTCCCGTGAGGAAGGGAAACTTGGACTCCACAACGTGTAACCACGCGTCGGTGTCCAATGGATCCTCTGCCTTGGTGAACAATGGCGGCTGCATGCTCAAGAACTCCTGGTAGGTTGCCGCTGCTGGAGGTCGCTGTGGCTGGCCTCCACCATACTGCTGAGGGTGAGGCTGGCGCTGCAAGAGCTGTCGCAGAATCTCGTTCTGCTGGGCCATCAGCTCCTGCACTATGGGAGCTGGAGGAGGTGGTGGGGGAACTTGCTCGTTCTGCCCGCGATGCTGCCTAGCTGCCATCTGAAAACAGAGATTGCCGCCATTGTCATCCCAATTCACAATCTCGAACAACATGCTATTATCTCTTATCGAAAGAAAATTGCCATAATCATAATATTAGGTTCGAATGAAGATAACATGGTTACAAACTTCCCACAGATCTCAAAAGTTCACAAGGGTTACATCAATTAGGGGAAAGTACCCATAAACCTAGTTCAAAACCTGCCATTACTAAGCTTGCGTAGGTTTCTATCCGCCTAAAGCGTCAAAATGACTTATCAACCATGAGCAGTAGAAGCGACACTGGATGCGGGTGAAGGGGGCATCGCGAAGGTAGTCCCATTAGCACCAGGGGCTGGTCCTAACTCCTCAAGAGCCTCTTCTCCCTCGCTTCCGGCCTTATTGGCCTCCATCTCTAAGTGGTGCATGTCCAGGTGGTCATTAGCTTCTTCAAGTTCTCGCTGCACATCATGGAGCTGGTTCTCCAAGATATCAATAGTGTTGTCTCAGATCTCCACCTACTGCTCCAAGGTGGTGATGCGCTGGCTCAGCCTTTCCACCTGTAGGTCCTTCTCCACCAACTCGGAGGACAAGTCGACCACAAAGTCTTCTCGGCTGTCGAGGGTGAGCTTGGTGGTTTGAGCGATGTTAGCAAGATGTGCCATAGCATCGATCTGCAGGGCCTGAAGGCAGTACAACACACTCATGCACTGAACAGTGACTCTCCCAACCAAGTCAGGATACATCGCCCATACGTCCTTCACATGGCTCACACGGTTGCACCACATGGGGCCATCCTTCTTCTCGGCAGGGAAGAGTCCCAAGGGGTGCATTACCATCTCCAGGGGATGGTAGCCACAGAAAGTCATCAGGGTCTTCATAGCTGCCGCTTCAGTGGTGTCGTCTGTCCTGAATCCAATCGTCTCGGAGTCAAGAGAACGCCAACCCGGCTGAAGGGGTTGAGCCTCCAGAATCAGCCAGACTCGGCAACGTGGTACCCGATGCTCCTCGTACAGCTGCACCGTGTACAAAGGGGGCGTAGGGTAACCGACGGAGTTAAGCACTTCCCACAAGATGGAAGGAAAGCCATCGTGAGAAAGGAAGTCAGAGCTGAAACGCGTGTCTCCTCCATTAGCGGGGGTGGGTGAAGTCATCTGCGGAAGGGTATCAAATGTAAAGATTATGGTGGAGGAGGAAAACGAAAAGAACCTGGGTGGTTAAAAGGAGGCGGGTTAGCTAAAATTTTTACTTCTTTAGTGTCTAATCCCTTTTAGTTTTTATAATGCATGCATGCTGAGAATAACGTCTCCTCTCCGAATACAGGGTGCTCTTAGGGCATCCTAAAAAAACTAAGGACTGGCCCACAGGGCCTACTTAATTAGCCACCTATTTCTCCCTCTATACCTAAGGCCTTTCGTCCTAGGTCTAGCGTTCTAGTCCTGACGATTCAAATAGTGGTTTCTAAGCAAGTTTTAGATTTTTGAAAATTGGTATTCATGGTTTATTGTGCTTCTCTGTGGTGGTATTTGCTCCGATACCAACTGTGACAGAACCGCCTGAATTATTCTAGCTTAAGTGCCTAAGTCACGCCTCAGGGGCCGTAACACACTTAAATCGGAATAACCCTTCAGTCCCTCAGATCTAGTCCGATAAAGCCACTTAACCAGGATCAAATACCACAAACTCACTCGAAGGTGAGTCACAGAAGAAATACAATAAAATAGGAAAACCTCAAATTAAAGTACTGGAATTATTACATAAATCAGAGTTTTCCAAGTAGCTGGTGTAAGTTCACAAAATAAAATGCAGTGGATAATCGATATCGTCGGTAGCGAGGAATTGGGCAAGGCCTAGCCCACTACTCCTCTCCCGCCAGAGCAGCATGCCACTCGACCGTCCAACCCGATGGCAGGGTGGTAGGCCAAGTCACACCATCAACCATATCTTGAAGCGTACCTGCAAAATTTTGCCACAAGCAAGGCTGAGTATACTAATTCTCAACTAGGCTTACCCGGTGTGAGGAGTCTACTCCTCTACCTCTAGACCATGAAGCTGTTTGGCTGAGGGGTTTGGTTTGCCAAAAGCACTAGCTGAGTCTAAATGTCATTTTAGCATTTCAATTTCTAGCATCATTATCATAACTATGTTTGCTTCTTCTAAGCATACATGGTAGCAAGCATTTTAGTACAATCAACAAGTTATCTCAAGTAAACCTCATTTCACTTCTTACTCAATGTAAGGGGTCAAGCAGTCTCATTAGCTGCAAGAAGCAGACGTTTCGAATCGAGTTTTAAAACCTTGCAAGGTAAACCTAAACACACGACATGTAGGGGCACTCCATCCCCACACATATCAACCGTCCCCATCAATCCCCCGTTCGCGGCTAGGGCTCACTGCCTTGGCATACAATGCTCCACTGACCCTGGCTGCCGCCGTGCAGTGACCGCACTTATACCCACCATAGCTAGCATGGGAGACCCAGTCTCAGGTCGTGTGAGGAGAAAAGTCTGCACCCGGCTTCACTCAAGTACTAGGTTTACCGGTTACCATATTTCCTGACATGTGTTTAGTACGTTCAAACGCTTGACTCAGGTATCCACACATTAATCCTTAATTCATTTTCCTGTCTCATGGACAAGGCATCCTCCCTGGATCCAAGTCCATGGACCATCATAGATCCCGTTATCAAGACGAATACAATCAATTTCTAATCTCGAGCAAGTGCTAGAAAAATCACTCGACTTCTACCGAGATCCTGATTAGCATAGCAGCTACTCGACCTAGTGTCACACCCGGGTTTCGGGGCACCAAGACCCAGGCGCGAACATAATCACCAGGTGTGCTGGCACCAAGTCTCACACATATGATGAATCATGGCACAGGATCGAATGTCACAACTTTACTATATAATCGGAGTTCTATACAAAATAAATAAATAATTACATTATAAGGAGACAACGGTCCAGCAACCCAAAGTTGACTGGGAGACGACGGCCTAGACCTCTCACGAACACAACGCAGCATCCTCCATGCGCCTCATCCTGTGGTACATGTTCTTGACCTGTGGGGGGGTGTGAGACAGCAAGAGTGAGCTCACATAAGTTTATCGCTCAACAAGTTGTGGGGAATAATGTGAATGAACTCGCCAAAGGTGGGAGTTCATGTGAAGTGTAAGGCTTACCAAAGAGGATGGTTAGAGCTGAGCATTGCTTTTAAAGTTGGTCAAAATTTTATTAGCAGTTACTAAGTATAAGTAAATACCAACCCAATTAAGAAAAGTAATAACATCACCTGCGATGCAATGCATATGACAAATTGAATTTAGTTCCATAAATTAATCATGTGAGGGTCCGAACTGCTCATGACCGTGAGCACAGCTGATATACCAGTTTTACACTCTGTAGAGGTTGCACATCTTTACCCATAAGTCATGTTACCCATCTGCCAAGGGATCGCGACTTCCCATACACCTCTACTGAGGAGGCGAGGCAGGGTAACACTACGAGGCCTTTATAAAGTTCTACTAGCTTCAGAAAACTCGCTACTGTTTATAGGAAGCTCCAATGCAGGGATCCCTCGCATGATCGCCATCGCAGCAAAATCATCCCAAGGACCTCCCTACACTGACCACTCCCCTACTGCCCTTGCCCCTTTCGGGTAAGGTAGTCTTCCACTAGCTTTCCTAATTAATCAGCCAAGGGCGTCCCATTAAACCCTTGTGGTAGCACTATTTTCCCGGGTGGTCGCTCCATGTTCCAATTAACATAATGATCTTATGATGAACAGTAATAATAAACAGATAATAAAAATGTGATCATGAATAATGTATCTTCATACCCAAAACCACATAAAGCACTAGCAAGTACTACCCAAAAGTTCAGTGGTAAACAAGTTATAAAGATAGACAAACTAGGGTAACCTATTGGGTCCCATCAAAATTAACCTATGCAGATCATTATGATTAATCAGAACATGGCTGGGTAAAAAGTAGTGATCAAGGGCACAACTTGCCTGGGACTTGAGATTCCAGGTACCAGGATGATCTTCAGATGATACGTAACCTCGCTGCTAGTCGTAGCAATACAAACAAACAGTGTATAGGAAAAATCAACATCACACCAAACATAAAAATAAACTGCGTATTAATAATCTACGCGTCACTACGAGATCGTGGGTTCGAGAACGACTAAATTCAGAGTTACAGTTATGAAGTTATGGTTTTCCGAAGATCCACGTGGTGAAATATAGAATAGACTAAGTGCAACATTTTAACCTATATTCCATGACAAAACAAAATTATCAGATGATAATAAATATTATTGTGAGACTAATGCAACTAGAATGATGAATACGGAGTTACAGATATTGGGTTATGAATTTCTGAGTTATTTAGCACCTAGAATAGATTAATTCAAATGAACAATTTTAAATTCAAGTTTCATGGCTAAACAAAGGTAATAGGTGACAGACAATATTAAAACAAAATTATTACAACTGGAATGACTCAATTTGGAGTTAAAACGAATTAACTATGAATTTCACAAGTTTCTAGAATTATTTTTGTGCTAGAAAAGTATTTTTTATATTGTTTTTCCTACTTTCCTAAATCACTAGACTAGGCGCATAATTATCAGGGAATACAGGGGCTATCTTTCAAAAGTTCCAAAGACTCGCATTTACCCCGCGGGGTACGGCGGGTTTGAATAAGAAAAAGCGCAGGGGCTCTTCTGCAAATCGGACAGGCCGAACGGGTACGCATAAATCTCGGCCGTCCGATCAAATATCGAAGGCCAGGATTTGATCTTGGCTTTATCAAACCGGTACGCAATCCAAGCCCTCGGATCCAAAAGCAACGTCCCAGATTTAAAACCCCTAAGACCAGATCTCACCCGATCAATCCAAGTCGGACGGTCGAGATTCAGAACGCTTTATCGTTATCCCATGACTTGATCTCGGCCGGTCCCGGCCAGATCAACGGTCGCAGTCCATCGTGCCCACATGCCATCCCAAGCTCCACGGCGGCGGTAGCCGCACCGCCCAACACGGCATGGCACGCCGACGAGGAGAAGCATCAGCCACCCCGGTGCCCCAATCCATACGAGAGTAAGCGCAGAATGGGCAGAAGATCATGGCGGATCCGAACGAATCATCCTTACCTGAATTGGCGCGGCACAATCCTCCGCACACGATGCACCATGGCCCATGACGGAAATCTATTTTCCGGTGAGAAATTCACTGAGCACCAGGGACTTCCCAGTCCAGCCAATACCGCAGATCGCTTCCCTGAAGGTCGACAAATGGCCCAAACTCGCTCTCGCTTCCGGAACACTGTCACAACCACCGATGCCGACGGCGGAGCACCCCCAACGCCTTCGGTTCCGCACGACGAGCATTCCTAGAGATGATGCTTCGAGTTGATAGAGTTGGCGCATTATATAGGGCAAAGGCCACCAAGATCGGTGGGATGGTTGCAACAGTCTCCAAGTTCGGCGGGAGATCCGGCCATGGCGCGCGCGCGGCAAAGGCGGCCAGGTTTGTTCCACCGCCAGACTGTTGCGAGGGAGGAGCTGATAGCGGGGGGGGGTCCCACCAATAGTGAGAAGAAAGCGCGAGCACACGACTAAGGGCTGGATAGTGGGGATCCGGTGTCAGTGGCCCAGAGGAGTCATGCATGGCCGAGGCGGGCTGCGCGCGTGAGAGTGGAAATGGGCCGGGTGAAGCAGTTTCGGCCCACGTGCTGAGATGAGAGATTTTTATTTTCTGCATTCTAATTTATTTTTAGTTTTTAAGTTCAAATTCAAACATGAGTTTCAAATTCTTTTCTAAATGCAACATCCACAATATCGACATGAATGTAGATTATATAATTTTATAAACCTATATATTTATATTAATTATTTTATTCCCTTGTTTGGTTAAAGGCTCAAAATGTGACATCCACTCATTTTATTTTAGGAAAATAATTACTTTTGAGTATGGGATCAACTTTCAAGTTAACTAAAACTAATATCCATTACCCTACTAGATTGAAGATATTTCTATTATTATTTTTTTCTTATGTTCACTCAATTTCTTAGTCTTACTTCTTATAAAAGACATAGAAGAAATACATGAACTCCTAACGCATTTTAGGGTTTACAAATCCTACCCCCCTTAACAGAAATCTCGTCCTCGAGATTTGTAAGAAAAAGGATGTAGAAGAATTTGTTTGTAATTCAACTTTCAGTTTCTAATTGGTTCAAAAATCAAGAATTTTTTTAAAGGTATGGGTATATATATATGTACAACCATCCAATGTGTAAAAAATGTTTTTAGATCATGGATAGGCTTGGGTAGAACATAGTAGGGTAAGGAAAGACTCCATCCAATATTGTGGATCTTGATTCCTTTGAAGGTATGGCTTGACTCTTATTATTCTTTCAACGAGTTTGATCTCCTTCTTTTCGAGTCTTCATCCAGATTAGGGACAAGAGGTTAAGATAGATCTGTAGGTAACACATTAGTAGGTTGAGTAGCTAGTTTGGTAGATGGCTATGAGTTAAATGAGATTAGTCAGAATCTGGTTTGGTTGTTTGCTTCTAGATGGGTGGGATAGGTTATGTAACCTATTATGTAGGTCAAGTTGTTGGGTATGGCCGAGTTGATCTAGGTCACCAGTTTAAGCTTAAGTGGATTTGGAGTATGGCTTTATCCTTTGTACCAGCATTAAGTAACTTACTCAAGATTAGATCATAATAGATTAGATAGAATCTAGATTAGGTTGGTACGACTACTATTAAACTAGTTAAGATCTCATTATTTTGGATTAGGTCCCGGTGGTTACTTTAGGATCAGATAAATATAGTGGTTAGGATAAAATGAATCTTTCATGATAAGATGAATCTATTAGGATAAGAGAGAGTCTTCTAAGATAAGATGAATTGGTTAGAATGGGGTCTTTTAGGATAAGATAATTCTCTTAAGCTAGATGTATTCCAATGGGGATAATCTAGGTTGTCTAGTTATTTTATAAATATATATTTTTTATACCTATGTGTATATACAGATGCAATTATGGACATTACTCCACAACTCATCACACTCAATCAAAGATCCAAATCAGGCAAGTATCATAATAACAAACATTCAAGTGCATAGATATAAAAAATAGTTTTGTTTTTGTTCCTAAGATTAGGTCTCATATTCCTAAAAGTCACTTTAGGCACAGGATTTCGAAGTGTGAAATCCACATTTGTCTTTAGAAGGAAAAAGGTAAGAGTAATCAGAGTAAGGCGGAAATAGATGAGAAAAGATTAACAAAAGTTTAGAAAGAATCAGAGTAGCAAAGGTAAGTAGATAATGGTTGTCCAGTTCTATCTAGGTTTCGTCCTACAGTCAACATTCCTCTAATACCACTTCTGTCACACCCGGGTTTCGCGGCACTAAGACCCAGGCGCGAACATAATCACCAGGTGTGCTGGGACCAAGTCTCACACATATGATGAATCATGGCACAGGATCGAATGTCACAACTTTACTATATAATCGGAGTTCTATAAAAAATAAATAAATAATTACATTATAAGGAGACAACGGTCCAGCAACCCAAAGTTGACTGGGAGACGACGACCTAGACCTCTCACGAACACAACACATCATCCTCCATGCGCCTCATCCTGTGGTACATGTTCTTGACCTATGGGGGGGTGCGAGACAGCAAGAGTGAGCTCACATACGTTCATCGCTCAACAAGTTGTGGGGAATAATGTGAATGAACTCGCCAAAGGTGGGAGTTCATGTGAAGTGTAAGGCTTACCAAAGAGGATGGTTAGAGCTGAGCATTGCTTTTAAAGTTGGTCAAAATTTTATTAGCAGTTACTAAGTATAAGTAAATACCAACCCAATTAAGAAAAGTAATAACATCACCTGCGATGCAATGCATATGACAAATTGAATTTAGTTCCATAAATTAATCATGTGAGGGTCCGAGCTGCTCATGACCGTGAGCACGGCTGATATACCAGTTTTACACTCTGCAGAGGTTGCACATCTTTACCCACAAGTCATGTTACCCATCTGCCAAGGGATCGCGACTTCCCATACACCTCTACTGAGGAGGCGAGGCAGGGTAACACTATGAGGCCTTTATAAAGTTCTACTAGCTTCAGAAAACCCGCTATAGTTTAAAGGAAGCTCCAATGCAGGGATCCCTCGCATGATCGCCATCGCAGCAAAATCATCCCAAGGACCTCCCTACACTGACCACTCCCCTACTGCCCATGCCCCTTTCGGGTAAGGTAGTCTTCCACTAGCTTTCCTAATTAATCAGCCAAGGGCGTCCCATTAAAACCTTGTGGTAGCACTGTTTTCCCGGGTGGTCGCTCCATGTTCCAATTAACATAATGATCTTATGATGAACAGTAATAATAAACAGATAATAAAAATGTGATCATGAATAATGTATCTTCATACCCAAAACCACATAAAGCACTAGCAAGTACTACCCAAAAGTTCAGTGGTAAACAAGTTATAAAGATAGACAAACTAGGGTAACCTATTGGGTCCCATCAAAATTAACCTATGCAGATCATTATGATTAATCAGAACATGGCTAGGTAAAAAGAAGTGATCAAGGGCACAACTTGCCTAGGACTTGAGATTCCAGGTACCAGGATGATCTTCATATGATACGTAACCTCGCTGCTAGTCGTAGCAATACAAACAAACAGTGTATAGGCAAAATTAACATCACACCAAACATAAGAATAAACTGCGTATTAATAATCTACGCGTCACTACGAGATCGTGGGTTCAAGAACGACTAAATTCGGAGTTACAGTTATGAAGTTATGGTTTTCCGAAGATCCACGTGGTTAAATATAGAATAGACTAAGTGCAACATTTTAACCTATATTCCATGACAAAACAAAATTATCAGATGATAATAAATATTATTGTGAGACTAATGCAACTAGAATGGATCAAAACGGAGTTACGGTTATTGGGTTATGAATTTCTAAGTTATTTAGCACCTAGAATAGATTAATTCAAATGAACAATTTTAAATTCAAGTTTCATGGCTAAACAAAGGTAATAGGTGACAGTCAATATTAAAACAAAATTATTACAACTAGAATGACTCAATTTGGAGTTAAAACGAATTAACTATGAATTTCACAAGTTTCTAGAATTATTTTTGTGCTAGAAAAGTATTTTCTATATTGTTTTTCCTACTTTCCTAAATCACTGGACTAGGCGCATAATTATCAGGGAATACAGCGGCTATCTTTCAAAAGTTCCTAAGACTCGCATTTACCCCGCGGGGGACGGCGGGTTTGAATAAGAAAAAGCGCAGGGGCTCTTCTGCAAATCGGACGAGCCGAAGGGGTACGCATAAATCTCGGCCGTCCGATCAAATATCGAAGGCCAGGATTAGATCTTGGCTTTATCAAACCGGTACGCAATCCAAGCCCTCGGATCCAACCCTAAGACCAGATCTCACCCGATCAATCCAAGTCGGACGGTCGAGATTCAGAATGCTTTATCGTTATCCCATGACTTGATCTCGGCCGGTCCCGGCCAGATCAACGGTCGCAGTCCATCGTGCCCACATGCCATCCCAAGCTCCGCGTCGGCGGCAGCCGCACCGCCCAACACGGCATGGCACGCCGACGAGGAGAAGCATCAGCCACCCTGGTGCCCCAATCCATACGAGAGTAAGCGTAGAATGGGCAGAAGATCATGGCGGATCCGAATGAATCATCCTTATCTGAACTGGCGCGACACAATCCTCCGCACATGATGCACCATGGCCCACGGCGGAAATCTATTTTCTAGTGAGAAATTCACCGAGCACCAGGGACTTCCCAGTCCAGCCAATACCGCAGATCGCTTCCTCGAAGGTCGACAAATGGCCCGAACTCGCTCTCGCTTCCGGAACACTGTCACAACCACCGATCCCCGACAATGGAGCACCCCCAACGCCTTCGGTTCCGCACGACGAGCATTCCTGGAGATGATGCTTCGAGTTGATAGAGTTGGCGCATTATATAGGGCAAAGGCCACCAAGATCGGTGGGATGGTTGCAACAGTCTCCGAGTTCGGCGGGAGATCCGGCCATGGAACGCACGCGGCAAAGGCGGCCAGGTTTGTTCCGCCGCTAGACTCTGTCGCGAGGGAGGAGCTGACAGCGGGGGGGGGGGGGGTCCCACCAACAGTGAGAAGAAAGCGCGAGCACACAGCTGAGGGCTGGACAGTGGGGACCCGGTGTCAGTGGCCCAGAGGAGTCATGCGTGGCCGAGGCGGGCTGCGCGCGTGAGAGTGAAATGGGCCGGGTGAAGCAGTTTCGACCCACGTGCTGAGATGAGAGATTTTTATTTTCTGCATTCTAATTTATTTTCAGTTTTTAAGTTCAAATTCAAACATGAGTTTCAAATTCTTTTCTAAATGCAACATCCACAATATCGACATGAATGTAGATTATATAATTTTATAAACCTATATATTTATATTAATTATTTTATTCCCTTGTTTGGTTAAAGGCTCAAAATGTGACATCCACTCATTTTATTTTAGGAAAATAATTACTTTTGAGTATGGGATCAACTTTCAAGTTAACTAAAACTAATATCCATTACCCTACTAGATTGAAGATATTTCTATTATTATTTTTTTTCTTATGTTCACTCAATTTCTTAGTCTTACTTCTTATAAAAGACATAGAAGAAATACATGAACTCCTAACACATTTTAGGGTTTACACCTAGCATACTAGTATCCATCTCAAAAAGGAATCATGAGTTCATGCAACTAAGGGTTTCAAGCAACTCCTACACTTAAGTGCACATTACAAACCTACAAACAATAAGTGTAGTAAAGTAGCATATATATAAACGGTTATGCATAAACCGGGGCTTGCCTTCAATAGCTGGGGCTGCGGGGAGATCCTCGATGGCAGTCTCGGGAGCTTGCTCCTGGTCTTCCTCGTGGACAGCTCCTTGCTCAGGGATGAGCACGTACTCTCCGTCAATGAGATTGCAATCTAATGAATGCCATAAGTAAAATACATGCATGGCATGATATGCAATTTTGCAATTAAAATTTGATGGGGAATGATCAATTTAATAAGGTAGAGCTTAATCTTGCTACTGAAGATTTTGGTGGTACACTTAGCCAAATTAGGGTCGAGCTTGATTAAGCTAATTGGTAAGTTCATTTTGGTGTTCCACTGATTTCTTTTTAATGTCTTAGTGAGAGTTTATGAAGGTTTCTAGCTGAAGTCATCGGAGTGAGATTTATTATTCCCTCTCTTCTTTTATATTTCTTTTATGCTTTTAGGGTGGGTTTGAACTACAAGATAGCTTAATAAATTTCCAAAAATCATGCAAAAATTACAGTGGCTTCTTACTAGTGTATAAGTCTCTGTATCAAAATTTGGGGCTTAAAAAGTGAGTGGTTCGCTCTGTATAAAATTATCAAATATTAGGGCAGATGGGGTGTTTTGAACTACAACCTTCTTTTAATAGGGGGTTATTTTCCAAAACTTATTTTTGCTAGCATCTAGATGTTATAACATGACATTGTACAAATTTTCAGCCACTAATAATTAATAGTTATTTTATTATGATTTCCAAAGTTTCTAGCCAAAGGGGTGATTTCTACTACCACTATATTTGAAAAATATCAAACAACAGATTTCTAATTTTTTCTATCTTCTTATTTGTGCAAGAGCAATCATTCTAAAGTTTGGTAGCTTTTTGCTTAAGGGAAAGGTGGTAGGAATTTCTTGAACTAAATGGTTTTTTATGAAGTATTGGCAATGGGTATCATTTTGCAGCTTTCAATTGAGTTTTGTATTTTTCTCTGGTGGCCTACTTCATTATTAATCTGGTAAAAAATTATTTGCCCACTATTGCATATTTTTGGCTTGCTTATGATTTAATTGAAATATGGCTTAATATCAAGTTCTATTTGTTTACCCTACTTAAAATGATGGGCTGAGATGTTTATTATTTTTGTAGTGGGGTCCAGTGGTTACAAGTCCACTGGATTTTTCTTAACAATTTTGAAATTGTTTTCATAATTCTAATGATTGTCTTCTAGTTTGATTACTGTTTAATAAAACATTTTACCTTGAATCTGTTTTGGACTAGGGGTCCCTTTATTTTTCCTAGGTTCTGTATTACTTAAGTGGTCTAGGAAAAATATTTGCATCCACTGCTCATTATTTTCTACTACCTTTCTTATTTTCTTAAGTCTTGGGCAAAATGGCTTTTAATAGATAACCCTACTTAAATATTCAATACTAGGGTGCTCACTATTTTTAAACAATGTCTAAGTGGGGTTTGAACTTCTACAAATTTTCTTAAGTTCAGCAGAGAAGCATAACTAATTTTTCTTATTTTAATAAGGTTTGGTCAGTTTCCTTAATTAATTTCAAACTCTAAAATTTAAAACAGAAAGCATAGGCTTTAGTATTTTTAGGTGATAGTTCATAATATTTTGAATCCAGCAAAATTGGTTTGGTTAAATTTAGTTGAATGTAACTCAAGATATAATTATTTTAAGTTCTCTGCTGAATTTAAAAAGTTTAATTAGAAATGGTTAAAGGAAAAACGGTTTTGCACTGGGGTCCCTAGCGAAAGGTTTTAAGTGTATTACAGACAGGTTCTCGGTTCACTATTCCTCTGAGTCTATGGCTCTGTAGAAAACCCCCTAGGATTTCCCAAAATCGAACATGCGATCCTTCCCCTAATGGAATAGTGACCGCGGGAAGAAAAGGGTGGAGGGGCTTACTGGCGGTGTGGTTGCTCCGGTGAGGGGTCGGGTGAGGTCTGGGAGTCTCTAGCGATCACGTCGAGGTACGGATCGTCGGCGATGGTGGTCGGAGGAGGTCGGTCCACGCGCGCAGGCGGGGGAGCTCATCGGCGGCGAGGAATCCGGCCTAACCAGGGCGCGATAGATCAATCAAATGGGTCAGAGAGCTTCACCAGAGATTAAGGAAGATGTGTGCGTGAGGAATTTGAGAATGGCTTACCGGATTGCTCGGTCTACGTGTGGTCGCGGGCGACCGAAGTCCGGTGAGGACGATCTCGGGTGTCCGGTGAAGTTCTGCCGGGTCCGAGGACTTGGAAAGCTTCACGGGCTATTGGCGAAGCTAACCGAGTGGTTGGTGCGGCTTGGAAGTGACTGGAGGGAGCTGGTCACGGTAGCCTAGGCTCGGGTGGTGATGGCAGGTGGTGGCGCGGCGTGCTCGAGGCGAAGTCTGGTGAACTTGGCTCGGGCAGGACTTGAGAGCGCGCGGGGAGGTACAGCCGAGGCCGGGGGCTGCTTTATAGGCACGGTGCGGTGCACGGGCGGTCGTGGACCGGCGAGCGCGCGTGGGCGTGCACTGCGGAGTGTGGGTGCGCGAACGGGCGTGAACCGGGCGTGTTAGCCACGGTCGAACACGTGGAATCGTTGCTTCTGCCCGAGTTCTAACGCCGATTAGGCGCAAATCTTCGCGAATTTGGGCAAGATCGCTATGAAGGATTTGTTCCCCCGACTAAGCTTTGTCGTTTGTGTGTGGACGTCGCGCGGTTTTAGGCTAGGGACAGAGAGTTGTAGCGTCATCAAGGTGCTAGTGTCAGATAGTCGGGTCCCGAGGACAAACGGTGCCAAAGTCATGCCAAACAATTTTTGTTTGATTTCAAATTTTTCCAGAGCTTGTTCAAGGAAATTTGGCACCACTTTGATATTTGGACTTTTTGGTTTCAAGTTTTGGAAAACAGGGAACGCATTTGATCTTGAAAAAGGGTTCTGAAATTTAGAATTCTGAATTCTGAATTTCCCCATGGGACCTTGGTTCAAGGGCTGATTTGGGGATTTTGGAAAAACCAAATGGCAAAACTTTCTTACTATATTTTGTTGGTTATTTAGTGTAGTAAAACTTTGTTATTTGGTTCTTGCCAAAATTTTTGTATTTTTCCCAAGCCTTTTTCCAAATTCCCTTTTATGTGCTTAATGGTTCACTTAGGATTAATTAGGGTTTGAGAGTTCTTCTTACCTTGAGGTTCATGACATGATTAAGGAGAATTTCTTAAGATGAAAAGACTCACTTCAAACCTTTTTTATTAATTTTTGATGTTCATGCCTCTATGTGGTTTACATGTGATAATGGTGTAAGTTAGCTTAAAGAAGAAACCCTAGGTGACACTGGGTTGTCACACTACTCCTCCTGGTCCTCTCCTGCGGAAGCAATAACCCTCTCGATCGTCTATCTCGGTGGCAGGGACGAAGGCCAAGTTACTCTATCAACCAAACCAAGGAGGTACCTGCAAAAATTATGCCACAAGCAAGGCTGAGTATACTAACACTCAGTTAGACTTACCCGGTGTGAGGAGTCTACTCCTCTACCTCTAGACCATGAAACTGTTTGGTTGAGGGGGGTTTGGTTTGCCAAAAGCACTAGCTGAGTCTAAAAACTTGTTTTAGCTTTTCAAGTTCTAGAATAATAATTTAGACTAGATGAGCACCTAACTATCCATACATGGTATCAAGCAATTTAGTCAACCAACATCTTTGTAAGCATCCTCATTTCCACTTATTACTCAATGCAGTACAATGGATCAAGTAGTGTCATTAGCTACGAGAAGCAGACGATTCGAATCAAGTTTTGACCTTGCAAGGTAAACCTAAACACACAACATGTCAGGGCACTCCGTCCCCACACACGTCAACCGTCCCCATCGATTCCCAAGCAACAGAACATGGCGTACAATGCTCCAATTGCCCCCGGCTGCCGCCGTGCAACGACCGCACTTGTACCCACCATAACCTGGCATGGGAGACTCCGTCTCAAGTTCAGTGAGGGGTAAAGTCTGCGGGTAGGTTCAATCAGGTACTAGGTTTACCGGTTACCATATTTCCCGACATGTGTTTAGTACATTCAAACACTTGACACAGGTATCCGCACGTTAATCCTTATTCCAATTTTGTCTCGTAGACAACGCATCCCCATGGACCTGTGTCCACAAACCATCATCATTCCGTTATCAAAGTGGATACAACCAATTCCTGACCTCGCGCGAGTGCTAGAAAAATCACTCGACTTCTACCGAAATCCTGATTTAGCATAGCAGCTACTCGACCTAGCATACTAGTATCCATCTCAAAAGGAATCCTGAGTTCATGCAACTAGGGTTTCAGGAAACTCCTACACTTAAGTGCACGGTACAAGCCTACCAATAATAAGTGCAGTAAAATAGCATATATAACGGTTATGCATAAAACCGGGGCTTGCCTGGAATTCAACACTAGATAGTGTTTGCTAGATGACACTCGCTTGGTGAGCATCCACTGGTTAAGTCCATCCTTCTTTGGGTCGTCTATCCACTGCATCTTGTGGCTGGCACCACATCACTTGCACGATCATCATCTCTCGGTCCTAAATGAGATGCAGGATGCATATGTATGAATATGATGAAAGTAGCACAAGATAATCCCAAAATAGACGGTAGTAACTAAACACTAAATAGTAAGAAACTGCAACAACTATACGCAAGCGCTAGTTATCTATACGTCATCGGGCACAAGTCAACATTACTGGAAAGACGACGAATATTTCCTATATTTAACCAACACAAACACGACATCACGAGTACAAGCATTTACTATGTTCACTTTAATCGTTCATTGGCTACTTATTATTAAACTAGTTAAGTACACATAAATTTACGATGACTTACACATAGACAGACTTAGTTAAAAAGGAATAGTTACTTAATCGGGTTTTACAATCATTCACAACATTTTACTACAAGTATACACCCCAAAGAACACACATGAGAAGATAGTTTAATCACAATTACAAATTATACTACTTTAATGATGTTGGTTACTTAGTAGTATTAGCAGAAAGCCAAAGACAGGACATTATTCATTTTGTTTCCCTAATATATAACCGCACTTGCTAACTGTTGATTAAGCTAAGCTACTTATTAGACCTTAACCAAATTAATTTAGTACTGCACTAGTTACTTATATGTCTCCAATCATATAATCTACTAATATGGGGATCATGAGATAACACTATCAATACTACTCAAGCAAGACCAAAGAGTAGAGCAATCCACCATAATCAACAAGATTAGGACAACAACACAATTGTTACTTGTTTCAGGCATAACTCACAAGATATTCATCTAAAAATAGTGATCAAATACTTTTTGGAAAGTCTAATAAGTTCTCTACAACTTTGGTATTGTCATCTCATGGTGATTAGACACTTAACAAGGTTAAATAGTGATAAACGACAGCTTTATTCAGATTTGGACAGATTCAGACTTGCGACTTCAAAAATTCATAACTAGAGATTCAGGCATCTAAACAAAGTGATCCTAGACTTTCTGGCAAGATAATGAAATTGTCTACAAATCATTTATGAATATCTCTGGTTGATTTAACATGTATCAAGAGTAAAAGGCACTAGAAGTATTTGCTGTCCAGAACTGGACAGATTTAGTCTTCACACTTTAAACACCTATAACTTAATCTTTAGACCACCAAAAAGAGTGATCCAAGACTTTTTGGTAAGCTTAGAGAAGTACTACATAACGTTTATAATCACCAAGAAGTGATTCTATGTTTAACTAAATCAAACAATACAGTTTTCGAAATCTGTTCTGACAGTGGATAGAATACAGCAATCATCTTATAAAATTCATAACTCTCAAACTATCAGGTTTATGGTTATGAACCTTTAACACAAGTAAGATAAGGAAATTATCTACCACTTTCTTATAGTTGATATAGGACTTATTCTAAATTGAACTTAAGCAAACAATGCGATCTCTGAAATCTGTACAGGAATTGGACAGATTCAGTAACTGAATTTATGAAAAGCATAACTTATAAACGATCAAACTTATGACTGTCAAATTTTAACACGAGCAAGATAATAAAGTTATGTACAACTTTTCTATATGACGTTTCTACAGAAAACATATTTTACTTAACTTAATTACACACAACCAAAACTGTACACGCAGGAATTTCAGTTTGCTAGCACAAGAGCACTTAACTAAATCACCAAGCAAACTTATAGAGAGATACTACCACCAATTTCTAAAGTTCGAATTATTATGACTTAGTTATCAAGTTTCAATTTATATCAAGACACTTAATCATTTCAAGAAACATGCACGTTTTTGTTTACTTCTAATATGTCTCTAATTCTTCTTATAATTATAAAACGTGTGTCATTTTAGCACCATATGAAACTATCTAATTTGGGGCTGGAATGTTTATGAGGCATAGGTAATAACAAATCATGACCAATGTATCAATTTCACATGCCCAGGTTTTATATTTTATTTAATACAAAAATAACAAATTGTTAATGCAACAAAGCTTGTGAGAGCAAGTTAATTCTAAAATTAATTGTTTTCTGTGGATGCATGACCATATTAAGTTTACTTAGACTAAAATAATATCATGCAAGGACAGTGGAACACCATTTTCCATTTTTACATACATATTATTTATAAACCATTTTAAAACTACTTAATATGCATCAAACAAGTTAAATCACTAACTCAGTGATACTTTGACCATAAATCATCAAATTTTTACCAGTCACTAGACATCTCACAGAGGGTCTACTGTAAAAATTCCAATCCATTTGGAGCACTGGAGCTACAAATCCAAATACAACAAGCAAAATAATCACCTTTTTCCTATTTAACATGTTTTAATTAACACACCAAGAAAACAGTGAACAACATATATGTTTTATATTTTTCTTAGCTAGAGTATGACAACATCTAACTAACAAAACAGGTATCATAATTTTTGGATTTTTATAATTAAAACTACGGAGAGAAGCAAGTTCATTTATTTTCTAAACCAGTTTTAAATACGAATTTCTATAGAAAAACTTTTCCACTAAAATATACCAACATATAGATCCACTGCATAGAAAATTTTCCAAAGTTTCCAAAATATCCTCATTTACCTTTTTACGATTTTCTATAGATTTCCAAAGTCCAACACAAAATCTGTAATTTCAGCAGAAAATAGCATACCACTAGGGGCCCACTTGTCATAGAGAGGGGTCTTCTTCCTCCATCTCACGTACAGAGCACACAGGAAAGGACCGGTGGTTGCAGCCGACAAGGGAAAGGGATGGCCGACCAGAGCTCTGGGGGAGGCGAGGGCGTCAGCGAGGAGGAAGCCGAGGGCGGTGCTGGGTTGGGCATGCGGGAGGCCGAGCCCAGAATAGCGCTGGCTGGCTGCACCGAGATGGAAGGAGCAGGCCATGGGTGCTGCAGCGCCATGGACAAGGAAGAGCAGGGAAGGGAGTCTGGCGAGCTGGATGTGGAGGCGAGTCCAGAGAACGTCCCATGGTGCGCATGGTGTTCATTTAAAGGCGAGTCGTTGCAGGCCCTAGGTAGAACATGGCCATACATTGGTGGACGTGGGCGGCTGCCTGCCAGAGCTCTGGACATGTCATCCTGTTGGCAGGTGATGGTAGAGCTATTTTGGACGGACGTTTTTGGCATTTTTCTTTTGGAATCAGAACCTGGTCACTGCACAAAATATCTTCCTTGATGTACACTCTACAAAACTTGTACAGGGCTTGAGGTGATTCGAGCACTGGTTAGAGAGTTATAGACCCAAGAAAATTGGTTTGTCAGTGGGTTAGAAATCAGTGGAAACTTGTGAAAACTGGGTGTCAAAGCATGTCAAACGGAATCAAATGAATGCCATCTTTTAATATGTTGTGCCTCTATTAGTTATTAACAACTTTTACATTTTGGGAAACTTGAGTTGTTCAACAAACATTTGGGAACGCGAGACGTCGACCCGAATGACACTGATTTCAGACTTAGAAGAATTCGAATCCTGAAATCAGATTTTTATTCTGTCTTGAGGGCACTGTTTGAGATACTTAGAAATTGAATCAAGGCTTGGTTTAAATATAAAATTTGTTGTATAACACAGGTTCTACAATTGTTATTAAAGGTCAAACCTCATATCTTGAATATAAATAAAAGTTTCACTTTAGTCAATGTAGTATCATTATAAAGCTTCAAATTATATTTTTAAGGCAATCAGGGTATTTCTCGACATTTTCATGGCATTTTATCTACATGAACCCTTAATAACTTTTGTTGTAGAGTTGATATAGAGTGTTTTGGGAAGGTTGGCATAACTTGGTTGAATTTGTAAATTTAATTTTACTTACTCGAGCAATCTCAAGAAGCGTATGATTTATAATTTCATACGAATATTTGGTTCAAACTTTGAGAAATCTTTAGAATACACTGGATAGATAGAGATGAATGTTGACATAAATATAACAAGCTGATTTTCATAAAAATAATTAGAGGTTGACACAATAGAGATTTCGCTGGAGAATGCGAATTCTGATTAAATAGTCAGACATAGATTGAAGTCGAGATATCGGATTCTGACACAGATCAAATAACAACTTTCAAGAGTTCGAATAAATGAGTCTGGACAAGATTTGCGAGACAAGATTGACTTTCGAATTTGCATTTGCTTCAAGAAACAAAAGTTTTAACAGGCTCCAAATTTGGATGTTCTTGAGATCGAATTATCCCAAACTCGATGAAACTCTCATGAGTAACTTGATAAATGGAGATAAATGTGATAAAGAGATAGAAATTTTCACTGAGCGTCCGAGCTTAGGACAAATCTCTCGACATAAAACGAAGTAGACACCTAGGGTGTCACACGATCGGTCCTTCAGCACCATATAGGTGGTCAGAGACACCAACCACTTTCAGTTGGGCTCACTAGTGTCTTAGCTTTGATCATCCGAGCAAGTATCCCCTACTTGGTAACCCAGTGATCGAAGACAGCTGGGTCAAGAAGGTACTGATGGGCTGGGGAAGCAGCATTAACGTCACATTTCCTTAGATCCTCAAGGCACTAGGGATCTCCATCACCGACCTTCATGAGTCAAACACTCCATTCTTTGGCATCATCCCAACCGAGGGGGAGTACCTCTTGCGTCACGCCTCCCAACCCATGATGTTTGGCATGCCTGACAACTACCACAGCGAGTTCCTGTGTTTCGAGGTGGTTCGGTTCAACTGCGCCTACAACGCTATCATCATGGGACCCGAGTTGGCCAAGTTCATGGTCGTTCCCCACTACTCCTACATGATGCTCAATATGTTGGGCCCGCAAGGCATCATCACAATGAAGGCCGACTTCCAAGCCTCAACGGAGTGCTATCGAGGTGCTATTCAGACATCTCTCGCTTCAAGCACCTCGGTAGCACAGAAGCGACTGATAGCAGAGGCAGACACACTCTCAAAGGATGATCTCTCACTCCTAGTCTTAGAAGCAACTCCAACCCTGGCCATGTGGTTGACCGAGGAGATTAAGAAGGCCAATCTCGGCCTCCTGGATGCGTGCAATACGACGATCAACAACTCTAGCCTCACCAACAAATAGGAAGATGCGCTCGTCTGATCCCTACAAGGTAACTGTAATGTGTTTCCATGGAAGTCTGTAGACATGCTCAGGGTTCCTAGGGAGTTGGCCGAGTACAAATTGAAGGTTTACCCTCAAGCAAATAAAGTGGATTGACGCATGTGTGTTGATTATACTGATCTTAACAAACGCTGCTATAAAGATCCCTTCGGGCTCCCTAGGATCGACCATGTGGCCGACTCCACTGCAGGGTGTTCCTTTCTCTCCTTCCTAGATTGTTACTTGGTCTATCACTAGATCAGCCTAGCAGAGGAAGAACATGTGAAGACTACTTTCATCATGCCTTTCGGGGTGTTCTGCTACACCTCTATGCCATTCAGCCTAAAGAACGCTGGGGTGACCTATCAACGGGCCATCTAGACGTGCCTAGCTGACCATTAGGGCAAGCATGTGGAGGCCTATGTTGATGATGCTGTAATCAAGACGAAGGATCTAGAAAACTTCATCAATGACCTACAACAAGTCTTCAACAGCCTGAGGCGCTACTGCTAGAATCTTAACCCAGAGAAGTGTGTGTTCAGAGTTCCAGTGGGAAAGCTACTCAGATTCATCATCAGCCATCAGGGTATTGAGGCAAACCCCAAGAAGATTGATGTCATCTTAAGAATGGAATCTTGAAAGTCGCCTAGATGGGGGGTGAATAGTCAAATCTGAAATTTATAAACTTTAAGCACAACTACAAGTCGGGGTTAGCGTTAGAAATAAGGTCGAGTCCGAAAGAGAGGGCGAAAACAAATCACAAGCAAATAAGGCGGATGACACGGTGATTTGTTTTACTGAGGTTTGGTTCTTGCAAACCTACTCCCCGTTGAGGTGGTCACAAAGACCGGGTCTCTTTCAACCCTTTCCCTCTCTCAAACGGTCACCTAGACCGAGTGAGCTTCTCTTCTCAATCAATTGGGACACTTAGTCCCCACAAGGACCACCACACAATTGGTGTCTCTTGCTTTGATTACAAATGTCTTGGGAACAAGAAATAAGGAAGAAGAAAAGTGATCCAAGCGCAAGAGCTCAAAAGAACACGGCAAAACTCTCTCTTCTAGTCACTAATTGCTTTGAGTGGAATTGGGACTTGGAGAGATTTTGATTGAATCTATTTGTGTCTTGTATTGAATGCACTAGCTCTTGTATTGAGTGTCTTGACTGAAAACTTGGATGCCTTGAAGTGTGGTGGTTGGGGGGTATTTATAGCCCCAACCACCAAAGTGGCCGTTTGGGAAGGCTGCTGTCGAAGGGCGCACCGGACAGTCCGGTGCGCCAGCCACGTCACCCAACCGTTAGGGTTCGACCGTTGGAGCTTTGACAAGTGGGGCCACCGGACAGTCCGGTGGTGCACCGGACAGTCACTGTTCACTGTCCGGTGCGCCTTCTAGCGCCTGTTCTGACTCTGCGCGCGCTGTCCGCGCACTGTTCACGCACTGTTCACTTTTGCAGACGACCGTTGGCGCTGTTAGCCGTTGCTCCGCCTAGAACAGCGGACAGTTTGGTGCTACACCGGATAGTTCGGTGAATTATAGCGGAGTGGCAATTCCAGAAACCCGAAACTGAGCAGTTCGAGTGAGTTCACCCTGGTGCACCGGACACTGTCCGGTGGCACACCGGACAGTCCGGTGCGCCAGACCAGTGCTACCTTCGGTTTCTTTTGCTCCTTTCTTTTGAACCCTTTCTTGGACTTTTTATTGGTTTGTGTTGAACCTTTAGCACTTGTAGAACTTATAATCTAGAGCAAACTAGTTAGTCCAATTATTTGTGTTGGGCATTTCAACCACCAAAATCATTTAGGAAAAGGTTTGACCCTATTACCCTTTCAATCTCCCCCTTTTTGGTGATTGATGCCAACACAAGCCAAAGCAAATATATAAGTGCAGAATTGAACTAGTTTGTATAAGGTAAGTGCAAAGGTTGCTTGGAATTAAACCAATTTACATTTCATAATATATGCATGGATTGCTTTCTTTATTTTAACATTTTGGACCACGCTTGCACCACTTGTTTTGTTTTTGCAAAATCTTTTGGAAATTCTTTTCAAGGTCCTTTTGCAAATAGTCAAAGGTAAATGAGTAAGATTTCGAGAAGCATTTTCAAGATTTGAAATTTTCTCCCCCTGTTTCAAATGCTTTTCCTTTGACTAAACAAAACTCCCCCTCAATGAAATTCTCCTCTTAGTGTTCAAGAGGGTTTTAGATGTTAATTTTAAAGGAGGTCATACCAATTTAAAATTATATCAAAAATAAGATACCAATTGAAAAACTTCTTTAATACAAATTGAAAGACTACATTTTTGAAATTGGTGGTGGTGCGGTCCTTTTGCTTTGGGCTAATACTTTCTCCCCCTTTGGCATGAATCGCCAAAAACAGATACTTTGTGAGTGAAATATAAGCCCTTTTTAAATTCTCTCCCCCTTTGGCAAACAATATAGGAGTGAAGAATTATACCAAAGTGAAGAGCGATGCGGAGTGACGGCGAAGGATAAACAATACGATGGAGTGGAGTGGAAGCCTTGTCTTCGCCGAAGACTCCATTTCCCTTTCAATCTATGACTTAGCATGAAATACACTTGAAAACCACATTAGTCATAGCACATGAAAGAGATATGATCAAAGGTATATAAATGAGCTATGTGTGCAAAATATCAATCAAAATTCCTAGAATCAAGAATGTTTAGCTCATGCCTAAGTTTGGTAAAGGTTTTCTCATCTAATGGTTTGGTAAAGATATTGGCTAATTGTTCTTTGGTGCTAACATATGCAATCTCGATATCCCCCCTTTGTTGGTGATCCCTCAAAGTGATATCGAATGGCTATGTGCATAGTGCGGCTATGCTCAACGGGATTATCCGCCATGCGGATTGCACTCTCATTATCACATAGGAGAGGTACTTTGGTCAATTTGTAACCATAGTCCCTAAGGGTTTGCTTCATCCAAAGCAATTGCGCGCAACAATGGCCTGCGGCAATGTACTCAGCTTCAGCGGTAGAAAGAGCTACTGAATTTTGTTTCTTTGAAGCCCAAGACACCAGGGATCTTCCCAAGAACTGACAAGTCCCTGATGTGCTCTTTCTATCAATTTTACACCCTACCCAATCAGCATCTGAATAACCTATTAAATCAAAAGTGGATCCCTTGGGGTACCAAAGACCAAACTTAGGTGTATGAACTAAATATCTCAAGATTCGTTTTACGGCCCTAAGGTGAACTTCCTTAGGATCGGCTTGGAATCTTGCACACATGCATACGAAAAGCATAATATCCGGTCGAGATGCACATAAATAGAGCAGAGATCCTATCATCGACCGGTATACCTTTTGATCTACGGATTTACTTCCCGTGTTGAGGTCGAGATGCCCATTGATTCCCATGGGTGTCTTGATGGGCTTGGCATCCTTCATCCCAAACTTGGTGAGTATGTCTTGAGTGTACTTCGTTTGGCTGATGAAGGTGCCTTCTTGGAGTTGCTTGACTTGAAATCCTAGAAAATACTTCAACTCACCCATCATAGACATCTCGAATTTTTGAATCATGATCCTACTAAACTCTTCACAAGTAGATTTGTTAGTAGACCCAAATATGATATCATCAACATAAATTTGGCACACAAACAAATCATTTGCAATTGTTTTAGTAAAGAGTGTAGGATCGGCTTTATCGACTTTGAAGCCATTAGCGATAAGAAAATCTCTTAGGCATTCATACCATGTTCTTGGGGCTTGCTTGAGCCCGTAAAGCGCCTTAGAGAGTTTATAGACGTGGTTAGGGTACTCACTATCTTCAAAGCCAGGAGGTTGCTCAACATAGACCTCCTCCTTGATTGGTCCATTGAGGAAGGCACTCTTCACGTCCATTTGATAAGGCTTGAAGCCATGGTAAGTAGCATAGGCAAGTAATATACGAATTGACTCAAGCCTAGCTACAGGTGCATAGGTTTCACCGAAATATAAACCTTCGACTTGTGAATATCCCTTGGCCACAAGTCGGGCTTTGTTCCTTGTCACCACACCATGCTCATCTTGCTTGTTGCGGAATACCCACTTGGTTCCTACAACATTTTGGTTAGGACGTGGAACAAGATGCCATACCTCATTTCTCATGAAGTTGTTGAGTTCCTCTTGCATTGCCAACACCCAATCCGAATCCCTTAATGCGTCTTCCACCCTGTATGGCTCAATAGAAGACACAAAGGAGTAATGTTCACAAAAATGAGCAACATGAGATCGAGTGGTTACCCCCTTATGAATATCGCCAAGGATGGTGTTCACGTGGTGATCTCGTTGTATTGCTTGGTGGACTCTTGGGTGTGGCGGTCTTGGACCCTGATCATCTTCCTTGTCTTGATCATTTGCATCTCCCCCTTGATCATTGTCCTCTTCTTGAGGTGGCTCATCTTGATCTTCATTTTCATCATCTTAAGCTTGATCCTCATCTTGGGTTGGTGGAGATGCTTGCATGGAGGAAGATGGTTGATTTTGTGCTTGTGGAGGCTCTTTGGATTCCTTAGGACACACATCCCCAATAGACATGTTCCTTAGTGCGACGCATGGAGCCTCTTCATCATCTAGCTCATCAAGATCAACTTGCTCTACTTGAGAGCCGTTAGTCTCATCAAACACAATGTCACAAGAAACTTCAACTAGTCCAGTGGACTTGTTAAAGACTCTATATGCCCTTGTGTTTGAGTCATAACCAAGTAAAAAGCCTTCTATAGCCTTAGGAGCAAATTTAGATTTTCTACCTCTTTTAACAAGAATAAAGCATTTGCTACCAAAGACTCTAAAATATGAAACATTGGGCTTTTTACCGGTTAGGAGTTCATATGATGTATTCTTGAGGATTCGATGAAGGTAGAGACGGTTGATGGCGTAGCAAGCGGTGTTGATTGCTTCCACCCAAAATCGGTTCGAAGTCTTATACTCATCAAGCATGGTCCTCGCCATGTCAAGTAGAGTTCTATTCTTCCTCTCCACTACACCATTTTGTTGTGGTGTGTAGGGAGAAGAGAACTCATGCTTGATGCCCTTGTCCTCAAGAAAGCCTTCTATTTGAGAGTTCTTGAACTCTGTCCCTGTGGCAGAACCACCCGAATTATTCCAGCTTAAGTGCCTAAGTCATGCCTCACGGGCCGTGACACACTTAAATCGGAATAACTCGTCAGTCCTTCAGATCTAGTCTGATAGAGCCACTTAACCAGGATCAAATTCCACAATCTCACTCGAAGGTGAGTCACAGAAGAAATACAATAAAACAGGAAACCTCAAATTAAGTACTGAATTATTACATGAATCGGAGTTCTGGAGTAGCAAATAAAGTTCATTGAGTAAAGTGCAGCGGATAATCGATGTCGTCGGTAATGAGGAAATGGGCAAGGCCTAGCCCACTACTCCTCATGCTCCTCTCCTGCCGGAGCAACATCCCACTCGACCGTCCAACCCGGTGGCAGGGTGGTAGGCCAAGTCACACCATCAACCAGATCCTGCATGGTACCTGCAAAAATGGTGCCACAAGCAAGGCTGAGTATACTAATACTCAGCTAGACTTACCCGGTGTGAGGAGTCTACTCCTCTACCTCTAGACTATGCAGCTGTTTGGCTGAGGGGTTTGGTTTGCCAAAAGCACTAGCTGTTTCTAAAATCATCTTTTAGCTTTCCAATTTCTACCATCATTAACTTATCTAGATTTGCTCCTTCTAAGCATACATGGTAACAATCAATTAGTTCAATCAACAAGTTATCTCATGTGACCACATTTCACTTCTTACTCGATGCAGTACAAGGAATCAAGCAGTCTCATTAGCTGCGAGAAGCAGACGATTCGAATCGAGTTTTAAAACCTTGCAAGGTAAACCTAAACACACGGCATGTCAGGGCACTCCGACCCTACACATGACAACCGTCCCCATCGATTCCCCGTTCGCGTCCAGGCCTCACCGCCTTGGCATACAATGCTCCACTGACCCCGGCTGCCGCCGTGCAGTGACCGCATTTGTACCCACCATAGCTAGCATGGGAGACCAAGTCTCAGGCCGTATGAGGGATAAAGTCCGCGCCCGGCTTCACTCAGGTACTAGGTTTACCGGTTACCATTTTTCCCGGCATGTGCTTAGTACGTTCAAAAGCTTGATTCAGGTATCCACACATTAATCCTTAATTCATTTTCCCGTCTCATGGACAAGGCATCCTCCCTGGATCCAAGTCCATAGACCAACATCTATCCCGTTATCAAGATGAATACAATCAATTCCTGACCTCGCGCGAGTGCTAGAAAAATCACTCGACTTCTACCGAGATCCTGATTAGCAAGCAGCTACTCGACCTAGCATACTAGTATTCATCTCAAAAAGGAGTCCTAAGTTCATGCATCTAGAGGTTTCAAGCAATTCCTACACTTAAGTGCACATTACAAACCTACAAGCATTAAGTGTAGTAAAGTAGCATATAATAATAGGTTATGCATAAAACCGGGGCTTGCCTTCAATTGCTGGGGCTGCGGGGAGATCCTCAATAGCAGCCTCTGAAGCCTGCTCCTGGTCCTCCTCTTGGACAGGTCCTTGCTCGGGGATGAGCACGTACTCTCCGTCGGCTAGATTACAATCTAATGAATGCAATGCGTAAGATATATGCATGATATGATATGTGCTTTTAGAAATCATAACTTAAAAGGTGTATAATTTTTCTTGAGTTAAACAAAGTTAACTTTACTTATGCAAGACCCTTGGGTGGTATACTTGGTAATTTAAGTTAAACTTTTAGCTAAGGCAAGTGGTAGGTTTTACTTTTAGGGGTTCCACTGGATTCTTTTAAGTCTTAGGGATAATGATAAGTACTCAAGTTAGACTTATTGAGGTGGGGTTTATTTCCTCTTTCCTTTTTCTTTATTCTCTTTAATGTTTTGGAGTAGGTTTGAACTACAAGTTGCCTTTATAAAATTCTAAAAATTCTGTAAAAATTACAGTGGCTTGCTACTGGTGTGTGTTTCTCTGGTTTAAAATTTGGGGATCAGAAAGTGAATAGTTTTCTCTGCACAAAATTATTAAGTTCTAGGGTAGAAGAGGTGCTTTGAACTACAACTAATATTTAACAGTGGGTAATTCTTCAGAACTTATTTTTGCTGGCTTTTAGGTGTTATAATATGACTTGATACAAACTTCTAGCCATTGATACCTTTTAATTATTTTTCTATGGTTTTCTCAAGTTTCTAGCCAAATGGGTGCTTTCTACTACCACTATATTTGAAAAATATCAAACAACAGAATCCTTACTTTTCTTAGTCATTGTTTTGTGCAAGAGCAATCATTCTGAAGTTTGGCATCTTTTTGCTTAAGGGAAGGGGGTGGGGTGCATTATTTGAATTAAATGGCCTTTCCCTTAAATCATTAGCAAATGGTATGAGTTTGCTTCTTTTTCATGGGTTTGCATTTTTCTCTGGTAGTTTACCTTATTAAGGACTTAGCTAATTTTTGGTTGCTCATTATCACAATATTTGAGGTTGCTCATGATTTAGTTAGAAAATGCCTTATTATCACCTTGGATTTATTTTCCTTACTCAAGAAGTTGGACTGAGGTGCTTTATATTTTTGCAGTGGGGCTCTGGTGGTTATAAGTTCACTGGATTTTTGTTAAGCATTTTGGTTATAGTTTTGCCTCTTTAATAATTGATTTCCAGTCTTATTTAGGCTAAATAAGTCATGGTAATTTAACACTTGTCCAAATTAATAGTCTCTGTATTTTTCCAAGGTTCTCTGTTACATAAGTAAACTAGGAAAAATAAAATTAATCACTGTTCATTAATTTCTAATACCTTTTTGATTTTCTCTAAGTTTTGGTCAAAACATCTTTAAATGAGAAACTACATCATAATTTCTAATGCTGGGGTTCCTACTATTTTTAAACAGTGTCTAAAGGAGGTTTGAATACCCACAAATTTTCTTAAGTCTAGTACAGAAGAAAAACTAATTTTCCTTGATTAAATAAGGTTTAGTGGGTTTCTGTTTTTAATTTTAAACTCTAAAATTTTGAACAGAAAGCATAGGGTTTACCATTTTTAAATGATAGATTGTAATATACAGAGGCTAGCAAAATTGGTTTGACATTTTTTGAGTAAGAATTCATCAAGTTATGAATTTTACAAGTTCTCTGGTTATTTAAAAGAATTTCAGAATCGATTTAAATGAAAATCTACTTTACACTGGGGTCCCTGGGTGTTTTCTAAGTTTTTCCTCGCGAATCAGTCCTCAGGTTACTATTCACCAGGGTCTCTGACATTGCAGAAAACCCCTCGGGTTTTTCACCTCCTAACCCGAGGTCCTTAGCTTAACTTAAACAGTAGCCGCGGCGGGGAAAAGGGCGGAGGGGCTTACCGGCGGCGAGACTGCTCCGGTGAAGTGGTCGAGGATGACGGGGAGGTCCTGGGGATCACAACGGTGTGCGGAACGCCGTCGGAGATGGCCGGAGTCGGTCGGTCCACGCGCGCAGGCGGGGATGCTCGTCAGCGGCGAAGAGACCGGCCTGGCCACGGCGAGATAGTTCAATCAAATGGGTCAGGGAGGTCCACGGGATGCCAGAGAAGACATGAGCGAGAGGAATTGAGCGGAGACTCACCGGATAACTCGGTCCACGCGCGGCGGCGGAAGACCGAAGTCTGGCGAAGTCGATCACGGGCCTCCGGTGAAGTCCGGCTAGGTCCGAGGGCTTGGCGAGCTTCACGGGCTGCTGGTGGAGCTGGCCGAAGCACTGGCTTGGCTTGAGGACGGCTGGGGCGGGCTGGCCACGGTGGCCGAAGCTTGGGCGGCAATGGCGGGCGGAAAACAAGCTCGCCGGAGTTGAGAAAAGTGGCTGGCCGAAGAGGGTGAGTGCGGGGTGAAGTGAGGCGCGCCTGGGGAGGCTTTATAGGCGCGGGCGGGCACGGCCGAGGGCGAGGACGCGCGGCGGACGCGACTGGTCGCCGGGGAGCGCGCGCGCGCGGGTTGGGCGAGCTCTGGCACGCCGGCCAGGGTCGAACACGTGGGAGCACGCGTTCTGCCCAAGTTCTGGCGCGTGTAGTCGCTCATCCGAGCCTGCTCTCGCCTTGGTCAATGCACAAAACCTCTTCCCCTCCCTACAAGCTACCATTCTTGTGTGGGGGTCATAGGATTTTGCCTACTGGTTGCAGAGATATGGAGCCAGGAAATCTGGTCTGTCTCCCTGCACAAATCCGAGGCAAATCCAAGGTTTAGTCGTGTCTAGGGCTCGCGTCCCAATGCCATCTTCTGGCACACGACAGAGGGGTTAGTTAGGCACATTTTTGTCAATGGGGCCATTAGGATTCGAGTTAGGGATCAAGGTGAACATCCCTGATCTTTGGATCAAGGTCTGAATTTCAGAAATCTGAAATTCAGAATTCTTATCAAGTCCACACATGGAAAGCTTGATTTGGGGTTTTATTTGAGCTATTTTGGTTAAGCTTTCTCAACCTTTCTTGTTGCCCATTAAATATACTTCAATTTTTATATTTGGCTCAACTCAAAATTTTAAACTTTTCACTCCCTTTTCCTCTCTTTTGAATTTTTGCTCATGGGGCTCATTCAGGGTTTTTAAACTAGGGTTGCACAATCTGATCTTTTAAGGGACTTATTTGCTTTGATCATGGCACTTTAAGTATATACTTGGTGACTTCATTATTTCTTAAGTTATTTTGATGCTCATGCTTACTTTGGTTCACATAAAATGATGGCTCTTGGTTTGGCTTTTGAAGGAAAACCCTGAGTGACACTGGGGTGTCACAGCCTTCCCCCCTTAAAGGAATCTCGTCCCGAGATTCGGGCCAGAGTCCTCCCGGGGTGAAGCGAAGGGTGAGACTGATAGGAAAAGGGTGATGATTGCCATTATTAGGATAAACTGTTCTTCGAATGTCATTCTCTTTGCAACTTCAGAAGGAAGTCCTTTTAAGTTTTACCTTATAGTTACTTCATTCTGAATTAAGATCATATTTTTGGAAATTAGATTCGAAAGGCAGGAGGAGGGGTTGGGGGTGATTACGTACCAGCTTCCTTAGGTAGGCAATCGGGAAAGTTGGATCTCAGGAATTCCTCGGTTTCCCAAGTAGCTTCCTCCTCTGAGTGATTACTCCACTGGACCTTGAACATCTTGATCGATTTAGCCCGGGTTGATCTTTCCTTGCAATCTAGAATCTTGGAGGGGTACTCTTGGTACGAGAGATCTGGCTCTATCTCCAATTCTGGCTCTGCTAAGATTTCAGTCGGTAATCGAACACACTTCTTCAGCTGAGACACATGGAAAACATTGTGAATGGCAGACATCTTTGAAGGTAACTTCAGCTTGTATGCCACGGGTCCACATGCTTCTATGATCTCGTAAGGTCCAATGTAACGAGGGGCTAGCTTGCCTTTGATCCCAAACCTCTGCATTCCCTTGGTGGGTGATACCTTGAGGTATACAAAACTTCCCACCTCGAACTGGAGAGGTTTCCTTCTTTTATCAAGATAACTCTTCTGCCTGGCCTGAGCAGCTTCTAGATTCTTCCTGATTAGCTTGACCTTCCTTTCGGCTTCAGTCACTAAATCAGGTCCAAAAACTTCTCTTTCACCAGACTGAGACCAATTGAGTGGTGTCCTGCACCTTCTTCCATAGAGAGCTTCAAAAGGTGCCATCTTTAGGCTGGATTGATAACTATTGTTATAAGCAAACTCTGCCAGGGAGAGGTGCTTATCCCAGTTCTTGCCACAGTCGATCGCACAAGCTCTCAGCATATCTTCCAGGATTTGGTTTACCCTTTCCGTCTGACCATCAGTCTGTGGGTGGTAAGCTGAACTCCTGATTAGCTTGGTTCCCAAAGACTTTTGCAATTGTTCCCAAAATCTGGCAACAAATTGGTCTCCTCGGTCAGAAACGATGGTCCGAGGTAATCCGTGCAAACACACGATCCGGTCAATATACAATTCTGCATATCTCTGAGCCTTATCAGTGGTGTGCACAGGAAGAAAATGTGCCACTTTCGTCAATCGGTCTACAATAACCCAAATTGAATCATGGTGACGAGAGGTGTTGGGCAGACCCACAATGAAATCCACGCTGATGTCGTCCCACTTCCACGAAGGTACGGGTAGTGGTTGCAAAGCTCCAGCGGACTTCAAGTGGCTTGCCTTTACCCTCTGACAGGTGTCACATTCTGATACATACTGGGCTATTTCCCTCTTCATTCTGGTCCACCAGTACAAAGGCTTCAAATCATGGTACATCTTGGTGCTTCCCGGATGCATAGAGAATTTGGAGAGATGAGCTTCATCCAAAATTTTCCTCTTGAGATCCTGGTCTTTAGGAATTACCAATCTGTTTTTGAACCATAACACACCCTTCTCATCCTGGCGGAAACAATTATACTTCTCAACCTTCTGATGGAGATTCTTCTTGATAATCTGCACTCCCTTGTCACTGAGCTGGGCCATAATGATCTGGTCTTGCAAAGCTGGCTCAACAGAAATGTGAGACAAAGAACTAGAGGAAATCACTTCAATTTGCATCTTGCTCAACTCATCACACAAAGTGTTAATGCGAGAATCCATCAGAACACAGTTGCACTGCAACTTCCGACTCAAAGCATCAGCTACCACATTAGCCTTTCCTGGGTGATAATGTACCTCCAGGTCATAATCCTTGATCAGCTCTAGCCATCTTCTCTGCCTCATGTTAAGATCAGCCTGAGTAAAAATGTACTTAAGGCTCTTATGATCAGTGAAGATGTTGCAGTGGGTTCCCATTAGATAGTGCCTCCACATCTTCAATGCATGAACCACTGCTGCTAACTCAAGGTCATGAGTGGGATAATTTTGCTCATGAGGCCTGAGTGCTCTTGAAGCATAAGCAATGACTCGGTTGTCTTGCATCAAGACACAACCTAGCCCGGTGCCCGAGGCATCACAATATACATCAAAAGGTTTGCTGCTGTCGGGTTGCGCCAATACTGGTGCTGTGGTCAGATGCTGCCTTAATGCATGGAAGGCATCTTCGCACTTCTGACTCCACACAAATTTGACTTCTTTCTTTAGCAACTCAGTAATAGGCTTCGCAATTCGAGAGAAGTCCGGAATAAATCTTCGGTAATAACCAGCTAATCCCAGAAAACTCCGAATCTGGCGAACAGTCGTTGGCGGCTTCCAGTTCATCACCTCTTGCACTTTATCAGGATCAACAGCTATTCCAGCCTGAGAGATAGTGTGACCCAAGAATTTGATTTCCTTTAGCCAAAAATCACACTTGGATAACTTGGCATAAAGGTGGTGCTCTCGCAGACGTTGAAGTACTACATGCAAATGCCCGGCATGTTCTTCTTCGTTCCTTGAGTACACCAGAATGTCATCGATGAAAACCACCACGAACTTATCCAATTCCGGCATAAAAACAGAATTCATCAGATACATGAAATATGCTGGTGCATTTGTCAGCCCGAATGACATCACCAAGAATTCATACAGCCCATATCTGGTGGAGAATGCCGTCTTCGGAATATCACTTGCTCGTATTTTGATCTGATGGTAGCCAGAGCGAAGGTCTATCTTGGAAAACACCTTGGCTCCGACCAACTGGTCAAAGAGAACATCAATACGAGGCAAAGGATACTTGTTCTTGATAGTTACCGCATTAAGAGGGCGGTAATCTATACACAGCCTCAAGCTTTCATCCTTCTTCTTCACAAACAGTGCTGGACATCCCCAAGGCAAAGTGCTCGGGCGAATGAAACCCTTATCCAGCAACTCTTGCAATTGCTTCTTTAATTCTGCCAACTCAGCGGGTGGCATTCGGTAGGGCCTTTTGGAAATTGGGGCCGTTCCCGGTTGCAACTCGATGGCGAATTCAATATCCCGGTCCGGTGGCATTCCTGGCAATTCATCAGGAAAGACATCTGCATACTCACAGACCACTGGGATCTTCTTTAAAGGTAGCTCCGTCATAGAGAAAGCACATGACTGAGAAGAACCCTGACTAGGCAAAATCAAGGTGAAATTCCCGCAGAAAGGGGAATTAACTTCCACGGTACGGTTGGCTACATCAAGCACAACTTGGTGCAAGGTCATCCAATTTGCCCCTAGAATAATGTCCACATTCTCCAATCCCAACACAAGAAGAGTGGTTTTGATAATGTGGCTTCCCAGTTGAATAGACACACTTTGGTTTAATTGATTAGTTGCAATTTTACCCCCAGGTGTGACTATCATGAATGACCCTTTTGAGTGAGAGAATGGCAGTTTGCAATTAGCACTGAACTTTTGGCTAATGAAACTATGAGATGCACCAGAATCAAACAGAAGTAAAGCAGGTTGATTATAAACTGAAAAGATACCAGTCATGATAGGAGCTCCTTCTGGCACTTCCTCAAGAGCAGTGAAGTTGAGCTTCCCTTGCCTGACTTGCACCTTCTGCTTTCTTCCCTTGTCTTGATTTGGTGCTGGCATCTGCCTCTGCTGGTTCCTGGGACAATTCTTGGCATAGTGGCCCACATTGCCACAAGTGAAACACTTGTTCCCATTGCCTTGGCGGAACTGCTGCTGCTGCGGAGGCTGATTGTTCCTTGGGGCGGGAGCTGGGTAGCGGTTGGGTGTCGGCTGCTGCTGCTGCTGAGGTGGCCTGATCACCCATCTGCCTGCCTGCTGCTGGAAACCCCTGCTCTGATTGTGAGAAACAATCCGGAACCTCTGAGCTTGAGCGGATGGTGCTGCCATTGGTGCCTTTCTCTTCTTCTCTGCCCGGTGAGCAACAATGCAATCCTCCTGGGAGATGGCCATATTGACTAACTCATTGAAGCTATCAGCCCGGACAGTGTTGAGTCGTTCCCGCAGCTTGGTATTGAGACCCCTGCGGAAGCGATCCCTCTTTTTCTCATCAGAATCAGCATGATATCCTGCATACTGGCATAAGTCATTGAAGGCTTGCACATACTGCAGTACCGTGCGGGTTCCTTGATTGAGGGCCAGAAATTCATTCAACTTCCGATCAAGAATGCCAGCTGGAATGTGGTGTCCTCTGAAGGCAGTCTTGAATTCCTCCCAAGATACCTCACGATCATCAGGGAGCATAGCACGGAAGTGATCCCACCAAGTCCGAGCAGATCCGCGAAGCTGCTGCGCGGCAAAGCGGGTCTTGGTAGCATCAGGGCAGTCTCCCGTGAGGAGGGGAAACTTGGACTCGACGACGCGAAGCCATACGTCGGCGTCCAACGGATCCTCTGCCTTGGTGAATAAGGGCGGCTGCGTGCTCAGAAACTCCTGGTATGTTGCCATAGCCGGAGGTCGCTGAGGCTGGCCTCCACCATGCTGCTGGGGGTGGGGCTGCCGCTGCAAGAGCTGTCGCAGAATCTCATTCTGCTGGGCCATCAGCTCCTGCACTGTGGGAGCTGGAGGAGGTGGCGGGGGAACCTGCTCGTTCTGCCCGCGACGCTGCCTAGCTGCCATCTGAAAACAGAGATTGTCGCCATTGTTATCCCAACTCACAATTTCGAATGGCAAGATATCATTTCATATAGAAAAAGAATGCCATAATCATAATATCAGGTTCGAAATGAAGATAACATGGTGACAAGGATCCCACAGATTCCAAAAGTTCACAGGGTTACATTAATCAGGGGGAAGTACCCACAAGCCTAGTCCAAAATATGATACTACTAAGCTCGCATAGGTTTCTATCCACCTAAAAATGTCGAAGCGACTGCTTAACCCTGAGCGGTGGAAGCGACACTGGATACGGGTGAAGGGGGCATCGCGGAGGTAGTCCCATTGGCACCAGGGGCTGGTCCTAGCTCCTCGGGAGCCTCTTCTCCCTCGCTTCCTGCTTCATTGGCCTCCATCTCCAGGTGGTGCATGTCCAAGTGGTCGTTTGCTTCCTCGAGTTCCCTCTGCACATCGTGAAGCTGGTTCTCCAAGACATCAATAGTGTTGTCTCGGATCTCCACTTGCTGCTCTAGGGTAGCGATACGCTGGTTCAGCCTCTCCACCTGCAGATCCTTTTCCACCAACTCTGTGGATAGGTCGACCACAAAATCTTCCCGACTGTCGAGAGTGAGCTTGGCAGTCCGAGCGGTGTTAGCAAGAAGTGTCATAGCATCGCTCTGAAGGGCCTGAAGGCGGTACAGCGCACTCATGCACTGAACGGTGACCCTCCCAACCAAGTCAGGATACATGGCCCACACATCCTTCACATGGCTCACGCGGTTACACCACATGGGATCATCCTTCCTCTCAGCAGGGAAGAGCCCCAAAGGGTGCATCACCATCTCCAGGGGATGGTAGCCACAGAAAGTCGTCAGAGCCTTCATGGCTGCTGCCTCAACGGTGTCGTCCGTCCTGAGTCCGATCGTCTCAGAGTCAAGAGAACGCTAACCCGGCTGAAGGGGATGAGCCTCCAAAGTCAGCCAGACCCGACAACGAGGTACCCGATGCTCCTCATACAACTGCACCGTGTACAAAGGGGGCGTAGGGTAACCGGCGGAGTTAAGCACTTCCCACAAGATGGAGGGAAAGCCATCACGAGAAAGGAAGTCAGAACTGAAACGAGAGTCTCCTCCACTAGCGGGGGTGGGTGAATTCATCTGCGGAAGGGAATCAAAGATAAAGATTATGGTGGAAGGAAAAAGAAAAAGAGAGCCCGAATGGTTTTAAAGAAAAAAGGGGTTAGCTCAAATTTTAACTTCCTCTTTATGTTTTATAATGCATGCATGCTGGAAGAAACGTTGCCTCTCAAAAAAGAAAATAGGGTGCCTTTTTAGGGCATCCAAAAATATAGGTATTGGCCCACGGGGCCTAATTAATTAGCCACCTATTTCCCTCTATGCCTAAGGCCTTTCGTCCTAGGTCTAGCGGTCTAGTCCTGACGATCTATTAGCATTTTCTAGGCAAGTTTTAGATTTTGAAAATTGGTATTCTTGGTTTATTGTCCTTCTCTGTGGTGGAATTTGCTCCGATACCAGCTGTGGCAGAACCACTGACGAGTTATTCCGATTTAAGTGTGTCACGGCCCGTGAGGCATGACTTAGGCACTTAAGCTGGAATAATTCGGGTGGTTCTGCCACAGTCCCGTTGTCGCTTCTAATCTTTTTGATCCTCAATCCGAACTCATTTTGTGCCCGTCTCAAGAATCCCTTTAAAGTCTCTTGGGTTTGGGATTTATCCTGCAAAAAGAACACCAAAGTGAAGCGAGAATAATCATTCACAATAACTAGACAGTACTTACTCCCGCCGATGCTTATGTAAGCTATCAGGCCGAATAGGTCCATGTGGAGTAGCTCAAGTGGCCTATCGGTCGTCATGATGTTCTTGTGTGGATGATGAACACCAACTTGCTTCCCTGCATGACATGCGCTACAAACCCTGTCTTTCTCAAAATGAACATTTGTTAGTCCCAAAATGTGCTCTCCCTTTAGAAGCTTGTGAAGATTCTTCATCCCAATGTGGGCTAGTCGGCGATGCCAGAGCCAACCCATGTTAGTCTTAGCAATTAAGCATGTGTCGAGTTCAGCTCTATTAAAATCAACTAAGTATAGCTAACCCTCTAACACTCCCTTAAATGCTACTGAATCATCACTTCTTCTAAAGACAGTAACACCTATATCTGTAAAAAGACAATTGTAGCCCATTTTGCATAATTGAGAAACTGGAAGCAAGTTATAATCTAAAGAATCTACAAGAAAAACATTGGAAATAGAATGGTCAGGTGATATAGCAATTTTACCAAGTCCTTTGACCAAACCTTGATTTCCATCCCTGAATGTGATAGCTCTTTGGGGATCATGGTTTTTCTCATAGGAGGAGAACATCCTTTTCTCCCTAGTCATGTGGTTTGTGCACCCACTATCAATTATCCAACTTGAGCCCCCGGATGCATAAACCTACAAAACAAGTTTAGGCCTTGTTCTTAGGTACCTAAACGGTCTTGGGTCCTTTGACATTAGAAACAAGCACCTTGGGTACCCAAACACAAGTCTTTGACCCCGTGTGTTTGCCCCCAACATATTTGGCAACTACTTTGCCTGATTTGTTAGTGAGCACATAAGAAGCATCAAAAGTCTTAAATGAAATATTAGGTTCATTTGATGCAATAGGAGATTTCTTTTTAGGCAATTTATCATGAGTGGATTGCCTAGAGCTAGATGCCTCACTCTTATACATAAAAGCATGATGAGAGCCAGAGTGAGACTTCCTAGAATGAATTCTCCTAATTTTGTGCTCAGGATAACCAGTAGGATATAAAATGTAACCCTCGTTATCCTGAGCCATGGTAGCTTTGCCCTTAACAAAGTTAGACAATTTCTGATATAGCTGAGGTGCCCGATCTTGAAAGGGAAATGTGCCCTTAGGCCATTTCTAAGTATTTTGGTGATTGAGTGTATTTCTAAGTATTTTGGTGATTGAGTGCCAACACAAGTGCTTTTGAGCTAATCTATGCAAAGTGGTGGACAAAGTGAAAATCATGTTAAAAGGTATGTTTCTAGACTTAGTACATTATTTTATGGACTAATGTATTGTGTCTAAGTGCTGGAAACAGGAAAAACTGAATTGGAAATGAGATGGCTACGTTCAGCCGAAGTCTGCTCAGTCTGGGTGCACCGGACTGTCCGGTGGTGCACCGGACAATGTCCGGTGCGCCAGGCTGGCTCGGGAGAACAGGCTGCTCTCGGGACTTCGACGGTGGTGTACGACTATAATTCACCGGACTGTCCGGTGGTGCACCGGACTGTCCGGTGAGCCATTCACAGGCGAACTCGTCGCTCTCGGGAAACCATCAACGGCGTACGGCTAAAATTCACCGGTCTGTCCGGTGGTGCACCGGACTGTCCGGTGAGTCAACAGTCAGCCGGGGCAACGGTCGGCCGAGGATTCCGCGCGTGACGCGTGGGCGAGCCAACGGTCACATTGGTGCACCGGACTGTCCGGTGTGCACCGGACAGTGTCCGGTGCGCCAACGACCCTCAGACTCCAACGGTCGGCTTCACCAAATAAGGAAAGCAATCTACACCGGACAGTGAACAGTGGATGTCGGGTGGTGCACCGGACTGTCCGGTGCGCCAGTCGACTGAAGGCAAGATCTGCCTTCCAGGAATGTTCTCAACGGCTCCTAGCTGCCTTGGGGCTATAAAAGGGACCCCTAGGCGCATGGAGAAGTACACCAAGCATTCTTACAACATTCCTAAGCACCAAGACCTCGATTCTGCGCATTTGTTTCTTGTGATAGCATATAGAGCTCTAGTGGAGTTGTGAACTCATTGGGTTGTGTTGCGAGCTCTTGTTGCGACTTGTGTGTGTGGTGACACTCTGATTTTTGTGTCTTGTGTGCGTTGCTAATCCCTCCCTTGCTCCGTGCTTCTTTGTGAACTTCAAGTGTAAGTGCGAGAGGCTCCAAGTTGTGGAGATTCCTCGCAAACGGGATTACGAAAAGCAAGCAAAACACCGTGGTATTCAAGTGGGTCTTTGGACCGCTTGAGAGGGGTTGATTGCAACCCTCGTCCGTTGGGACGCCACAACTTGGAGTAGGCAAGCGTTGGTCTTGGCCGAACCATGGGATAACCACTGTGCCATCTCTGTGATTGATCTCTTGTTGGTTATTGTGTTTTGTTGAAGATTCCTCTCTAGCCACTTGGCGGTTATTGCGCTAACACTTAACCAAGTTTTTGTGGCCTAAGTTTTAATTGTTACAGGATCACCTATTCACCCCCCCTCTAGGTGCTCTCAATTGGTATCAGAGCCGTTCTCTTCACAAAGGGACTAACCGCCCGAAGAGATGGATCCTAAGGGGAAGGGTATCGTGATCAACGATAAAGAGGAGGAATCTTTCGTCAACGAGCCAAAGGATGACAAGCCTACCGACTCGGGCTCGGGCCATAGACGGAAAGATGGGAAGAAGAAGAAGACAAGGCGCATCAAGGAGATTGTCTACTACGACGACAGCGACGAGTCATCTTCTTCCCAAAAGGACGACGACCACAACGACTACGAGAGAAGGAAACCGGTTAATTCGAACTTTTCTTTTGACTACTCTCGTATTTTGTAAAGTACAAATACTCATTTGCTCTCCATTCCACTTAGCAAACCTCCTCACTTTGATGGAGAGGACTACGGATTTTGGAGCCACAAAATGCGTAGTCACCTGTTCTCTCTCCATCCGAGCATATGGGAGATTGTGGAAAGTGGAATGAAGTTCGATAGCTCGGATAGTCCTATTTTCATTAATGAACAAATTCATAGAAATGCACAAGCCACTACTGTGTTGTTAGCCTCCTTGTGCAGGGACGAGTACCATAAAGTGAGCGGCTTGGACAATGCCAAGCAGATCTGGGACACCCTCAAGATTTCTCATGAGGGGAACGACGTCACCTTGCTCACCAAGATGGAGTTGGTGGAGGGCGAGCTTGGACGATTCGCGATGATAAGGGGCGAGGAGCCAACCCAAACATACAACCGGCTCAAGACCCTTATCAACAAAATAAGGAGCTACAGAAGCACGCGATGGACGGACCACGACGTCGTCCGACTGATGCTAAGGTCCTTTACCGTTCTTGATCCTCATTTGGTGAATAATATTCGTGAGAATCCCAGGTACACCAAAATGTCGCCCGAAGAAGTCCTTGGAAAATTCGTAAGCGGGCGAATGATGATCAAGGAGGCGAGGTACGTGGACGACGCGTTGAACGGTCCAATCCATGAGCCTGAACCCATTGCTCTCAAGGCAACAAGGAGCAAGGAGGCGTTACCTAGCAAGGTAGCGCAAGTTGAGGCGGCAGGGCTCAATGATGAAGAGATGGCCCTCATCATCAAGCGCTTCAAGACGACGCTTAAGGGTCGCAAGGGACAGCCAAGCAAGACCAAAGCCAAGGGGAAGCGCTCATGCTTCAAATGAGGTAAGATTGGTCATTTTATTGCTAACTGTCCCGATAATGAAAGTGACCAGGAACACGGGAGCAAGAGGGAAAAGAAGAAAAATTACAAGAAGGCCAAGGGCAAGGCACATCTAGGAAAGGAGTGGGATTCGGATTGCTCCTCCTCCGACTCCGACAATGAAGGACTCACCGCCACCGCCTTCAACAAGTCATCCCTCTTCCCAAACGAGCGTCACACATGCCTTATGGCAAGGGAAAAGAAGGTATGTACTCGAAACTCTACTTATGCTTCTTCAAGTGAGGACGAATCTAGTGATGAGGATGAAATAGATTATTCATGTTTATTTAAGGGCCTAGATAGAACCAAGGTAGATAAAATTAATGAATTGATTGATGCCTTGAATGATAAGAATAGGCTTTTAGAAAAACAAGAGGATTTGTTGTACGAAGAACATGACAAATTTGTAGAAGCACAAAAATCTCATGCTTTAGAAGTTAAAAGAAATCAAATGCTTTCTTGTGAATTATCTTCTTGCCATGAGACAATTTCTAGCTTAAGGAGCATTAATGATTATTTGAATGCTAAGTTAGAAATAGCTAGTAAATCAACAACTTGTGTAGAAAATGTTGTTATTTGCAATAGATGTAAAGATTTTGATATTGATGCTTGTAGTGAACACATAGCTTCTATTGCAAAGTTAAATGATGAAATGGCTAGTCTTAATGCCCAACTTAAGGCAAGCAAAAGTGATTTTGATAAACTAAAATTTGCTAGGGATGCCTACACGGTTGGTAGACACCCCTCAATTAAGGATGGGCTTGGCTTCAAGAGGGAAGCCAAGAACTTAACAAGCCATAAGGCTCTCATCTCCGCCAAGGAGAAAGGGAAGGCCCCTATGGCAAGTAGTACTAAAAAGAACCATGCTTTTATGTACAATGATAGAAGACAGTCTCATATGAGTTGTAATGCTTTTGATTCACATGCCTATGATTCTTATTCTATGTTTGCTTCCAGTTCTTCCTATATGCATGGTAGAGATATGCCTAGGAAAAATATTCATCATGTGCCTAGAAAGAATATTGCTCATGTTCCTAGGAAAGTTATGAATGGACCCTCTACAATTTATCATGCTTTAAATGCTTCCTTTGCTATTTGTAGAAAGGATAGGAAGATAGTTGCTAGGAAATTAGGGGCAAAATGCAAGGGTGATAAAACTTGCATTTGGGTCCCTAAGACAATTGTGACTAACCTTGTAGGACCCAACAAGAGTTGGGTACCTAAGACCCAAGCCTAAATTTGCCTTGCAGGTTTATGCATCCGGGGGTTCAAGCTGGATTATCGATAGCGAATGCACAAACCACATGATGGGGGAAAAGAGGATGTTCTCTTCCTACGTCAAGAACAAGGTTTCCCAAGATTCAATAATATTCAGTGATGGGAACCAAGGCAAGGTAAAAGGGTTAGGTAAAATTGCTATTTCATCCGAGCACTCTATATCCAATGTGTTTTTAGTTGAGTCTCTTGGATATGACTTGTTATCTATTAGTCAATTATGCAATATGGGATATAATTGTCTATTCACAAATGTAGATGTGTCTGTCTTTAGAAGGTGTGATGGTTCACTAGCTTTTAAGGGTGTACTAGACGACAAACTTTATTTGGTTGATTTTGCAAAAGAAGAAGTCGGTCTAGATGCATGCTTAATGGCTAAGACTTGCATGGGCTGGTTGTGGCATCGCCGCTTAGCACATGTGGGGATGAAGAACCTCCACAAGCTTCTAAAGGGAGAACACGTAATAGGTCTAACTAATGTACATTTCGAAAAGGATAGACCTTGTGCAGCTTGTCAAGCACGTAAACAGGTGGGAGGCTCTCATCACACCAAAAATGTGATGACAACATCAAGACCTTTGGAGATGCTTCATATGGACCTCTTCGGACCCGTCGCCTATCTTAGTATAGGAGGAAGTAAGTATGGTCTTGTTATAGTTGATGATTTTTCCCGCTTCACTTGGGTATTCTTTTTGCAGGATAAATCTGAAACCCAAGGGACCCTCAAGCGCTTTCTCAGGAGAGCTCAAAATGAGTTTGAGCTCAAAGTGAAGAAGATAAGGAGCGACAACGGGTCCGAGTTCAAGAACCTTCAAGTGGAGGAGTTCCTTGAGGAGGAAGGGATCAAGCACGAGTTCTCCGCTCCCTACACACCACAGCAAAATGGTGTGGTAGAGAGGAAGAACAGGACGCTCATCGATATGGCGAGGAATATGCTTGGAGAGTTCAAGACCCCCGAGCGTTTTTGGTCGGAAGCCGTGAACACGGCTTGCCACACCATCAACAGGGTCTATCTTCACCGCCTCCTCAAGAAGACTTCATATGAGCTACTAACTGGTAACAAACCCAATGTGTCTTATTTTCGTGTATTTGGGAGCAAGTGTTATATTCTTGTGAAGAAAGGTAGAACCTCTAAATTTGCTCCCAAAGCTGTAGAAGGGTTTTTATTAGGTTATGATTCAAATACAAAGGCGTATAGGGTCTTCAACAAATCATCGGGTTTGGTTGAAGTCTCTAGCGACGTTGTATTTGATGAGACTAATGGCTCTCCAAAAGAGCAAGCTGTTGATCTTGATGATGTAGATGAAGAAGACGTTCCAACGGCCGCGATAAGCACCATGGCGATTGGAGAAGTACGGCCTCAGGAACAATTGGAGCAAGATCAACCGTCTTCCTCAACTATGGTGCATCCCCCAACCTAAGATGACGAACAGGTACCTCAAGTGGAGGCGCATGATCAAGGGGGAGCACAGGATGTTCAAATTGAAGAGGAAGAAGCACCTCAGGCACCTCCAACCCAAGTTCGAGCGACGATTCAAATGGATCATCCCGTCGACCAAATATTGGGTGATATTAGCAAGGGAGTAACTACTCGCTCGAGATTAGTTAATTTTTGTGAGCATTACTCCTTTGTCTCTTCTATTGAGCCTTTCAGGGTAGAAGAGGCCTTGCTAGATCCGGACTGGGTGTTGGCCATGCAGGAGGAACTCAACAACTTCAAGCGCAATGAAGTTTGGACACTAGTGCCTCGTCCCAAGCAAAATGTTGTGGGAACCAAGTGGGTGTTCCGCAACAAACAGGACGAGCACGGGGTGGTGACAAGGAACAAGGCTCGACTTGTGGCAAAAGGTTATGCCCAAGTCGCAGGTTTGGACTTTGAGGAGACGTTCGCTCCTGTGGCTAGGCTAGAATCAATTTGTATTTTGCTAGCATATGCCGCTCACCATTCTTTCAGGTTGTACCAAATGGATGTGAAGAGCGCTTTCCTCAACGGGCCGATCAAGGAGGAGGTGTACGTGGAGCAACCCCCTGGCTTCGAGGATGAACGGTACCCCGACCACGTGTGTAAGCTCTCTAAGGCGCTCTATGGACTTAAGCAAGCCCCAAGAGCATGGTATGAATGCCTTAGAGACTTTTTAATTGCTAATGCTTTCAAGGTTGGGAAAGCCGATCCAACTCTTTTCACTAAGACTTGCGATGGTGATCTTTTTGTGTGCCAAATTTATGTCGATGACATAATATTCGGTTCTACTAACCAAAAGTCTTGTGAAGAGTTTAGCAGGGTGATGACGCAGAAATTTGAGATGTTGATGATGGGCGAGTTGAACTACTTCCTTGGGTTCCAAGTGAAGCAACTCAAGGACGGCACTTTCATCTCCCAAATGAAGTACACGCAAGACTTGCTAAAGCGGTTTGGGATGAAGGACGCCAAGCCCGCAAAGACTCCGATGGGAACCGACGGACACACCGACCTCAACAAAGGAGGTAAGTCCGTTGATCAAAAGGCATACCGGTCTATGATAGGGTCTTTACTTTATTTGTGTGCTAGTCGACCGGATATTATGCTTAGCGTATGCATGTGTGCTAGATTTCAATCCGATCCTAAGGAGTGTCACTTAGTGGTTGTGAAGCGAATTCTAAGATATTTAGTTGCTACGCCTTGCTTCGGGATCTGGTATCCAAAGGGGTCTAACTTTGACTTGATTGGATATTCAGATTCCGACTATGCTTGATGTAAGGTCGATATGAAGAGTACATCAGGGACGTGCCAATTCTTTGGAAGGTCCCTGGTGTCGTGGAACTCTAAGAAACAAACTTCCGTTGCCCTATCCACCGCTGAAGCCGAGTACGTTGCCGCAGGACAGTGTTGTGCGCAACTACTTTGGATGAGGCAAACCCTCCGGGACTTTGGCTACAATCTGAGCAAAGTCCCACTCCTATGTGACAATGAGAGTGCTATCCGAATAGCGGAAAATCCTGTTGAGCACAGCCGCACAAAGCACATTGACATCCGGCATCACTTTTTGAGAGACCACCAGCAAAAGGGAGATATCGAAGTGTTTCATGTTAGCACCGAGAACCAGCTAGCCGATATATTCACTAAGCCTTTAGATGAAAAGACCTTTTGCAGGCTGCGTAGTGAGCTAAATGTCCTAGATTCGTGGAACTTGGATTGATTTATAGCATACATGTGTTTATGCCTTTGATCATGTTCCTTATGCATTTTGTTGCTTACTATGGTGCTCAAGTTGTACAATCTCTCCCCGGACCTCACAAGTCCTTGTGCAAGTGATGCACATATTTAGGGGGAGTTGTGCTACAACTTGACCCTTTGAGACTAACCATATGCTTGAGTTTGCTTGTTTTAGTCTCAAAGGAGGTTTGAAAGGGAAAAGGTGGACTTGGACCATGAAAGACTTCCACTGCACTCCGATGAGAGGGTAACTTATTCCAAGTTCATCTCATGTACTCTTATTGCCTTTGTGTTCTTATTTGCAGATTTTGGTGAGGCAATGGGGTTTAAGGGCCAAGATTGATCCCGTTTTGGTGCTTGATGCCAAAGGGGGAGAAAATAAAGGCCAAAGCAATAGATGGATCAGCTACCACTTGAGAAATTTTGAAAATAGTAGATTAGAGCTTTTGGTTTGTCAAAACTCTTTTATTGTCTCTTATGTCAAAAGTTGGCCTCTTGTGGGGAGAAGTGTTGATTATGGGAAAAAGGGGGAGTTTTTGAAATCCTTGATCAAACTTCTTTGGAATACCTCTCTTTATGTCTCTACAAGTGGATTTGACTTAGAGATAGGAATTTGAGTTTGATTTGCAAAAACAAACCAAGTGGTGGCATAGAGTGATCCATATATGTCAAATTGGATTCAAAACAACCTTGAGTTTTCATTTGCATTGATATTGCACGTATTCTAGTTGCTTTATGTTGTGTTGGCATAAATCACCAAAAAGGGGGAGATTGAAAGGGAAATGTGCCCTTGGGCCATTTCTAAGTATTTTGGTGATTGAGTGTATTTCTAAGTATTTTGGTGACTGAGTGCCAACACAAGTGCTTTTGAGCTAATCTATGCAAAGTGGTGGACAAAGTGAAAATCATGTTAAAAGGTATGTTTCTAGACTTAGTACATTATTTTATGGACTAATGTATTGTGTCTAAGTGCTGGAAACAGGAAAAACTGAATTGGAAATGAGATGGCTATGTTCAGCCGAAGTCTGCTCAGTCTGGGTGCACCGGACTGTCCGGTGGTGCACCGGACAGTGTCCGGTGCGCCAGGCTGGCTCGGGAGAACAGGCTGCTCTCGGGACTTCGACGACGGTGTACGGCTATAATTCACTGGACTGTACGGTGGTGCACCGGACTGTCCGGTGAGCCGTTCACAGGCGAACTCGTCGCTCTCGGGAAACCATCAACGGCATACGGCTAAAATTCACCGGTCTGTCCGGTGGTGCACCAGACTGTCCGGTGAGTCAACAGTCAGCCGGGGCAACGGTCGGCCGAGGATTCCGCGCGTGACGCGTGGGCGAGCCAACGGTCACATTGGTGCACCGGACTGTCCGGTGCGCCAACGACCCTCAGACTCCAACGGTCGGCTTCGCCAAATAAGGAAAGCAATCTGCACCGGACAGAGAACAGTGGATGTCCGGTGGTGCACCGGACTGTCCGGTGCGCCAGTCGATAGAAGGCAAGATCTGCCTTCCAGGAATGTTCTCAACGGCTCCTAGCTGCCTTGGGGCTATAAAAGGGACCCCTAGACGCATGGAGAAGTACACCAAGCATTCTTACAACATTCCTAAGCACCAAGACCTCGATTTCGCGCATTTGTTTCTTTGTGATAGCATATAGAGCTCTAGTGGAGTTGTGAACTCATTGGGTTGTGTTGCGAGCTCTTGTTGCGACTTGTGTGCGTGGTGACACTCTGATTTTTGTGTCTTGTGTGCGTTGCTAATCCCTCCCTTGCTCCGTGCTTCTTTGTGAACTTCAAGTGTAAGGGCGAGAGGCTCCAAGTTGTGGAGATTCCTCGCAAACGGGATTACGAAAAGCAAGCAAAACACCGTGGTATTCAAGTGGGTCTTTGGACCGCTTGAGAGGGGTTGATTGCAACCCTCGTCCGTTGGGACGCCACAACGTGGAGTAGGCAAGCGTTGGTCTTGGCCGAACCACGGGATAACCACCATGCCATCTCTGTGATTGATCTCTTGTTGGTTATTGTGTTTTGTTGAAGATTCCTCTCTAGCCACTTGGCGGTTATTGCGCTAACACTTAACCAAGTTTTTGTGGCCTAAGTTTTAAGTGTTACAGGATCACCTATTCACCCCCCCTCTAGGTGCTCTCAGATCTTTCGGTGAGTGGAGATAATTCCGATTTGGCGGAAGATGACCCTTGCGATCCGACTACGACGAGCAAGCCTGAGGCGCCAATGCAATCGCTGAACCAACTCCCTATGGTTACCGACCTTGCTGATGCAAGATCGGCCTAATCATGAAGATCGTTTCCTGTGCGCAATCGAAGAACGAACAAGAAAAAGATGCGAGCAATCTAATCTATTACTCGAGGGTGGAGTTCTGAATACACGAAGACAACGCTGATTTGCGCGTGTTCGAGAGTAGCTAAAGCTAACATAAAACAAAACTCGAGTTCTAAATGAAACAGGACTCTAACTAAATAGAGGAGACGCAGCCCTAGGGAAGGAAAGGCGTGAACAGTAGGGCCGGCGCTACAGTACCGCGGTTACTGTTCATGACGCGCTACAGTATCGTGGTTACTATTCACGTCGCGCTACAGTATCGCGTTTACTATTCACGACTTCCCTAGGCGCCCCATCCTGGCCTTCCTATTGGGCCATCTTCTAATCTTCTGGGCCTTTGTTCTTTAACAGCATGATGAAGTTCAATTCTCTTGCACGGGCCCGATTCACTGGCCTAGGTGGAAGGGGTGGCGCCTGGACTGGAAAAGATGGCGCCTGGGCTGGAGAAGGTGCTGCTGGTGTAGATGTACTCGCGTTGGTGTTGATGTCCTCATCATCCTCCCCTTCATGAACTGAAGTCGTCCTCGATGGCAACTCCTCATCTTCTCCCGCATACAGTTTCAAATCTGCAACATTAAAACTAGTGGAAACACCAAACTCCGCAGGCAGGTCAAGAATATAAGCATTAACATTAATCTTGGATAGTATCTTAAAAGGACCAGCAGCACGAGGCATCAATTTAGAACGGCGCAAAGTAGGAAAACGATCCTTTCTCAAATGCAACCAAACCATATCACCAGGTTCAAAAGTAACTAGTTTTCGGCCTTTACTACCAGTAACCTGATATTTAGCAATAGCAGCAGCAATGTTTTGTTGAGTTTGTTTATGGAGGTTAATCATTTGTTCAACATGTGCAACAGCATCAATGTGTGGGGCGTCCTTAGCATCAAGCGAAAACAAAGCAATAGGCGCCCTAGGAATGTAACCATAAACAATTTGAAAAGGGCACATCTTTGTAGAAGAATGTGTTGCATGATTATAAGCAAACTCAATATGAGGCAAGCAATCCTCCCAATATTTCAAATTTTTGTCTAAAATAGCCCTAAGCATGGTAGACAAAGTTCGATTAACCACCTCAGTTTGACGATCAGTCTGAGGGTGACAAGTGGTGCTAAACAGCAATTTAGTTCCCAATTTATTCCACAGAGATCTCCAAAAATGACTGAGAAACTTAGCATCACGATCCGAGACTATTGTATTGGGAATACCGTGCAAACGAATAATCTCTCTAAAAAACAATTCAGCAACATTGCTAGCATCATCAGTCTTATGACAAGGTATGAAATGAGCCATTTTGGAGAATCGATTGACAACCACAAAAATGATATCCCTCCCCTTCTTAGTTCTAGGCAATCCCAAAACAAAATCCATCGAAATATCAATCCAAGGGGAAGTAGGAACAGGCAAAGGCAAATACAAACCATGGTTGTTCAACCGTGACTTAGCTTTCTGACAAGTAGTGCAGCGTGCAACAAGGCGCTCAACATCAGCGCGCATCCGAGGCCAAAAGAAGTGGGCAGCCAACACCTCATGCGTCTTGTAGACGCCAAAATGCCCCATGAGACCGCCTCCATGCGCTTCCTATAACAACAAAAGACGAACCGAGCTAGCTGGAACATAAAGCTTGTTAGCGCGAAACAGGAACTCATCCTGTATGTGAAATTTGCCCCATGGTATCCCATTAATACAATGGCCGAAAGCATCTTTAAAATCAGCATCGTCAACATATTGATCCTTCACAGTGTGCAACCAAAGATTTTAAAATCTAACTGTGACAGCATGGTATAGCGACGAGACAAAGCATCAGCAATAACATTGTCCTTCCCATTCTTGTGTTTAATAATGTAAGGAAAGGACTCAATGAATTCGACCCATTTAGCATGACGACGGTTCAGATTTGTTTGGGTACGAATATGTTTTAAAGCCTCATGATCAGAATGAATTATGAACTCACGATGCCAAAGATAATGCTGCCATGTATGCAAAGTGCGCACTAAAGCGTAAAGCTCCTTATCATAAGTAGAATATTTCAGACTAGCACCGCTTAATTTTTCAGTAAAATAAGCAACTGGTTTTCCTTCTTGTAACAAAACAGCACCTAGCCCAATACTGCTAGCATCGCATTCAAGCTCAAATACTTTATTAAAATCAGGCAATTGCAAGAGGGGAGCTTGGGTTAACTTATCTTTCAAAGTGCTGAACGCTACCTCCTACGAATCACTCCAAGCAAACGACACATCTTTCTTTGTAAGCTGATGTAGAGGCGCTGCAATGGAGCTAAAATCACGAACAAATCTGCGGTAGAATCCAGCAAGTCCAAGAAAGCTCCGAATTTGTGTGACCGTCGTCGGTGTAGGCCACTCTCGAATGGCAGCAATCTTGCTGCTATCCACCTCAATGCCCTGTGGAGTAACAACATAACAAAGAAACGAGACACGTCGTATGCAAAAGATGCATTTTTCTATGTTAGCAAATAACTGGGCAGCACGCAATGCATCAAAAACAACACTTAAATGTTCCAAATGCTCTTCTATAGATTTGCTGTAAATAAGGATATCATCAAAATAAACAACCACAAACAAGCCTATGAAGGGCCTCATAACTTCATTCATCATTCGCATAAAAGTGCTGGGAGCATTAGTCAATCCAAACGGCATAACCAACCATTCATATAAACCAAATTTTGTTTTAAAAGCCGTTTTCCATTCATCACCTAGTTTCATTCTAATCTGGTGGTAACCACTACGCAAATCAATCTTAGTGAAAATAATGGCACCACTAAGCTCATCTAGCATATCATCAAGGCGTGGTATAGGATATCGATAACGAATGGTGATGTTATTAATAGCACGACAGTCTACACACATCCGCCATGACACATCTTTTTTGGGAACAAGTAACACAGGAACAGAGCAAGGGCTAAGAGACTCACGAATGTAACCCTTGTTAAGCAATGTCTGTACCTGGCGCTAAATCTCCTTAGTCTCATCCGGATTTGTACGGTACGGTGCGCGGTTCGGAAGCTGTGCGCCAGGGATGAGGTCGATCTGGTGCTCAATGCCACGAAGCGGTGGGAGACCTGGTGGTAAGTCTTTGGGAAAGACATCAGCGTACTCCTGCAAAAGGTTAGCAACCGCAGGGGGAATAGCCAAAGATGGTGCATCATCAAGTGAAATGAGGACACTAGAGCATACAAGTGCATAGCATGGCAAATGAGCACCGTGTAGATCATCAAAATCAGCACGTGTAGCAAGTAAAACAGGAGCATTCAACTTGATTTCAGAAGGAACAGAGGGCGATGGATCAAGTTGTTTAGCAGTTGTAGCAGCTTGGGCAAGATCATCTTTAACAATTTGTTCAGGTGTCATTGGATGTATAATTATTTTCTGACCCTTAAACATGAAAGAATAATGATTTGAACGACCATGATGCAAGCTATCAGTATCATATTGCCAAGGTCGACCAAGTAACAAAGAGCATGCTTCCATGGGAATAACATCACAATCAACAAAATCAGAATAAGCACCCATGGAGAAAGGAACACGCACGGAACGTGTGATTTTTATTTTACCACCATCATTAAGCCATTGAATGTGATATGGGTTTGGATGCTTACGAGTAGGTAACGACAACTTTTCGACCAGCATGGTACTCACCAAATTGTTGCAACTGCCGCTGTCGATAATGACGTGAATTGACCGCTCCTGCACAACACCCTTTGTATGGAACAGAGTGTGTCGCTGATTCTTCTCGGGCAAAGCGACATGTGTACTAAGAACACGCTACACAATAAGACTTTCATACCTATCAGCGTCACCCGGGTTGACATGTACCTCCACCTGAGCTGCATGGTCAGTGGCAAGTAGTGCATGTTCAATTTCTTCAGAATCACTAGCGGAAGAGTACTCACCATCGTCACGAATGAGCAAAGTGCGCTTGTTTGGACAGTCCCGAATCACATGGCCAAATCCTCTGCAGCGATGACACTGAATATCCCGTGTACGGCCTGGGGAGGGAGCTGCACCTGTGGATGGGGCAGTGCCAGCTGGTTTGGTCGTCTTCTCGCGTGGAGTAGTGGTGGACGTGGATGGCACAGGGGGAACTGGTGCTGAGGTGGATGTCGAGCTTCGTCCTGCAAAAGGGTTAGAATATGGCTTCGAGCGGCGTCCCTGCACTTCTTGTTCAGCTTTGCAAGCATATTCAAATAAAGTAGTCATATCATAATATTCCTTATAATCAAGTATATCCTAGATTTCGCGGTTTAAACCACCACGGAAACATGCCATAGCAGCGTCGTTTTCCTCCAATATCCCACAACGAATCATACCTTTTTGTAACTCCTGGAAATAGTTCTCAACAGATTGAGAACCTTGCTGAAAACGCTACATTTTATTAATAAAATCACAAGCATAATACGAAGGCACAAATCAATGTCGCATCGCAGCTTTCAAATGATCCCAAGTGGTTGGAATGGTAGTGGGATGTTTTATTTTATACTCACGCCACCAAATTAAAGCAAAATCAGTAAATTCACTAATAGCAGCCTTCACTTGGCTATTAGCAGGAATATCATGGCATGAAATTTTTTGTTCTACCTCCAATTCCCAATCAAGATATGCAGCAGGATCATATTTACCATTAAAAGATGGAATTTTAAATTTAATCTTAGCAAATGAGTCATTAGGAGGATGACGAACCACACGGCGTGCACGACCACGGTGATCTCCATCGTCCTGCTCAGTGTCACTGCCATAGTCCTGCTCAATCTTTGTGGTCAACGCATCAAGGCGTGCCAGGATGGTGTCGAGTGTGGTGCGAGTCGCCATTTGAGCAAGGTCAAGCTAGTTGAAACGCGCGGTCGTCGAAGTGATCGTTGAATCAAGCCGTTAATGCATCGTCCTAATGTCAGTAGCAAGTCCATCAACTTGTCCCCTTACTTCCTGCAACTGGACATCGACCGTGTCGTGTGCTCCTGCCATAGTTAGCGCAAACACCAAAGCACCAAAAAGGAGAAAAACCGACGACAACAGGGGAATGGTGGTGACAACTCGCTCAATGGAATGTTGTTATCAAGTTCTTATCCGTTCTAACTGTTGGGGACTTGTTCACAAATGCTTCGAATTAAGAACAAGGCATAAAATTTTAAAAGTTAATGCCCTTCGTCCATTGAAGAATTATTTCCCCAAGGGTATAATGAACTTTGGACGAAGGTCATGAGCAAAAATCACGAAGGTCATACCTTCGTGACTAGAGTTGTGAAATAGTGAAACATGAAATATAAACTATAAAACATGAAGGAATAATATATCAAAACACATAAACTTATTCATATATTTCATTATACAAACTTAAATATTAAAACATAACATTTAATCACATTTATACCTTCGTCTTGACAGAAGGCAATAATCCAAGTGTCGCGTGCGAGTGATTACAAGATTGCGTGAAAAGTACGGGGGTACTGTTCATCTATTTATAGGCACAGGGCGCAGCCTATGTGAAATTACATTTATGCCCTTTACAATCGATTACAATCATGACACAAACTATCATGGGTCTATTGATTATTTCATCTTTAAGTCGGTTCACTCCTTCGTCTTGAGACATGTCACTATGCCGAAGCTTTATGGGTGATAGCTTTGGCACTGCTTTTGAGAGGATCTGCCCAAGGTGTTTCTTTCTTCAGGATCTTCGGCTACGAAGCATACCCCCAACAGTAGCCCCTTCGTGGTGCTAGATCGTTTTTCATAACGAGCTTGATCCGTGAAAAAGTCTCCTAGGCTTCGGGATGCCAAAGATCCGAAAAACACCTTCCCTGAGCTCGTTGGCGAGAAACAATTAAAATAATCCGAGCGCGAGGTGGCCCCACCATGCAGCAGTTACGCGCGTCCTAGCGATTCACCTTCTCGGGCTCTGTGGCCCACCGTTCAGTGGGTGCGGGCGGCTGTTTGTGCGGTACAGAAGACTTGACGATTTACCTTCCCACCTGCGGCACTATATAAACAGACGGGTAGGTGTGAAGTTACCACAGCATTCATTGCTATTGCACTGTTTTGCTGCCAAAAATTTGACCATAGCCGAAGCTTGCTTATTGCATCCTCAACCGAAGCTATTCATTTTGCTCAAGCTTCATAACAAGAAAGAGCTTCGGCAAAGTTAAAAAAAAATCAACTTTGTCAAAAAAACAAGAAATTCAATCATCAGATGGCTAGGGTATGCTCAACATCTAGGGTTACTCGTGACGGAGAGGAAGTCGAAGGTGCCGAAACCACTCCAATCTCTAAAGTGATGAAACAGTCAGGGATGGTAGTATCGGAGGATGCACCTGTCGCTGAAGCTGAGCAGGTTGATGCTGAGGAAATTGAATCTAAAGATGATTACAGCGTTGTGCCATCTAAACCCAGCCACCTGGAGTTTGGGAAATCCACCATTACCGAAGGTGATATGTCTAAGCTGATGAAGTTAGGCTATTTCAGTGAAGCAAAAAAGGAGCTGGTTCGTTTTGGCGGAGAGAAAATTACTACGAAGCCGGAAAAGGATGAGGTGGTAGTCTTCAAAAGCTTCTTTAAAGCAAGATTAAGATTTCCTTTGAATGGGATGATTGCTGATTTTTGAAGAAGTTTGGGATTTATCTTCATCAGCTAACTCCTAACGCCATCGTTAGGCTTAGTGTCTACATCTGGGCCCTCCGAAGCCAGGGGGTAGAACCATTTGCCAAAGGCTTCTGCCGAGTACATGAGCTTCATTATCAAAGAAAAGCTAGAGAAGATGGGCTGCATGAAAACTTCGGCTGCTACAATTTTGCTAATCGCAAAAATACGAAGTTTCCAGTTATCAGCTATCGTACCAAGTGGCCAGCTGGCTGGAAGACTGAATGGTTTTACGTCAAAGTTGATGAAGAAAAGGAGAAGCTGGTCCAAAGTCCACTAGAATTAATCTTCAGAGAAACCAGGCCCCAGAGCAACATGACACCGGAGAGTCCAAGCCAAATTGCACTGGGCGAATTTCGAGTTATTGTGGAGCATATTGGCACTAAGGATCTAGTGCAAGAATTCTTGGCTTTTAGAGTGTTCCCAACTTTGAAAGAGTGGGACATGCCGAAGCTCGAGGGAGAAAAGAAAAAGAGGGAGCTTGTTCGGTTGCCCTATTATTATAAATTCAAGAAACATTTCAAAGTACCTTGCCAAGAATGGTTAGACACAATTGAAGTTATGTGCAACGAAATTCTTGGCAATTATTCTAAAAAAGAAGATCAACTAATGACTGCAGCCTTCGGCACTCGTCCGAAGCAAAGGTTAAACCAGGTGATGGATGCTCTGAACTTTGAGTATCCTTATTATGAGCGACTGGACCGTGGTGCCGAAGGACAGAAGAGAAAGAGAGTTGCTAGCGTCCTAAATAAAGAAGCTGCTAAATTGGTGAAAGATGATGAAGAAAAAATGAAAAAGAGAAAGCTGAGGCCTGGGCCGAAGATAGATGCTTCGAAGAAAAGAAAGGCTGCGGCTCCGAAGCAGAAGGCAACTGATATAGAAGAAGAAACTGCTGCAACACCTTCTGCCACCGACGTGGAGGAGATCTTAAAGGTAATGACTGAATCTTTGCCTATCAAGCTAAGTCCACTGGGGCCGCATCTGACGAAGCTTTTTCAGAAGGAAAAGGAGCCCTCGATAACGAAGAAGGCAGCTGGGCCGAAAAAGCGAAGAATTATTACAGTGACAGAAGTTATTGAAGGCACACCACCACAAGCTTTGGCTTCGAAGGCACCAGCTGTTGAGAGCGCAACAGCTACCGAAGCTGCAGCTACTGAAGCTGCAGCTGCTGAAGCTGCCACGGCCGAAGATGTACATTTAGAAAGCACACTTTCTAATATTGATAAAATACTTCTAGACATGATAGCAGAAGAAACTGCTACAACCACCAAAGAAACCATGGCCACATAGCCTGAGAAGGAAAAGGAAATAGCCGAAGACGCTTCAAAATAGGAAATTTTCAACTTTCAAAACTTAGTTGGACAAGAGTTGACGAAGGCTGAGAAAGAAGAGTTAAAAGAATACGCCATATCCTGCGGATATCAACCAGGGGCACTGCTCTTCGGTGGTGTTGACGATGAAAAGTTAGGTTGCGTCCGAGATCAAACCGGAGCGAAGGTTATCGGTACTCTATCAAAGAGTATTGGTTTCCCGAAGCTTGAGACTGACATAAGCCGCTACCGACGATAGCATCTTGTCGGTAGTTTATTCTATTCTAATTTCAAGGTAAAAACTTTTCTTTGACTTTTTATTGTTTTGAACAACGAAGGTGTTTTCTAACGAAGGTTGCTTGTGCACAGAGTATGCTGTTGAGTAAAGCTTTGAGAATGCAACAAGATCTTGAAGATAAAAACATGAAGTTATAATTGAGGGTTTAGAAAGCAAATTAAAAGATCAAGCAGCTGCTCTTGAAAAGAAGGATTTCGAGCTTCAGACAACAGAAGGTTTATTGGCAGAAGCTGAAGCTAAAATTGCAAAATGAAATACGAAGCTTCTCTCAAAGTCAGAAAGCTTCGAACAAGAAAAGTAGAAGTTAAATGCCAAATTTAAGACTGAGGTCGAGATAAGTTCAAATTTGCAAAAATCCTTGACAGAGCTTCAAAACAAAGGTCTGGAGTTCAGTAGCCAATGTGTACAACGGCTGAAGCAGATCTTCAATTCGGTTGGAGCCAGCTAGGAAAAATTTAGTACTTCGACTGAAGACCTGCCAGGGGCCTTCGAACATATCGAGGGTGAAGTTGATGCCCTTGATGAAATTATAGCCGGACATGGTGATTTCTGTGCCCTGGTAGCTTCTCGGGGCACAGTTGTCGCCTTCCTGAAATCTGGTTGCACACATGGAAAGATTGTCAATAGACCCAACTTTAGTTTATCACCAGCAGATCTGGTTGATATTCCCAGTCTTGCCCGAAGCATAGGAAACAGCTTTATAAAACAAGTATGGACGAAGGGTGGACGAAGCATAGCTAGTGACAAAGCTCGAGGTCATCTTAAGCCGGTAACAAAATCATACCTTGTGCTTACCTTTTCCTTTAAACTTGAATTTTCCTTACAATACTTTAATATGTACAGGATGACGAAGCTGAGGAGCAAGATGACGAAGCTGAAGAGCACAAAGCCGAAGCTTAACAGACGATCCGAAGCTCAATAGATAATGATGAAGCTTGAATAGATAGCTATGGAAAAAACTCTAAGAACTCTTGTAATAACCTTTGTAAAGAATATTGTAATCTAAGAATTAGATTTTACTCTGTAAATTTTGTCCATACCTTGTAATATATTTTTACCTTTCCATCAATGTATGAAGTGCTTCGATGTGAATGAAACTAGCATTTTTTTGAGTCGAAGGCGAAAAACACCTTCCCTTCTTTTCATACACAGTGAAGCATGAAACTGCTTCTTTTTCTTTTTGTCGAAGCCTTATCTTTAGAGCCGAAGCAATCCGCCTGTGTTATGATGATAATGATCCTATGTATGTCTAAATGAATGTTTATGAATGCAAATGTATGATGTAATGTGTCGTGCAAATGAATGTCCAAACACACGCATACAAAGCCACAACCATAGCCTTCATTCCCTTAGGAATGACTGAAGTCTCTTTGTCGTTTATTTTTTGGCTTCACCGCTTATTTTTTGGTGTATCAGCGCTGACTTTTCGCTGTAAGTTCTGCATCCCCTTAGGAACGTCTTTTGAACTTCTTCGCCTTCTATTTCGGCGGTATCGCGTTGACTTTTCGCGCTTCGCCTTATATTTCGGCGGTATCAGCGTTGACTTTTCGCTGTAAGCTCTGCATTCCCTTGGGAACGACTTTTGAGCAGAAAACTTACGCTGCGCTCCCTTAGGAATGGCTTTTTGTAGCTTCGTCGTGCTCCGCATCCTCTTACGGACGACTTTCGAGCTTCTCCCTGTTTTTTCCTTTTTCCCTGCACTCGATGGTGCATGCTCAGTTTTTACATTTACATTTTTGGGGGATTTTGCTCTTGTAGAGCTGAAATAAGAAAAAGAGAAATTACATGCTATGGCCCCATTAAAAACCTTTCTCCCCCTTTAGAAAGGAAAAGGGTGCCATAGAAAAAATAAAAAGATTACATCAAGCTATACATAATATCGCCGAAGCTCATCCGCATTCCAAGTTCTAGGAATGACGTTGTTGTCCATATCCTTCAATCTGTAAGAACCGGGTCTTGATGAAGATACTACCAGAAAAGGTCCTTCCCACTTCAACTGTAGCTTGCCTACTGTATCTGGGTTGGCAACTCTCCGAAGTACCAAATGCCCTGGTTTAATGTTCTTTAGTTTGCTCTTGTAGCTTGCTCTTGTAGCTTCCCACTTTTCTGTCATGCCACTTTATTGTTTCGGCTTGATATTTATTGATGTTCTCGACGACCTGAAGCCTGATCCCTTCTATAGCATCTTTTGCCACAGAACAATCAGCTTCGTCCTCTGCCGAGGCCACTGTTCTTATTGATCCTGCCTTAGCTTCTTCTGGGTTATTACTTCATCACCAAACAGTAATTTGAATGGTATAAAGCTTGTTGACCTTGATAATGTTGTGTTGTGGCTCCACACCACTTTGATCAATTCATCTGGCCACTTTCCTCTGGGCCGATTGAAGATTAACTTCATTATTCCCGTCATAATAATGCCATTAGCTCTTTCGACAAGTCCATTTGACTCCGGATGTCTGACCGATGCAAAATGAATCTTCGTGCCAATTTGTTCACATAATTCTTTGAAAGCTTCAGCATCGAGTTGTGTCCCGTTGTCCATACTGATAGCCTTCGGTACTCCGAAGCGACAAACAATATTTTGCCAGAAAAATTTCTGGACAATGACCGAAGTTATTGTGGCTAAAGGCTTCGCCTCAATCCACTTGGAAAAATACTCTACCGCCACCACAATATATTTTAGATTTCCTTGTGCTGGTGGAAGTGGGCCTAGCAAATCGAGGCCCCACCTTTGCAACGGCCAAGTGGGCTGTATTAACTGAGTGAGAGATGAAGGTTGCTTCTGGTCTCTTGCACATTTTTGACAGCCTTCACATTTTTGGACTAATTCTGCTGCATCCAGAGCTGCCTTCGGCCAATAAAATCCTTGTTGAAAAACTTTTCCCAACAAGGGCCTAGATCCAATGTGAGATCCACATAGACCTGCATGTATCTCTTTCATTAATTCCATACCTTCGGTTCTTGATAAACATTTGAGGAGTGGTGAACAAACTCCATGTTTATACAATTCCCCTTCTATTATCACATATGGTCTTGTTCTTGCCTCCATTCTTTTGTTATAAGCTTCATCACTTGAAAGACAATTGCCTTGAAGGAAAGATATTATTTCAGTTCTCCAGTCTTCACTGTGTACTGGAGAAATAGTAAGCACTGCTCTCTCCATGAGCTCAACCGAAGGTGCTTTTATTGCTTCAAAAAATACTTCGGAGGGTAGGGGGAGCCCCTGAGCCGCTGATTTGGCTAGCAAATCTGCATGCTCATTTTCACCTCTTGGAATATTCTTGACGGAAAAACCTTCGAAGGAAGCTTCCAACCTTCGGACTTGTCGGGGACCATAATTAGGGGTACCCTCAAGACCCCTAAATCTCAGCTGGTAACCCCCATCAGCACAAAGCTGCAAAGGCCTGATGGGTGCGATTAAGTCAAGGATCGGTCCATTCAAGGGACATGATCGTGCCTCGCCCGAGCCTAGCCTCGGGCAAGGGAAGCCGACCCCGGAGAACCTACATCTCGCCCGAGGACCCCCCTCCAGCAACGGGCACACTACCGGCTCGCCCGAGGCCCAGTCTTCACCAAGAAGCAACCTTGGCCACATCGCCACGCCGACCGACCAAATCGCAGGGGCATTTAATGCAAAGGTGGCCTGACACCTTTATCCTGACGCACGCCCACCAGTCGACAGAGCCGAAGTGACCGCAGTCACATCGCCGCTCTACTGACCGGTCTGATAAGAGGACAGCGCCGCCTGCGCCGCTCCGACTACTGAGCCACCCGACAGAGTGAGGCTGACAGCAGCCAAGGTCGGCCTCGGGCGTCATAGGAAACTCCGCCTCGCCCGATCCCAGGGCTCGGACTCGAGCTCAGCCCCGGAAGACGGCGAACTCTGCTCCGCCCGACCCCAGAGCTCGGACTCGAGCTTAGCCCCGGAAGACGGCGAACTCCGCTTCGCCCGACCCCAGGGCTCGGACTCGGGCTCAGCCCCAGAAGACGGCGAACTCCGCTCCGCCCGACCCAGGGCTCGGACTCGGGCTCAACCCCGGAAGACGGCGAACTCCGCTCTGCCCGACCCAGGGCACGGACTCGGGCTCAGCCCCGGAAGACGGCGAACTCCGCCTCGCCCGACCCTAGGGCTCGGACATGGGCTCAACCCTAGAAGACGACGAACTCCGCTTCGCTCGACCCCAGGGCTCGGACTCAGCCCTGGCCTCAGCCGACGGTCTCCGCCTCGCCCGACCCAGGGGCTCGGACTCGACCACGGCCACGGAAGACAGACTCGACCTCGACCTCGGAGGAGCCTCCACATCGCCCAACCTAGGGCGCGGACCGACCACGTCGACAGGAGGCGCCATCATTACCCTACCCCGAGCTGACTCAGGCTAAGGGGAACAAGACCGGCGTCCCATCTGGCTCGCTCCGCTGGATAGGCAATAATGGCGTCCCTCACACTCTGTGACGACGGCGGCTCTTGGCCCCCTTACGGAAGCAAGAGGACGTCAGCAAGGACTCAACAGCCCCGACAGCTGTCCTTCCGCCAGGCTCCAGCGCTCCTCCGACGGCCATGACATCACACGAACCGGGTGCCAAAACCTCTCCGGCTGCCACGACGGCATGTACTTAGGGCGCTAGCTCTCCTCCGCTAGACACGTAGCACTCTGCTACACCCCCATTGTACACCTGGATCCTCTCCTTACGCCTATAAAAGGGAGGACTAGAGCCCTCTTACAGAGGGTTGGCCCGAGCGGAGAAGGACAGGACGGCGCTCGCGCAAGGCCGCTCGCTCCCACTCCCGCGTGGACGCTTGTATCCCCCTACTGCAAGCGCACCCGACCCAGGCGAGGGGCTAACACGAAGGCCGCGGGATCCGCTCTCTCACGCTTGCCTCCCTCCGGCTGCCTCCTTTCCCCCTTCGTGTTTTGCCTCGCGTCGACCCATCTGGGCTGGGGCACGCGGCGACAATTCACTCGTTGGGGTAGGGACCCCCCGGTTTTCGAAACACCGACAGTTGGCGCGCCAGGTAGGGGCCTGCTGCGTGTTGACGAACAGCTTCCCGTCAAGCTCCAGATGGGCAGTCTCCAGCAACCTTTCCAGCCCGGGACGGTGCTCCGTTTCGGGAATCTTGAGTTCATGTCCCTCGACGGCAGCTACGGCATGATACTCCTTCCCCCGCCGCGCGACAGCGGCAATGGCGGTCGACAACCCGCTCGCCGGCGGGGAAATCGACGATGTCTTCCCCACGTGGTGGAAGGACGACATTCGAGCTTGTCCCGTCCCCTCCCCCGCCGACGGAGGAGGAGGCGGGGCAACCAAGGCCAAGCGGGAAGCGGCACCTCGTTGGCTGTCGAGCGAGTCGATGGCGCCGGCGCCCCAACGGAGGGCGTGTTGGGCATCGATCTTGCGTCTGAGACGAAGACGAGCGCCGCCTCCCCGTAACATGCCAATCTCAAGCAAACGCACGACGCCAGCACGCTCGCGAAGGACTTGCTGGGCTGTGACACCCCAGTGTCACTCAGGGTTTTCCTTCAAAAGCCAAACCAAGAGCCATCATTTTATGTGAACCAAAGTAAGCATGAGCATCAAAATAACTTAAGAAATAATGAAGTCACCAAGTATATACTTAAAGTGCCATGATCAAAGCAAATAAGTCCCTTAAAAGATCAGATTGTGCAACCCTAGTTTAAAAACCCTGAATGAGCCCCATGAGCAAAAATTCAAAAGAGAGGAAAAGGGAGTGAAAAGTTTAAAATTTTGAGTTGAGCCAAATATAAAAATTGAAGTATATTTAATGGGCAACAAGAAAGGTTGAGAAAGCTTAACCAAAATAGCTCAAATAAAACCCCAAATCAAGCTTTCCATGTGTGGACTTGATAAGAATTCTGAATTTCAGATTTCTGAAATTCAGACCTTGATCCAAAGATCAGGGATGTTCACCTTGATCCCTAACTCGAATCCTAATGGCCCCATTGACAAAAATGTGCCTAACTAACCCCTCTGTCGTGTGCCAGAAGATGGCATTGGGACGCGAGCCCTAGACACGACTAAACCTTGGATTTGCCTCGGATTTGTGCAGGGAGACAGACCAGATTTCCTGGCTCCATATCTCTGCAACCAGTAGGCAAAATCCTATGACCCCCACACAAGAATGGTAGCTTGTAGGGAGGGGAAGAGGTTTTGTGCATTGACCAAGGCGAGAGCAGGCTCGGATGAGCGACTACACGCGCCAGAACTTGGGCAGAACGCGTGCTCCCACGTGTTCGACCCTGGCCGGCGTGCCAGAGCTCGCCCAACCCGCGCGCGCGCGCGCTCCCCGGCGACCAGTCGCGTCCGCCGCGCGTCCTCGCCCTCGGCCGTGCCCGCCCGCGCCTATAAAGCCTCCCCAGGCGCGCCTCACTTCACCCCGCACTCACCCTCTTCGGCCAGCCACTTTTCTCAGCTCCGGCGAGCTTGTTTTCCGCCCGCCATTGCCGCCCAAGCTTCGGCCACCGTGGCCAGCCCGCCCCAGCCGTCCTCAAGCCAAGCCAGTGCTTCGGCCAGCTCCACCAGCAGCCCGTGAAGCTCGCCAAGCCCTCGGACCTAGCCGGACTTCACCGGAGGCCCGTGATCGACTTCGCCGGACTTCGGTCTTCCGCCGCCGCGCGTGGACCGAGTTATCCGGTGAGTCTCCGCTCAATTCCTCTCGCTCATGTCTTCTCTGGCATCCCGTGGACCTCCCTGACCCATTTGATTGAACTATCTCGCCGTGGCCAGGCCGGTCTCTTCGCCGCCGACGAGCATCCCCGCCTGCGCGCGTGGACCGACCGACTCCGGCCATCTCCGACGGCGTTCCGCACACTGTTGTGATCCCCAGGACCTCCCCGTCATCCTCGACCACTTCACCGGAGCAGTCTCGCCGCCGGTAAGCCCCTCCGCCCTTTTCCCCGCCGCGGCTACTGTTTAAGTTAAGCTAAGGACCTCGGGTTAGGAGGTGAAAAACCCGAGGGGTTTTCTGCAATGTCAGAGACCCTGGTGAATAGTAACCTGAGGACTGATTCGCGAGGAAAAACTTAGAAAACACCCAGGGACCCCAGTGTAAAGTAGATTTTCATTTAAATCGATTCTGAAATTCTTTTAAATAACAAGAGAACTTGTAAAATTCATAACTTGATGAATTCTTACTCAAAAAATGTCAAACCAATTTTGCTAGCCTCTGTATATTACAATCTATCATTTAAAAATGGTAAACCCTATGCTTTCTGTTCAAAATTTTAGAGTTTAAAATTAAAAACAGAAACCCACTAAACCTTATTTAATCAAGGAAAATTAGTTTTTCTTCTGTACTAGACTTAAGAAAATTTGTGGGTATTCAAACCTCCTTTAGACACTGTTTAAAAATAGTAGGAACCCCAGCATTAGAAATTATGATGTAGTTTCTCATTTAAAGATGTTTTGACCAAAACTTAGAGAAAATCAAAAAGGTATTAGAAATTAATGAACAGTGATTAATTTTATTTTTCCTAGTTTACTTATGTAACAGAGAACCTTGGAAAAATACAGAGACTATTAATTTGGACAAGTGTTAAATTACCATGACTTATTTAGCCTAAATAAGACTGGAAATCAATTATTAAAGAGGCAAAACTATAACCAAAATGCTTAACAAAAATCCAGTGAACTTATAACCACCAGAGCCCCACTGCAAAAATATAAAGCACCTCAGTCCAACTTCTTGAGTAAGGAAAATAAATCCAAGGTGATAATAAGGCATTTTCTAACTAAATCATGAGCAACCTCAAATATTGTGATAATGAGCAACCAAAAATTAGCTAAGTCCTTAATAAGGTAAACTACCAGAGAAAAATGCAAACCCATGAAAAAGAAGCAAACTCATACCATTTGCTAATGATTTAAGGGAAAGGCCATTTAATTCAAATAATGCACCCCACCCCCTTCCCTTAAGCAAAAAGATGCCAAACTTCAGAATGATTGCTCTTGCACAAAACAATGACTAAGAAAAGTAAGGATTCTGTTGTTTGATATTTTTCAAATATAGTGGTAGTAGAAAGCACCCATTTGGCTAGAAACTTGAGAAAACCATAGAAAAATAATTAAAAGGTATCAATGGCTAGAAGTTTGTATCAAGTCATATTATAACACCTAAAAGCCAGCAAAAATAAGTTCTGAAGAATTACCCACTGTTAAATATTAGTTGTAGTTCAAAGCACCTCTTCTACCCTAGAACTTAATAATTTTGTGCAGAGAAAACTATTCACTTTCTGATCCCCAAATTTTAAACCAGAGAAACACACACCAGTAGCAAGCCACTGTAATTTTTACAGAATTTTTAGAATTTTATAAAGGCAACTTGTAGTTCAAACCTACTCCAAAACATTAAAGAGAATAAAGAAAAAGGAAAGAGGAAATAAACCCCACCTCAATAAGTCTAACTTGAGTACTTATCATTATCCCTAAGACTTAAAAGAATCCAGTGGAACCCCTAAAAGTAAAACCTACCACTTGCCTTAGCTAAAAGTTTAACTTAAATTACCAAGTATACCACCCAAGGGTCTTGCATAAGTAAAGTTAACTTTGTTTAACTCAAGAAAAATTATACACCTTTTAAGTTATGATTTCTAAAAGCACATATCATATCATGCATATATCTTACGCATTGCATTCATTAGATTGTAATCTAGCCGACGGAGAGTACGTGCTCATCCCCGAGCAAGGACCTGTCCAAGAGGAGGACCAGGAGCAGGCTTCAGAGGCTGCTATTGAGGATCTCCCCGCAGCCCCAGCAATTGAAGGCAAGCCCCGGTTTTATGCATAACCTATTATTATATGCTACTTTACTACACTTAATGCTTGTAGGTTTGTAATATGCACTTAAGTGTAGGAATTGCTTGAAACCTCTAGATGCATGAACTTAGGACTCCTTTTTGAGATGAATACTAGTATGCTAGGTCGAGTAGCTGCTTGCTAATTAGGATCTCGGTAGAAGTCGAGTGATTTTTCTAGCACTCGCGCGAGGTTAGGAATTGATTGTATTCATCTTGATAACGGGATAGATGTTGGTCTATGGACTTGGATCCAGGGAGGATGCCTTGTCCATGAGACGGGAAAATGAATTAAGGATTAATGTGTGGATACCTGAATCAAGCTTTTGAACGTACTAAGCACATGCCGGGAAAAATGGTAACCGGTAAACCTAGTACCTGAGTGAAGCCGGGCGCGGACTTTATCCCTCATACGGCCTGAGACTGGGTCTCCCATGCTAGCTATGGTGGGTAGAAATGCGGTCACTGCACGGCGGCAGTCGGGGTCAGTGGAGCATTGTATGCCAAGGCGGTGAAGCCTGGACGCGAATGGGGAATCGATGGGGACGGTTGTCATGTGTAGGGTCGGAGTGCCCTGACATGCCGTGTGTTTAGGTTTACCTTGCAAGGTTTTAAAACTCGATTCGAATCGTCTGCTTCTCGCAGCTAATGAGACTGCTTGATTCCTTGTACTGCATCGAGTAAGAAGTGAAATGTGGTCACATGAGATAACTTGTTGATTGAACTAATTGATTGTTACCATGTATGCTTAGAAGGAGCAAATCTAGATAAGTTAATGATGGTAGAAATTGGAAAGCTAAAAGATGATTTTAGAAACAGCTAGTGCTTTTGGCAAACCAAACCCCTCAGCCAAACAGCTGCATAGTCTAGAGGTAGAGGAGTAGACTCCTCACACCGGGTAAGTCTAGCTGAGTATTAGTATACTCAGCCTTGCTTGTGGCACCATTTTTGCAGGTACCATGCAGGATCTGGTTGATGGTGTGACTTGGCCTACCACCCTGCCACCGGGTTGGACGGTCGAGTGGGATGTTGCTCCGGCAGGAGAGGAGCATGAGGAGTAGTGGGCTAGGCCTTGCCCATTTCCTCATTACCGACGACATCGATTATCCGCTGCACTTTACTCAATGAACTTTATTTGCTACTCCAGAACTCCGATTCATGTAATAATTCAGTACTTAATTTGAGGTTTCCTGTTTTATTGTATTTCTTCTGTGACTCACCTTCGAGTGAGATTGTGGAATTTGATCCTGGTTAAGTGGCTCTATCAGACTAGATCTGAAGGACTGACGAGTTATTCTGATTTAAGTGTGTCACGGCCCGTGAGGCATGACTTAGGCACTTAAGCTGGAATAATTCGGGTGGTTCTGCCACATGGGCGTCACCCTCGTACCTGAGACAACAGTGCAGTCAGTCCCAGACGCGACCTCGCCACCGACCGTCGACTGAAAGGTACCGACCGATTCCCATCTCGTGTCTTTTGGATTCGGCCTCGACCCACCGAGCGACTCCGCTTCGGTGAGCACACTCATAGAGGCGAGTCCAAACCCTCTGGGGTATCGTGTGCGGTCACCCTGGGACCGACTGACGGCTGACTCAACCTACAAGCCCTCGGGGTCCGAGGAAGATGGTGAGCCCGACCTCTGTTGGGATTTCTCTGGACTTGGTGACCCCAGTGCCGTGCGGGACTTCATGACCACATGTGACTACTGCCTTTCCGACTATTCCGACGGCAGCCGTGGCCTCGACAATGAGGACCGCGACCCAAGTCGTGATTGTTTCCACGTCGATCTAGGGGGTCCCGGCGAAGGTAACCATCTTGGTATGCCGGAAAACGGTGATCCCCCTAGGCCCGTGCCTCGCGTTGACATCCTTCGGGAGCTAGCTGTGGTCCCCGTCCCGGCGGGGGGTCCTGACCCACAGCTCGAGCCAATCTGCGAGAGGCAGGCTAGGCTCGACGAGGGAGCAGGAACGCTTGTGCCGATCCGCCGGGACATCGGGCAAGAATGGGCGATCCAACCCCCGGCCGGAGAAGCGCGTCATCTCCCCCAGGTCATCCAGCACCGCATCGCCGACGACGTCAGGGTGAGGCCGCCGCCGGATTCCAGCGGAGTCGGCCAGAACCTGGCTGCAGTGGCATTACTCCTTCGCGCGATGCTGGAGCCATCAACCACCGAGGGGCGGTGTATCTAGGGAGAGCTCAAGAATCTCCTGGAGGACGCCACGGTCTGACGGGCCGAAAGCTCTGCCTCCCGAAGGCAGGGGTTCCCTCGGAACATCGCGCCGTGACTTCCCGACTCATGCGGGAAGCCTCGGTCCACTCCGGGCACACGCGCAACACAGCGCCTGCGGCCCTGGGTCGCCTCGGCAACGACCGCCATCATCACAGCCGTCGGGCCCACCTCGACGACAGGGCGCGCCGAGGCTACCACCCCAGGCGTGAGGGACGCTACGATAGCGAGGAGGATCGGAGTCCTTCGCCCGAACCACCCGGTCCGCAGGCTTTCAGCCGCGCCATACGACGGGCACCGTTCCCGACCCGGTTCTGAACCCCGACTACTATCACAAAGTACTCGGGGGAGATGAGACCGGAACTGTGGCTCGCGGACTATAGGCTGGGCTGCCAACTGGGTGGAACGGACGATGACAACCTCATCATCTGCAACCTCCCCCTGTTCCTCTCCGACACCGCTCGAGCCTCGCTGGAGCACCTGCCCCCGGGGCAGATCTCCAACTGGGACGACATGGTCCAAGCCTTCGCCGGCAATTTCCAGGGCACGTACGTGCGCCCTGGAAACTCCTGGGATCTCCGAAGCTGCCGCCAGCAGCCAGGAGAGTCTCTCCGGGACTACATCCGGTGATTCTCGAAGCAGCGCACAGAGCTGCCCAACGTCACCGATTCAGATGTCATCGGCGTGTTCCTCACCGGCACCACCTGTCGCGACCTGGTGAGCAAGCTGGGTCGCAAGACCCCCAGCAGGGCGAGCGAGCTGATGGACATCGCCACCAAGTTCGCCTGTGGTCAGGAGGCGGTTGAGGCCATTTTCTGGAAGGACAAGCAGCCCCAGGGCCGCCCACCGGAAGATGCTCCCGAGGCGTCAACTTAGCGTGGCGCCAAGAAGAAGGGCAAGAAGAAGTCGCAAGCGAAACGCGACGCCGCCGACGCGGACCTTGTCATCGCCGCCGCCGAGTACAAGAACCCTCGGAAGCCTCCCGGAGGTGCCAACCTCTTCGACAAGATGCTCAAGGAGCTGTGCCCCTATCATCAGGGGCCCGTCAAGCACACCCTTGAGGAGTGTGCCATGCTTCGACGACACTTCCACAAGGCCGGGCCACCCGCCGAGGGTGGCAAGGCCCTCGACGATGCAAAGGAGGAAGATCACAAGGCAGGAGGGTTCCCCGAGGTCCGCGACTGCTTCATGATCTACGGCGGGCAAGTGGTGAACGCCTCGGCTCGGCACCGCAAGCAAGAGCGTCGGGAGGTTTGCTCGGTAAAGGTGGTGACGCCAGTCTACCTAGACTGGTCCGATAGGCCCATCACCTTCGACCAGGCCGACCATCTAGACTACGTGCCGAGCCCGGGGAGATACCCACTCATTGTCGACCCCATCATCGGCAACATCAGGCTCACCAAGGTCCTCGTGGACGGAGGCAGCAGCCTCAACATCATCTACGTCGAGACCCTCGGGCTCCTGCGGATCGATCTGTCCTCGATCCGGACGGGCGCTGCGCCTTTCCACGGGATCGTCCCTGGGAAGCGCGTTCAACCCCTCGGACAACTCGATCTACCCGTCTGCTTCGAGACGCCCTCCAACTTTCGAAAGGAGACCCACACGTTCGAAGTGGTCGGGTTTCGAGGAACCTACCACGCAGTGCGGGGGAGGCCATGCTACGCCAAATTCATGGCCGTCCCCAACTACACCTACCTCAAGCTCAAGATGTCGGGCCCCAACGGGGTCATCACCGTCGGGCCCACGTACCGACATGCATACGAATGCGATGTGGAGTGCGTGGAGTACGCCGAGGCCCTCGCCGAATCCGAGGCCCTCATCGCTGACCTGGAGAGCCTCTCTAGGGAGGCGCCCGACGTGAAGCGCCACGCCGGCAACTTCGAACCAGCGGAGACGGTTAAGTCTGTCCCTCTCGACCCCTGCAACGACGCCTCCAAGCAGATCCGGATTGGTTACGAGCTCGACCCTAAATAGGAAGCAGTGCTCGTCGACTTTCTCCGCGCAAACGCCGACGTTTTCACGTGGAGTCCCTCGGACATGCCCGGCATACCGAGGGAAGTCGCCGAGCACTCTCTGGATATTCGAGCTGGGGCCCGACCCGTGAAGCAACCTCTGCGCCGATTCGACGAAGAAAAGCGCAGAGCCATAGGCAAGGAGATCCACAAGCTACTGGAGGCAGGGTTCATCAAAGAGGTATTCCATCCCGAATGGCTTGCCAACCCTGTGCTTGTGAGAAAGAAAGGGGGGAAATGGCGGATGTGTGTAGACTACACTGGTCTAAACAAAGCATGTCCGAAGGTTCCCTACCCTCTGCCTCGCATCGATCAGATCGTGGATTCCACTGCTGGGTGCGAAACCCTGTCTTTCCTCGATGCCTACTTAGGGTATCACCAGATCAGGATGAAAGAGTCCGACCAGCTCGCGACTTCATTCATCACACCCTTCGGCATGTACTGCTATGTTATAATGCCGTTTGGTTTGAGGAATGCGGGGGCAACGTACCAGCGATGCATGAACCATGTGTTTGGCGAACACATCGAGCGAACGGTCGAGGCCTACGTCGATGACATCGTAGTCAAGACGAGGAAGGCCTCCGACCTCCTTTCCGACCTTGAAACGACATTCCGATGTCTCAAGGCGAAGGGCGTGAAGTTTAATCCCGAAAAGTGTGTCTTCGGGGTCCCCCGAGGCATGCTCTTGGGGTTCATCGTCTCCGAGCGGGGCATCGAAGCCAACCCGGAGAAGATTGCAGCCATCACCAGCATGGGGCCAATCAAGGACCTGAAAGGCGTACAGAGGGTTATGGGATGTCTCGCGGCTCTGAGCCGCTTCATCTCGCGCCTCGGCGAAACAGGTCTGCCTCTGTACCGCCTCTTAAGGAAGGCCGAGTGCTTCACTTGGACTCCGGAGGCCGAGGAAGCCCTCGGAAACCTGAAGGCGCTCCTCACGAACGTGCCCATCTTGGTGCCCCCCGCTGCCGGAGAAGCCCTCTTGATCTACATCGCCGCAACCACCCAGGTGGTTAGCGCCGCTATCGTGGTTGAGAGACGAGAAGAAGGGCATGCATTGCCCGTCCAGAGGCCAGTCTACTTCATCAGTGAGGTACTGTCCGAGACCAAGATCCGCTACCCACAAATCCAGAAGCTGCTTTACGCGGTGATCCTGACACGGCAGAAGTTGCGACACTACTTCGAGTCTCATCCGGTGACTGTGGTGTCATCCTTCCCCCTGGGAGAGATCATCCAGTCCCGAGAGGCCTCGGGTAGAATTGCGAAGTGGGCGGTGGAGATCATGGGCGAGACGATCTCGTTCGCCCCTCGGAAGGCCATCAAGTCCCAGGTCTTGGCGGACTTCATGGCTGAATGGGCCGACACCCAGCTCCCGACGGCTCTGATCCAACCGGAGCTTTGGACCATGTTTTTGGACGGGTCGCTGATGAAGACGGGGGTCGGCGCAGGCCTCCTCTTCGTCTCGCCCCTCGGGAAGCACCTACGCTACGTGTTGCGCCTCCACTTCCCGGCGTCCAACAACGTGGCTGAGTACGAGGCTCTGGTAAACGGGTTGCAAATTGCCATAGAGCTAGGGGTCCGACGCCTCGACGCTCGCGGTGACTCGCAGCTCGTCATCGACCAAGTCATGAAGAACTCCCACTGCCGCGACCCGAAGATGGAAGCCTACTGCGATGAGGTTCGGCGCCTGGAAGACAAGTTCTACGGGCTCGAGCTCAACCACATCGCCCGACGCTACAACGAGACTGCGGACGAGCTGGCTAAAATAGCCTCGGGACGAACAACAGTCCCCCCGAACGTATTCTCCCGAGACCTGCATCAACCCTCCGTCAAGACCGAGGACACGCCCGAGCCCGAGGCACCCTCGGCTCAGTCCGAGGTACCCTCGGCCCAGTCCGAGGTACCCTCAGCAGGGTCCGAGGTACCCTCGGCTCAGCCCGAGGTACCCTCGGCCCCCGAGGGTGAGGCACTGCGTGTCGAGGGGGAACCGAGCGAGGTCACGCCTAATCAAAGCTGGCAGACCCCGTACCTGCAATATCTCCACCGAGGGGAGCTGCCCCTCGACCAAACCGAAGCCCGGCGGTTGGCGCGGCGCGCCAAGTCTTTCGTCTTGCTGGGAGATGGGAAGGAGCTCTATCACCGCAGCCCCTCAGGCATCCTCCAGCGATGCATTTCCATCGCCGAAGGCCAGCAGCTCTTGCAAGTGATACACTCGGGGGCTTGCGGCCATCACGCAGCACCTCGAACCCTCGTTGGAAACGCCTTCCGACAAGGATTCTACTGGCCGACGGTGGTGGCCGACTCTACTAGAATTGTCCGCACCTGCGAAGGGTGTCAGTTCTACGCGAGGCAGACCCACCTGCCCGCTCAGGCTCTGCAGACCATACCCATCACCTGGTCGTTTGCTGTGTGGGGTCTGGACCTTGTTGGCCCCTTGCAGAAGGCACCCGGGGGCTACACGCACCTGTTGGTCGCCATCGACAAATTCTCCAAGTGGATCAAGGTCCGACCCCTAAACATCATCAGGTCCGAACAGGCGGTGGCATTCTTCACCAACATCATCCATCGCTTTGGGGTCCCGAACTCCATCATCACCGACAACGGCACCTAGTTCACCGGCAGGAAGTTCCTAGACTTCTGCGAGGATCACCACGTCCGGGTGGACTGGGCTGCCGTGGCTCACCCCATGACGAATGGGCAAGTGGAGCGGGCTAACGGCATGATCCTGCAAGGACTCAAGCCTTGGATCTACAACGACCTCAACAAGTTCGGCAAGCGGTGGATGAAGGAACTCCCCTCGGTGGTCTGGAGTCTGAGGACAACGCCGAGCCGAGCCACGGGCTTCACACCGTTCTTTCTAGTCTATGGGGTCGAGGCCATCTTGCCCACAGACTTGGAATACGGTTCCCCGAGGGCGAGGGCCTACACCGACCAAAGCAACCGAGCCAACCGAGAAGACTCACTGGACCAGCTAGAGGAGGCTCGGGACGTGGCCTTACTACACTCGGCGCGGTACCAGCAGTCCCTGCGACGCTACCACGCCCGAGGGGTTAGGTCCCGAGACCTCCAGGTGGGCGACCTGGTGCTTCGGCTGCGACAAGACGCCCGAGGGCAGCACAAACTCATGCCTCCCTGGGAAGGGCCGTTCGTCATCACCAAGGTCCTGAAGCCCGGAACGTACAAGTTGGCCAACAGCCAAGGCGAGGTCTACAACAACGCTTGGAACATCCAACAGCTACGTCGCTTCTACCCTTAAGATGCTTTCAAGTTGCTCGTATACCTCGTTCACACACCAAGTCTGGTCGTCAAGGAAGGGTCAGCCTTGCCTCGGCAAAGCCCGACCCTCCCTCGAGGGCTAGAAGGGGGCAACCCCCTCTGCGTCAAAATTTTCCTCGAAAAAAGAAAAAAATCTTTTCTGCCAGAATGCCTTTCGTGCTCTTCGACTACTTCAAAAGTGGATCTTGAAAACGACGGAGTACACGTAAGCAGCCAAGGCTGACCGAGCCGAGGGACTCCTACGCCTCTGGGATACGGATACCTCACTCATCACCTTCTGCGGTAAGTAACTCGCGTTCAGATAAGTGACTCCACGGACCGAACAAGTCTTCATGTTCGAGAAGCTCCTCTGCCGAAATGATTTCTCGGGCCTTCTCGACTGCGTCGGTAACAGAACCCTATGGACGAGTAAGAACGCGCGTAAGCGGCAAGGCCAACCGAGCCGAGGGATTCCTACGCCTCCGGGATACGGATACCTCACTCATCACCTTCCGTGAAAAGCAACTCTCGCCCGGACAAACAACTCTGTTACCGACATATGAGTCCGGATACTCGAAACAAGAGGAAAAGAAACGCAGCTTTACAACACGACGACGGTGTGTTTAGGCCTCGGCGGCCGCAGAAAACATACACACACTACAAGACAACCTGATCCTGCAGGCTCGGACGTCGACAGCCGAGGGGGGCAGTAGCACCCTCGGCATCAACTACACCTTCGGCGGGGTCTGACCTAGCCTCGGACGGCGACGCGGTCGGAGGGCCCCCACTCTGAAGGACGACATCAGCACCACACCCGGGCCATCGCTGCCAGGGTCTTCTTCGAGAATCCGGCCCGAGCAGGCGGCTCGGCCGGCCACCCCGAGGCCTCGGCCAGCTGACCCCCAAAGACATCAGCTCGGCTTGTGGCCTCGGCATCTCAACTCCGGCGTCGGTCCCGCCAGTGGACGACCTGGCCAGCCTCTGGCCAACTACATCTCCTTTTCGAAGCCAACTCTGCCTCCGTCCGTGCTGACACAGCTACCTCCGGCTTCGGCTCATCGAAGGGCGGCCGAGGGGTTCCTTTAACTAAGCAAGAGGGGCCTTGGAGAGCATGGCCGACCGAGCCGAGGGACTCCTACTCCTCCGGGATACGGATACCTCACTCGTCACCTTTGCACGAGGCAACTCACGCTCGGTGAAGCGGTCCAGATAATTGACAAGGCGAGTCTCAGTGCTCGAAATGAAGAAAAAACACGGCTCCGTGCCAAAAATACATACACGTTCAGGCCTTGACAGCCGCATTGAACGAAACATCGGCACTCAAGGTGCCATTACAAATGGAACTCCGGTTCCACCTCCGCAGGTACGAACAACCCCACGTGATTGGGGGGCCTGCGGAGCAACAGAAGGCCGACGGGTGGCTCGCCGTCGCCGTTCCGGCAGCAGCGACGACGACCTCCGCCCCGGGTGGCGAAGCAGCTTCAGCAGCGGCTTCTAGGCAGGTGCTACGGCAGGAGGGCTCTCGTTCATCGAGGACAAGAACCAGCCATTCAGGCCGGAAGACGGAGGCCCAAGGGTGCGGGCGGAGTTGGCAATCTCGTTAGCAGAGAAGCCTTCTCCGGCTGCCACCACCTCAGCACCGCGCCAGCGGGCGCCGGACGCCTCAAAGCGCACCGGCAGGTCCTCGCCCTCGCCGGAGCCGCCCAGAACATGAGCACCGCCCTCGCAGCACACGACGTGCTGGGCGACCCACTGATGCGGCTGTCGGCGCGAGGAAGGCCTGGACGTGGCTGGCCCGCACGCGGCGCGACCATCGTCCGGATGGAGGACGGAATGCTGCACCCTGGCTGAGCAGCGGCAGTCCGCCTACCCCGGCGTGGCTGAGGGAAGCCTCCGCGGAGCCAGAAGATGCCTTTCTCCCCCAGACGTCGGGGTAAGAAAAGGGTTACCGACCCACGCGGAGGCGGCCACCCGACTCGCCTCACCCTCCGCCCCAGCAAGGATGATGAAGATCCTTGAAGCTGAGGGCGGGGCGGAGGCCGCAGCCCGGTTAGCTTCTCCCCACCATCAAGCTGGTGGTCACTGTCTTGGGTGACCACCGGCGAGGGGATGCGGCCGGGCTGCACGATGAAAATCCTTGAAGCCAAACGATGGCTGAGAGGTACCAACTTCCACGAAGTTGCGTTCCTCCGACGACAAGACGGAAGGATTCCGGGCGTCCCCCGCCCGGGGGCTCGGAAGATGGAAAGGCACGATGCATGAGGGGAGCGCGAAGGACATGGTTGCCCTCCAAGGGGGTCGCCCCCTTTTAAAAGGCGGCTCTCCCCACTTGCGCCCTCAACCGTTGCTGGTCGAGTCTTCTCCAACACGCTCCAAGATTCTCCCCCCCACGGCACGGGGGCTGGGTCCCGCACGTCATGCAAGCCGGTCCAGGGGAGAAGAAGCCAAACCGCCACGCGCGCGCGGTGCATGCAACCACCCGACGGTTACAAGCACTCCTCCATTTTCGCCCAGACCAGCGAGTGAAAGGGCGGACAGCCATGCAGGCGGCATGCAACCGTGCCAAGTGGGCGTGCCCCTTCGACTCCAACAAGCCCAGCATGGAGGTCTAGGCCCACGCGTCATGCAACCGGCGCGCCGATTGCTACGTGTGAAGCAACTGCACTGCCACTCATGCCACTACCGCGCCTCCTCGACTGCGGAGTCAATACCGTGACTCGAGGCAACCCTGCAGTGCCAGCCAAGCGTGACGGTCAAATGTGGTCAAAAGTGGGCCCGCAGTAATGGCGATGACAGGCGGGCAGAAGCAGCGGTCACGTCGTCAGCCAAGCTTACGTCCCATCCAGGGGCAGCAAGGGAGCCCTCTCTCGCGGCGTGAAGACGGCGCGCCCGTGATCCGTTCCTTGAATGGCTCGCACACGCGCAACGACCGCCTCGCGAACCGCTCGCCCCGTCGCATTAACTCCGCGGCAGGACAGGCGGCGCCTCAGGCGGGAGAAGCAAGTGACGCTTCGCCTTCGCCATAATGACCGCGTCGAAAAAGATACGCCGCGACATTCGATTTCGCGTCCTTTTCCTTTTTCTCTTTCTCTCTCTTACAACAGGGACCGGAAAAGGGGGATACCCCGAAAAGGACCCTTCTCCGTGAAGGAAACAGGCTCCGAGCCTCCCTACTGATCAGAGGTTCGAAGGCCGGCCCCTCGGAGGGGTTCAACGGCCGCCTCAGATCGATTGGGTTCTACGCCCACTACTGGTCAGAGGTTCGATGGCCGGCCCCTCGAAGGGTTCAACGGCCGCCTCAGGCCACTCGGGCTCCGCGCCCACTACTGATCAGGGGTTCGTAGGCTGGCCCTTGAAGGGTTCACAGTCGCCTCAGACACAGAGCGAGGGATGACCCTGGGTACGTTCGATACATAACCAAGGCTCGGGCTACGCTCCCGAGGTACCCTAGGACATTTCTGAGACCAGCGGGAATGATCTTGTAATGGAATCCCATCAGAAGGAGGCATCGAGCCCTCGGACCCCGTCGACAGGGGACCGGGTCCGGCAGATCACCCGCAGGTACTTTTGGGCGTGCCTCTGGGCCTCTAGCCGACCCCTAACAAATGGGGCACGGACGTCTGCTCGGATTACCCGCCAGCAGCTCACCGGAAACACCATGTTCGGCGCCCTCCGAGGGCAGCATGGCGCTTTCCCCCCTCCTCCTTGCGGAAAGGCGACGCAAGGGCGTATGTAAAAAAGACGAGTCTGTCCTTGACCGTCCTCTCGCCCTGTGCAGAGGCTCGGGGGCTGCTCTCGCAAACCCGGCTCCGGCCAAACCGTTGACAGCGTCAACATACCAGACCGAGAACTTGGGACCCGACCGTGCACTCGGGCTACGGCCAGCTCGCATGAGGGAACAACTAGACCAGTCGAAGTGTTGCGAAACGCACTAAGACCTCGAAGGAGTAAAACTACTCCTCCGAGGCCTCGGGGGCTACACCCGGCGGGTGCGCTCGTGCGCACCCACCGGAACAGAATGCAACCGAAAAAGGCAGGTCCTCTTGCAAAAAAGTGCGGCAAAAGCCTCCAAGCGAGTATTAGTACTCCCTTGGAGGCTCGGGGGCTATTGTCAGAGACCATAATTTGGGGTACCCTCAAGACCCCTAAATCTCAGCTGGTAACCCCCATCAGCACAAAGCTGCAAAGGCCTGATGGGTGCGATTAAGTCAAGGATCGGTCCATTCAAGGGACATGATCGTGCCTCGCCCGAGCCTAGCCTCGGGCAAGGGAAGCCGACCTCGGAGAACCTACGTCTCGCCCGAGGACCCCCCCTCCAGCAACGGGCACACTACCGGCTCGCTCGAGGCCCAGTCTTCACCAAGAAGCAACCTTGGCCACATCGCCATGCCGACCGACCAAATCGCAGGGGCATTTAATGCAAAGGTGGCCTGACACCTTTATCCTGACGCACGCCCACCAGTCGACAGAGCCGAAGTGACCGCAGTCACTTCGCCGCTCTACTGACCGGTCTGACAAGAGGACAACGCCGCCTACGCCGCTCCGACTGCTGAGCCACCCGACAGAGTGAGGCTGACAGCAGCCAAGGTCGGCCTCGGGCGTCATAGAAAACTCCGCCTCGCCCGATCCCAGGGCTTGGACTCGGGCTCAGCCCCGGAAGACGGCGAACTCCGCTCCGCCCGACCCCAGGGCTCGGACTCGGGCTTAGCCCCGGAAGATGGCGAACTCCGCTCCGCCTGACCCCAGGGCTCGGACTCGGGCTTAGCCCCAGAAGACGGCGAACTCCGCTCCACCCGACCCTAGGGCTCGGACTCGGGCTCAGCCCTAGAAGACGGCGAACTCCGCTCCGCCCGACCCAGGGCTCGGACTCGGGCTTAGCCCTGGAAGACGGCGAACTCCACTCCGCCCGACCCAGGGCTCGGACTCGGGCTCAGCCCCGGAAGACGGCGAACTCCGCCTCACCCGACCCCAGGGCTCGGACATGGGCTCAACCCTAGAAGACAATGAACTCCGCTTCACCCGACCCCAGGGCTCGGACTCAGCCCTGGCCTCAGCCGACGGTCTCCGCCTCGCCCGACCCAGGGGCTCGGACTCGACCACGGCCACGGAAAACAGACTCGACCTCGACCTCGGAGGAGCCTCCACATCGCCCAACCTAGGGCGCGAACCGACCACGTCGACAGGAGGCACCATCATTACCCTACCCCGAGCTGACTCAGGCTTCGGGGAACAAGACCGGCGTCCCATCTGGCTCGCTCCGCCGGATAGGCAATAATGGCGTCCTGCACGCTCTGTGACGACGGCGGCTCTCGGCCCCCTTACGGAAGCAAGAGGACGTCAGCAAGGACTCAACAGCCCCGACAGCTGTCCTTCCGCTAGGCTCCAGTGCTCCTCCAACGGCCACGACATCACACGAACCGGGTGCCAAAACCTCTCCGGCTGCCATGACGGCATGTACTTAGGGCGCTAGCTCTCCTCCGCTAGACACGTAGCACTCTGCTACACCCCCCATTGTACACCTGGATCCTCTCCTTACGCCTTTAAAAGGGAGGACCAAGGCCCTCTTACAGAGGGTTGGCCCGCGCGGAGAAGGACGGGACGGCACTCACGCAAGGCCGCTCGCTCCCACTCCCGCGTGGACGCTTGTATCCCCCTACTGCAAGCGCACCCGACCCAGGTGCGGGGCTAACACGAAGGCCACGGGATCCGCTCTCACACGCCTGCCTCCCTCCGGCTGCCTCCTTTTCCCCCCTTCGCGTTCCGCCTCGCGTCGACCCATCTGGGCTGGAGCACGCGGTGACAATTCACTCGTCGGGCTAGGGACCCCCCGGGTTTTGAAACACCGACAGGACTGCATCCAGATATTTTTCAAGCTTCGGATCTCGTGCCTTGCTGCTCTTATCCACATGGCCAACAATAACTTGAGAATCAGTCTTTAGGAGGGCCCTTCTTATTCCCATTGCCCTTAGTTTCTGAAGCCCCAATAGAAGTGCTTCGTACTCAGCAATATTATTTGTGCAACTGAAATCCAGTTTGACTGCAAAACATGTTTTGACTTTTGAAGGTGCCATTAGGACCGCAGCTACTCCTGCACCGAAGGTTCCCCAAGAACCATCGCAGAACATCGTCCAAGCTTCGGTATCCTTGCTTGTCCCTTCTTCGTGAGCCCCTGGCGTCCAGTCAGCGATGAAGTCTGCTAGCGCCTGGGATTGAATTGAAGATCTGTGCACGTAGTCAATGGTGAATTCATTGAGCTCCGCGACCCACTTTCCAACCCTTCCAGTAGCTTCTCTGTTCTGACGAGGGAACAATTATATGGTAAGCTTGAAAATAATGCTGAAGCTTCCTGGAGGCCATTAATACAGCATACAACACTTTCTCCAATTCTGTGTAATTTTTCTTTGATAAGCTTAATACTTCGGAGACAAAATATACTGGGACTTGCTTTTTAGTTTGTCCTTCAAGCTTATCCTGTACATGCGCCACACTTACTGCAGAGTGTGAAGCTGCCACATACAATAGCAGAGGAGCCCTTGGCGTGGGTGGAGTTAGCGTTGTTAGATCTATCAAGTATTGCTTCAGCTCTTTGAAGGCTTTCTGCTGAGCTGATCCCCATTGAAAGACTTCGACTGACTTCAGCACCTCAAAAATGGTAAATTTCTCTCTGCTGATCTAGATATGAATCGATTCAAAGATGCCAGTCTTCCAGTCAGCCGTTGAGCCCCCTTCTTTGTGCTTGGTGGCTCCATCCGAAGAATAGCTTTGATTTTGTTCGGATTAGCTTCGATCCCTTTCGTTGAAACTAGACAACCAAGGAATTTTCCCTTCTTTACTCCGAAGACACATTTTTCTGGATTTAATTTCAGGCCAGCTTGCCTAAAATTAGCAAATGTTTCCTGCAGATCAGCAATGTGATTTTCCTGCTTCGTGCTCTTTACTATGATATCATCAACATATGTTAGCACATTTCTGCCTATCTGAGAGTGAAGGACTTTGGCTGTCATTCTACTGAAGCTTCCTCCAGCATTCTTGAGCCCCTCAGGCATTCGAAGATAACAATATGTACCACTGGGGGTTATGAAGCTGGTTTTTTGTTCATCTTCCTTCTTCATCCAGATTTGGTGGTAGCCTGAATAACAATCTAGTAGACTCATGAGCTCTGACAAAGCTGTTGCATCTACTAGAGAATCTATTCTTGGTAATGGGAACTCATCCTTTGGACAAGCCTTGTTGAGATCAGTAAAATCAATGCACATTCTCCATTTACCATTGGCCTTCTTCACCATAACAGTGTTGGCTAGCCATTCTGGGTATTTTACTTCTCTGATGACTCTAGCACTAAGAAGTCTTTTCACTTCATTCCGAGCACCTTCGGCTTTGTCATTAGACATTTTCTGAAGCCTCTTCTTTCTGGGTCTAAAAGATGGATCAACATTGAGCGAATGTTCAATGACGTCCCTGTTGACACCACAGAGATCATTGGCTGACCATGCAAAGACATCTTTGTTGTTGAACAAAAACCTTATTAGAGTTTTCTCCTGCTCCTCAGATAATTGAGATCCCAGCAATACCTTCTGCTCTGCTATATCTTCACATAGAAGCATGGGCTTCGGCTGATCGGCCGAAGCAGCCTTCTCCCTTCTGTACTTATACTGCTCACAAGCTTCGGCTCCATCTATATTATGGATTGCTTTTGAATCTGTCCAGTTTCCTTCAGCCTTTCTGGCAGCTTCCTGACTTCCATGAATAGCAATAAACCCTTGATCTGAAGGTATCTTCATGCATAGATATGCTGGATGAAGAATTGCTTCAAAAGCATTGAGTGTCCCACGACCAATGACTGCATTGTAGGGGTACTCCATGTCGACAATATCAAACACAACTTGCTCAGTCCTTGTATTGTTGACAAATTCGAAGGTCACTGACATCGTGATCTTGCCGAGTGCTACGATCTGCCTTCCTCCGAAGCCACAAAGAGGGTGTGTAGCATCATGAATCTTATCCTCTGGCTCTTGCATCTGTCTGAAGGCCTTGGCAAATATAATATCCGCTGCACTGTCTGTATCAACCAGAACATTATGGACCAGAAATCCCTTGATGACACAAGAAATGACCATAGCATCATTGTGAGGGTAATCCTTGAGCTGAAGGTCCTCCTGGGAGAAGGTAATTGGGATGTGGGACCATTTCGACTTGATGAAGGGTCCCTGCACCCTGACATGTTGTACCCTTCTCTAAGCCTCCTTCTTCTGCTTCTTGTTGGTCGGCTCTGAGCATGAACCGCCTGTTTTCGGGAGCAACAGCTTCGTAGCCGAAGCAGCTTCACCTTGGTTGTTAAACGAAGCCATTAGCTCAAAAAGTGGAAGTGAGTTCACCGGAGGTGGGCGCCAATGTTGGGGACTTGTTCTCAAATGCTTCGAATTAAGAACAAGGCAACATAAAATGTTAAAAGTTAATGCCCTTCGTCCATTGAAGCATTATTTCCCTAAGGGAATAATGAACTTCGGATGAAGGTCATGAGCAAAAATCACGAAGGTCATACCTTCGTGATTAGAGTTGTGAAATAGTGAAAGATGAAATATAAAATATAAAACATGAAGGAATAATATATCAAAACACATAAAATTATTCATATATTTCATTATACAAACTTAAATATTAAAACATAACATTTAATCACATTTATACCTTCGTCTTGACAGAAGGCAATAATCCAAGTGTCGCGTGCGAGTGATTACAAGATTGTGTGAACAGTACGGGGGTACTGTTCATCTATTTATAGGCACAGGGCGCAGCCTGTGTGAAATTACATTTATGCCCTTTACAATCGATTACAATCATGACACAAACTATCATGGGTCTATTGGTCATTTCATCTTTAAGTCGGTTCACTCCTTCGTCTTGAGACATGTCACTATGCCGAAGCTTTATGGGTGATAGCTTCGGCACTGCTTTTGAGAGGATCTGCCGAAGGTGTTTCTTTCTTCAGGATCTTTGGCTACGAAGCATACCCCCAACACTTACCAGGCCACAGTGGTGAACTGCAACCAACAGGTGGAACCGGTGAAAGATTGGATGAGCGATTGCCTGGAGAAACAGAAACCTGCTCGTCGTAGAAATATGTGGAGTTCTGGGTAGGCTGCACTCAAGTCAAGGATTAGCACGATCAAAAAATAATGCAAAGTTGAATTATAGTGCAAAACACGAAACTATATTGCTGGCCACAAGTGCAAAGGATGGATGGAACTAGCAGAATGGCAGTACCGTAAATATTGTACTAGCGAGGCCAAAAAGGCACTAGTAGGAATCACAGGTGATTTTGTTTTTCTTTTTTTGTATGATTTTTTTGATATTTTTCTCAGCACAAGAAGCAACAAAATAGAAGCTACACTAAGTTTCACCTAAAACAGAGATCAGATGTGGTCTACAGAAAAAGAGCAAGTTCTCTGAAAAGCGTGCAAGAACTTTGACGAATTTTTTTCTTTATTTTCCTGAATTTTTTTGACAATTTTAACGAAACCAAACATGGCTGGCCTCAGAATGGTGTCAACAAGCTCCTGTAAAAATTTCAGATTTTTTGGACAACCGAGTGAAAAGTTATGCCCGATTTAAGAAAGGTACCTCAAGTTATTTAAAACGAACGAGATGAGTCACCAAGTTCCTTTCTTCTTTTTGTTTGTTCTCTAGTTCTATCCTTTCTTTTTCGTTTTCTTTTTTTTCTTTTCTTTTTTTGTTTTTGTTTTTTGACGTAACCGAAGGAGAAAAACAAGGAAGCGGTGTTGACTCGGTTTGTGGCGTGATCAAATGGGAGATGGTGGCGGTGCACTAGGGTTTGAATGGTGGAAGAAAGAAGGATGGTGAGAAAAAACACAATGCGACCAGCAACAAATGATGCAAAAGCACATAAATTCAAAAATGCAGATTATTAAAAGAAGGTGCGAGGCTCAAAAGGGTGCTGGGATAAGGTCTAACCTGAATTTTTATGTGGTTTTGTGGACTGTAGGAGAAAAAACACTCAATAAACTCACCGATCAACCTAGAAATCTGATACCACTTGATATAGCTGAGGTGCCCGATCTTTCGGCGAGTGGAGATAATTCCGATTTGGCGGAAGATGACCCTTGCGATCCGACTACGACGAGCAAGCCCGAGGCGCCAATGCAATCGCTGAACCAACTCCCTGTGGTTACCGACCTTGCTGATGCGAGATTGGCCTGATCACGAAGATCGTTTCCTGTGCGCAATCGAAGAATGAACAAGAAAAAGATGCGAGCAATCTAATCTATTACTCGAGGGTGGAGTTCTGAATACACGAAGACAGCGCTGATTTGCGCGTGTTCGAGAGTAGCTAAAGCTAACGTAAAACAAAACTCGAGTTCTAAATGAAACAGGACTCTAACTAAATAGAGGAGACGTAGCCCTAGGGAAGGAAAGGCATGAACAGTAGGGACGGCGCTACACTACCGAGGTTACTGTTCACAACGCGCTACAGTATCGCGGTTACTGTTCACAGCGCGCTACAGTATCACGGTTAGTGTTCACGACTTCCCTAGGTGCCCCATCCAGGCCTTCCTGTTGGGCCATCTTCTAATCTTCTGGGCCTTCGTTCTTTAACAGCATGATGAAATTCAATTCTCTTGCACGGGCTCGAGTCACTGGCCCAGGTGGAAGGGGTGGCGCCTGGACTGGAAAAGATGGTGCCTGGGCTAGAGAAGGTGCTGCTGGTGTAGATGTACTCGTGTTGGTGTTGATGTCCTCATCAATTTCTTAGGGACATTAAGCTTGACATTGTCTCCCTTTTGGAAGCCAATGCCATCCTTAATGTCAGGGCATCTCCCACTATAAAGCATACTTCTAGCAAATTTAAATTTTTCATTTTCTATTTCATGCTCATTAATTTTGCTAGTTAGTTGTGCTATGTGATCATTTTGTTGTTTAATTAAGGCTAGGTGATCATGAATAGCATCAACATTAACATCTCTACATCTAGTACAAATAGAAACATGAGCAACAATGGATGTAGGGGGTTTGCAAGCATTTAATTCATCAATCTTAGCATGTAAAATAGCATTCTCATCTCTAAGATTGGAAATAGAAATTTTGCAAACATTTAAATCTTCAACCTTAGCAATTAATTTTTCATTCTCAATTTTAAGGCTAGAGAGTGATGCATTCAACTTGTCAATCTTAGTAATCAAACTAGCATTATCATTTCTAAGACTAACAATTGAATCATCACAAACATCTAACTTCTCAACCTTAGCAATTAATTTAGCATTTTCACATCTAAGGTTGGAAATAATATCATGGCAAGTGCTTAGCTCACTAGTTAATTTTTCACATTTTTCTATCTCCAGAGCATAAGCATTTTTAACCTTAACATGCTTCTTGTTTTCCTTAATAAGGAAGTCCTCTTGGCTATCCAAGAGTTCATCCTTCTCATGAATAGCACCTATTAATTCATTTAATTTTTTCCTTTTGTTGCTTGTTTAGGTTGGCAAAAAGGGCAAGCAAATTATCTTCATCATCACTAGAGTTTTCCTCATCACTAGATGTTGCATATTTAGTGGAGGCTCTAGATTTTACCTTCTTTTTGCCGTCCTTTGTCATGAGGCACTTGTGGCCGACGTTGGGGAAGAGGAGACCCTTGTTGATGGCGATGTTGGTGGCGTCCTCGTCGGAGGAGGAGTCAGTGGAGCTCTCATCGGAGTCCCACTCCCGGCAAACATGGGCATCACCGCCCTTCTTCTTGTAGTATCTCTTCTTCTCCTTCTTCTTCCCTCTCTTGTCGTCACCCCTGTCACTATCACTAGAAATAGGACATTTTGCTATAAAGTGACCGGGCTTACCACACTTGTAGCAAACCTTCTTGAAACGAGATTTGTCGTCTCTCCCCTTCCTTTGCTTGAGGATTTGGTGAAAGCTCTTGATGATGAGCGCCATCTCCTCGTTGTTGAGCTTGGAGGCGTCAATGGGGAGCCTACTTGATGTAGACTCTTCTTTCTTCTCCTCCGTCGCTTTGAAGGCGACGGGTTGCACCTCGGGTGTGGAGGTGGCGCCTCGCTCGATGATTTGTTTGGAGCCTTTGATCATTAACTCAAAGCTCACAAACTTTCCTATCACTTCCTCCGGAGACATTAGCTTATATCTAGGATCACCACGAATTAATTGAACTTGAGTAGGGTTAAGAAAAACAAGTGATCTAAGAATAACCTTGACCATTTCATGGTCATCCCATCTTGTGCTCCCGAGGTTGCGCACTTGGTTCACCAAGGTCTTGAGCCGGTTGTACATGGCTTGTGGCTCCTCTCCTTGGTTGAGCATGAACCGACCGAGCTCCCCCTCGATCGTTTCCATCTTGGTGATCTTGGTCACCTCGTCTCCTTCGTGCGCGGTTTTTAGTACGTCCCAAATCTCTTTGGCACTTTTCAACCCTTGCGCCTTATTATACTCCTCTCAACTTAGAGAGGTGAGTAGTAAAGTAGTTGCTTGGGAATTGAAGTGTTGGATTTGGGTGACTTCGTCTGCATCATAATCTTCATCCCCCATGAATGGTACCTGTGCTCCAAATTCAACAATGTCCCATATGCTTGTGTGGAGTGAGGTTAGGTGATATTTCATCATTTCACTCCACCTAGAATAATCTTCACCGTTAAAAGCCGGTGGTTTGCCTAATGGAACGGAAAGTAAAGGAGTATGTTTAGAAATGCGAGGGTAGCGTATGGGGTCTTACTAAACTTCTTGCGCTCATGGCGCTTAGAAGTGATGGACGACATGTCGGAGCCAGAAGTGGAAGGCGACGAAGAATCGGTCTCGTAGTAGACCACTTTCTTCATTTTCTTCTTCTTGTCGCCACTCCGGTGCGACTTGATGCGAGGAGGTGATTCCTCCCTCTTCTTGTTGCCGGACTCCCCCGATGGAGCTTTCCCGTGGCTTGTGGCGGGCTTCTCGCCGGTCACCATCTCCTTCTTGGCGTGAGCTCCCGACATCACTTCGAGCGGTTAGGCTCTAATGAAGTACCGGGCTCCGATACTAATTGAAAGTCGCCTAGAGGGGGTGAATAGGCAAATCTGAAATTTATAAACTTTAAGCACAACTACAAGCCGGGGTTAGCGTTAGAAATAAGGTCGAGTCCGAAAGAGAGGGCGAAAACAAATCACAAGCAAATAAGGTGGATGACATGGTGATTTGTTTTACCGAGGTTCAGTTCTTGCAAACCTACTCCCCGTTGAGGTGGTCACAAAGACCAGGTCTCTTTCAACCCTTTCCCTCTCTCAAACGGTCACCTAGATCGAGTGAGCTTCTCTTCTCAATCAATTGGGACACTTAGTCCCCACAAGGACCACCACACAATTGGTGTCTCTTGCTTTGATTACAAATGTCTTGGGAACAAGAAATGAGGAAGAAGAAAAGCGGTCCAAGCGCAAGAGCTCAAAAGAACACGGCAAAACTCTCTCTTCTAGTCACTAATTGCTTTGAGTGGAATTGGGACTTGGAGAGGTTTTGATTCAATCTATTTGTGTCTTGTATTGAATGCACTAGCTCGTGTATTGAGTGTGTTGGCTGAAAACTTGGATGCCTTGAAGTGTGGTGGTTGGGGGTATTTATAGCCTCAACCACCAAAGTGGCCGTTGGGGAAGGCTGCTGTCGAAGGGCGTACCGGACAGTCCGGTGCGCCACCGGACACTGTCCGGTGCGCCAGCCACGACACCCAACCGTTAGGATTCGACCGTTGGAGCTCTGACAAGTGGGGCCATCGGACAGTCACTGTTCACTGTCCGGTGCGCCTTCTGGCGCCTGCTCTGACTCTGCACGCGCTGTCCATGCACTATTCACGCACTGTTCACTTTTGCAGACGACCGTTGGCGTTGTTAGCCATTGCTCCGCATGGCACACCGGACAGTCTGGTGAATTATAGCGGAGTGGCAATTCTAGAAACCCGAAACTGAGCAGTTTGAGTGAGTTCACCCTGGTGCACCGAACACTGTCCAGTGGTGCACCGGACAGTCCAGTGCGCCAGACCAGGGCTGCCTTCGGTTTCTTTTGCTCCTTTCTTTTGAACCCTTTCTTGGACTTTTTATTGGTTTGTGTTGAATCTTTGGCACCTGTAGAACTTATAATCTAGAGCAAACTAGTTAGTCCAATTATTTGTGTTGGGCATTTCAACCACCAAAATCATTTAGGAAAATGTTTGACCCCATTTCCCTTTCAAACCTCCAAGGTCACAGAAGAAAGTCCAGAATCTTATAGGATCCAAGGCCGCCTTGAGCCATTTCATCTCCCGACTTGGTGAAAGGGGCATGCCATTCTACAGATTACTCAAGAAGGTGGACAGATTCCAGTGGACTCCAAAGGTGCAGGAAGCATTTGAAGCACTCAAGAAGTTCCTGACAACCCCCAGTTCTCAAACCATCTAACCAAGCCACTATGATCAGCCAGCTGAAGATTTGTTGTTGTACATTTCATGTATGACTCACGTGGTAAGAACCATGTTGGTGATCAAACAGATAGAAGAAGGGCATGTACAAATAGTTCAGTATCTAATCTACTTCATGAACGAGCTCACGGGGTCATCTAAGATTAGGTACCCTACCAGCATGTGGTCTTTCACTTTGCTACAGTACCCTTACTCCATAAATGTATGGATTAGCCACTAACACGTTTCCAAAGTTGCTTCACACTGCAAAAACTACAGGGCTGAGATTTCTTTAAGTCTGAATTTCAGAACTAACCATTCCATCTTTGAGTAGGTTTTGCAAACAGTTCCATATGGTTTTAGGGTTGATTAATTTAACCAAGCTTGTACACCTAGTGTAGCTCTACATACTTGCTACAGTAATCATCTTCAAACTGTCCATAGATCAAAAGTTATAAAGGTCCAAAAATAGCTAATTGATAAGATTTTCATAATTCCAGCCTTAGGTCAAAAACTTAGTTTTGAGTTTTTCTTCACATTTTCCTATAAAACTTGGAAATATTTACACATGAAAGTTGTTTTATTGGGAGAACTTGATAACTTTACTATTTTGACTTTTGGCAAAATATTGCCAGATCACAAATTCCGCTTTGGGGGTCAAAACTAGAGTTTTTCAAACTAGGTTTTCTACTCTCTGCTAATCACAACATCTCGCTTAGATTGTTTTTTATTCTAGCGAACACATTCTAGTGTATCAAACATAATAATGCCAGTGCACATGACGTCATGCTAAGTTTTAGTTCTCGTAACACCAGGGGTGTTACACGCGCTCTCTTTAGTGATGAAGTTGTGCGTGGACCCAGAGTCGAGCAAGGAGTAGAGGACAAAACTGCGCATGGTCGTGCGGACCTTCATGGTGGTCGAGGAGTGAACGCTGACTATGGAATGGAGGGAAATGAGCGGTGCTTCTTCTTGTGGATCAGGCTCTGTGCAGTTGTCCTCATCTTTGGCGTCATCTAGATCCAGTAAGAATAGTCAGGGCAAACTTTATTATGTTCGCGACTGAACTTATCGTTGCAGTTGTAGCAGAGGCCCAACCGACGTCGTTCTTCCATCTTTGCCTAAGACAACTTCTTGACTGGACGACCTTCAATGGTGTTGGGGGTCTTCTTCTCTGCTGAAGGTCTTCAAGAAAAAAACACCTTCGGCAAAATGATACAAAGGATCGCCGAAGCCACCTTCAGCCTAAATTTAGCTCCTCAAGACGAAGACTTTGAGAAGAGACAACAGTGCAAAATGCTGAAGCTTAATAGCTTCAACCTAGACTAAGCGAAGAAGGAAAAAGGACTAATTATGCCTTATTGGTTTTAGTTACTTGTAAACAGGTGTTCAAGGGCATAGATGTAATTTTACCCAGGCTGCGTCTCGTGCCTATAAATAGATGAACAGTACCCCTGTCCTGTTCACGCTGGATGATAATCACTCTCGAGCCATTCCCATTCTCTCACCTTTTGGCAAGCCGAAGGTACCAATGTAATATGAATATTGTTAATTCTTATTCATGTTTATGAAATATAATAATGAATGAGTTATTGATACATAATAATTACTATCTTCATTCTTCTGTATTCTTTCACTTTCCTATTTACATTCATGTTTATATGATAAAATGATGAAGGTGTGTTCTTCATGACCTTCGTCTGAAGATCATTATATCCGAGAGGAAATAATGCTTCGAAGGACGAAGGTCTTTAACCATTAACAATTGTGTTGCCTTGTTCTTGATTTATAGCATTTAAGAACAAGTGACCAACATTGGTGCCCACCTCCGATGAACACACTTCCACAACCGCAACGATGGCTTCGCAAATTAACCAAGTTGTGCCACCTTCGGCCACGAATCTAGTGCTCCCAATCACTGGCTGCTCAAGTTCTGAGCCAGCCAATAAGAGGCATAAGAAAGAAGCATAGAGAAGGGTACAACATGTTGGAGTACAAGGACCCTTCGTCAAGTCCAAATGGTCTCACATACCAATCACCTTCTCCCAGGAGGATCTTTAGCTCAAGGATTATCCCCACATTGATGCAATGGTCATATCTTGTGTTATCAAGGGATTTCTGGTCCATAATGTCCTGGTGGACACTGACAGTGCAGCGGATATCATTTTCGCGAAGGCTTTCAAACAAATGCAAGAGCCGGATGACAAGATACATGATGCAACACACCCTCTTTGTGGTTTTGGAGGAAGACAGATTGTGGCACTCGGCAAGATAACCATGCTGGTCACCTTCGGCTACGTTCACAACACAAGGACATAACAGGTTGTCTTTGACACTGTTGATATGGAGTATCCATACAATGCAATCATTGGTCGAGGGACGCTCAATGCCTTCGAAGCAATACTCCACCCAGCATACCTTTGCATGAAAATACCTTCGGAACAAGGGTCCATTGCTGTACATAGGAGTCAAGAAGCTGCCAGGAGAGCCAAAGGAAGTTGGACGGATTCGAAGGCCATCCATAATATAGATGAAGTCGAAGCTTATCAGCAATATAAGCATAAAAGAGAAAAGGCTGCTTCAGCAGATAAACCAAAGCTTATGCTTTTGTGTGAAGACATAGCTGAGCAAAAAGTGATGTTGGGATCTCAACTATCTGAGGAACAAGAAAAGACCTTGCTAAGATTTTTGTTTAACAACAAAGATGTTTTTGCTTGGACAACCAATGATCTCTGTGGTGTCAATAGAGATATTACTGAGCACTCACTCAATGTGGACCCATCCTTCAGACCAAGAAAGCAGAGGCTTCGGAAAATGTCCGATGATAAAGCCAAAGGTGCACGAAATGAAGTGAAAAGACTTCTAAGTGTTGGCGTTATCAGAGAAGTAACATACCTAGAGTGGCTGGCTAATATCGTCATGGTAAAGAAAGCTAACGGAAAATGGAGAATGTGTATTGACTTTACAGATCTCAACAAGGCATGTCCAAAGGATGAATTCCCATTGCCAAGAATAGATGCCCTAGTGGATGCAGCAGCCACTTCAGAACTCATGAGCTTATTGGATTGCTACTCAGGCTATCATCAAATCTGGATGAAAAGGACAATGAGCCGAAGGCAAGTTTTATAACTCCTAGTGGCACCTATTGTTATCTTCGGATGCCTGAGGGGCTCAAGAATGCTGGAGGAAGCTTTAGCAGAATGACTGCCAGAGTTCTTCACTCCCAAATTGGCAGAAATGTGCTAACATATGTCGATGATATCATAGTAAAGAGCACAAAACAAGAGAACCATATTGCTGATTTGCAAGAGACATTTGCCAACTTCAGACGGGTTGGTCTCAAGTTAAATCCAGAAAAATGTGTCTTTGGATTGAAGAAGGGCAAGTTCCTTGGTTGCTTGGTATCAACAAAGGGTATTGAAGCTAACCCAAGCAAAATCGAAGCTATCCTTCGGATGGAACCACCAAATTTGAGAAAGAGAGCTCAGAGGTTAGCAGGAAGGCTGGCATCATTGAACAGATTTATCTCCAGATCAGCAGAAAGGAATCTGCCTTTTTTGAAGTATTGAAGACAGCCGAAGTCTTTCAATGGGGTCCAGCTCAGCAGAAAGCCTTCGAAGAGCTGAAACAGTATTTGATAGATCCAGTAACTCTAACTCCACCTTCGTTAGGAACCCTATTACTTCTATATGTGGCTGCTTCCCATGCTGCGGTTAGTGCAGAGCTTGTACAGGAGAAACAAGATGGCCAAGTAAAAAAGCAAGCACCAGTATACTTCACCTCTGAAGTACTCAGTCCACCAAAGAAGAATTACATAGAGTTGGAGAAGGTACTGTATGCTATATTGATGGCCTCCAGGAAGCTTCAACATTACTTCCAAGCATACCACATAATAGTGCCTTCATCACAACCCCTGAAGGATATAATGAGGAAAAGAGAAGCTACAGGAAGGGTCGGTAAATGGGCTACAGAACTCAACGAATTTACCATTGATTATGTTCATATATCTTCGATCTAGTATCAGGCGTTAGCAGACTTCATTGCTGATTGGACGCCAGGGGCTCAGGATGAAGAAAGAATAAACGCTGATGAAGCTTGGACGGTATTTTGTGATGGGTCTTGGGGGACCTTCAGCGCAGGGGCAGCTGCCATTGTAGTTGCACCATCCAAAGTCAGAACCTGTTATGCAGTAAAATTAGACTTCAGCTACACAAATAATATTGCAGAGCATGAAGCTCTTCTCTTGGGGCTTCAGAACCTTAAGGCAATGGGTATAAGAAGGACGATCCTCAAGACTGATTCACAAGTTATCTCGGGTCATGTGGACAAAAGCAGTAAGGCAAGAGATCCAAAGCTTGAAAAGTACCTATGCAGTCCGAAGGTTGGAGACCTCTTTTGAAGGTTTCTCTGTAAAGAATATCCCAAGGGGAGAAAATGAACATGCAGACTTGTTAGCCAAATCAGCGGCACAGGGGCTCCCACTACCTTCATAAGTATTTTTTGAAACAATAAAGGCACCTTCAGTCGAGCTCATGGAAAGAGTGGTGCTCACAATTTCACCAGTACATAGTGAAGATTGGAGGACTGAGATTGTATCTTTCCTCCAAGGCAACTGTCTTTTGGATGATGAAGTTTATAATAAAAGAATGGAAGCAAGGACAAGGCCATATGTAATCATAGAAGGGGAATTATACAAGCACAAAGTTTGCTCTCCATTGCTCAAGTGCTTATCTAGAACTGAAGGTCAAGAATTAATGAAGGAGATACATGTGGGATTATGTGGAGCCCACATTGGGTCTAGGCCTCTGCTGGGGAAGTTTTTAGACAAGGATTTTTCTAGCCAAAGGCAGCTTCGGATGCAGCAGATTTAGTCCAAAAATGTGGAAATTGCCAAAGATGTGCCTGAGACCAGAAGCAACCTTCATCTTTAACCCAACTAATACAGCCAACCTGGCCATTGCAAAGATGGTGCCTGGATTTGTTAGGTCCACTACCATCAGCACAAGGCAACTTGAAATATGTTGTAGTGGCAGTAGAATATTTTTCTAAGTGGATTGAGGCAAAGCGCTTGGCTACAATAACTTCGGCCACGGTCCAAAAGTTCTTTTAGCAGAGTATTGTTTTCGCTTCAGTGTGCCGAAGGCTATAACAGTTGATAACGGAACTCAGTTTGATGCTGAAACATTTAAAACCTTCTGTAGCCAGATTGTTACAAAAATACACTTTGCATCAGTAAGGCATCCAGAGTCAAATGGATTGGTAGAAAGAGCAAATGGAATCATAATAATAGGAATAATGAAGTCAATCTTCAATCAGCCTAAAGGAAAGTGGCCAGACGAATTAATAAAAGTGGTGTGGAACCACAACACTATTGTGTCAAGGTTAACAGGATTTACCCCGTTCAAACTTCTGTTCGGTGACGAAGCAATTTGAAAGTCGCCTAAAGGGGGTGAATAGGCATAATCTTAAATTTACAACTTTAAACACACACTAAGTCGGGGTTAGCGTTAGAACTAAAATCAAGTCCGAGAGAGAGGGGAAAACAAATCAAATGGAAATCAAGTGAATGAACACAGTGATTTGTTTTATCGGGGTTCGGTTCCAAAGAACCTAGTCCCCGTTGAGGAGGTCACAAAGACCGGGTCTATTCCAATCCTTTCCCTCTCTCAAACGGTCACTTAGACCGAATGAGCCTTTCCCTTAATCAATCGGGTCGCTAAGACCCCGCAAGGACCACCACACTCTTAGGTGTCTCTTGCTTTGATTACAAGTCACTTGAGAACAAGAATGAGAAAGAAGAAAGGCAATCCAAGAGGCAAGAGCTCAAAAGAACACGAAATCACTCTCTCACAAGTCACTAAGAATTTGAGGTGAATTGGGGACTTGGAGAGGCTTTGATCTTTTGAATTGTGTCTAGGAGTCAATGCTAGAGCTCTTGTATTGAATGTGATGTTCAGAAATCTTGGATGCTTGGAGTTGTGGTGGTTGGGGGTATTTATAGCCCTCAACCACCAAAGTAGCCGTTGGGGAGGCTGCTGGCGATGGGCGCACCAGACAGTCCGGTGCGCCACCGGACAGGCACTGTAGGCTGTCCGGTGCGCCGCCACGTCACCCAACTACTAGGGTTCAGAGCTCGGTCGACCGTTGGGGCTTTGTCCTCTTGCGGCACCCGACAGTCCAGTGCCACACCGGACAGTCTGGTGCCCCTCTGACTTCGTTGCTCTGACTTCTGCCGCGTACTGTGTTCCACTGTTCACACTATCAGAGTCGACCGTTGCGCGCTGGATAGCCGTTGCCCGCTGGCACACCGGACAGTTCAATGAATTATAGTGGAGCGCGCCTGCGTTTTCCTGAGAGTGGCTGGGGAAACCTGTACAGTCCTGGTGCACCGGACACTGTCCGGTGGCACACCGGACAGTCCGGTGTGTCAGACCACAACACCCTCAAGTCCTTTTTGCTCCTTTTGAATTGGGTCTCTAACTTGAATATTTATTGGTTTGTGTTGAACCTTATGCATCTGTAATACATGAGTTCTAGAACAAACTAGTTAGTCCATATGTTTGTGTTGACGATCAACCACCAAAATTAATTATAGGAAAAGGTTAACCCTATTTCCCTTTCAATCTCCCCCTTTTTGGTGATTGATGCCAACACAAACCAAAGCAAATGTATAAAGTGCAGAAATGAACTAGTTTGCGTATGGTAAGTGCATGGGTTACTTGGAATTAAACCAATTGATAATCTTACTAGATATGAATGGATTGCTTTTCTTTTCTTTAACATTTTGGACCACATTCGCACCACTTGTTTTGTTTTTGCAAATCCTTTTGGAAAATCTTTTCAAATTCTTTTGCAAGTAGTCAAAGGTATATGAATAAGATTGCAAGAAGCATTTTCAAGATTTTGAAATTTCTCCCCCTGTTTCAAATGCTTTTCCTTTGACTAAATAAAACCCCCTGAATGAAATTCTCCTTTTAGCTTTCATGAGGGTTTTGAAATAGATACTAATTTTGAAAGATACAAATTGAAGAGATTTTCATTATTTAGATACCAATTGAAATTTTGCTTTCTCAAGACAAGTGAAACATGGATATCAATTGAGAAATTGCAAATATCAATTAAAGCTTTATTTCGATTTTTTTTGAAATTATGGTGGTGCGGTCCTTTTGCTTCGGGCTTAATATTCTCACCCCCTTTGGCATTAATCGCCAAAAACAGAGACGTTGAGAGCCCTTTTTACGTTCTCCCCATTGGTACAAGTAAATAAGAGTGAAGAATTATACCAATTTGGAGTGAGCGGAGTAGCGACGAAGGATAAAATGATACCGGTTAGAGTTGAGTGGAAGCCTTATCTTCATCGAATACTCCATTTCCCTTTCAATCTATGACTTAGTATAGAAATACACTTGGAAACACATTAGTCGTAGTCTTGGCACAAGATGAATAAGAAATATGTGTATGTACCAAATGAAAGAGATATGATCAAAGGTATATAAAAGAGCTATGTGTGCAATGTTTCATTCAAAATTCTAAGAATCAAGTATATTTAGCTCATTCCTAAGTTTGCTAAAGGTTTTCTCATCTAATGGCTTGGTAAAGATATCGGCTAATTGATTCTTGGTATTTACATAAGCTATTTCGATATCCCCCCTTTGTTGGTGATCCCTCAAAAAGTGATATTGAATGTCTATGTGCTTAGTGCGGCTATGTTCAACGGGATTATCTGTCATGCGGATTGCACTCTCATTATCACATAGGAGAGGGACTTTGCCCAATTTGTAGCCATAGTCCCTAAGGGTTTGCCTCATCCAAAGTAATTGCACACAACAATGTCCTGTGGCAATATACTCGGCTTCGGCGGTGGAAAGAGCAATGGAGTTTTGTTTCTTTGAAGCCCATGACACCAGGGATCTTCCCAGAAACTGACAAGTCCCTGATGTGCTCTTCCTATCAATTTTACAACCTACCCAATCGGCATCGGAATATCCTATTAAATCAAAAGTGGATCCCTTGGGGTACCAAAGCCCAAACTTAGTAGTGTAAACTAAATATCTCATGATTCTCTTCACGGCCCTAAGGTGAACTTCCTTAGGATCGGCTTGGAACCTTGCACACATGCATATAGAAAGCATAATATTCGGTCAAGATGCACATAAGTAGAGTAAAGATCCTATCATCGACCGGTATACCTTTTGATCTACGGATTTAACTCCCGTGTCGAGGTCGAGATGCCCATTTGTTCCCATGGGTGTCTTGATGGGTTTGCCATCCTTCATCCCAAACTTCTTAAGTATGTATTGAATGTACTTTGTTTGGCTGATGAAGGTGACATCTTGGAGTTGCTTGATTTGAAATCCTAGGAAATACTCCAACTCCCCATCATAGACATCTCGAATTTTTGAATCATGATCCTACTAAACTCTTCACAAGTTGATTTGTTAGTAGACCCAAATATAATATCATCAACATACATTTGGCATACAAAAAAATCTTTTGCAACAGTTTAGTAAATAGTGTAGGATTGGTTTTTCTGACTTTGAAGCCATTAGTGATTAGAAAATCTCGCAGGCATTCATACCATGCTTTTGGGGCTTGCTTGAGCCCATAAAGCACCTTTGAGAGTTTGTAAACATGGTTAGGGTACTCACTATCTTCAAAGCCGGGAGGTTGCTCAACATAGACCTCTTCCTTGATTGGTCCATTGATGAAGGCACTTTTCACGTCCATTTGATAAAGCTTAAAGCCATGGTAAGTAGCATAGGCAAGTAATATATGAATTGACTCAAGCCTAGCTACGGGTGCATAAGTTTCATCAAAATCCAAACCTTCGACTTGTGAATACCCTTTGGCTACAAGTCGGGCTTTGTTCCTTGTCACCACACCATGCTCATCTTGCTTGTTGTGGAATACCCATTTGGTACCTACAACATTTTGATTAGGACATGGAACTAAATGCCATACCTCATTTCTCGTGAAGTTGTTGAGCTCCTCTTGCATTGCCAGCACCCAATCTGGATCTCTTAATGCATCCTCTATCCTGTATGGCTCAATAGAGGAAACAAAAGAGTAATGCTCACAGAAATGTGCAACTTGAGATCTAGTGGTCACCCCTTTATGAATGTCACCAAGGATGGAGTTGACAGAGTGATCTCGTTGAATTGCTTGGTGGACTCTTGGGTGTGGCGGTCTTTGACCCTGAATTTCTTGATCATCTTCCTTTTCTTCATTCTCTTCATCTCCCCCTTGATTATTGTCCTCCTCTTGAGGTGGCTCATCCTCTTTATCTTTATTATCATCATCTTGAGCCTGATCCCCGTCTTGGGTAGGTGGAGATGCTTGGTTGGAAGATGATGTTTGATCTTGTGCTTGTGGAGGCTATTTGGATTCCTTAGGACACACATCCCCAATGGACATGTTCCTTAGCGCGACACATGGAGCCTCTTCATCATCTAGCTCGTCAAGATCAACTTGCTCCACTTGGGAGCCATTAGTTTTATCAAACACAATGTCACAAGAAACTTCAACTAATAAAGTGGATTTGTTGAAGACCCTATATGCCCTTGTGTTTGAGTCATAACCAAGTAAAAAGCCTTCTACAGCCTTAGGAGCAAATTTAGATTTTCTACCTCTTTTAATAAGAATAAAACATTTGCTTCCAAAGACTCTAAAATATGAAACATTGGGCTTTTTACCAGCGAGGAGTTCGTATGATGTCTTCTTGAGGATTCGGTGAAGATATAACCGGTTGATGGAGTAGCAGACGGTGTTAATCGCCTCCGCCCAAAACCGGTCCGGTGTCATGTACTCATCAAGCATGGTTCTTGCCATGTCCAGTAGAGTTCTATTCTTCCTCTCCACTACACCATTTTGTTGAGGTGTGTAGGGAGAAGAGAACTCATGCTTGATGCCCTCATCCTCAAGAAATCCTTCTATTTGAGAATTCTTGAACTCCGTCCCATTATCACTTCTTATCTTTTTGATCCTTAAACCAAATTCATTTTGAGCCCGTCTCAAGAATCCTTTTAATGTATCTTGGGTTTGAGATTTTTCCTGCAAAAAGAATACCCAAGTGAAGTGAGAAAAATCATCCACAATAACAAGACAGTACTTACTCCCGCTGATGCTTATGTAAGCGATTGGGCCGAATAGATCCATGTGGAGTAGCTCAAGCGGCCTATCAGTCGTCATTATATTCTTGTGTGGATGATGAGCGCCAACTTGCTTTCCTGCTTGACATGCGCTACAAACCCTGTCTTTCTCAAAATGAACATTGGTTAGTCCTAAAATGTGTTCTCCCTTTAGAAGTTTATGAAGATTCTTCATTCCAACATGGGCTAGTCGGCGATGCCAGAGCCAACCCATGTTAGTCCTAGCAATTAAGCAAGTGTCTAGTTCAGCTTGATTAAAATCAACTAAGTATAGCTGACCCTCTAGCACTCCTTTAAAACCTATTGAATCATCACTTCTTCTAAAGACAGTAACACCTATATCAGTAAAAAGGCAGTTGTAACCCATTTTGCATAACTGAGAAACAGAAAGCAAATTGTAATCTAGAGAATCTACAAGAAAACATTGGAAATAGAATGGTCAGGAGATATAGCTATTTTACCCAAACCTTTGACCAAACCTTGATTTCCATCCCTGAATGTGATAGCTCTTTGGGGATCTTCGTTTTTCTCGTAGGAGGAGAACATTCTCGTCTCCCCTATCATGTGGTTTGTGCACCCGCTATCGATTATCCAACTTGAACCACCAGATGCATAAACCTATAAAACAATTTTATGCCTTGTTCTTAGGTACCCAAATAGTCTTGGGTCCTTTGACGTTAGAAACAAGCACCTTGGGTACCCAAACACAAGTCTTTGAACTCTTGTGTTTGCCCCCAACATATTTGGCAACTACTTTTCCTGATTTGTTAGTAAGCACATAGGAAGCATCAAAAGTTTTAAATGAAATGTTATGCTCATTTGATGCAGCAGGAGTTTTCTTTTTAGGCACTTTAATATGAGTGGTATGCCTAGAGCAAGAAGTCTCATTTTTATACATGAATGCATGATGAGAAACATTGTGAGGTTTTCTAGCATGAATCTTCCTAATTTTGTGTTCGGGATAGTTTGTAGGATATATAATGTAACCCTCACTATCTTGAACCATGGGAGCTTTGCCCTTAACAAAATTGGATAATCTTTTAGAGGCATTAAGTTTGACATTGCTTTGGCTCCCTTGTTGGAACCCAATGCCATCCTTAATGCCAGGGCGTCTCCCATTATAAAGCATACTACGAGCAAATTTAAATTTTTCATTTTATAGTTCATGCTCAGCAATTTTTGCATTTAATGTAGGTATGTAATCATTTTGTTTTTTAATCATGGCAAGGTGATCATCAATAGCTTCAACATTTATATCTCTACATCTAGTACAAACGGAAACATGATCAACAGTAGATGTAGAGGGTTTGCAAGCATTCAATTCTTCTATCTTAGCATTTAATTTAACATTCTCATCTCTAAGACAGGAAATCGAATCATTGCAAACATTCAATTTTTCAACCATAGAAACTAAATTAGCATTCTCAGTTCTAAGACTTGAAATTAAATCCTGACAAATGCTAAGCTCCTTAGATAAGTTTTCACATTTTTCTAATTCCTGAGCATAAGCATTTTTCAATTTAACAATTTTTTTATTTTCCTTAACGGCCAAGTCATCTTTGCATTCCAAGAGATCATCCATCTCGTTAATGGTCTCAATAAGTTCATTTAATTTTTTCTTTTGTTCCATGTTAAGGTTGGCAAAAAGAGCAAGTAAATCATATTCATTATCGCTAGAGCTACCTTCTACACTAGATGTTGTATATTTGGGGTGGCTCTAGAGTGTACCTTCTTCTTCTTGTCGTCCTTAGCCATGAGATATTTGTGGCCGATGTTGGGAAAGAGGAGGCCTTTGTTGACGAGGATGTTGGCGGCGTCCTCGTCGGAGGAGGAGTCGATGGAGCTCTCGTCGGAGTCCCATTCCCGGCATACGTGCGCATCGCCGCCCTTCTTGTAGTATCGCTTATTTTCCTTCTTCTTCCCTTTCTTGTCTTCGTCCCCGTCACTTTCACTAGAAATTGGGCATTTAGCAATAAAGTGACCAGACTTACCACATCGGTAACACACCCTTTGGAGCGGGGCTTGTAGTCCTTCCCCCTCCTTTGCTTGAGGATTTGGTGGAAGCTCTTGATGATGAGTGCCATTTCCTTGTTGTCGAGCTTGGAGGCGTCGATTGGAAGCCTACTTGATGTCGACTCCTTCTTCTCTTCTTCCATTGCTTTGAATGCAACAGGTTGTACCTCGGGTGTGGAGGTGGCGCCTTGCTCCAAGTTGACAATGTGTTTGGAGTCTTTGATCATTAGTTCAAAGCTCACAAACTTGCCAATAACCTCCTCGGGAGACATTAGTTTATATCTAGGATCTACGCGTATTAATTGAACTTGAGTAGGATTACGAAATACGAGGGATCTAAGAATAACCTTGACCATCTCATGGTCATCTCATTTGGTGCTCCCGAGGTTGCACACTTGGTTCACCATGGTCTTGAGCCGGTTGTACATGGCTTGCGGCTCTTCTCCTTTGTTGAGGACGAATCGACCGAATTCTCCCTCGATCGTTTCGCGTTTGGTGATCTTGGTCACCTCATCCCCTTCGTGTGCGGTTTTGAGGACATCCCAAATTTCTTTGGCGTTCTTTAACCCTTGCACCTTGTTATACTCCTCTCAACACAAGGAGGCGAGGAGTATAGACGTGGCTTGGGAGTTAAAGTGCCTAATTTGGGCGGCCTCATCCGAGTCGTAGTCCTTGTCCCCCACCTTTGGTGCCTGCGCTCCAAATTCAACAATATCACAAATGCTCTCGTGGAGTGAGATTAGATGGTGCATCATTTTATCCCTCCACATACAATAATCTTCACCATCAAAAATATGGTGGTTTGCCTAGGGGTATAGAAAGTAATGGAGCGCGCTTTGAAATACGAGGATAGCATAGGGGCATCTTACTATACTTCTTTCGCTCATGGCGCTTAGAAGTAGTGGATGACTCGGAGCTTGATGTGGAGGGTGACGAAGAGTCGGTCTCGTAGTAGACCACCTTCTTCATCTTCTTGTTGTCACCTCTCCGATGCGACTTGATGGAGAAAGAGGATTCATCCTTGTGTTTGTTGCCGGACTCCCTTGAGAGAGTCCTCCCCGAGCTTGCGGCCTTTTCGCCGGTCATGATCTCCCTCTTGGCGTGATCTCCAGACATCACTTCGAGTTGGTTAGACTCTTAATGAAGCACTGGCTCTGATACCAATTGAAAGTCGCCTAGAGGGGGTGAATAGGCGAAACCTGAAATTTATAAACTTAAACACACACTAAAGGTCGGGGTTAGCATTAGAATTAAATTCAAGTCCGAAAGATTGTTTCTCTTGCTAGGAGTTGCTCAAGGAGTGCGGATGACGTATGGGAACAAACTCAAATCAATACTTGCTAGGAAACGTTAGAGAGAGGAAAGAGGGGAAAACAAATCAAATGGAAATCAACACAAGGAGACACGATGATTTGTTTTACCGAGGTTCGGTTCCAAAGAACCTAGTCCCTATTGAGGAGGCCACAAAGGTCAGGTCTATTTCAACCCTTTCCCTCTCTTAATCGGTCGCTTAGACCGGTTGAGTGCTTCTTATTAATCTCACAGGTCACTAATACCCTGCAAGGATCACCACACAATTAGGTGTCTCTTGCAAGCTTTACAATTCACTTAGAAGGTTGAGAAAGAGATGAAGGAAGCACAATTGCGAAAACCAAGCAACAAGAGCAACAAATAAAACACGGATCGCTCTCTCTTAAGTCACTAATCACTAATGATCACTTGTCTCAATTGTGGAACTTGGAGAGATTGGAAGCTTTGATTGTGTCTTGGAATGGATTGCTAGCTCTTGTATTGAATGTGAAGAATTGGAGTGCTTGGGTGAAGTGAATGGAGGTGGTTGGGGTTGTATTATAGCCTACAACCACTTCCTAGTCGTTGCTCCTTTCCTGCCGACCGCGGACGGTCCGCGCCCCTGGTCCGGACGGTCCGCCCCTACACATCAACAGCTGAAATCGTAACGGTCAGCAGTAACGGCTATATCAACGGTTATAGAGCATTTAATGTGTCGTGAGATGTCAGATAAAGTAGTCGTGGATGGTCCAGTCGTGCACCCCGGACGGTCCGCGAGGACGCTTAAAAATACATTTACCGAACCCATCACCTTCGGGTTTTTCTGGGTTTTCATCGGCTGAAAGGTCCGTGCCTGAGGTCGGACGGTCCGCGCTTGGTCTTGAACGGTGCTTGCTTCTCCATCAGACGGTCCATAATGTAACCTTTGTGTTTTTGCAGTGTTCCTGTCCGAGGGTCACCCTGATGTCACGGACGGTGCGCCGCAAGGGCCCGGACGGTCTGCGCTTAGGAGTTTTTCCAAAAAACTTCTCCTGTCCGGAATAATCTACGGTATTCCGAACAGTCGATTTAGAATAGTTGTAGATGAACTTATGCACCTGTTAAATGATCAACTAGGCAAACTGGTTAGTCCACAAGGTTTGTGATGGTCGTCAAACACCAAAATCGATTATAGGAAATGTTGAGACTATTTCCCTTTTAGTACCCTTTTCCTTTCACGAGGGAAAAGGTTTTTAATGGGGCCGTAGGTTGTAATTTTTATTTTTTGTTTAGCCCTCTACAATACAAGGGCCAAATTCCCCACATGTAAAATGTAACACCAGGATTCGCGTCATCGAGTGCAAAAGGTCATGGATAAGCTCTAAAGTCGTCCCTAGGGGGACGCAGAGCTAAAATGTCACCTAAGAGGTGAAGAAGCTACAAAGCCGTTCCTAAAGGGACGTTGAGTAAGTAAAGAAGCTCCAAAGTCGTTCCTAAGAGAATACATAGCTAAAATACCATCTAAATCAAAGGTGAAGAAGCTCCAAAGTCATTCCTAAGGGGATGCAGAGCTTAAATGCCACCTAAGTCAAAGGTGAAGAAGCTCCAAAGTCGTTCCTAAGGGGATGCAGAGCTTGGCTCCATAGTCGTTCCTAAGGGGATGCAGAGCTGAAATATCACCTAAGTAAAAGGTGAAGAGACTCCAAAGTCGTTCCTAAGGGGATGCAGAGTTTGGGTGTGTTCTTGGCATACATTTGCATATTTCATCACATCATTTTTTGCATTCATACAAACATTCATTAGACATTCGTAGGATCATCATCATCATGACATAGAGCACAAACATCAACAGGAAAGGCAGAAGATGATTATCTCTAGTGACAAAATGTTTTATCGAATACAAAGCTTCATCTCAGATAAAGCTTCATGACATATAGAGGTGCTTCGTCTTTAACGAAAAAATGCTTCGATGTGAACGAAAAGAAGGGAAGGTGTTTTTCGCCTTCGGCTCAAAAGAATGCAACCGTTGGTTTCGTCCACAACAAAGCAGTCTAAACAGGAGCGAAAAGATGAAATTATATTACAACGTATTCACAAATAAGTAAATATTTTGTTCAACTGACAGTTACAATTTGTTTCCAAATGATGCAAAAAGATCCTAAGTCTTCTACAGATAGATACAAAAGGAAGTTTTAAGAATCTTCAGCCCTTCAGAACAAGCTTCGGCTTAACGGCCTTCGGCGCCACCATCCTGCAGAGAGAAGAAGGTATAAATAAATCAGGAAATATGGTAAAGGAAAACCAAGGTAAATAAGATAGGTAAAGGTTTCATACTAAGTTAAGTAGTTTTCGTGCTTCATCCCCGACCAGTTCACGCCCGCCTTTTGCCCAAATTTGGGTGATAAATCTGTTCCCTTTGCTTCGGCCTTCGTCTGGAATGTCAATTAGATATGATGTCGAAAGATTGAAATTTGGCTTATTAACAGTTTTGGCGTGAGTGCACCCAGCCTTCATAAAAGCTATAGCTGTGCCGCGTGAAGCCACCAGGGCATATAAATCCCCATGCCCGGTGATAACTTCATCAATGGCTTCAACTTCATTTTCAATATGATCAAAGGCCCTGGGGATGTCTTCGGCCGAAGGGTTAATTTCTTCAGAAGCAGCTCCAACCGAGTTGAATATCCCATTCAACCGATTAACGCACCAAGTGGTGAAGTCAGCACACTTGTTCCGAAGGTTCTCAAAAGCTTCATGTAGCTTCATATTTCTTTTAGTTTCGACTTTGACCTTTGCTTCGAGCTCCTTTGTCTCGTGGTCAAAGCACCATGAACTTTTGTCCAAAACTGTTCGAGCTTCGTCTAGTTCCTCGCTCAACTTAGTATTTTGAGATCGTGCTTCTGCGAGGGAACCTTCGGCTGTTTGCAGTAGGATGTCTTTTTCTTTTAGAGAACCTTCAAGTTCCTTGATTTTATCCTCTAAGCCTTTAATTATGACTTTGTTTTTTCTATCCTCAGTATCCTGCTGCATTTTCAACGCCTTGCTTAACAACATGCTCTGCAAAACAAGTTAAAATTAGAACACTCAATCCACTATGAAGGTAATAAAAATCTAGACAATGATCTCACCTTGAAGTTGGAATAAAAAAAGGCTACTGACAATATGTTGCCGTCGGTAACAGCTAATGTCGGTCTCCAGTTTCGGGAATCCAACACTCTTGGATAAAGTGCGGATTATCTTTGCCTCGGCACGGTCGCGAATACATCCTAAGATTTCCTCATCGACCTCGCTGAAGAGCAAAGACCCCGGTTGGTAGCCGCAAGATATAGCAAATTCTTTCAATTCCAAATTGTCCTCCTCAGAAAATTCTTGACCGCCCAAGTGCCAAAGATCAAAATCCCTCTCGTCTAAAGGAGTATTATCAATTTCCTTTCCTTCATCTGGCACTGCGGCCATGTTCTCTTCTGCAGCTACACTTGTCTCCTCTGCAGCCACATCTGCAACCACTTCTGATACAAGCCTGTCAATTTCTGACATTGTCGCTGCTAGTTATTCAGCTTCGGCTTCGCCAGCATCTTCGGCATCCGCAGGAATTGCCGCCTTTGTCGCTGAAGTTGAAGGCGGTGTTTGTTCAATGGCTTGCATTATATTCACAATTCGTCGCTTCTTTTGCCCCTCAATCTTCTCTTCTGTAGTTGAGGGCATTTCCTTCCTCTGTAAAAGTTTTGTTAGTTTCAATCCAAGAGGACTTAGCAGCTTGAATGGAGGAGAATTAGTCATTACCTTCAAAATTTCAACCACTTCGGCAGCAGTTGGCGACGGAGGGGCTTTCTCTGCTGCTTCATCGACCTTCGGTTCAGTAGAGGGTTTTTGGTCAAGCTTTCACTTCTTAGAAATTGATGCCTTTGGCTCTGGCGCTGTTTTTATTTTCTTCAAGGCCTTTTCATCTTCTTTTACTGAGCGGGCAGCTTGCCTGCTTAGGATGCTAACAACCCTTTTCCTTTTCACACCCCCGGCCCCTTCGTCAAACCTCTCATAATCTAGGTATTCGAAGTTCAAAGCATCCATTACCTGGTTCAGCCTTCGTTTCGGCCGGGTACCGAAGGCAACAGCATTAGCTGGTCCTCCTTCTTCATATAATTGCCAAGAATCTCATTGCACAGGGTTTCAATCATTTCTAGCCATTCATTGCATGGTTTCTTGAACTGTTTCTCAAATTTGAAGCGATAGGGGAGCCAAACAAGCTCATACTTTTCCCCCTTCCTTTTTCTTCGGCATCCCCCAGCCGCTAGAAGTTGGAAATGTTCTATTTGACAAATATTCTTGCACTAGGTCCCTAGTACTAATCTCGGCAGCTACCACTCTAAATTCAACTTCGGCCAGCTGGCACGGGGAGCCAAGTTGCATGTGGCACAAGGGCCTTGTCATTCTAAAGCTTAATCTCATCGGACTCATGACCATAGTCATCAATTTTTCCCTCTTCTTCTCATCAGCTTTTATATAGAACCACTCACTCGTCCACCCATCGGCCATTTGGTGCGGTAGCCGATTACTAGGGCCTTGGTATCTTTTAGATACGCAAAGTTATAGCAACCAAAGTTCTTATGAGGGCATCCACTCTGGCCTTCTTCTGGTAGTACAACTCATGCACCCGACAGAAAGCTTCAGCATTAGCACTCATACCCTAGCTTCGGAGAGCCCATATGTAAACACTGAGTCTAACAATGGCATTTGGTGTTAACTGATGAAGATATATCTCGAAATTCTTTAAAACTTCTCATATCATGTCATGTAAAGGGAACCGAAGCCCTGCCCAGAAGAAGCTCTTGAAAACAACAACTTCGTCCTCTTTTGGCTCTAGAACCACCTCCTCCCCAGCAAAGCGGACAAGTTTGCTCTTGGCTTCCCCAAAATAACGCAGCTTTTTCATCATAACCATATGTTCTGCTGTCATAATAGATTTTCCAAATTCGATGTGTCTTGGCTTTGGCGGGCTCAAAATATTGTAGTCTTCCTCAGCCCCATCATCACTTCCATCCTCAGCTGCAATCTGCTCAGCTTCGACAGCTTCACCTTCGGAAATAGCTTTTTTCGTTGTCACTAGACCTGATCGCCTCATCATTTCTGATATCGGTGCTGTCTCTGTCGTCTCAGCATCATCCCCTCGCGGGACACTCTAGTGGTGGATCTTACTCGAGCCATTTTGAGTTTTGCGATTCCTTAAAGCCGAAGTTGATTTCGAATGACGAAGCGTGTGTCTGCAGCAAACAATCTGGAAAAGCTTCGGCTATGGTTAAAATTTTTAATAGCACAATAGTGCAATGACAATGAATGTTGTGGTAACTCCTCACCAACATGTCTGTTTATATAGTGTTGTAGGGGGAGAAGGCGAACCGCCATACTGCCTACACTGGCTGAGCGGTGGACCGTCCGACGTACGGAATATTTTAATCGTTTCTCAGCAATGAGCTCAGGGAAAGTGTTTTTTGGACCTTCGGTATTCCGAAGCCTTCGTGTTTTTCGCGGATCGAGCTCATTATGGAAAAACGATCTAGCACCACGAAGGGGCTACTGTAGGGGGTCTTCTTCTCCGTCGAAGGTCCTCAAGAAAAAACATCTTCAGGAAAATGATACAAAGGATCGCCGAAGCCACCTTCAGCCTTAATTTAGCTCCTCAAGACAAAGACTCTGAGAAGAGACAACAGTGCAAGATGCTAAAGCTTAATAGCTTTAGCCCAAACCAAGCGAAGAAGGAAAAAGAACTAATTAGGCCTTATTGGTTTTAGTTACTTGTAAACAAGTGTTCAAGGGCACAGATGTAATTTTACCCGGGCTGCGTCCCGTGTCTATAAATAGATGAACAATACCCCCGTACTGTGCACGCTGGATGATAATCACTCTCGCGCCATTCCCATTCTCTCACCTTTTGGCAAGCCGAAAGTACCAACGTAATATGGATATTGTTAATTTTTATTCATGTTTATGAAATATAATAATGAATGAGTTATTGATACATAATAATTATTATCTTCATTCTTCTGTATTCTTTCACTTTCCTATTTACATTCATGTTTATATAATAAAATGATGAAGGTGTGTTCTTCATGACCTTCGTCTGAAGATCATTATATCCGAGAGAAAATAATGCTTCGAAAGACGAAGGTCTTTAACCATTAACAATTGTGTTGCCTTGTTCTTGATTTATAGTATTTAAGAACAAGTGACCAACAAATGGTGATGGTGGAGCTCTGAGAGCCGGAATGTGCTCCTGTTGGCACATGGGTAGCGCGAGTTATGGGTAGGAGACCTCGGCCGCTCGCGCTTTGAGGTGTGGCCTGTGCTACGATCTGCTCCCAAAGCTCTAGCTTCCTTGCGAGACTCATGGCGATGGACAGGGACTGTGGATTGTGGATGTCAACATCGAGTCTGAGGGGTGGTTGGTGTTGTGCCGTGAAGAGCTGTACACGTTGGACTTCCGTGAGGTGGTTGGCACATGGTAGCAGGGCCTGGAAGTGGTCCCGATATTCCACCACTGAGCCCGTGCAACAACATGCTGCCAGCTCGCCTAAGGGGTTGGACCGCAGGGGTGGTCCGAACCGCTGGTGCAGGAGTTTGGTGAAGCGACAGCATTGTGGAGTGCCCTTGTCTTGCTGAATTTGGATGGTCCACAGATGAGCGATGTCTTCTAGGTTGTAGGAGGCCATCCACACGCGCTCTTCCTTCTATGATGTGCTGCTGATGGTTGTAAGATTCGCACTGGTTAATGAACACCAGTGGAGTGGATCGGACTTGCCGTCGAAACATCGGAAATCCATCTTCTGAAAGCGAGGGGGCGATCATGAAAGTGCTCGCCGATGTGCTGCATCTTCCATGCCGAGGTAGAATATTCAGTGTGGCGGTCGTGTTGAAGCTCGGCGACGAATACCTTGAGGGACTCGATGGTGGTGGAGCAATTTGATGAGGGCGGTGAGTTCGGCTGTGTTGGAATCCCCCATGGTTGGTGTGTCAGATGCGGCAGCAGGGTTGTGTTTGTGAGGAAAGTCGGAAACCAGATACCAAGGTGTTATGGTGTGGCTGTGTTTTTCCCCTTGGCTCCCTATGTTGTTAGTAGAGAAGAGGAATAGGAGATAGATGAATTACTACTTGATTACATTACATGCGCCGTGCACTTTATATAGTCCTTGATCTAACAAACTTTCCTAAAAAACTCTCCTTGATCTAACAAACTTTTCTAAAATCTCTCCTAAAAACTCTCCTTATTATCTTATTTGCTAACAATTCTATACTTATCTATTTGCTAAAAACTCTCAACAAACTCTACTTGGCCGATCACGTCTTGATCTGGCCAATTACATCTTGACCGTGCCCCCACATGACACATGCTTGGACCAAAATCATTTACCCAGCCTACTGATCTGGAATTCACAAGATTTTGAATTTGAAATTTGGCAGAATTATCTAGGTAAGAGCATCTCCAACAACGTGACCTACAAAAATGCCCTATAATTTGAAAATAAGTATATTTTATAGAATTTAGGGCACCAACAAAACACCTCGCTCCAACAGTAAAGCCCCAAATCTAGATTATAGGGCAGCCCACTACGGTGTAGTATATTTGAGTCACTTGAGACGGTGCCCTATAGTTTTTTGACAAAATTTTATGAAATAGAGCACTGTTGGAGTAGTTTTTCCTGTGTAGAGCCCCATATTTCAATTTGAGGCACTAGTTTGAGACATTGTTGGAGATGCTCTAATACCCCATGGCCCAAATTTGCTCTAGGACCAAACGCACTGGGACAGGGCGACGGGCCAGCCACCCATTGCACATATCTTGGGTCCTTTAAAAAAGAATAATTGAAAATTGCAAAATAGGTATCTGTTTTGCAAAAAAATGTCACAATAGAATCTTATAGATAAGACTACTTATCAACATAGGCCTATAGATTAAAGAAACGGTTTTTTAAGGTGGTGTCCAAAGAAATGTCATGTAACATGCAAAAGAAATAATTTAGGAAAATGCAATGTTAAGCTAGATCAAGGACACAAGAGCAGCTCGACCGAGTACACTGCCTCCACCCAGATTTGGTACTGCTGACCACTTCTAGCGCACCTCGATGAATTCCAGGTTTTACATTTTTAAATAAATATTTTGAATAAGGCTTAAAGATTTAAAAAAAAATTAACGGTGTTATATACTTGTGAAAGGAGGTAGTACCATTGAAGATGATAAGCTTCGTCAACCTGTCTTTGCCTGCAGCAGATTTGTACTTGAGCCATGAACCTCCCGCTGCCACATGGTACAGACCACTTCATTGGTGGATAAACAGGGAGCATGTGCACTGACACAGGCCAAACAACAACAAAATATTGCTAATAATACTTAATTTCTCCATGTTTATTATTATACGGGCCATCTAGTAGGATTCTAGTTAGTTTTAATTTGTGTGATAGCATAACTTGTATTCGTACTTTGTGCATCCACATCTCGCCGTCACGCGTCACATGGTCACTGATCCATAGAAGGCTAGTAGCAATACTTAATTACTTCACCTTTATTAATAATTAATATATGGACCTGGTTGTTGTATTGTATATATGCTCGATTAGCAGGCTTAACAGTTGCTGTAACCAAGCAGCGATCGACCCAGCCTTCGCCATCTTCGTTTCTGTTGTTGCTGCTGCTGCTTCCGGTCACATGCATGGCTAATTTCGGCTCTGATCAACTAGGGGATACCCGCTGTACGTATATATGTATACACTGTTAATCCTAGTCACTGATTTCCCGATCGGCCCCGTGTGATATGTTGCTCTGTGTGTTTGATGCATGCATGGGTGTTCTACATGATGCATGGATGAAATCAGTGGTGGAGCCAAGAGTCGCCGCCGGATGGCTGCTGGACTTCTGGAACGCATGGGCAACGGAGATCCTGGTAATCCTGAGCCTCCTGCAGCAGGGGGTCCTGCTCTTCTTCTCCGGGACTCGCCGGCGTCAAGGCCGCAGCCCCAAGAGGCTCCTTCTCTGGCTGGCATACCAGCTGGCGGACAGTGCCGGTCCTAACATTTTAGAGGCCCGGGGCAAGACTTATAATGAAGGCCCTTGATAATATTAATTATTACACATAATTATAGTGCATATTAGGGGTGTAAACGGTACGGATATTATCCGAGCATTCGACCGTCCGAAGAGGCTAATTATCCGCCTGGATAGTTTTTTTCGGATATCCGCAGAATTTTCGGATTTCGGATTCGAATTCGGATAGTACAGTTCGGATATCGGATACGAATATGAGATGACTGATATCCGTCGGATTTCGGATATCCAGATATCTTCTCGGATATCTGTCCGGATTTTAGATTTCGGATATACGGACATCTTCCCAGATATCTTACCAGATTTCAGATTTCGGATATTCGGATAGTTACATGTTGAATCGCTCTATATATATAAGTTTCAACATAATCAATACTTCACTTTATCATTTTCATATGGGGACTTGAGGTTATGTTCTTATATAATGTTTATTGGTCCTCGTAACCTATTTACAATTTTTGGTCGAAAGTGGAATATTTTATGAATTTAATTGCATTTTGATAATTTTATGTAGACAAAATAATAATAATACACAAATAGTCTCAGAAAATCATGAAATTTGACGGAGGGACAATATATGCCCATATAGCATTCTAAAAAATGTTTGGGCCATAAAATCTAAAGATTGTCAGCGTTTCTTTCAATTCACTTTCACTTGTTGCGTGAGTTACATGTGAAATCACCTTAAGTATCCAAATTTTAACATAATCAATAATTCACTTTATTATTTTCACATGTGAAGTTGAGGTTATTTTCTTATATGATGTTTATTAGTTTTGGTAACTTATTTGCCATTTTTGGTCGACATCAGAATATTTTATAGATTTAATTGCATTTTGATGATTTTCTACATAAAGAAAATAATAATTCACAAACAATCTAAAAAATCATGAAATTTGACAGAGGGGTAACATATGTCCACATAAAATTCTAAAAAATGTTTGGGCCATAAAGTTCATAAGATGTCAGTGATTATTTTCATTTCACTTCACTTGTTGTGTGAGTTACACGTGACATGAGCTTAAGTATCCTAGTTTCAACATAATCTTTATTTCACTTTATCATTTTCATGTAGGGACTTGAGGTTATCTTCTTATGAAATATTTATTAGTCTTGGTAACTTATTTGCAATTTTCGGTCGATACTAGAGAATTTTATGGATTTAAATGCATTTTGTTGATTTTCTGCAGAAAGAAATTAATAATACATAAATAGTCTCAGAAATTCATAAAATTTGGTGTAGGCGCAACATATGTCCATATAGCATCCTCAAAAATGTTTGAACCATAAAATCCACAAGATGTCAATGATTATTTCATTTAATTTCCACTTATTTGTGTGATTTACATATGAAACCACCATAAACATCTAAGTCTGAACATAAACAATACTTCACTTTTATCATTTTCATGTGGGTGCTTGATGTTATATTCTTGTAGAAATTCATGGAATTTTATGGAGGCGTAGCATATGTCCATATATAATCTTCAAAAAATGTTTGGACTAAAGGAGGGGCTAGATGATTATAACTATGATATGTTTGGAATTGTGTCTTACACGATATCCGATAAAAATATTCGTTACCGACGCTACCCGTGTCCGATTAGTTCCGTATTCGACCCACGACTATCCGTATTTGTATTCGAGGACATCCGTATTTGTATTCGTATCCGAAGCTATCCGTATTCGCATTCGAATCCGAATAAAAATATGAAAACAAATATGATTTCATTGATATCCGTCCGTATTCGATCCGATTACACCCATAGTGCATATATATATTGTTAATAAATATTTATGTATATTTAAAAACGTTGTTCATATTAAATACAAAGTAACTAAAATATAACATAACATCTCGTAGAAAAATAGGGTATATATGTGTCCAAATGACTCAAAAAAGGTTACCTCGAACAATGATCAAATAGATGTAATACGTTGTTAGATCAATCGATTATGTCATGTTAGTTTCGTGTTCGCTATGTAGGGAAAGACAAAAGCGTTGTCGTACCCAATGTCGTGTGTTGGCTACCGAGAGAAGAGGGCACGACCGCATATCTGTTTGCGACTGAGAGCCTAGGCAGATGGGTCTGAGACTAAGAAGTACTACTACTAGAATATAGAAATCAAGGTTAATGGGTTACGTCTAATTCTTCTTGCTTGTTGTTGCCGTGTTGTTGACTTATAATTAGGTCTTTAAAAGTTTTGTAGAGCTAATATATATATATACAATATACGATATATGGTTGTATATATATACTGTTATTTATTAACTAAAGTGAGACTCCATTAATTTGGGGGCCCTGCTGGTCGCGGGCACTGCTCGACCCCGCCAGGGCCGGCACTGCTGGCGGACAGCACGGCAATGTACGCCCTGGGCAACCTCTCCCTCAGCAGCACGCTGCGGCAGCACCGGCTGGTCGCCTTCTGGGCGCCGTTCCTGCTGCTGCACCTCGCTGGCCCCGACAACATCACGGCCTACTCCCTCGAGGACAACAAGCTGTGGAAGCGCCACCTGCTGACGCTCGTGGTGCAGGTGCTGGGTGCAGGGTACGTCATCTACAACCATATCGCCGGCGGCGGGATCCTCTTCTCGCTGGGCGCGGCCTTGACGACGGCTATCGCGGTCGCCAAGTTCTGTGAGTAGACGTGGGCTCTCCGGTGCGCCAACTTCGGCGTCATCCGGGAGTCCATGGAGGCGGAGGACGCCGAGCAGCTCGGAAAATGTGATCTTTACCTGGAGGACAGACCGCCTCGAGGAGGGTTCAGAGAGAAGGTGGTGGAGAAGGAAGAGTTCCTCATGCTGCGCGCGCACGCCGTGTTCCGGGTCTGCAAGTCCGCCATGGTGGATTCCTCGAAGAACCCAGGGAGCTACATAGTTGGCATACTTAAAAACCTCAAGGAGAAGGAGATGGGGTACATGTGGACGCTGGTGGAGATGGAGCTGTCGCTGATGTACGACATCCTGTACACCAAGGCGCCCGTGATCCACACTCTGCGTGGCTACTGCATCCGCGTCGTCTCGCCGCTCGCCGTGGCTGCTTCCCTCCTGCTGTTCCAGTTCTACGGCAGGGAGGGCGCCAGGACCGCGGACGTCGCCGTCACCTACGCCTTGCTGGGCGGTGCCTTCCTCATGGAGACGACGGCGCTGCTGAGCGCGCTCTGTTCTACATGGACGTTCTCCTTCCTTTGCGCGACGCGGTGGAGTGGTCTTCGGCACTCTGCCCTATGTCTCGAGCGGTGGCACCGGCTTCGTCGCATGGTCCTGTCTCTCCGCCGGCTTGCCCACAGCACTGGAATTGCTGGCTTCTTCAGGCTGTCAAGGAAGTGGACGGGCACCATGGGGCAGTACAACATGTTAGAGGTGAGCACCGCGAGGCCTGCCTGGTGGGCAGGCTGTGACATGTTTGGGATGTGCACTGTGATGCATGACTGGTTAGCAGGCCATGGCATGCCGGCTGTTGCTGTTCCAGATGGCCTGAAAGATTTGGTGGTCACTTACATACAGCACATGATCAGAAGTGGGTACATCAACACACCGGGAATGGTCAGAGGGAGTTGGGGCACGGAGGCGCTGGAGCGCTGGAAGGAGCATAGTGGCATTAGTATTGATAGCAAGTTCCTTGGTTCTGAGCTCCAAGAGGGGATCATCATCTGGCACATTGCCACTGACGTCTTCCTCGCCAGAAGGCAGGCCGAGATCGAGGGCCGAGATAAAGTGAAGGAAGTGCAGCTATTGTCCAACTACATGATGTTCCTCTTCGTCAAGCGACCTGACATGCTACCGGGCCTTGCTCAGAACAAGCTGTACCAGTGGACCAAGACGAGCTTGGCCACCAACGTGGCTAATTCTGACCTCAGTCCTGCCAGCGCCCTATACAAGATGGAGATCACGGGACATCATGTCCAGAAGTTTCGACTATTGCTGGCAATCGAGTTGGCTAAAACACTGGTACACACCAAGAACGCGCTGGAGCTGGTCTACGAGGTCTGGGCCGATTTTCTAATCTACACTGCCAACCGGTGCAGCAGGGAGTCCCATGCCAAGAAGCTCAACAGTGGTGGTGAGTTCACAACCTTGGTATGGCTTATGACGGACCACCTTCATCAAGTGCATTTCAATGACCGTCTTTACTTACCTAGTGAATAAACATCCTTGTATCTATCAATTGTTCATTTTTTTCAATGTATACAAACTTTGAGCAACAAGTGGTACCATATGTTGTCTGCCCTTAAGGTGCTTGGTATCCAATACTCCACCGTCCTAAAATAGTAGTCGTTTTAGCATTATATTTTTTATATTTTTATGTCTATGTCCATATGGAGTGTGTATATATATATATATATATATATATATATATATATATATATATATATATATATATATATATATATATATATATATATATGGAAGCCCTGACCCAACGATATGTTTCGGTTTAACTGCACCACCTCAAGCAAATGTGGGTCTAGGCCTCATACGCTTATAAAACATGGCCCCACACCACCATTCGACGGTTCCACCCTCGCCCCTGTCGCCAGCGCGACAGATGCAATCCCGCCGTCGCCCCAAGCCCGTCGCCATTGATCTACTCCCCCACGCAGGTCGCGGGAGCAACAGGTGTTGCAAGCCTCAATAGCGGCTTCCATCGCCCAATGTGAGGAAGATTTGGCCTTTGATGTCATCGGATACTCCCCAACAATCGCTAATTTGTAAGAGTTCTTTGATCCCCATTCCCAATCGGACGTGATTTGTTTGGATTCATCTATTAAGGGTTAAGCACCAAAAAGGCTTAGAAAAATTCCTAATCGTGTCAAAAGTGTGTGAGAAGAGAGGAGAAATCAGAAAATTCATTAACTCAAAATCAGCCCTTCAACAAAGATCCTAAGTGTTCACTAAACTACAAACCCCAAACCAGTGGACTCCAATTACCGAAGGTGTGCCTAATTACATAATCTAACACATGACAAAGGGTGGCCTCAAGACCAGGAAGTTTGACATGACTTGACATTCGTTTTGTCTCGGATTTGGATTATGAGACAGACCAACCTTTCCCCTCCCATATCTTATAAACCAGTGAACCAAATCTCTTAGCCCCCATACAAAAGAGTTAGCTTAAGGTGTGAAGAAGACACCATGTACAGAAATCTTACCAAGATCGGGCTTGGATTTGTGACAGCACACGCTAGAAAATGGGCTCAAGCAAACTAGATGTAAGGAAAATGGACCCCTGGCCATTTGGCTCAAAAGGTTTTGGTGCTTGATGATCAACATAACATGTGGACTAATGTGTTTGCTAGTGTTTATGTTTATAGTTCACATGATGCGAAGAGGATTGGACTAAAATACTGAGGATGCAACACCTCAAAAGAAGACATAAAAAGAGCTTAGAAGTCCAAGACTCAAGAACAAAAGAAGCCCAAAGAATCAGCGAATAAGTCCATGAAGTGGGCAGTCAGCCAGCGCACTGGTGGTGTACCGGATAGTGAACAGTAACCTGTCCGTTGTGCACCTGTAATGCCCAAATTGTAAATAATAAAAATAGAGATTGTTCTCTTTGTGTGTATGGCTTTTACTTATTAACACATGTGAACACCACATTTAAAAGTAAATAATTAACAAATGACACATCACTAATTTGTGCATCATGTTGGCTTTTACTTGTATGTGCATTTAATAATACTAGTAATCACTTTAATGGAAATAAATTAATATAAAAAATGGGGATTTAAGTCCTAAATTGGAGAATTGGAAAAGGGAAATAACAAAGAAAAAGGGAGAAAGAAAATCCTATAAAATAAAAATAAAATATATAAATAAATATTATTTACGCTAGGATTTGAATTTGCGCAATTGGCCAAAGTGTGAAACCCACAACCAAAATTGAATTCAAATTTGAAATCAAAAATTAGAAAAAGAAAAGAAAGAAAAAAGAAAATATAAAATAAAGAAAATCTTGCTGGGCTCACTACACCACTTTCGGCCCAGTTCCTCACCTCTCGTGCGCGGCCCAGCAGACGACAACACGCGTTGACCGGTGGACCCCCTACCAGTTGCATACCGCGCACACATTCGCGTTCCTGGATTTCTCGCTGACGGGTGGACCACTACCCTTTCTCCACAGCTGACCCCGCTGGTCCGTATGATGTGTGGGCCTAGGCAAACAGAATCGTCCCTTTCGGGGAACCTACGCCGCAACGAAGCCCGAATTGGCCGCGCACGTCCACGATCGAGACGAGGATTCCAGGTCCGCGGCGCTTATATCCACGCCCGCCTTCCCTGGAGTTGTGACTCGCTCCTTTTCTCACGCTCCTACCTCCTCATCTGCGCCGCTGCTGTGCAGATTGGGTCGAACCATAGGAGAAGACCCCCCAGCCATCGCGGGCGCGTGTGATTGTGGTGCTAGGCAGTGGCGATCCATTGCTGGGCGACTCGGGGTTGCAAGGTTGCTCGCCGAGGCCGACTCGAGGACGAGAATTGCTCGCCGTCGCAGGAGAATCACCGTCGACCGCGCAATCGCGTGGGTAGAGCCACCGCCGTTCTGATTTGAGGTGAGAACACCTTCGTATGCTTTGTCTTACTCTTCTACATGCGTAGCACTTCTCGGGTTCGAATCAGGGCACCATTTGGGCGGATCTGCGGTGCGCTAGCGATGGTCTACCACGGGCGCGGGGTGGCGCTGCCTTTGGTGGCCTTAGGTTTAGCTAGGGTGTTATGGCCGTCGATCACAGGGTGGGCGGTCCAGATCAAAACGAGAATAACGATTGAGGTATGAGGTCGGGGAGCGTCCGATCGGGATCGAACGATCGATACCTACATCAGTTGCATTAGATCGTGTGTGTTGATTACGGATCGGGCGGTCTACGTTGCGTACTGTTTTGCGGGGGTCTTGGTCTAATCGGTGCATTGGGTTGGAATCGGATAGCTCTGGGCGAAGCATACCCCTTCGGCCAGGGGATTTTATTCAAGATACCCCGCAAAAGATAGAAATCAACCCGCAATCCTCATGACTGTAGTCTGAGTCTAGGGCATTTTGCGAGTTTGACCTCGAGCTATCTGCTATTAGTGAGCGCAGTCCATACCTTTAATAAAACCAGAGAAATTTAGAAAATTATTTCTAGTACAAAATTAATTGCAGAAACTTGATTAATTCCTAGAAAATTCATTTTAGCTCTTTTTTAGTACATTCCAGTTCCTATAATTTTGTATTAATATTATTTATCACTTAGTAACACTGTTTTAACATGAAACCCACATTAGTATTGAATACTCAATTAATTTTGTACCAAGCACATAAATACTTCGGAAAATCATAACTTAAAATCTGTAACTCCGAATTTAGTGATTCTTTTTCCTATGATCTCGTTTCGATACGTAGATTATTATTATGTATTTTGTATTCATGTTTGGTGTGATGTTAATTTCTGCTATAACATGTCTGTTTGTACTGTTGCGAGTAGACGAGCAAGCCATAGAGTATCCTGGTGTTCAGCAGGTAGAAGTCGCTGAGCAGGAGCTCATTGAAGGCAAGTTGTGCCCTTGACCACTTTCATTTACCCAATAATGTTCTCTATAATCATTTTATCATGCATAGGCTTAATTTTGATGGGACCCAATAGGTCACCCTAGTCTGATTATCTTTTCACCTTGTTTACCCCTGAATTTTTGGGTAGTCCTTGCTATGCTATATATGGTTTTGGGTGTTGAGATAACTATTACACATGATCATTCTTTATCAATGTTCTATTTCTGTTCATGATAAGACAACTATGTTAATTGGAACATCGTGCTTAACTTGAGAAACACGTGCCACCACAATGACATCGAGCTGAGTTTATTATTGTTGGGGACTTATTCTCAAATGCTTCGAATTAAGAACAAGGCAACATAGAGAGTTAAATGTAAAATCCCTTCGTCCGCTGCAACATTATCCCTTCGTGGATTTAATGAGCTTCGGACGAAGGTTATGAGTAATATATCATGAAGATCATATTTTCATGATCAGAGATAAAATAATGTGAAAAGAAATATAAAATACAAAAATGCTACAAAATGATAAAAATAAATAACATTATTTACTCTTTCTGTATAATATGAATTCGGATATTAAAACACGGTAATTAGGTACATTTATACCTTTCGTCTCGGCAGCACAGCGTCAGCAATTACAAGATTGCGTGAACAGTAAAGGAGTACTGTTCATCTATTTATAGGCACAGGGCGCAGCCTATGAGAAATTACAATCATGTCACTTACAGAAGATCACAATTGTAACTCAGACTCTTTATGGACTAAAAAGTCATTTCATCTTTAAGTCGGTTTGTTCCTTCGTCTTTGGATACGTTCTAGTGTCGAAGCTTCATGAGCGATAGCTTCGGTATTACGTACAAGCAGATTTGCCGAAGGTGTTTCTTTCCGTAGGACCTTCGGCGGCGAAGCATGGTCCCAACAGTAGCCCCTTCGCGGCGCTAGATCGTTTTTCGTAATGAGCTTGAACCGTGAAAAAGTCTCCTTAAGCTTCGGGTAGCCGAAGGTCCGAAAAACACCTTCCCTGGGCTCGTTGCCGAGAAACGATATAACTTCCGAGCGCAAAGTAGTCCCAGCATGCACATTTACCTTCTCGGGTTTTGTGGCCCACTGTTCAGTGAGTGCGGGCGACTGTCCGTCCGGTGTAAGAGGCTTGACGATTCACCTTTTTACCTGCAGCACTATATAAACAGACAGGTAGGTGTAAAGTTACCACAGCATTCATTGCAATTGCACTGTTTTGCTGCCAAAAATTTCACCATAGCCGAAGCTTGATCCTTGCACTCAAACGAAGCACCATTCCGGATTCTGCTTCGTCACAAGAAAAACTTCGGGAAAAAAGGTTATTAATTTCAAAAAAACCTTTAGGTGTTCATAATCAAATGGCTAGGTTGCGCTCCACTGCCAGGATTGAGCGTGAGGGAGACAAAGCCGAAGCTTCTGAAACTGTTCCTATTTCCGAAGCAATGAGGCGGTCCGGGCTGGCAACATCAGGGGATGCACCTGCTGCCGAAGTGAAAGGAGCTGATGTTGAGGAAGTTGAATTTGAAGATGAGTACGGTGCAACGCCATCCAAACCCAGTCACTTGGAATTTGGGAAATCCACTATTAACAAAGGTGATATGGCTAAGTTATTGAAGTTAGGCTATTTCAGCGAAGATAAGAAGGAGCTAATTCGCTTCGAGGGAGAGGAGGTTACCCCGAAGCCTGAAAAAGATGAAGTGGTGGTTTTTAAAAGCTTCTTCAAAGCAGGGCTAAGATTTCCCCTGCACGAGATGATTGCAGATGTGTTAGAGAGATTTGGAATTTATCTTCATCAATTAACTCCCAACGCTATTGTCAGGCTCAGTGTTTACATCTGGGCACTCCGAAGCCAGGATGCAGAACCTCTTGCCGAAGGTTTCTGCTGGTCGCATGAACTTCATTATCAGACAAAAGCTAGAGAAGATGGGCTACATGATAACTTTGGCTGCTACAATTTTGCATACCGGAAAGATGCCAAGTACCCAGTTATTAGCTACCGTACAAAATGGCCAACCGGCTAGAAGGGTGAATGGTTTTATGTCAAAGTGGATGAAAAGAAGGAAAAATTGGTTCAGAGCCCTTTAAGGTTAACCTTCGGGGAAACTAGGCCTCAATGCACCATGGATCCAGATAGCGCATGCCAGACCGCGCTGATCGAATTTCGGACTGTTGCAGAGCACATTGGCACCAGGGATCTAGTCCAAGAGTTCTTAGCATTCAGAGTATTCCCAACTTTTAGGGAATGGGACATGCCAAAGCTGAAAGGAGAGAAGAAGAAAAAAGAGCTTGTTCGACTTCCTTATCATTTCAAGTTTAAAAAACATTTTAAGACGCCTTGCCAAGAGTGGCTAGATACAATTGAGGTTATGTGCAATGAGATCCTCGGCAACTATTCTAAAAAAGAAGATCAATTAATGACTGCAGCTTTCGGCACTCGTCCGAAGCGAAGGATGAATCGGGTGATGGATGCTTTGAAATTTGATTATCCTGATTATGAGCAGTTGGGCAAAGTTGCTGAAGGGCAGAAAAGAAAACGGGTTGCCAGCGTCCTTGATAAAGAAGGCACCAAGTTGGCTAAAAAGGACAAAGAATATTCTGAGAAAAGAAAATTAAGCCCTGAGCCGAAGATAACTGCTTCAAAGAGAAGAAAAGCTGCAACCCCAGAACCGAAGGCGCCAGCCCAAGAAGAAGAAGCTCCTGCAACACCTTCTGCGGCCGAAGTGGAAGAGATTCTAAAGGTAATGACTGATCCTTTGCCTATCAAGCTAAGTCCGCTGGCGCCAGAACTGACGAAGTTTTTTCAAAAGGAAAATGAACCTTCGGCAACAGAGAGTCCTACCAAGCCGAAGAAGAAAAGAAGAATTATGCAAGTGGCCGATGTCATTCACTAGACACCACCACCGACATCGGCGCCAAAAATAATTGAGAGCGCTGTTACTGCCGAAGCTGAAGCCACCAGAGCCACCGGAGCCGAAACTGAGATCACCGAAGATCCTAATCTAGAGACCACACTTGGTGATATTGACAACATACTTTTGAAAATGACTAAAGAAGAAGCTGCTGCGGTCGCGGTGGGCTCGACGATTGAGAAAGGAAAAAAACAAATTGAAGACACTTTGGAAGAAGAAAACTTTGATTTTCAAGATATACTTGGACAAGATTTATCAGAAAGTGAAAAAGAAGAGCTAAAGAAATACGCTATATCCTGCGGATACAGGCCAGGGGCTCTATTATTTGGCGGAGTCAATGAAGGTAAACTGAGATGCCTTCGGAAAAGAACCTTCTGGGTGGGAAACTTCGTGATCTTTAAAATGTGTGCAGCTTCGTGATCTTTAGCTTTATGTTCAAGATCCTTTAGGCTGAAATTGACAAATTAAACAGCAAATTACTCGTACAATCAGAAAAATCTGAGTAGGAAAAGAAGAATCTTGAAGCAAGTCTCAAGACTGAAATTGAGAAAAATTCAAGTTTGCAGAAATCATTGAAAGAGCTTCAGGAAAAGTGCTTAGACTTCGAAAACCGATGTGTGCAGCGGCTGAAGGATGTGTTTCACTCAATCGGAGCCAGCTCTGACAAATTTACACCTTCAACTGAAAACTTGCCGAGCACTTTTGAATACATTGAGGGCGAAGTTGATGCACTTGATGAAGTTATCGCCGGGCATGCCGATTTCTGCGCCCTGTTAGCTTCTCGAGGCACGGTTTCTGCTTTCCTGAAAGCTGGCTGCACACATGGGAAAATTGTTAACAGACCACATTTCAGTCTGTCACCAGCAGATTTAATTGATATCTCCAGCCTAGCTTGAAGCATAGGAAACAAGTTTATGACGTAGATCTGGATAAATGGCGGGCGAAAAATGGCTGGTGACGAAGCTCGGAGCCACCTTAAGCCAGTGAGAAACTTATACTCGTTACTTTTACCTTCTCCTTGAACTCTGCGCTTTTCTCATTCCGTTTTAATATGTACAGGATGATGAAGCTAAAGAATGACGAACTGAAGCTTTAACCAGTGCTCCGAAAGTCTTTTGCTGCACAAGATTCTAGAAAAAGTTTTGTAACATGATTATAAAGAAACTTATGTCAATTTGTGCATACCTTGTAATATATCCTTTCCCCTTTGTTCACGTACGATCTACTTTGCTGTGGACGAAATTTTCTTTTTGAGCCGAAGGCGAAAAACACCTTCCCTTATTTCGTACACAACGAAGCACAAAAATTTCTTGTTTGTGTTTTTCTCCGAAGCTTTATCCTCATAGCCGAAGCATCTGCCTTTTCTGTATGATATGATAATGATCCTATGTATGTCTAAATGGATGTTTATGAATGCAAATGTCATGATGTGATGTATTGTGAGAATGAATGTCCAAGTACATATTCAGAGCCATAATCATAGCCGTTATTCCCTTAGGAATGACTCAAATCTTTCGATGTATCAGCGTTGACTTTTCGCTGTAAGCCTCCCTTAGGAGCTTCTTCGCCTTTTACTTTCGGTGGAATCAGCGTTTATTTTTCGCTGTAAGACTCCCTTAGGAGCTTCTTCGCCTTTTACTTTCGGCGGAATCAACGTTTATTTTTCGCTGTAAGCCTCCCTATTTTCTTTTCTTTCTTTGTTTGCACTCGATGGTGCATTCTCAGCTTTTACATTTACATTTTTTGGGGGATATCGCTCTTATAGAGCTGAAACAATGAAAAAGGGAAATTACATGCTATGGCCCCATTAAAAACCTTTCTCCCCCTTTGGAAAGGAAAAGGGTGCCATAAGAAAAAACTAGAAAAATAAAAAATAAAAAATAAAAAAAATTACATCAGGTTACACATAATATCGCCGAAGCTCATCCGCATTCCAAGATCTAGGAATATCGTTGCCGTCCATATTCTTTAATCTGTAGGATCCGGGTCTTGACGAAGATACTACCAGAAAGGGACCTTCCCACTTTAGCTGTAGTTTGCCCACTGTGTCTGGGTTGGCCACTCTTTGAAGCACCAAATGTCCTGGCTTAATGTTCTTCAACCGAACCTTTCTATCACGCCATTTTATTATTTCGGCTTGGTATTTATTGATGTTTTCTACAGCCTGAAGCCTGATCTCTTCTATAGCATCTTTGTCCACAGAACAATCAGCTTCGTCTTCCGCTGAAGCCACTGTTCTTATTGACCCTGCCTTAGCCTCTTCTGGGGTTATTGCTTCATCACCAAACAGCAATTTGAATGGTGTAAAACCTGTTGACCTTGACACTGTTGTGTTGTGGCTCCACACCACTTTGATTAATTCATCTGGCCACTTCCCCCTTGGCTGATTGAATATTAACTTCATTATTCCTGTCATTATGATGCCATTAGCCCTTTCAACTAGTCCATTTGATTTCAGATGTCGAACTGATGCAAAATGGATCTTTGTGCCAATTTGTTCACAAAATTCTTTGAAGGCTTCGGAATCAAACTGTGTTCCATTGTCCACAGTGATGGCCTTCGGCACTCCGAAGCGACAAACAATGCTTTGCTAGAAAAACTTTTGAACAGTAACCGAAGTTATTGTGGCTAAAGGCTTTGCTTCAATCCATTTAGAGAAATATTCCACTGCCACTACAACATATCTTAAGTTGCCTTGTGCTAGTGGTAGCGGACCTAACAAATCAAGACCCCACCTTTGCAATTGCCAAGTGGGTTGTATTAACTGGGTTAGGGACGAAGGTTGTTTTTTATCTCTTGCACATTTCTGACAACCTTCACACTTTTGGACTAACTCCGCTGCATCCGAAGCTGCTTTTGGCCAATAAAATCCTTGGCGAAAAACTTTTCCCTGCAAAGGCCTAGATCCAATGTGAGATCCACATAGGCCTGCATGTATTTCCTTCATCAATTTTGTACCTTCAGCTCTGGATAAACATTTGAGTAACGGAGAGAAGACCCTATGCTTGTACAGTTCCTCTTCTATTATTACATATGGACGAGCTCTTGCCTCTATTCTCTTGTTATAAGCTTCATCATCTGAAAGGAAGTTACCCTGAAGGTAGGAGATGATCTCAGTTCTCCAGTCTTCACTATAAACAGGAGATATATTGAGGAACGCTCTTTCAAGGAGTTCAACCGAAGGTGCTTTTATTGTTTCAAAAAATACTTCCAAAGGTAAGGGCAGCCCCTGTGCTGCTGAGTTGGCTAGCAAATCAGCATGTTCATTTTCTCCTCGAGGAATATTCTTTACAGAAAACCCTTCAAAGGAAGCTTCAATCCTTCGGACCGTATCTAAATACTTCTCAAGCTTCGGGTCTCTTGCCTTACAACTCTTGTCAATATGACCAGAGATAACCTGAGAATCAGTTTTAAGAACCACCCTTCTGATTCCCATTGCCTTTAACTTCCGAAGACCCAAAAGTAAAGCTTCGTACTCAGCAATGTTATTTGTGCAGCTAAAATCAAGTCTTGCTGCGTAGCAAGTTTTAACTTTGGAGGGTGCGACCAACACAGCGGCTGCCCCTACTCCGAAGGTTCCCCAAGAACCATCGCAGAATACTGTCCATGCTTTGGCATCTTTACTTGCCTCTTCTACCTAAGCCCCTGGCGTCCAGTCAACAATGAAGTCAGCTAACGCCTGGGACTGAATCGAAGATCTGTGCACATAATCAATGCAGAATTCATTAAGCTCCGTAGCCCACTTTCCAATCCTTCCAGTAGCTTCTCTATTTCTCATAATGTCCTTCAATGGTTGTGAAGAAGGGATAATTATATTGTATGCTTGGAAATAATGCCGAAGCTTTCTGGAAGCCATCAAAACAGCATATAGCACCTTCTCCAATTCTGTATAATTTTTCTTTGATAGACTAAGAACTTCAGATACAAAGTATATTGGAGCTTGCTTCTTGACTTGCCCTTCAAGCTTCTCTTGGACAAGTGCCGCACTTACCGATGAGTGCGAGGCTGCCACATATAACAATAGAGGAGCCCCTGGCGTTGGTGGAGTTAACGTCGTTAAGTCTATCAAATATTGCTTCAGCTCTTCGAAGGCTCTCTGCTGAACTGGTCCCCATTGAAAAACTTCGGCTAATTTTAGCACTTCGAAGAATGGTAAATTTCTCTCTGCTGATCTAGATATGAATCTGTTGAGAGATGCCAATCTTCCTGTCAACCGTTGAGCCCCCTTCTTTGTGCTTGGTGGTTCCATTCGAAGAATAGCTTCGATTTTATTTGGATTAGCCTCAATGCCTTTTGTCGAAACTAGGCAACCAAGGAATTTCCCTTTCTTTACTCTGAAAACACACCTTTCTGGATTCAGTTTTAGACCGGCGTGTCTAAAATTAGCGAAAGTCTCCTACAAATCAACAATGTGATTTTCTTGCTTCGTGCTTTTTACAATGATATCATCGACATAAGTTAGCACATTTCTGCCTATCTGAGAATGAAGAACCTTTGCTGTCATTCTGCTGAAGCTTCCTCCAGCATTCTTGAGCCCCTCAGGCATCCGAAGGTAACAATATATTCCGCTAGGGGTTATGAAGCTGGTTTTTGGCTCATCCTCCTTCTTCATCCAAATCTGATGATAGCCTGAATAACAGTCCAAGAGACTCATAAGTTCTGATGAAGCTGCTGCATCAACTAGGGAGTCTATCCTTGGCAATGGAAACTCATCCTTCGGACAAGCCTTGTTGAGATCAGTGAAATCAATACACATCCTCCATTTGTCGTTGGCCTTTTTTACCATAACAGTGTTAGCCAGCCATTATGGATATTTCACTTCTCTAATGACTTCGGCACTGAGGAGTCTTTTTACTTCATTTCGAGCTCCTTCGGCCTTGTCATCAGACATCTTCCGAAGCCTCTGCTTTTTGGTCCTGAAGGATGGATCAACATTGAGCGAGTGTTCAATAACATCCCTGTTGACTCCACAAAGATCATTAGCGGACCATGCAAAAACATCTTTGTTGTTGAACAAGAATCTTATTAGGGTTTTATCTTGTTCCTCAGACAATTGAGATCCCAGCAGCACCTTCTGCTCTGCGATGTCTTCACATAAAAGCATGGGTTTCGGCTGATTGGCCGAAGCAGCCTTCTCCCTTCTATGCTTGTACTGCTCAAAAGCTTCGGCTTCATCTATGTTGTGGATTGCCTTTGAATCAGTCCAATTCCCCTCGGCCTTTCTGGCGGCTTCCTAACTCCCATGAATAGCAATAGGTCCCTGATCCGAAGGTATCTTCATGCAAAGATATGCTGGGTGAAGAATTGCTTCGAAAGCATTGAGTGTTCTGCTACCAATGATAGCATTGTAAGGATACTCCATGTCAACAATGTCAAACACAATTTGCTCAGTCCTTGTGTTGTTGACGAATCCGAAAGTCACTGGCATGGTAATCTTACCAAGCGCTACAATCTGTCTCCCTCCGAAGCCACAAAGAGGGTGTGTAGCATCATGAATCTTGTCTTCGGGCTCTTGCATTTGTCTGAAGGCCTTAACAAATATGATATCTGCCGCACTGCCTGTATCAACCAAGACATTGTGGACCAGAAACCCCTTGATCACACAAGAGATAACCATAGCATCATTATGTGGGTAATCCTTGAGCTGAAGATCCTCTTGAGAGAAGGTAATTGGGATATGAGACCATCTTGACTTGATGAAGGGTCATTGCACCCCTACATGTTGTACTCTTCTTTGTGCCTCCTTCTGCTTCTTGTTAGCCGGCTCTGAGCATGAACCGCCTGTTATCGGGAGAATCAGCTTCGGAGCCGAAGCAGTTCCAGTTTGGTTCTTGAACGAAGCCATCAGCTCAAAAAGTGGAAGTGAGTTCACCGGAGGTGGGCGCCAATGTTGGGGACTTGTTTTCAAATGCTTCGAATTAAGAACAAGGCAACATAGAGAGTTAAATGTAAAATCCCTTCGTCCGCTGCAACATTACCCCTTCGTGGATTTAATGAGCTTCGGACGAAGGTTATGAGTAACATATCACGAAGATCATATTTTCATGATCAGAGATAAAATAATGTGAAAAGAAATATAAAATACAAAAATGCTACAAAATGATAAAAATAAATAACATTATTTCCTCTTTCTGTATAATATGAATTCGGATATTAAAACACGGTAATTAGGTACATTTATACCTTTCGTCTCGGCAGCACAGCGTCAGCAATTACAAGATTGCGTGAACAGTAAAGGAGTATTGTTCATCTATTTATAGGCACAGGGCGCAGCCTGTGAGAAATTACAATCATGTCCCTTACAGAAGATCACAATTGTAACTCAGACTCTTTATGGACTAAAAAGTCATTTCATCTTTAAGTCGGTTTGTTCCTTCGTCTTTGGATACGTTCTAGTGTCGAAGCTTCATGAGCGATAGCTTCGGTATTACTTACAAGAAGATTTGCCGAAGGTGTTTCTTTCCGTAGGACCTTCAGCGGCGAAGCATGGTCCCAACAATTATTATCATTTATTTTTTAAGACTTCCGCTCTGTAATAATGACATTTATGATATTTGTGACATTTATATCTACACACTTTGTCATTATATGTGATGTTCTTATTTGGCGCACATATAAGACGCACCCGACTTTATTCATTAAATCCGGGTGTGATAGAGGTGGTTTCAGAGGAAACGTTGACTGTATGTAAAGCCCAATTTTGTATCAGAGAAAAAAATAATAATTATACAAATAAATAAATAAAATTAGGATAGTGTTTTGAGAATTTTTGAAAACCTTTGGATATTATGGGGTTTCTTTTGCTCTTGAATAAATGGGATTGAATTAGCCAAATAATAAAAATAAATAAAAATAGAAACATGATGTTGGGGGTATGCTTCGTAGCCGAAGATCCTAAAAGAGGAAAACACCTACGGCAAGATCCTTTCAAGAACAGCGCCGAAGTTATCACCGATAGAGCTTCGGCACAGTGACAAGTCTCAAGACGAAGGGGGCGAACCGACTTAAAGATCAAATGACTCAAAGACCCATAATTTTTTGTGTTAGTATTGTAATTGATTATAAAGGGGATAAATGTAATTTCACATAGGCTGTGTCCTGTGCCTATAAATAGATGAACAGTGCCCCTGTACTGTTCACGCAATCTTGTAATTGTTGACGCATCGCACTGGAATTATTGTTTTCCGTCAAGGAGAAGGTATAAATGTACTCAAATGTCATGTTCTAATATTCAGATTTATATAATGAAATATAAGAATAATGTTATCTGCTCCTAACATATGTTTTATACGTTATGCTTCATTTTACATTGTTCTATAAACCTGATCATGAAGGTATGACCTTCGTGGTATTTAACCTGCGACCTTCGTCCGAAGTTCATTAAATCGTTGGGGAGATAATGCTTCAGCGGACGAAGGGCAATGACATTTAATATTTTTATGTTGCCTTGTTCTTAATTCATAGCATTTGAGAACAAGTCCCCAACATTGGCGCCCACCGTGGGTGAACTCACTTCCACTTTCTAAGCTAATGGCTTCGTTCAACAACCAAGCTGGAGCTGCTTCGGCTACGAAGCTGGTGCTCCTGATAACAGGCGGATCGTGCTCAGAACCGGCCAACAAGAAGTAGAAGGAGGCACAGAGAAGGGTATAGCATGTCGGTGTGCAGGGACCCTTCATCAAGTCAAGATGGTCTCACATCCCAATTACCTTCTCCCAAGAGGACCTTCAGCTCAAGGATTACCCTCACAATGATGCTATGGTTATTTCTTGTGTCATTAAAGGGTTTCTGGTCCACAATGTTTTAGTTGATACAGGCAGTGCAGCTGATATCATATTTGCTAAGGCCTTCAGACAAATGCAAGAGCCAGAAGACAAGATTCATGATGCTACACACCCTCTCTGTGGCTTCGGAGGAAGACAGATTGTAGCACTTGGCAAGATCACCATGCCAGTGACCTTCGAATTCGTTAACAACACCAGAACTGAGCAAGTTGTGTTTGATATTGTCGACATAGAGTACCCCTACAATGCAATCATTGGTCGTGGAACACTCAATCCTTTCGAAGAAATTCTTCATCCAGCATATCTTTGCATGAAGATACCTTCGGATCAGGGACCTATTGTTATTCATGGGAGTCAGGAAGCTGCCAGAAAGGCTGAAGGGAACTGGACAGATTCAAAGGCAATCCATAATATAGATGGAGACGAAGCTTGTGAGCAGTACAAGTATAGAAGGGAGAAGGCTGCTTCGGCCGATCAGCCGAAGCCCATGCTTTTATGTGAAGATATTGCAGAGCAGAAGGTGCTGCTGGGATCTCAATTGTCTGAAGAGCAGGAGAAAACCCTGATAAGGTTTATGTTCAACAACAAAGATGTCTTTGCATGGTCAGCCAATGATCTCTATGGTGTTAACATGGATGTCATTGAACACTCGCTAAATGTTGATCCATCCTTCAGACCCAGAAAGCAGAGGCTTCGGAAAATGTCTAATGACAAAGCCGAAGGTGCTCGGAATGAAGTGAAAAGACTTCTTAGCGCTGGAGTCATCAGAGAAGTGAAATACCTAGAATGGCTAGCCAACACTTTCATGGTGAAGAAGGCTAATGGTAAATGGAGGATGTGTATTGATTTTACTGATCTCAACAAGGCTTGTCCGAAGGATGAGTTTCCATTGCCAAGGATCGATTCTCTAGTAGACGCAGCAGCTTCGTCAGAGCTTATGAGTCTGCTAGATTGTTATTCAGGCTATCATCAAATTTGGATGAAGAAGGAGGATGAGCCGGAAACCAGCTTCATAACCCCTAGTGGAACATATTGTTATCTTCGGATGCCTGAGGGGCTCAAGAATGCTGGAGGAAGCTTCAGTAGAATGATAGCAAAGGTTCTCCATTCTCAGATAGGCAGAAATGTGCTAACCTATGTTGATGATATTATAGTAAAAAGCACGAAGCAAGAAAATCACATCGCTGATTTGCAGGAGACATTCGTTAATTTTAGACAAGCTGGTCTGAAGCTGAATCCAGAGAAGTGTGTCTTCGGAGTGAAGAAGGGGAAATTCCTTGGTTGTCTGGTTTCAACAAAAGGAATCGAAGCTAATCCAAATAAAATCGAAGCTATTCTTCGGATGGAGCCGCCAAGCACAAAGAAGGGGGCTCAACGGCTGACAGGAAGGCTGGCATCTCTGAATCGATTCATATCTAGGTCAGCAGAGAGAAATCTACCATTCTTCAAAGTGCTGAAGTCAGCCGAAGTCTTTCAATGGGGATCAGCTCAGCAGAAGGCCTTCGAAGAGCTGAAGCAGTATCTGATAGATCTAACGACCCTAACTCCACCAGCGTCAGGGGCTCCTCTGTTGTTGTATGTAGCAGCTTCGCACTCGGCAGTGAGTGCGGCACTTGTCCAAGAAAAGCTTGAAGGACAAACCAAAAAGCAAGCCCCAATATACTTCGTCTCCGAAGTCCTCAGTCTATCAAAAAAGAACTATAGTGAATTGGAAAAGGTGTTATATGCTGTCTTAATGTCCTCCAGGAAGCTACGGCATTATTTTCAAGCATATCATATAATTGTTCCTTCGTCACAACCTTTGAAGGATATCATGAGGAACAGAGAAGCTACTGGAAGAATTGGAAAATGGGTTGCAGAACTCAGCGAGTTCAGCATTGATTATGTGCATAGATCCTCAATACAGTCCTAGGCATTTGCAGACTTCATCGCTGATTGGACGCCAGGGGCTCAGGGAGAAGAAACAACTAAAGATGCCGAAGCTTGGACAGTATTCTGCGATGGTTCTTGGGGAACCTTCGGGGCAGGAGCAGCTGCTGTGTTAGTTGCACCTTCCAAAATTAGAACTTGCTATGCAGTAAAACTTGATTTTAGCTGTACAAATAATATTGCTGAATACGAAGCTTTGCTTTTGGGGCTTCGGAAGTTAAAGGCAATGGGGATTAGAATGGCGGTTCTCAAAACCGATTCCCAAGTTATTTCTGGTCATGTTGACAAGAGTTGTAAAGCAAGAGACCCGAAGCTTGAGAAATACTTGGACATGGTCCAAAGCATTGAAGCTTCCTTCGAGGGGTTTTCTGTCAAGAATATTCCTCGAGGAGAAAATGAACATGCTGATTTGCTAGCCAAGTCAGCAGCACAGGGGCTGCCCTTACCTTCGGAAGTATTTTTTGAAACAATAAAAGCACCTTCGGTGGACCTTCTTGAAAGAGCAGTTATCAATATATCTCCTGTTCATAGTGAAGATTGGAGAACTGAGATTATGTCTTTCCTCCAAGGCAATTTCCTTTCAGATGACGAAGCTTATAATAAGAGAATAGAGGCAAGAGCCCGACCATATGTCATAATAGAAGGGGAGCTATACAAGCATGGAGTCTATTCTCCATTGCTCAAATGTTTATCCAGAGCTGAAGGTATAGAATTGATGAAGGAAATACACGCAGGCCTATGTGGATCTCACATTGGATCTAGGCCCTTGCTGGGAAAAGTTTTTTGTCAAGGATTTTATTGGCCAAAGGCAGCTTCAGATGCAGCAGAATTAGTTCAAAAATGTGAAGGCTGTCAGAAATGCGTAAGAGATCAAAAACAACCTTCGTCTATGACTCAGTTAATACAACCAACTTGGCCATTACAAAGGTGGGGCCTTGATTTGTTAGGCCCCCTACCACCAGCACAAGGAAATTTAAAATATGTCGTGGTGGCAGTAGAATATTTTTCTAAGTGGATTGAGGCGAAGTCTTTAGCCACAATAACTTCGGTTACCATTCAGAAATTTTTCTGGCAGAATATTGTTTGTCGCTTCGAAGTGCCGAAGGCCATTATTGTGGATAATGGAACACAGTTTGATGCCGAAACTTTTAAAGAGTTCTGTGGACAAATTGGCACAAAAATCCATTTTGCATCAGTTAGGCATCCGGAGTCAAATGGACATGTCGAAAGAGCTAACGACATCATAATGATGGGAATAATGAAATCAATCTTCAATCAGCCCAGAGGAAAATGGCCAGATGAATTAATTAAAGTGGTGTGGAGCCGCAATACAACAGCATCAAGGTCAACAGGCTTTACACCATTCAAGTTATTATTTGGTGACGAAGCAATAACTCTAGAAGAAGCAAAAGCGGGATCAATAAGAACAGTGGCTTCGCCAGAGGACGAAGCTGATTACTCTATCGAGAAAGATGCTATAGAAGGGATCAGGCTTCAGGTTGTGGAAAACATCAATAAATATCAAGCCGAAACAATAAGATGGCGTGATAGAAAGGTTCGGCTAAAGAACATTAAGCCAGGACATTTGGTGCTTCGGAGAGTGGCTAACCCAGAAACAGTAGGCTAGCTACAGCTGAAATGGGAAGGACCTTTTCTGGTGGTATCTTCGTCAAGACCCAGTTCTTATAGATTGAAGGATATGGACGGCAACGACATTCCTAGATCATGGAATGTGGACGAGCTTCGGAGATATTATGTCTAGCTTGATGTAATTTTTTCTGTTCTTTCTTATGGCACCCTTTTCCTTTCCAAAGGGGGAGAAAGGTTTTTAATGGGGCCATAACATGTAATTTCTCTTTTTCTTATTTCAGCTCTATAAGAGCAATATCCCCCAAAGATATAAATGTAAAAGCTGAGCATGCACCATCGAGTGCAAAGAAAAAAAAGAGAGAAAAGAAAATAGGGAGAAGCTCAAAGGACGTCCCTAAGGGGATACAGAGCACGACGAAGCTACAAAAAACCGTTCCTAGGGAGCGCAGCGTAAGTTTTCTGCTCAAAAGTCATTCTTAAGGGAATGCAGAGCTTACAGCGAAAAATAAACGCTGATTTCGCCGAAGTAAAAGGCGAAGAAGCTCCTAAGGGAGGCTTACAGCGAAAAATAAACGCTCATTCCGCCGAAGTAAAAGGCGAAGAAGCTCCTAAGGGAGGCTTACAACGGAAAGTCAGCGCTGATACACCAAAAAGTAAACGGTGAAGCCGAAAAATAAACGGCAAAAAGACTGTATTTATTCCTAAGGGAACAGAGACTTTGGTTATGGCTTCGGATATGCGTTTGGACACTCATTTGCATGATACATCACATCATAGCATTTGCATTCATAAACATTCATTTAGACATACGTAGGTTCATTATCATCATAACATAAGCAATCGCTTTGTCTCTAAAGATTATGCTTCGGCAAAAGAGAGGAAAAAAAAGCAGCAGGTTTTTGCTTCGCTGCGTACGAAAAGAAGGGAAGGTGTTTTTTCGCCTTCGACTCAAAAATAATAATTTCTTCCACATCAAAGCACTTCATACATTGACGGAAAGGTAAGAATATATTACAAGGTATGAACATAGATCACAGAATAAAATTTAATTACAAAAATTATTTCCGAAAGTTTTTAGAATCTCTTCTACAGTCATTCATCTAAGCTTCGACAATATTCATTGAGCTTCAACTTCAGCATTGTTATCCGATAAAAGCTTCGGCGTCATCTTCTTACTCTTCAAGCTTCAAGTTTCAGTTTCGGCTTCATCATCCTACACGAATTAAAAATATTATAAGCAAAATTCAATTTCAAAGGAGGAGGTAAGTACGAAGGTATGATTTTGTTATCGGCTTAAGATGACTCCGAGCTTCGTCACCAGCTTTCTCTCGCCCACCCTTTGTCCATACCACCTTTATAAATTTGTTCCCAATACTTCGGGCGAGGCTGGGAATATCATCCAGAACTGCTGGTGATAGGCTGAAATTGGGTCTGTTAATAATTTTTCCGTGTTCACAGCCAGATTTCAGGAACGCAGCAACAGTGCCCCGAGAAGCTACCAGGGCGCAGAAGTCACCATGTCCAGCAATAACATCATCAAGGTCATCAATCTCACCTTCGATGTGTTAGAAGGCTCCTGGTAGATCTTCAGCTGAAGGAGTAAATTTTTCACTGCTGGCCCCGACCGAATGAAATACCTTCTTCAGCCGTTGAATACATTGATTGCTAAATTCCAAACATTTACTTTGAAGGCCTATCAATGATTTTTTCAAATCTAAACCCTTCTGGACTTCGGCCTCAAGTTTTTCATTAAGCTTCAGCTTTTCCTGTTCGAAACTTTCTGACTGGCAGAGAAGCTTTGTGTTCAGTTCTGTTATTTTAGCTTCGGCTTCTGCTAATAAGCCTTCAGTTGTCTAGAGTTTGAACTCTTTCTTTTCAAAAGCAGTTGATTGTTCTTTTATTTTCTTTTCTAAGTTTTCAATTATAACCTCGTGCTTTTTATCTTCCAGATCCTATTGCATCTTCAAAGCTTTGCTCAGTAGCATACTCTGTACGCGAACAACTTTCGTTAGGAAACATTTTTTGTTATGAAAAATAAAAAGTTAGACAGAAATTTTTTACCTTAAAATTGGAATAAAACAAACTACCGACGATGTGCTGTCGTCGGTAGCGGCTAATATCGGCTTCGAGCTTTGGGAAACCGATACTCTTTGATAAAGTACCAATAACCTTCGCTCCGGCCTGATCTCGAATGCAACCTAGCTTCTCATCATCAACACCCCCGAAGAGAATCGCCCCCAGCCGATAGCCACAAGATATGGCATACTCTTTTAGTTCTTCTTTTTCGGCTTTCGTCAGTTCTTGCCCAATCAAGTTTTGAAAATTAAAAATTTCGTCTTCCAAGGTTTCTTCGGCAATTTCTTTCTTTTTCCCGGGTTCTGGGGCTGAAGCTTCTTTGGTGGCCCCAGCAGCTTCTTCTGCGGCCAGGTCTACCAGAATTTTATCTATATCAGCAACCATACTTTCTAAATTAATATCTTCGGCTCCAGTAGCTTCGTCATCTGTAGCCTTCGAAGGTGCAACTTCAGTAGCTATCGAACTTTTAGCAGCTGGCGCCTTCGGAGCCGAAGCTCCTGGTGGTGTCTTTTCAATGACCTCTGTCACCGTGATGATTCTTTGCTTCTTTGCTTTAACTGCTTCCCTCGATTTCACGGGCTCCTTTTCCTTCTAAAAAAGCTTCGTCAGTTGTGGCCCCAGTGGACTTAGCTTGATAGGCAAAGATTCAGTCATTACCTTTAAAATTTCCTCTACTTCGGTAGTAGAGGGTGTTGCAGGAGTTCCTTCTTCTTCGTCAAATGCTTTTTGCTTCGGAGACAAAGCTTTTCTCTTCTTCGAAACACTTATTCTCGGCTTAGACTCTGGTTTTTTCTTTTTCATTTGTTCTTCATCGTCTTTATTCAGAACATCAGCTACTCTTTTTCTCTTTTGGTCTTCAGCACCCTTATCTAGCCGCTCGTAGTCAGGATATTCAAAACCCAGGGCATCCATTACGCGGTTTAGCCTTTGCTTCGGACGGGTGCTGAAGGCCGCAGTCATCAATTGGTCTTCTTTCTTAGAATAATTTCCAAGTATTTCATTACACATCACTTCGATTGTGTCCAGCCACTCTTGGCAGGGTACCTTGAAAAGTTTCTTGAATTTGAAATGGTAGGGCAACCGAACAAGTTCCCCTTTCTTCTTCTTCCACTCTAGCTTCGGATTTCCCACTCCTTCAAAGTCGGGAATACTCTGAAGGCCAGAAATTGCTGCACCAAGTCCCTAGTGCCAATATGATCTGTAATCACCCTAAATTCAGCTAGAGCAATTTGACTTGGGCTCCCTGGTAACATGTTGCACGGGGGTCGGGTTTCTCCGAAGATTAATTCCAACGGACTCTGAACCAACTTATCTTCATCTTCGTCAATTCTCACGTAGAACCACTCAGATTTCCATCCAGCTGGCCATTTGCTTCGGTAACTGATCACTGGGAACTTTGTAGTCTTACGGTAAGCAAAGTTGTAGCAGCCAAAATTTTCATGAAGACCATATCCTCTAGCCTTGGTTTGGTAGTGCAGTTCGTGCACTCGGCAGAAACCTTCAGCAAATGGTTCCACACCCTCGCTTCGGAGAGCCCAGATATAAACATTTAGCCTAACGATAGCGTTAGGGGTTAGTTGATGAAGGTAGATCCTAAATTTTTTCAGCACTTTAGCAATCATCTTGTTCAAAGGGAATCTTAAACCAGCTTTAAAAAGGCTTTTGAAAACCACTACTTCATTCTTTCCCGGCTTCGGGATGGTTTCTTTTCCACCAAAACGAATCAACTCCTTCTTCGCTTCATTAAGATAGCCCAACTTCACCATATTAGAAAAATCAGCTTCGGAGATGGTGGACTTTCCGAAGTCCAGGTGGCTGGGTTTGCTCGGCACTGCACTGCTATAATCATATTCGGAATCAGTTTCTTCAGCATCAGCTTGTCCTGCTTCGGCGGCAGGAATATCCTGCGATGTTACCAGCCTAGACCGCCTCATTGCTTTGGAAATTGGAACAGTTTCAGTAGCTTCGGCTTCATCTCCTTCACGGTCAATCCTGGCAGTAGAACGCAATCTCGCCATCTGATTATGAATTTTTTTGAAATTTTTTGAAGTTGTTGACTTTCTCGATTTCGCCGAAGTTCTTTCTCTTGTGACGAAGCAGAAACGAAAGCGGTTCTTCGCTTGAGCACAATGATCAAGCTTCGGCTATGGTTAAATTTTTGACAGCACAACAGTACAATAGCAATGAATGTTGTGGTAACTTCACACCTACCCGTCTGTTTATATAGCGCCGCAGGTGGGAAGGTAAATCGCCAAGGTCTTCCGCACCGGAAAAACAACCACCCACACTCATTGACCAGTGGGCCACAAGGTCCGCAAAGGTGAATCGCCAGGGCGCGCGCAATTGCTGCAAGATGGGGCCACCTCGCGCATGGATTATTTTAATCGTTTCTCGTCAACGAGCTCAGGGAAGGTGTTTTTTCGGATCTTCGGCATCCCGAAGCCTATAAGATTTTTTCACGGATCAAGCTTGTTACGAAAAATGATCTAGCACCGCGAAGGGGCTACTGTTGGGGGTATGCTTCATAGCCGAAGATCCTAAAAGAGGAAAACACCTTCGGCAAGATCCTTTCAAGAACAGCGCCGAAGTTATCACCGATAGAGCTTCGACACAGTGACAAGTCTCAAGACGAAGGGGGCGAACTGACTTAAAGATCAAATGACTCAAAGACCCATAATTTTTTGTGTCAGTATTGTAATTGATTATAAAGGGGATAAATGTAATTTCACATAGGCTGTGTCCTGTGCCTATAAATAGATGAACAGTGCCCCTGTACTGTTCACACAATCTTGTAATTGTTGACGCATCACACTGGAATTATTGTTTTCCGTCAAGGAGAAGGTATAAATGTACTCAAATGTCATGTTTTAATATTCAGATCGATATAATGAAATATAAGAATAATGTTATCTGCTCCTAACATATGTTTTATACATTATGCTTCATTTTACATTGTTCTATAAACCTGATCATGAAGGTATGACCTTCGTGGTATTTAACCTGCGACCTTCGTCCGAAGTTCATTAAATCCTTGGGGAGATAATGCTTCAGCGGACGAAGGGCAATGACATTTAACATTTTTGTTGCCTTGTTCTTAATTCATAGTATTTGAGAACAAGTCCCCAACACATGCACCTCATGATAAAGTTCTTGCATTTTTGTAGTCAAATTGTGAGACAAGTTAAATTAGTAAATTAGAATTTTAAATAGGAATAGGAAAGAAAAGAAGAGGGAAGGAAAAGAATATATATATATAATATACATAAATATAAATGCATCTCTACAGACTGGAACTTTTATTGGAACATTTAATCCATATGTGGACCTCTCAAACAAATTGGAATTTAAAAACCTAAATTTAAAATGATGAAAGAAATCCAAATCTGAATAAATAATAAAAAGAAAAACTCGACCAGACTACCTGGGCCGAATTCCCCATAGGCCATTTTAACCTCTCCCACGCAGCCCACGTCTCCCCTCTTCGCGCCCTCAGACCTGATCAGGTGGTTCCCCCACGCCAGGTCGTTCTCCTAGCTCGATCTGTTATACCAATATCCACGAACACCGATGGAAAATCACGCCGAATCTGTGGGAGTTAGTTGAAATCCGACTGAAAGGGAATTAGGCTTACACCTAGTCCCTAATTAATTTTGGTGGTTGAATTGCCCAACACAAATATTGGACTAACTAGTTTGCTCTAGTGTATAAGTTATACAGGTGCCAAAGGTTCACGCTTAGCCAATAAAAAGACCAAGTTTTGGGTTCAACAAAAGAGCAAAGGGACAACCGAAGGCACCTCTGGTCTGGCGCACCGGACTGTCCGGTGTGCCACCGGACATGTCCGGTGCACCAGAGGACTCCAACTCCAACTCGTCACCTTCGGGAAATTCCAGAGGCGACTCCGCTATATTTCACCGGACTGTCCGGTGTACACCAGACAGTGTCTGGTGCTCCAACGAAGAGCGACCTCAGGAACTCGCCAGCCTCGGGAATTCATGTCGGCTGCTTCGCTATAATTCACCGGACATGTCCGGTGTACACCGGACTGTCCGGTGTAACTGCGGGGCAACGGCTACTACGGCGCCAATGGCTACCTGCAGGCGCAATTAATGCGCGCCAGCGCGCGCAGAGGTCAGACATGCCCATGCTGGCGCACCGGACAATCTACAGTGCATGTCCGGTGCGCCACCGGACATCCAGGCGGGCCCAGCAGTCAGAGTTCCAACGGTCAGAACCCTAACGGCCGGGTGACGTGGCTGTCGCACCGGACATGTCCGGTGTGCACCGGACTGTCCGGTGCACCATACGACAGACAGCTTTCACCAACGGCTAGATTTTGGTTGGTGGCATAAATACCACCCCAACCGGCCACTTCAAGGTGTGGGAGCCCAAGCAACATTCCAAGTCATATAGTTGACATACTCAAGCCCTCCCAACCACATATATTCATTGATCCATCCTATACACAAGATTTAGACCACTACAACCAACACAAGTGCCACAAAAGAGAGAGCAAGCAAAAGAGAGCTACTCATTTGAGTTTAGCACTAGTGCCTTGTGAGATTCATCGAGAGATAGTGTGTGCTTCATCTTTGTGTTCATTTGCGCGTGGAGTTTTGACTCCCATTGAACTTCCTCCAAAGTTTTGGAGGCTTGTAAAAGCTAGCAAGAGACACCAAAGTGTGTGGTGGTCCTTGCGGGATCGAGAGTGATCCTTGAGAAGAAGAAGAGCTCGCCGATCCTTGTGTGATCGGGGGAGAGAGGGAAAGGGTTGAAAAAGACCCGTCCTTAAGTGGACTCCTCAACGGGGACTAGGCCTTCGAAGGCCGAACCTCGGTAAAACAAATCACCCGTGTCCATTGTGTTTATTGCTTGTGATTTGTTTGTTTTCCCTTGCTCTAAGTTTTCTTGCACCTTTATTTGTTAATATCATTTGGTGTTGCTTCAAGTTAAATTCCCATTAAGTGAAGCAACACGTTGCAAGAAAGAACTTGTCCTAGTGCTCTTCTCATCTAAGGCTTCTTGCTTTGTTATTCTATAACTTACTAGTTGTATTGATTTATCTCTCCCACATTATTTAGCAATACTCTTTTCAAGCAAGAACTTAGTTTCTATTCTCCGATATTTGTATATCTTGTTCTAACCACTAATCAAGGGATCTAGTTGGGGGATAAAGTTTTAATTTTCAGGTTTCGCCTATTCACCCCCCCCCTCTAGGCGACTTTCACCGACCTAGGAATATATATGGGGGGTGTCGCGGCTCCCTTCCGATATATACCCGTGCCATGGGCTTGCCCGGGCAAACATGGTGGTGAGAGGGAAGGGAGTAGATGTCGATCTCGTTCGTCGCTTCCCCTGGCATCCGAGATCCGGGGAATGACCAAGGGTCTGCCCTCTGGTGTGCTAACCTGGTACCGGGGGGAGGGTTGACCAATGACATGGCTTCGCAGTTGGGGGCGACTTCTTCACCAGCACGGGCGCTTCGCCGCAGACCCATCTCGCACCGTGGACCAGCAACGCCGCAATACTTCATGAACCAGTCTCCTCTGTCGCCTCGAGCCCCCGTAAAAGTACACCTCGCGTAAATTTGTCTCCTCGGCTACGTTTTGGAGTACTCGGAGATGGATTTTGGACACAGGGCGTTGACATGTGTTTCCTTGCTGGCATGCGCCGCCGTGCCCCGTTACGGTGAGGAAGAAACCACGTGGGTCGTGGATGGCCAAATGAACATATGAGATTAGAAGGTCGCATACCGCTTCTGAATAAAATCCCAGCCGTTGATCGCGCGATGGTGGGTCTAGGATGCCGCACGTTATAACAGCCGAGCGATTTTTACTTAAGAGCCCCTAGAAAAACAATAAAACAACCCGTAGTCCCCGCGGGATTAGTCTGAGTCTGGTAGACTCTTGCAAGTTTAACCCCGGGCTTCTCTGAATTAGTGTGCTTAGTCCAGTGACTTAAGAAAATAGGAAAACAATATAGAAAATACTTTTGTAGCACAAAAATAATTCTAGAACTTTTGTAATTCCTAGAAAATCCATTTTAGCTCTGAATTGACCCATTCTAGTTGCAATAATTTTGTATTAATATTGTCTATCAACTAGTAACACTGTTTAGCCATGAAACTTGAATTAAAATTATTCATTTGGATTAATCTATTCTAAGCACTAAATAATTTTGAAAAATCATAACTTAACAATCGTAGCTCTGAATTTAGTGGTTCTTGTTTCTATGATCTCGTTACATGGCGTAGAATATTATTATGCAGTTTATTCTTATGTTTGGTGTGATGTTAATTTTGCCTATACATGTTTGTCTGTATTGCTACGTTTAGCAGTGAGGACACGTGTCATCTGAAGAGCAAGTTGGTACCTGGAATCTCAAGTGCCAGGCAAGTTGTGCCCTTGATCACTTCTTTTTACCCAGTCATGTTCTGATTAATCATAATGATCTGCATAGGTTATTTTTGATGGGACCAATAGGTTACCCTAGTTTGACTATCTTTATACCTTGTTCACCACTAAATTTTTGGGTAGTACCTGCTATTGCTTTATGTGGTTTTGGGTATGGAGATACACACTATTCATGATTATACTTTTATTATCAGTTGTTATTTATTATTCATGTTAAGATCATTATGTTAATTGGAACATGGAGACCACTCGAGAAAATAGTGCTACCACAAGGGTGGTATGAGACGCCCTTGGCTGATTAATTAGGAAAGCTAGTGGATGATTACCTTACCTGAAAGGGGCAAGGGCAGTAGGGGAGTGGTCAGTGTAGGAAGGTCCTTGGGTTGATTTTGCTGCAATGGCGGTCAGGCGAGGGATCCCTGCATTGGAGCTTCCTAGAAACTGTAGCGGGTTTTCTGAAGCTAGTGGAACTTTGTAAAGGCCTTGTACTGTTACCCTGCCTCGCCTCCTCGATAGAGGTGTATGGGATTGGCCATCTCTTGGCAGATAGGTAACATGACTTGTGCGTAAAGATGCGCAACCTCTATAGAGTGTAAAACTAGTATACTAGTCATGCTCATGGTCATGAGCAGCTCGAACACTCACATGATTAATCTATGGAACTAAATTCAATTTGTCATATGCATTGCATCGCAGGTGTTGTTATTACTTCTGTTCTACTACTTAATTGGGTTTGGTATTTATTTATACTTAGTAATTGCTAATAAAATTTTGACCAACTTTAAAAGCAATGCTCAGCTTCAACCATCCTCTTTGGTAAGCCTTACACTTCACGTGAGCTCCCACCTTTGGCGAGTTCATGCACATTCTTCCCCACAACTTGTTGAGCGATGAACGTATGTGAGCTCACTCTTGCTGTCTCACAACCCGCCCCCCCCCCCCCCCACAGGTCAAGAATACGTACCACAGGATGAGGCGCATGGAGGATGCTGCGATGTGTTTGTGAGAGGTCTAGGCCGTCGTCTCCCAGTTAACTTTGGGTTGCTAGATCGTTGTCTTCATATGAGGTAATTATTTATTTATTTTGTATAGAACTCCTATTATGTAGTAAAGATGTGACATTCGACCTTGTGCCATGATTCATCATATGTGTGAAACTTGGTCCCAGCACACCTGGTGATTATTTCGCGCTTGGGTTTTGGACCCCTAAAACCCGGTTGTGACACTGTAGCATGAAACCTAGATAGAACTGGACAAAACCCTTTCCTACTAACCTTACTATGATTATTTCTATACTTTTCTTGATCATGTCTCACCTTCTACTGTTCTACTCTGATTACTCTTACCTTTTCTATTCTAAAACAAGAAGGATTTCAAACCTTGGAATCGTACATTTTTACCCTTCAAAGGGATAGGAGACCTAAGACAAAATTTTAAATTATTTTCTCTATTCAAAATGTTGGTTGATTGATCTGATGATAAATGCCTAGTTTGCTTCTTTGATTGATTGAAATAGTATAGCACGACATTCTAGCATGTACCACCATAAGGTAAATAGAATGAGTAGGTGACACACTAATCTACTTAGCTAATAAAACGCCCTAAAGATCATGTCTCATTACTGCTCGTCCTTGTCTACAATTCTTTCTTACCATGTGTTTCTAACCCAGATGGTCAATACCAAGAAGGGAGGCGGAATTGATCTACCTGCCAACCCATTCAACCGGAGGGTGCTTAGACAACAGCAAGCAAAGATGAATCCTCCGAATCCTCCACCAGCTGGGACTGATCCAGTGGTTGCAGCTCAGATGCAGATGCTGCAACAGATGGCGAACACTATGGCGGACATGCAAGCACAGATGGGCAGGAGCGTCAAGAGATGTGCCAAGAAATGCAGGAGATGAGGGAAGAAATGAGGCAAATAAGGATGGTACGACAACAACAAGCGCCATTGCCTCCACCACCACCACCAGTTCCACCATGGGACAAGCACCGGGAGTTCATGGGCCACAAGCCACCGACGTTCGCCAGCTCTCTAGATCCTCTGCACGCTGATGTTTGGCTAAAGTCAATGGAGAAGATGTTAAATATTGCTCAGTGCTCTGACTGGGAGAAAGTGCTCTATGCTTCTGGTCGTCTTACTGGTCCTGCTGCTGATTGGTAGGATTCTTACACCGCTGCCCATAATGCTGCTGATACTATCACTTGGGCAGAATTCACCACATAGTTCAGAAACTATCATATTCCTGCTAGACTGATGAAGATAAAGAAGAAGGAATTCCTGTCGCTGAAGCAGGGCAACATGTCAGTCAGCGAGTACCATGACAGATTTATCCAACTAACAAGATATGCACCAGATGAAGTGACTGATGATGAAAGGAAGCAAGAACACTTTATGGAGGGACTTAATGGACCAAGGCAGTATGCACTGGTGGCTCACACCTTTCCGTCATTCTAGAGGCTTCTTGACAAGGCTCTAGCTATTGAACACAAGCATGTTCAGCTGGGGGATATGAAGAGGAAGGCTATTACCCAGGGACAGGGGAGTAGTAGCGTTCGTCCTCGCTATGTTCCGCCCTAGGGTACATCAGCTCGTACTGGAGGAGGTCAGTGCCTAGCTCAGTTTGCACCGCAGGGGTCTCCACAGACTCCACATACTCGTCCGGCTACCCCCACTGGCGCCCCCGCGAGATTCGCAGGACAGAGTGTAGGCACCACATGCTAGAAGTGTGGTCAGGTTGGGCATTATGCCAATTTTTTCTCATAGATGATTGCTAGTACCCCCGTCCAAAACAAGCAGCAGACTACAGGTTCTGGCAAGGGATTCAGCATTGCCAGGGTCAATCAAGTCAGTGCTGATACTACCGCAGATGGAGCTGATATCACTATTGGTATGTTTTATATTAATTCAATTACTGCGGCAATACTATTTGATTTTGGTGCTACACATTCATTTATTTCTGCTCGATATGCCTACACAAATGAGTTACCACTACAAAATATGCAAAAGCCACTAGTAGTAATTACCCCTAAAGGGCCTGTCGAAGCAAATTATATGACCAACAAATTAACCTTGACAATTATGGGAAGAGAATTCTGGCTACCCCCATAGTATTAGAAGAAAGTAGTATAGATCTAATCCTTGGTATGTCATGGTTAAGAAAAGCAAAGGCAGTTATAAACTGTGCTAGGGGAACCGTAGAACTCACCAGCTTTAAAGGAGAAAGGTTTGAAGTTGAGATTACCATAACCGCCTCTACCAAACCTGCTGTATTTCTAGTAGATGGGAAATATGTGGGCAGCAACATCCGTGTGGTTAGAAATTTCCCCGATGTCTTTCCAGAGGAGTTACCTGGGATGCCACCAGACAGAGAAGTTGAGTTTGTCATTGACATATTACCTAGAACCGCTCCTATATAAAAAAGGCCATACAGGATGTCAGTAGAAGAACTAAAGGAACATAAGAAACAGTTAACATAACTATAGGAGGCGGGGTACATTCGTCCGAGTTCCTCACCTTGGGGAGCGCCAGTTCTGTTTGTACAGAAGAAGGATGGATCACAGAGGATGTGTGTGGATTATAGATCACTTAATGATGTCACCATTAAAAACATGTATCCTTTACATCGAATTGAAGATTTATTTGATCATATGAGAGGTGCTAGGGTATTCTCTAAGATAGGTCTCAGATCGGGATATCATCAAATGAAGATTAGGCCATCTGATATTCCTAAGACGGCTTTCTCAACCCGATATGGTCTATATGAATTCACAGTCATGTCGTTTGGACTAACTAATGCACCAGCCTACTTCATGAATCTAATGAACAAGGTGTTCATAGAGTATCTTGACATTCTCGTTTATTCCAAGAATGATAGTGATCATGAGGAACATCTGCGGATGGTGTTACAGAAGCTACGAGATAATCAACTTTATGCCAAGTTCAACAAGTGCGAGTTTTGGCTTGATGAAATACCATTCCTTGGGCACATCATATCCAAGGGTGGAATCTCAGTGGATCCGGCTAAAGTAACGACGATAGTAGGTTGGAAGGTACCAAGTTCAGTCACGGAGGTCCAGAGTTTCCTGGGACTCACGGGCTATTACCGACGATTTATTGAAGGGTTCTCTAAGATTGCTAAGCCTATGACCTCACTGTTAGAAAAGGGGAAGGAGTTTAAATGGACCTGGCAACGCCAAGAGAGTTTCAATCAACTGAGATTTAAATTGATGGTAGCCCCAGTGTTGATTATGCCAGATCTACAGAAGAGTTTTGATATATATTGTGATGCAAGCCACCAGGGCTTGGGATGTGTTCTTATGTAAGAAGGACATGTTATCGCCTACGCGTCTTGTCATTTGCGGAAACATGAGTTGAACTACCCCACTCATGACTTAGAACTGGCAGTCGTAGTGCATGCTCTCAAGATTTGGAGGCATTATATAATGGGCAATAAGTGTCAAGTCTACACTGACCACAAGAGCTTAAAGTATATCTTCACTCAGAAGGATCTCAACCTGAGGCAACGTCGTTGGTTGGAGCTCATCAAAGACTATGACTTGGAGATTCATTATCATCCAGGCAAGGTGAATCTGGTTGCGGATGCCTTGAGTCAGAAGGAGCATGTCCATGCAGCTATTGTTGCCCAGTTACCCAATGAGCTAATGGAAGATTTTAGAACACTCAACCTCGGAATAGTTGCACACACTAAAGGGACAACTATTGAAGTGGAACCTACCTTGGAGCAAGAAATACGCAAGGGTCAGATTGGTGATGCTAAAATCCAAGAGATCAAAGATCTGATTACTGAAGGTAGAGGTCTAGAATTTACAAAGGATGAGCAAGGCACAATATGGTTCAAGAACTAGATATATGTTCCTGAGATTGACAGCCTCCGTGAGACTATACTTAAGGAAGCTCATGATTCTAATTACTCTGTTCATCCTGGTAGCACTAAGATGTATTAGGATTTGAAGCAAAAGTACTGGTGGTATGGGCTAAAAAGAGATGTAGCTGCACACGTGACTGTGTGTGATGTATGTCAAAGAGTCAAAGCTAAACACCAAAGACCAGCTGGACTACTGCACCCGTTAAAGGTACCCAAATGGAAGTGGGAAGAAATTGGTATGAATTTCATTACTGGGTTGCCTCGCACCTCGAAGGGTTACGATTCTATATGGGTGATCGTGGATAGATTGACCAAAGTGGCTCACTTCATTCCGGTCAATACTACTTATAAAGGTTCTCAGCTAGCAGAGTTGTACATGGCTCGAATTGTGTGTTTACACGGGGTACCGAAGAAGATTGTTTCTGATCATGGATCCCAAATCACCTCAAGGTTTTGGAAGAGCCTTCATGAGAATATTGGTACGAAGTTAAACTTCAGTTCAGCCTATCATCCTCAAACTAATGGCCAAACTGAGAGAACTAACCATGTACTTGAGGATATGCTGAGAGCTTGTGCCCTTAAGCATGGAGGTAGTTGGGACAAGAGTCTACCATATGCTGAGTTCTCTTATAACAATAGTTACCAGGCTAGTCTGAAGATGTCACCATTTGAGGCTCTATATGGCAGAAAGTGCAGAACTCCTCTATATTGGGATCAGACTGGAGAAAGACAGTTCTTTGGACCTGAGATTATTCAAGAAGCAGAAGGACAAGTCCGTATAATCTAGGAGAACTTGAGGGTAGCACAGACTCGGCAAAAGAGCTATGCTGATAATCGAAGAAGACTACTGGAGTTTGAAGAGGGTGATCACGTGTATCTCAAGGTGTCACCAATTCGTGGAATGAGAAGACTCAAAGTTAAGGGCAAGTCATCCCCTCGCTTTATTGGACCCTTCAGAATCTTTAGGCGAGTTGGGGAGATGGCCTACCAACTTGAGCTACCCGATCATCTATCTGATGTGCACGATGTATTCCACATGTCTCAACTTAAGAAGTGTCTTCGTGTCCCTGAGGAACAACTACCAATGGAGAAACTTAGTGTGTAGGGTGATCTCACTTACAAGGAGTATCCTATCAAGATTATTGACACTTTGACTCCGGTTACAAGGAGTAAAGTGATAAAGATGTACAAAGTGCAATGGAGTCACCATGGTGAAGATGATGCTACATGGGAAAGAGAAGAAGAGCTTCGAATAGAATTTCCCCACCTTTTCCCTAGTCCTACCTAATCTCGAGGACGAGATTCTTTTTAAGGGGGGTAGGATTTGTAATGCCCAAATTGTAAATAGTAAAAATAGAGATTGATCTCTTTGTGTGTATATCTTTTACTTAGTAACAAATGTGAACATCACATCTAAAAGTAAATAATTAACAAATGAGACATCACTAATTTGTGCATCATGTTGGCTTTTACTTGTATGTGCATTTAATAATACTAGTAGTCACATTAATGGAAATAAACTAATATCAAAAATGGGGATTTAAGTCCTAAATTGGAGAATTGGAAAAGGGAAATAACAAAGAAAGAGGGAGAAAGAAATCCTATATAAATAAAAATAAAATATATAAATAAATATTATTTACGCTAGGATTTGAATTTGCGCAGTTGGCCAAAGTGTGAAACCCACAACCAAAAACGAATTCAAATTTGAAATCAAAATTTAGAAAAAGAAAAGAAAGGAAAAAATACAAAAGAAAGAAAATCTTGCTGGGCTCACTACACCACTTTCGGCCCAGTTCCTCACCTCTCCCGCGCGGCCCAGCGGACGACAACACGCACTGACCGGTGGACTCCCCTACCAGTTGCATACCGCGCACGCACTCGCGTTCCTGGCTTTCTCGCTGACGGGTGGACCACTGTCCTTTCTCCTCGGCTGACCCAGCTGGTCCGTATGACATGTGGACCCGGGCAAATAGAATCGTCCCTTCCAGGGAACCCGCGCCGCAACAGAGCCTGAATTGGCCGAACACGTCCACGATCGGGCCGAGGATTCCGGGTCCGTGGCGCTTATATCCACCCCCGCCTTCCCTGGAGTCACGGCTCGCTCCTTTTCTTACGCTCCTACATCCTCATCTATGCCGCCGTGTACATTGGGTCGCTGAAGCTTCCCCCCTACCATCGCGGGCGCGTGTGATTGTGGTGCGCTGTGCAGGGGCGATCCGTTGCTGGGCGACTCGGGGTTGCATGGTTGCTCACCGAGGCTACGGTGAGCGCAAGGGAGCTTCTTGGGGACAAGAATTGCATGCCGTCGCAGGAGAATCACCTCCTACCGTGCAATCGCGTGGGCAGAGCCACCACCGTTCCGATATGAGGTGAGAACACCTCCGTATGCTTTGCCTTACTCTTCTACGCGCGTAGCACTTCTTGGGTTCGAATCAGGGCACCATTTGGGAGGATCTGCGGTGTGCCGACGATGGTCCGCCGCGAGCGTGGGGCGGCGCGGGCTTTGGCGGCCTCAAGTTTGGCCAGGGTGTTGTGGCCGTCGATCACATGGTGGGCGGTCCAGATCAAAACGGGAATAACGATTGAGGTATGGTAACGAGGACATGCCTAGCATTCACTCATCTTCAAATGAAACTCCACTTGATATAGCTGGTCCAATTACAAGGAGTAGAGCTAAACAATTGCAGAAGGAAATTCATTCTCAGGTGAATACTAACCTTATGTTTAATAATCAGTCTATGTTGAATGAGCCTATGCTTTTGAGTTTTTGTTTCAATGTCCTTAGGCATGATGGAGTGTATGAACCAGCATGGGATCAAGATGGATTCAAGCCTCTGGACATCTGAACCAAGAAGCCTATGGTGCGCATGAAATGGTAGTTCATCACCTTAGCATGGGAATGCAACCAGAATCTAGATGACTCACACATGGTACGAATTCCAAGCATCATTGCAGATAGAATACAAGGAGTTAGACGATGTTCTATAACTGGATGGAAGCGTCTTCAAGTCCACTTTCCAGCCCATCAAACGGTTCATTATTTGGATATCCCAATAAGGAGTTATGCTCATTTTAGTAACTGCTGCCAGAAGCTGAAAAGACACGCGAACCAGCCACTAAATCCAATAGAGCATGCACATGCAGCCATTTACTCAAAGCTGAACGCCCTATCTCTATATATATCTTGTACTAGACAATAAAAGGACATATCTTATTTTATTGAATTCAGAATACACAAATTCATGGAGTTTTGTTTATGCGTGAGTCTTGAGAGGCTTGCAACATTTGTTCTTTCAATTCCTGAGTGAATTGTAGAACGCCGAACTGTGGTTCACCCAGTTCGTGCCTTCACGTCTATAGGGCGTGATTGTGTGGGCTGTTTCGTCGATACGTGGAAGGGTGATTGTCTCGGTAGTTCGTCGCGTGGACAGCCTCACGGTGCTGCCTCTTCACCAGGTCACGCAGCGACAATTTATCAAGTTCGTAGATCCTACGAGAAGATCGGGTCACAACAACTTGCTACACGTGCTACCTAGGCGTGTGCATATCATCTAGCACCAAAGTCTATGTTTCCTCAGTAGGATTATTCTTGTTTTTGGTAGGATAGATTTTATATACCTACTGTCCACTAATAGCCAAAAACCTACAGCCCAAATTCATACGTGTTACTAATTTTATAGTTTGTTTATCGACTTTTAATCCTTTAAGATTTGTCTAGTTGCTGAATTTTTTCCACTCATCGTTCTACTTGTTATCTTTGTTCCATCCCATCCTTGATCTGATCGTCATTGCTTGTTGCATATATATAAACAAAAAATACCCACCTGTCCCACCCTTGTTTTCTACCGTCACATATTCCCCTCCTAAGTTTCTTGTTTTTGTGCTGCACCATCCATCTTGGTTGATCCTTGTGCGCCCCTTAGTTGAAAGTTGTGTTGTGTTGTCATACATGTTAAAAGAAAAGATGTATATTGGTCAAAAGAAGGACTGAAAACAACAAGTTCTTGTTCAAAGAAAGGAAAGAAAAGAGAATTGTGTTCAGCACACCAAAAAGGGGTTTGGGCAGCAACAAGTTTCGTTTGGTGCAATTGGTGTTCATCTATCCACTTCCTACATCTTGTTCCTTTCTTTGTGCATCTTTTCCTTTATATTCAGCAACTTAGACTTATGTTCTTGGATTATTATTCGGTTTTGCATCACTACATTTTTCAGCGCATTCCACTTACATATTACCCACCAAGCTCCACTTAAAACGCACAGTGAGTTGTTGCACTGTCGTCACTATTACAATCACTCTTCCACTACAAATTGTAGCCCCGGTTCTTGCTCTTTTAAGGAAGAGAAAGAACTTGTTTTGTAAGTGGTAAGGGAGTCATTCCACATATATTTTGTCCTATTATTGCTTTCTACCTTTGATACTAACATGATAGGAAACGAAGATTCCTCTTCCCATATTGTTTCTGCTCAAGAGTTTCAGGAGGTGCGTGAACAAATGCATCAATTGATGCAAGGAATGAAACAACTTCAACAATCCATTCAGCAATAGCATGAGGAACCTCCACCTCATGATAATGAGGATGATGATCACCATGGTGGTGGCCGTGGCCGAGGATTTGCTACTGGTTTTGATAACTTTGCAGGTGGTCGTGGTCGAGGATTTTCTATTGGTTTTGGTCATGCACGACGTGTTCCTGTTGATGATCCTACTGATTTTAATGTTGAAACACTTTCAAATTATAGTGTTGAACATGTTGCATATGATAATCATGGCCATGACAATTTTGGTCGTTTTGGAGCCCGTGGTCGTTATGGTGATCACCGTCGGCGTCATCCTGAACAATGTCACAATGATGATGGTTTGAGCAAGGTTAAAGTGTCCATTCCTCCATTCAACGGCAAGGAGAATGCTGATGATTATTTTGAATAGGAAACCAAAGTGGAACAAATATTTGATTTGTATGAATACCCTGCTGAAAAGAAGGCAAAGCTTGCAGCCATTGAGTTCAAAGGCTATGCCATAACTTGGTGGAATCAGATCCGTACTGAATATCATAGAGTTGGGCATGATCGTATAACCTGGGAAGACATGAAGAGGGAAATGAGACGTCACTTTGTTCTTGCATATTATTCTTGTGATCTACATTTGAAACTGAAACGTCTTGTGCAAGGTAATCGCAGTGTTGATGCATATTTTCACGAATTGGAGATGTGCTTACTTCGTATAGGGATAACTAAGGCTGAGGAATCAACAATGGCTCGGTTTCTGGTGGGCCTCAATAAACCCATTGCTGATAAAGTGGATATGACAAATTACACATGTCTCACTGAGTTGGTTCATTTTGCAAAGAGGGTTGAAAGGCAAATTGCTATGTCTTACAAATACAATGTCTCATGGCGTCATTCCCAACGGCAAGGGGATGTCACACCTCAATTCCAACAGCAGGAAGCTACAATGCCCAAGTCCTCATATCGTGGAGCAAATAGATCTATTTCAACTTCATCCAAACAAGTGGATGTGAAAGGTAAAGCTGTAAGTTCAAATTAGCCCACTTCTTATACTGCAGCCACCCAATGCAAGACAAGCAAGATTGAGTGTTTTAAGTGTGGTGGTCATGGGCATAAACAAGCTGAATGTCCTAATCGTCGTACTATTATTTCCCTTGTTGATGGTTCTTATGATTCACAAAGTGAAGAGGAGGACGAGTTTACCAATGTATTTGCAGATTTTAATCTTGACACTTGTGAGTATTCAGTAGAGGATGGTACATTTGAGCTAGGTCTGAATTCTTTAGCGATTCAACCTATTCCAACTTTTGCTCACAATGACATGTTACAAGATGTTATTTCTCCATCTTCTGACGAGATTACTAGTGCTGATTTTGATGAGTTGCTTGCTGATTTTCCTGATTTCGAGCCTTCTACAATGAATACACCATCTCCTTCTTTGGTGGTTAGGAGAGTTCTTTCCACTCAGTTTGTTGCAGCTGAACAAGGACAATGCCATAATTTATTTCAGTCCCGATGCAAAGTGCAAGGCCAAGTGTGCCGTTTCATCATAGATGGTGGGAGCTGCAATAATATTGTTAGTGCTTTGCTTGTTGAGAAGCTTGGTTTGCAGCCACATTGCCATCCACATCCGTACCATATGCAATGGCTGAATAATTCTGGGACAATTAAGGTTTCAGCCATGATTTGTTTGTCATTTTCCATTGGTGAATATCATGGAGAGGTGGATTGTGTCCCCATGCAAGCATGCCATTTGCTGCTTGGTCGGCCCTATAAATTTGATGTGGACTCGATGCATTTTGGACAGTCTAACAAATACACTTTCATTCACAATGACAAGAAGGTGGTTCTTGTTCCATTATCTCTAGAGGAGATACATACTTCAGATATGGCTCGCAAGAAAAGAGAGGAATCAGACAAAAGAAAATTGAGTGAGACCCCCAACCCAAGTAAGGGAGAGAATTCTAACCCATCCAGCCACATAAAGCCTCATGCCAATCCTAAACAGCCACGCCACACTGAGTGTCTCTTTGTGAGCAAGAGTGATTTGAGAGAAGTGAGAAACACCATAGCCTCATTCTTTGTGCTCTTGCAAAAGGAGGTCGTACTTTCAACTAACGATTTACCTTCATCGCTGCTTAGTGTTGTTCTTGATCTCTTACAGGACTTCGAAGATGTTTTTCCTAATGAGATACCAGGTAGACTTCCTCCACTCTGTGGAATTGAGCATCAAATTTATTTGGTACCAGGTGCTTCGCTTCCAAATCGTCTAGCCTACTACACCAATCCTGAAGAAACAAAGGAAATCCAGCGATAGGTAAAAGAGCTTTTGGACAAAGGGTATGTTCATGAATCTTTATCGCCATGTGCAGTTCTTGTTCTTTTAGTCCCAAAGAAAGATGGCTCTTGGCGCATGTGTGTTGATTATCGTGCTATCAATGCTATAACTATTTGATATCGCCATCCCATTCCATGACTTGATGACATGTTAGATGAATTGAGTGGTTCTATCATTTTCACCAAGATAGATTTGCGTAGTGGTTATCATCAAATTCGCATGAAACTTGGTGATGAATGGAAAACAACGTTTAAAACTAAATTGGGTCTCTATGAATGGCTTGTGATGCCATTTGGCTTGACAAATGCTCCTTCAACTTTTATACGCTTAATGAATCATGTTTTATGAGCTTTCATTGGCAAGTTTGTAGTTGTTTATTTTGATGATATTCTGATCTATAGCAAATCATTTGTTGAAGATCTTGATCATATCAATCAAGTACTTGTTGTTTTGAGGGAAGAGAAATTGTATGGCAACATTGCTAAGTGCACCTTTTGCACAGACCGTGTTGTTTTCCTTGGCTTTGTTATTTCCGCAGATGGTATTCAGGTTGATGAAGAGAAGGTTAAAGTAATAAAGGATTGGCCTACACCGTTAAATGTGAGCCAAGTTCGAAGCTTTCATGGTCTTGCGGGTTTTTACTAGCATTTTGTTAAAGATTTCAGCATGATCGCTGCACCCCTCAATAATTTGACAAAGAAGGATGTTCCATTCAAGTGGGGAGATGAACAAGACCAAGCCTTCAAAGACCTGAAAACAAAGCTTTGTGAAGCACCGCTGCTACAACTTCCTGATTTTGGTAAGACATTTGAGATCGAATGTGATGCAAGTGGTATTGGCATAGGAGGTGTACTGCTACAAGAAGGTAAACTTGTTGCCTACTTTTATGAAAAGTTAAATGGTCCACATCTGAATTACTCAGTTTATGACAAGGAGCTTTATGCGTTAGTTCGTGTTTTAGAAGTTTGGCAACATTACTTGTTCCCTAAAGAATTTGTAATCCATTCTGATGATGAAGCTTTGAAATATCTTAAAAGCTAAGGCATGTTGAACCGTCGACATGCTAAATGGATTGAGTTCATTGAAATGTTTACCTATGTTGTCAAACATAAGTGTGGTAAAGATAACATTGTTGCTGATGCCTTGTCTAGAAGATGTGCGTTGATTACACAACTAGATACAAAAAGTGCTTGGTTTGGAATCCATTAAAACACTTTATGCTGTTGATGCTGATTTTAAAGAACCTTTCTCTCATTGCATTGATGGAAAAGGTTGGGATAAATATTATGTGCATGATGGCTTCTTATTTCAAACTAACAAAATATGCATCCCAGCTTGTTTGATTCGCCTAGTTCTTTTGCAGGAAGCACATGAAGGTGGACTAGCTGGTCATTTTGGTGTCAAAAAGACGTTGGACATGCTCTTCGATCATTTCTTTTGGCCACACATGCGACGTGATGTCCATCGGCATGTTGGGTGCTGCATAGTTTGCTTGAAAGCTAAGTCCCACCTCAATCCCCATGGTTTATATACTCCATTACCTATTCCACATGTACCTTGGGAAGATATATCTATGGACTTTGTTCTGGGGTTACCTCGGTCTCAGAGGGGGAGGCATTCTATTTTTGTTGTTGTAGATCGCTTTTCTAAAATGGCACATTTTATCCCCTGTCATAAGAGCGATGATGCTTCACACGTTGCTGATTTGTTTTTCAGGGAGATTGTTCGTTTACATGGAGTTCAAAAGACTATTGTTTCAGACCAGGATACAAAATTTCTCAGCTACTTTTGGAAGACATTGTGGGCTAAGCATGTCACAAAGTTGTTATTTTCAACCACTTGTCATCCACAAACTGAAAGGGAAATGTGCCCTTGGGCCATTTCTAGTATATTTTGGTGATTAAGTGTCCAACACATGTTTAGTGAGTTAATATATGCCAAATGAAGAATGAAGTGCAAATCAACAAGAAGGTATGTTTCTAGACTTAGTACATTTGTTTTTGTGTACTAATAAAGTTACCTAAGTGCTAGAATCAGAGAAAAGAGTAGAAGAAAAGGACTTGGCTGGAGCAGCCAAGACTCAGCACAGTCTGGCACACTGGACACCACCGGACACTGTCCGGTGCGCCAGGCTAGTCTCCGGTGAACTGGCCACTCTCGGGAAAACTTCGATGGCGTACAGCTAAAATTCACCGGACTGTCCGGTGAGGCACCGGACTGTCCAGTGAGCCAACGGTCGACTGCGCCAACGGTCGTCCGCGCAATCCGCGCACGACGCGTGGCGCACCAACGGTCGGCAGAGGGCACCGGACAGTGTCCGGTGCGCCAACTGCCGCAAAACTGCAACAGTCGAATGCGCCATAAAAAGGAAAGAGATCGCGCACCGGACAGCTACAGGGACTGTCCGGTGGCGCACCGGACTGTCCGGTGCGCCACCCGAAAGAAGGCAAGATTAGCCTTCCAAAGTTACCTCCAACGGCTCCTAGCTACCTTGGGGCTATAAAAGGGACCCCTAGGCGCCTGGAGGAGCTACACAAGCATTCTTTGATCATTGCTAAGCACCAAGACTCCATTCTCACGCTTTCGATTCTTTGTGATAGTGACTTGAGCTCCATTTGAGTAGAGAACTCCTCGCGTTGTGTTTTGAGCTCAAGTTGTGACTTGCGTGCGTGATCGTGCTCTTGTTTTAAGTCTTGTGTGTGTTGCTGTTCCCTCCCTTACTTCCGTGCTTCTTTGTGATCATCAATTGTAAGGGCGAGAGGCTCCAAGTTGTGGAGATTCCTCGCGAACGGGAGAAAGTATAAGAAAGGAAAACACTGTGGTATTCAAGTTGATCATTGGATCACTTGAAAGGGGTTGAGTGCAACCCTCGTCCATTGGAACTCCACAACGTGAAGTAGGCAAGTGTTATACTTGGCCGAACCACGGGATAACTCGCGTGTCTCTTGTGATTGCTCTTCTGTGCGATTATTGTGATTCGCTAGATATCACTCTATAGCCAGTTGGTTTTATCATTCTAACACATAACCAAGTTTTGTGGCTATTAGTTGTTGATTTTTACAGGATCACCTATTCACCCCCCTCTAGGTGCTCTCACAAATAGATGGGCAACTGAAGTTGTCAACCGTACCTTGTCAACCATGTTGCGTGCTGTGTTGAAAAAGAATTTGAAGCTCTGGGAAGACTGCCTTCCACATGTTGAATTTGCTTATAACAGGGCAGTCCATTCCACAACAAACTCTTGTCCATTTGAAATAGTTTATGGGTTTAAACTGTATACTCCGATGGATCTTTTGCCTTTACCATTACTAGAACAAGTTAACTTGGATGCCACAAAAAGATCAGACCTTATCAAGCGGTTACATGCGGAGACGAGAAAGAATATTGAGAAGAAATCAGCACAATATGCAAAGCACGCAAACAAAGGTAAGAAGAAGGTTACATTTCAGCCAGGAGATCTTATATGGTTGCATCTACGAAAGGATCGCTTTCCCCAACAACGTAAGAGTAAGTTATCTCCTCGGGGTGATGGTCCGTTCAAGGTTCTCCAAAAGATAAATTGTAATGCTTACAAAATTGAGCTGCCACCTGAATATTCCAATGTGAGTATGACATTCAATGTCAAAGACTTGCTTCCATTTGTTGGTGAGCCTGAGTCGAGGATGGCTCCTTCTCAAGAGAGGGAGGCTAATGAGGACATGCCTAGCATTCACTCATCCTCAAATGAAACTCCGCTTCATATAGCTGGTCCAATTACAAGGAGTAGAGCTAAACAATTGCAGAAGGAAATTCATTCTCAGGTGAACGCTAACCTTATGTTTAATAATTAGTCTATGTTGGATGAGCCTATGCTTTTGAGTTCTTGTTTCAATGTCCTTAGGAATGATGGAGTGTATGAACCAGCATGGGATCAAGATGGATTCAAGCCTCTGGACATCTAAACCAAGAAGCCTATGGTGCGCATGAATAAAATGGTGGTTCATCACCTTAGCATGGGAATGCAACCAGAATCTAGATGACTCACACATGGTACGAATTCCAAGCATCACTGCGGACAAAATACAAGGGGTTAGACGATGTTCTATAAGTGGATGGAAGCGTCTTCAAGTCTACTTTCCAGCCCATCAAACGGTTCATTATTTGGACATCCCAATAAGGAGTTATGCTCATTTTAGTAACTGCTGCCAGAAGCTGAAAAGACGTGCAAACCAGCCACTAAATCCAATAGAGCATGCACATGCAACGATTTACTCAAAGCTGAATGCCCCTATCTCTATATATATCTTGTACTAGACAATGAAAGGACATATCTTATTTTATTGCATTCAAAATACACAAATTCATGGAGTTTTGTTTATGCGTGAGTCTTGAGAGGCTTGCAACATTTGTTATTTCGATTCATGAGGGAGTTGTAGAACGCTGAACTGCGGTTCACCCAGTTCGTGCCTTCACGTCTATAGGGCGTGATTCTGTGGGCTGTTTCGTCGATACGTGGAAGGGTGATTGTCTCGGTAGTTCATCGCGTGGACAGCCTCGCGGTGCGCTGCCTCTTCACCAGGTCATGCATCGACAATTTATCAAGTTCGCAGACCCCACGAGAAGATCGGGCCACAACAACTTGCTACACGTGCTACCTAGGCGTGTGCATATCATATGGGGTTGGGGAGCGTCCGATCGGGATCAGACGATTGATACCTACATCAGTTGGATTAGATCGTGTGTGTTGATTGCGGATCGGGCGGTCTACGTCGCGTACCGTTTTGCGGGGGTCTTGGTCTAATCCGGTGCGTTGGGTTGGAATCGGACGGCTCTAGACGAACCATACCCCTTCGGCTAGGGGATTTTAATCAAGAGACCCCGCAGAAGATAGAAATCAACCCGCAATCCTCACGACTGTAGTCTGAGTCTAGGGCATTTTGCGAGTTTGACCCCGAGCTATATGCTATAAGTGAGCGCAGTCCATACCTTTAATAAAACCAGAGAAATTATTTAGAAAATGATTTCTAGTACAAAATTAATTGCAGAAACTTGATTAATTCCTAGAAAATTCATTTTAGCTCCTTTTTAGTCCATTCCAGTTCCTATAATTTTGTATTAATATTGTTTATCACTTAGTAACACTATTTCAACATGAAACTCAAATTAGTATTGGTTACTCAATTAATTTTGTACCAAGCACATAAATACTTCGGAAAATCATAACTTAAAATCCATAACTCCAAATTTAGTGATTCTTTTTCCTATGATCTCGTTTTGATACATAGATTATTATTATGTATTTTGTATACCATGTCTGTTTGTACTGTTGCGAGTAGACGAGCAAGCCACAGAGGATCCTGGTGTTTTCAGCAGGTAGAAGTTGCTGAGCAGGAGCTCATTGAAGGCAAGTTGTGCCATTGACCACTTTTATTTACCCAATAATGTTCTCTATAATCATTTTATCATGCATAGGCTTAATTTTTATGGGACCCAATAGGTTACCCTAGTCTGATTATCTTTTCACCTTGAGCTATGATCTTTTGTGAGTTCACCCTTGCGATATATAAACCCTCACACAGTAGAAGAATAGGTGGTCCAAGAGGAGCCGTATAATGAGGCGTACGAGTTGATCTAGGTGGCGTATTCCAGTCAGCTTTGTGGCGCCAAGGAATAATACTTAGTTCATTTTATTATTATCATTTATTTTTATAAGACTTCCGCTATGTAATAATGACATTTATGATATTTGTGACATTTATCTCTATACACTTTGTCATTATATGTGATGTTCTTTTTTTGCGCACATATGAGACGCACTCGGCTTTATCCCTTAAATCCGAGTGTGACAGAGGTGGTACCAGAGAAAATGTTGACTGTAGGACGAAACCTAAATAGAACTGGACAAAACCCTTTCCTATTTACCTTACTCTGACTATTTCTATACTTTTCTTGATCCTGTCTCACCTTTTACTGTTCTACTCTGATTACTCTTACCTTTTCTATTCTAAGACAGAAGGATTTCACACCTTGGAATCCTACATTTTTACCCTTTAAAGAGATAGGAGATCTAAGACAAAATTTAAAATTATTTTCTCTATTCAAAATGTTGGTTGATTGATCTGAGGATAAATGTCTAATTTGCTTCTTTGAGTGATTGAAATAGTATAACAGGACATTCTAGCATGTACCACTATAAGGTAAATAGAATGAGTAGGTGACACACTAATCTACTTAGCTAATAAAACCCCCAAAAGATCATGTCTCATAATTGCTCATCCTTGTCTACAATGATATGTACTTAGTTAAATGATTACAACAACCATGATATGTGTGGAATGATGTCTGACACGTTATCTGACAAAAAATCAGTTACCGATGATATACAGGTTTCTGCGAAGAAGACTCTGAGGACCGTCCGAACCTTAGACACGGATCGTCCGGACGTCAAGCGCGGACCGTCCAAAAGCACACAAAGAGAAGCAACTCCTGCAGCGAGGTTGCAGATCATCCAGCCCTAGGTCACGGACCACTGATTGCTCAAAGTTTGTGTACATTGAACAAGCGATAAGGGATGTTTATTCATCACTAGGAGCGTAAACAAAAGTGTTGACGGCCACTTGGTGAAGATGATCCGCCATAAGCCATACAAGGGTTGTGAACTCACCACCACTGTTGAGCTTCTTGGCATGTGACTCCCTGCTGCACCGGTTGGCAGTGTAGATTAGAAAATCGACCCAGACCTCGTAGACCAGCTCCAGCGCGTTCTTGGTGTTTACCAGTTTTCTAGCCAGCTTGATTGCCAGCCCCAGACGATACCCCTGAACACCGGTGATATCCATGTCGTATAGGGCGCTGGCAGGATTGAAGACGTCAGAATTAGCTACGTTGGTGACCAAGCTCCTCTTGGTCCACTGGTACAGCTTGTTCTGAGCAATGCCCGGCAGCATGTCAGGTCGCTTGACGAGGAGGAACATCATGTAGTTGGACAGTACCTGCACTTCCTCCACTTTATCTCGGCCGTCGATCTCGGTCTGCCTTCTGGCGAGGAAGACGTCAGTGGCAATGTGCCAGATGATGATCCCCTCTTGGAGCTCAGCGCCAAGGTACTCGGTAGTGATAGTAATGCCACTATGCTTCTCCCAGCGGACCAGCGCCTCCATGCCCCAACTCGCTCTGACCATCCCCGGTGTGTTGATGTGCGCACGTTTGACCATGCGCTCTATGCAAGTGACCACCGAGTCTTTCAAGCCATCTGGAACACCAACAGCCGGCATGTCATAGCCTGCCAACCAGCCAGGCTTCGCAGTGCACATCTTTAACATGTTGTACTGCCCCATGGTGCCCGTCCACCTCCTTGACAGCCTGAAGAAGCCAGCAATTCCAGTGCTGTGGGCAAACCGGCGGAGCGACAGGACCATGCGACGAAGCCGGTGCCACCGCTCCAGACACAGGGCAGAGTGCCGAAGACCACTCCACCGCGTCGCGCAAAGGAAGGAGAACGTCCAGGTAGACCAGAGCGCGCTCAGCAGCGCCGTCGTCTCCATGAGGAAGGCACTGCCCAGCAAGGCGTAGGTGATGGCGACGTCCGCGGTCCTGTCCCCCTCCTCCCTGCCGTAGAACTGGAACAGCAGGAGGGAAGCAACCACGGCGAGCGGCGACACGACGCGGATGCAGTAGCCAGGCAGAGTGTGGAGCACGGGCGCCTTGGTGTACAGGATGTCGTACATCAGCGACAGCTCCATCTCCACCAGCGTCCACATGTACCTCATCTCCTTCTTCAGGTACCTAAGTATGTCAACTATGTAGCTCCCCGGGTTCTCCGAGGAATCCACCATGGCGGACATGCAGACGCGGAACACGGCGTGCGCGCGCAGCATGAGGAACTCTTCCTTCTCCACCACCTTCCCTTTGAACCCTCCTCGAGGCGCTCTGCCCTCCAGGTAAAGAGCACATTTTCCGAGCTGCTCGGCGTCCTCCGCCTCCAAAGACTCCCGGATGACGCCGAAGTTGGCGCACCGGAGAGCCCATGTCTTCTCACAGAACTTGGCGACCGCGACAGCTGTCATCAAGGCTGCGCCCAGCGAGAAGAGGATCCCACCGCCGGCGATATGGTTGTAGATGACGTACCCTGCTCCCAGCACCTGCACCACGAGAGTCAGCAGGTGGCGCTTCCACAGCTTGTTGTCCTCGAGGGAGTAGGCCGTGATGTTGTCGGGGCCAGCGAGGTGCAGCAGCAGGAAGGGCGCCCAGAAGGCGACCAGCCGGTGCTGCCGCAGGGTGCTGCTGAGGGAGAGGGTGCCAAGGGCGTAAATGGCGGTGCTGTCCGCCAGCTGGTATGCCAGCCAGAGGAGGAGCCTCTTGAGGCTGCGGCCTTGCTGCCTGCGGATCCCGGAGAAGAAGAGCAGGACCACCTGCTGCGTGAGGCTCAGGATTACGAGGATCTCCGTTGCCCATGCGTTCCAGAAGTCCAGCAGCCGTCCGGCGGCGACTCTTGGCTCCACCACTGGTTTGATCCATCAAGTAACAGTAGCCATGCATCAAATAAATAGAGCAACGTATCAAATAAACTGTTGACTAGAATTAACAATGTATACACTATATACGTACAGCGGGTATCCCCTAGTTGATGAGGACCGAAATTAGCCATGTATGTGCCCGGCAGCGGCAGCAGAAACAGAAACGAAGATGACCCAGGCTGGAACGCTGCTTGCTTACAGCAACTGTTAAGCCAACTAATCGAGCACATATATACAACAACAACAATCAGAAGCATGTGACGGCGAGATGTGGATGCACAGAGTACAAATACATGCTATGCTGTCACACCAAACCGTATAATGAACATTAAGAAATTAAGTATTAGCGTTTTGTTAATGCTTGGCCGTCAGTGCACATGCTCCATTGAATTTGCTAACCATATGATATTCATCCACCAATAAAAAAGTGGTATGTACCATGTGACAGCGGGGGGTATCTGCTGCAGGCAAAGACAAGCCGACGAAGCTTATCATCCTCAGTAGTACGTAACTAAAAGCCAAAACTGCCTGTAATAGCACCATGGGAGAAGATTAGCTAATGTACCACTCCACTGCCCCTACTAGCTATCTTAGCATTCGCTGCATACCTTTGCACTATCAAGCATCGCACCATCGATGCACATGGGTGGTCCAGACCACTGTTAACTACTCCCTCCGTCCCAAATTATAGTTCTTTTTAACCCTTGTGTTTCAATCCACGTTCAAATAAATGATAATGAATATAGACATACATATAAACAACATTCATAGATTAATTAATGAATGTTTAATTAGTCTAAAATAAATTATATCTTGGGACGGAAAGAGTATTTTTCCCTCTTCCACTCCTACTGTACAGGAGAATCATGTACTCATCACACTCGTGGCTTCAGCTCAGTGATACCATAGGCCAGAAGTGGTCAGCACACTGGTACCAAATATGGGTGGAGGCAGTGTTGTAATACTCAAAATTGAATAAAAGGATTATATAGTGACCTCCTTATTTTATGTGCCTCATTTGCATCTTAAAAAAGAGCATATACAAAATTTAAAGATTAATTCAAATAAATGATAAAAAATTTGCATCATGCTGAAGTTTTATATGTTTGTGCATTAAATAAAATAATAAGGATGATGATAATAAAATAATACTTCTAAAGGTTGGAGTAAACCCTAAATTAAAATTAGGGTTTTTGGAAATGAGGAGAAGAGAAATGATATGAAAAATATAAATAATATATATATAAATAAATATATTCAGAATTAATACCCCTAATTTCACAAACATAAGTTGTAGTGATGAGCCATAGCAGTTTGAATTTAAGTTTGAATTCAAATTTAATTTTGGAAAGAGAGAAGAGAGAAAAGAATAAAGAAAAGAAAAGGGGATGGCGCAATGGGCCTAAACCCTCGAAACCGGCCCACCTTTGCTTTCCACAAGGCGCTGCCTCGCGGGCCCATTGCATCAGCCAACGCGCGCGCGCCTGCTCCAGTTCACCTCGCTGTCATGCGGGTCCCACGCCGCAGTCCCTCAAACAGTGCCCTCCTTGCCCACGCTCGGATGCTGGCGCGCGAGCCCCCTAGTGGGTCGTCCTCTTCCCGGCGCCGCTACCCGTAACGAGCTCCGCTCCTAGCGGCGGGCTGAGCGCGAACCCCCCTTCACCCGTTCTCCTGGAGCCACAAACCGATTACGCGCTTGAATCGCGGGCACGGATTGACCTGGTGCGCTGTTGCCTCTTCCCCTGACGACATCAACCGACCTCGCGCACTACCCATATTCGCCGCTGCTTCTTCGGGGATCCGTTGCAACGACGCGAGCTGCCGCATCCTTTGGTCAGCGCGGACTCCTTTCCCCTGGGCTATACAAATCGGGCATCGTGCTTCCCCTGTGCCTTCCCTCTTCATCGCTGCTCCCCTACATTTTCCAAGCCGCGCGGAGGCCAACACCACCAGAGCATCGAATTACCGAGTGAGAGAGGGAGGGTACCGCGGAGGCCGCCATCAACGTGTGCGCGTAGTGCTTGGTGCGGGAGGCCGGCAGGGGAGTCCTTCACCGGCATCGACTTGGGCAACGCCGGCCTCATCACCTGGTGATTTCTCGCCGAAGCTTTGGGCTCCGCCGCGCTCCGTGGGTAGAGCTCTACGTCGCGCTAATCAAGGTAACGATGCCTACCTCGAGTTCGACGTGTCCTCCTTCACGTGTATACCCATAGAATCAAAGTTTAGGGCTGGATTGCATGTGATCGGACCGGGCGGCAATGGCGCCGCCATGCCACAACTCTGCGCCGCCACACTCACCGTCGGGGTTGGGGGGAAGTATCCTGCGCTGTCGGATTCCTAAAGAACGACTGTGATTAAACCCACGCGGTACCGGTTCAGAGATGCGGCTGAGCCGTAGATCGATCATCGGACGGTCATGAGAGAGATTAGGTCGTCGCGCACGGTGAACCGTAGATCTTTGATCCAACAGTCAGCGGAGCGTACCGTTTCGTGGATTTCACGGTCTAATCTGAGCCGTTAGTTTGGAATCGAACGGCCGTAAGTTCACGATACCCCTTCAGCCACACCATCTTTCATATGAGTCCCTCGGTTTAGGTTAAAATAACCCACCGTCCACCTCCACTGTTCACTATATCTAGGGATTCTTACCCCGGAGCCCCTGAACTTTCCAGAAAATGAGGCCTAGTCTAGAGAGGATTTAAAATAGAGAAATGATTATAGAATTTAGTTTTTAATACAAAAACAAACCTAGAAACTTGTAAGATGCATAGAAAATTCATTCTAGCTTCAAATTGAGCCATTCCAATTTCTAAAATTTTGTAATAAGATTCTCTATCATTTAGTGTCTCTGTTTTGTCATGAAAACAGTTAGAAAATTAATTTATCATTTAATCCCATTTCAAGCACATTAAGTCTTAGGAAATTCATAACTTGAAATCTATAACTCCAAATCTAATGATTCCAGTTCCTATGATCTCATTTTAATGTGTAGATTTTTACTGTATATTTTATTCATCTGTTTGATGTGATGTTAATTTATGCTATACTATGTATGTATTGTGTTGATGCGAGTAGACGAGCAAGCCACTGTGGAATCTGAGGTTCAGCAAGTAGAGGTAGCTGAGCAGGAGCTCATTGAAGGCAAGTTGTGCCCTTGATCACCTACTTTTTCCCAGCCATGTTCTTATTAATTATAATGATCTGCATAGGTAAATTTTGATGGGATCCTTTAGGTTACCCCAGTTTTGATTATCTTTATACCTTGTTCACCACTGAATTATTTTTGGGTAGTACCTGCTATTGCTTTATGTGGATTGGGTATGGAGATACATTATTCATGATTACTCTTTTGTTACCTTTTTATTATTACTGTTCATGTTAAGATCATTAAATTAATGGGAACATGGAGCGACCACCCGGGAAAATAGTGCTACCACAAGGGTTTAATGGGACACCCTTGGCTGATTAACTAGGAAAGCTAGTGGAGGTCTTCCTTACCCGAAAGGGGCAAGGGCAGTAGGGGAGTGGTCAGTGTAGGGAGGTCCTTGGGTTGATTTTGCTGCGATGGCGGTCAGGCGAGGGATTCCTGCACTAGAGCTTCCTATAAACTGTAGCGGGATTTCTGAAGCTAGTGGAACTTTGTAAAGGCCTCGTAGTGTTACCCTGCCTCGCCTCCTCGGTAGAGGTGTATGGGATTGGCCATCTCTTGGCAGATAGGTAACATGACTTGTGGGTAAAGATGCCAACCTCTGGAGAGTGTAAAACTGGTATACTAGTCGTGCTCACGGTCATGAGCGGCTCGGACCCTCACATGATTAATTATGGAACTTAAATTTAATTTGACATTTGCATCGCATTTGGGATTATTTTACTATTACTTTTCTTTATTATTATTAAGGTTTGGTATTTACTTACACTTAGTAACTGCAAATAAAATTTTGACCAACCTATAAAAGCAATGCTCAGCTTCAGCCTTTACTTCATTGATCAGCCTTACACTTCATGAACTCCCACCTTTGGTGAGTTCATGCCACATTATTCCCCACGACTTGTTGAGCTATGAACGTATGTGAGCTCACTCTTGCTGTCTCACACCCCCCCACAGGAGAAGAACAGGTGGTCGAAGAGGAGCCGCCTAACACCGAGGCATTCGACTTGATCTAGGTGGCGTCTCGCAGTCAGCTTTGTGGCGCCAGGGAATAATATTTAGTTCGCTTTACTTTATCATTTATTTTTGTAAGACTTTCGCTATGTAATAAGTACATTTATTATATTTATGACATTTATCTCTATGCACTCTGTTATTATGTGTGTTGTTCTTCCTTGGCGCACATATGAGATACGCCCTGATTTCTCCCTTAAATCCGGGTGTGACAGAAGTGGTATCAGAGGAAATGTTGACTGTAGGACGAGACCTAGATAGAAATGGACAAACCCTTACCTACTTACCTTATTCTGATTCTTTCTATACTTATCTTGATCCTGTCTCACCTTCTACTGTTTTACTCTGATCATTCTTACGTTCTCTATTCTAAGACAAGACGGATTTCACACCTTGGAATCCCTACCCCTATGACATTTTTAAGAGATAGGAGGCCTAAGACCAAACCAAAACTATTTTCTCTATTTAAAAATGTTGTTTGATTGTTTTGATGATAAATGTCTGATTTGCTTCTTTGATTGATTGAAATATTATATATGGACATCTTAGTATGTACCACTATAAGGTAATGAACTAGCTATGGTAGATAAAATGTTAAACTGCTTAGCTAATAAATTCCCCAAAAGTAACATGATTCGTAATTACTACCTTGTCTACTACTCTCTCTTACCATATGTATCTAACTGAGATGGTCAATACCAGGAGGGGTGGTGGAATTGATTTGCCTCCTAATCGACACACTCGGTGGATATATAGACAACCTCAGCCACAGCCAGCAGAGATGAATCCTCCTAATCCTCCACCAGGCGGAGTTGACCCACTGATTGCAGCTCAGATGAGGATGATGCAGCAAATGGCGGACACTATGGCTGATATGCGTGCCCAGATGCAGCAAGAATGCCAGGAGATGCGTCAGGAAAGAGAAGAGATACATCAAGAGTTGCGCCAGGAGAGAGAGGAGATACGCCAGGAAAGGAGGGCGCAACAGCAGCTGCAGCAGCAATTTCAACAACAACAGCAATAGCAGCAACAACAACAAATACCATTGCCTCCACCACCACCACCAGTTCCACCTCGGGATAAGCACCGAGAATTTATGAGTCATAAGCCACCGACCTTCGCCAGTTCGCCAGATCCACTTGATGCAGATGATTGGTTGAAGTCAATTGAGAAGATGCTCAACATCGCCCAATGCTCAGACCGGGAGAAAGTTCTTTATGCCTCAGGTCGTCTGACAGGTCATGCTGCTGACTAGTGGGATTCTTATACTGCCGCCCACGATGCTGCTGATACTATTACTTGGGCAGAGTTCAGTGCACAGTTCAGGAACTACCATATTCCAGCTGGATTGATAAAGATCAAGAAGAAGGAGTTTCTGTCATTGAAGCAAGGCAACATGTCGGTCAGCGAGTACAGAGATAAATTTATTCAGCTGTCGAGATATGCTCCGGAGGAAGTTGCTGAAGATGAAAGAAAGCAGGAGCACTTTATTGAAGGACTTAATGGACCCCTACATTATGCACTGGTTGCACACACATTCCATCATTTTAGAGGCTACTGGATAAGGCTCTTGCCATTGAACACAAGCGTGTTCAACTGGGTGATATGAAGAGGAAGGCTATCTCACAGGGACAGGGTAGCAGCAGTGTTCGTCCCCGCTACGTTTCGCCACAGGGTACACCGACTCGACCAGGAGGACCACGCCCAGTTCAGTATGCTCCACAGGGGTCTCCACGGACACCTCCTACTCGTCAGGCTACTCCCGCTGGCACCCCGACGAGGCCTGCAGGACATAAGACCGACCCTACATGCTTCAAGTGCAGTCAGATTGGGCACTATGCTAATGCTTGTCCGATGGGGAATTCTGGTACACCAGCTAAGAACAAGCAGCAGACTCCTGGCAAGGGATATTCTATAGCCAGGGTGAATCAAGTCAGTGTTGATGATACTCCTGATGGTGTTGACATCGTACTCGGTATGTTTTACATTAATGCCATTCCTGCAACCATACTGTTTGATTCGGGTGCTACACATTCATTCATGTCTGCTCGATATGCCAACACTAATGAGATACCCCTGCTAAATATGAGAAAACCAATGATAGTAATTACACCTAAAGGGCCTATTGAGGCAAATCAAATGACACGTAGATTGACATTATCAATTATGGGAAGAGAATTTGGAGCTACTGCTATAATATTAGAGGGTATGTCATGGTTAAGAAAGGCAAAGGCTATTATAGCATGTGGTAGAGGTACTATAGAGCTCACTAGTCCTAAAGGAGAAACATTTCAAGTTCAAATTGCAGTAACCACCGCTTCCAAACGGTCAATATACTTTATAGCGGAGGAGTTTGTTGGTGACAACATCCGGGTGGTTAGAGATTTTCTGGATGTCTTTCCAGAGGAGTTACCAGGAATGCCACCAGATAGGGAGGTTGAGTTTGTCATTGATCTGTTACCTGGAACTGCCCCTATTTCTAAACAAGCATACAGGATGGCTGTAGAAGAACTAAAGGAACTTAAGAAGCAGTTAACTGAGTTACAGGAAGCAGAGTACATTCGTCCAAGTTCCTCACCTTGGGGAGCACCGGTACTATTTGTACAGAAGAAGGATGGTTTGCAACGGATGTGTGTGGACTATAGATAACTTAATGATGTCACTATGAAGAACAAGTATCCATTACCCCGTTTTGAGGATTTGTTTGATCAGATGAGAGGTGCCAGGGTATTCTCGAAGATTGATCTCCGATCGGGATACCATCAGATGAAGATTAGACCATCAGTTATTCCTAAGACGGCTTTCTCAACCCGATATGGATTATACGAGTTTACTGTTATGTCATTTGGATTAACCAATGCACCAGCTTATTTCATGAATTTGATGAATAAGGTGTTTATGGAGTATTTGGACAGATTCGTCGTGGTGTTCATCGACGATATTCTTATCTATTCTAAGAGTGAAAGTGATCATGAACAACATCTAAGGTTGGTGCTACAGAAGCTACGAGATAATCAACTCTATGCCAAGTTTAGCAAGTGCGAGTTTTGGATTGACAAGGTGCCATTCCTTGGACATATTATTTCTAATGGAGGAATAGCAGTGGATCCTGCTAAAGTGAAGGAGATAATGGAGTGGAGAGCGCCCACTACAGTTACTGAGATTCGGAGTTTCTTGGGGCTAGCAGGCTATTATCGGAGATTTATTGAAGGATTCTCTAAGATTGCCAAGCCTATGACCTCGCTTCTAGAGAAAGGAAGAGAATTTAAGTGGGATGAGAAATGCCAAGACAGCTTTGATCAATTGAAGGAGAGATTGATGTCACCACCAGTGTTGGTTATGCCAGATCTGCAGAAGGGATTTGACATTTATTGTGATGCATGTGGCCAAGGATTAGGATGTGTGCTCATGCAAGAAGGACATGTGATCGCCTATGCGTCTCGTCAGTTGCGGAAACATGAATTGAATTACCCCACTCATGACTTAGAGCTGGCAGTAGTTGTGCATGCAATTAAGATTTGGAGACACTACATTATGGGAACCAAGTGCCAAGTATACACGGATCATAAGAGCTTGAAGTACATAGTCACTCAGAAGGATCTCAACCTTAGGCAACGTCGTTGGTTGGAGCTTATTAAGGACTATGATTTGGAAATTCATTACCACCCAGGCAAGGCAAATTTGGTCGCAGATGCTTTGAGTCGGAAGGAGCATGTTCACTCCGCTTTTGTTGTCCAGCTACCTGATGAACTAGCAAAAGATTTTTGAGAGGCTCAACCTGGGGATTGTTACACATACGGAAGGAGTCACCATTGAATTGGAACCTACCTTGGAGCAAGAAATTCGTAAAGGTCAGATTGGTGATGCCAAAATCCAGGAGATCAAGGATTTGATAACAGAGGGTAGAGGCCCGGATTTCACAGAGGATGAGCAAGGCACAGTATGGTTCAAGAATCGGATCTGTGTTCCCGATATTGATAGTCTTCGGGAAACCATATTGAAGGAGGCACATGATTCAGTTTATTCTATTCATCCTGGGAGTACTAAGATGTATCAGGATTTGAAGCAAAAATATTGGTGGTATGGATTGAAGAGAGATGTGGCTGTGTTGGAACTTGCTCTCCTGGGCAAGTTGATCCAACGGGGGAGCAAAAACAGTGTAAACAAGGTTTTAGCTCGAGGTGGCAATAGCTCTGTTAAATTCAGCCTCTCAAGGGCACTGTACGGGGGTATTTATAGGTGCCTGAGTGCCTAGCATCTTGGCTTAAGGACGCATGTGCCCTCAGGCGTCCAGGTTATCCCCGAAATATTCCCATAAAGCAGGATTACAGACTGTAATTACAGGGAAGCCTTTGCAAATTAGGCCCGTAATGCGTAGCGGCCGCGCAGGGCCTGCTATAATGGGCCGGATCACACGTGGGCCTCCATGTTGGACGAGGTCGCGGGATGGGACGACTTCGCCGTGGGCCTTCGTCTTCCGATGCGTGGGACGAAGGGTAGAGTCTGCCAGTCGTCTTGTCTCTGTTGTTGCAGCGAGTCTGGCGAAGGCATCGAGCGAAGGGTGGCGTCTTTGCCTTCACCCCAACATTTGCCCTCCGAGGGACCAGTTCGACTAAGTCATCTGGTGCCAAAGGCGTCGCTAGATGGTGGAGACGCTGCCCTCGCTCGAAGTGGTTCCGTGGGGGTTTTTGACATGACCGTTGATTGACACCGCACTGTTGGATTGCGGGTTTCCCGAAGCATCGCGCCCTGTGTATAAAAGGGGGTGGGGGCGGTGCGGATTGAAATTTACCTTTCTGTGCGCCGCGAAGACCCTAACCTCCCTTGTTCAAACTGCTCGCTTGCTCGTCTGCCCTCCTTGCTCCTGTTCGCCGGAGAACTGGCCCGCGTGAAGTAGAACGCGCGCCGCCGTCGATGGTACGTAGCCATGCTGTCTTCCTCCTCGTCTGCTGCGACCACGCCGACGGACGAGATGCCTTTCGAGGATCTCTCGAGCAGTGTGGCGGCGACGGAATTGCAACCGGGTGATACGGTGGAATTCGGTGTTTCGCGGATATCGTCGGGCCACGTGCAAGATATGCAACGGTTGGGGTATTTCGGCGGCGGGGTCGGGCGTGTGCCGGGGGCAGAGGAGATTCCCGAGCCCGAGGGTGAATTAGTTGTGTTTGAGGCATTTTTCATTGCCGGCCTTCGTTTGCCTGCGCATCGCTTCGTGTCGGAGGTTCTGCAGAAGTTCAGGGTCCAGGTTCATCAGCTGACACCGAATGCCGTAGGTGGCATTAGCAAAGTATGTCTGGGCAACAACGTCGTATGGCGGTCAGCCTTCGGTGGAAGTCTTCGCCAAGCACTACTGTCTGCAGTGGCAGAAGAGAAGGATTGGAAATAAGATTGCGCAGTTCGGATCGTGCACTTTCACGCCGAAGTCCGGGAAGACTTCAATGGAGGTTGTGGAGCTGGTCCCCTGTGGCCGAAATAAGTGGGGCAACTGGTGGGACTACTGGTTCTATGTTTCAGAGGCTGAAGTCGAAGATCATCCTGGGCTCCCTGCTGCCATCATGTGTTCTCATTATTATGTGGCGTACCCGCCATTTGAAGTGGCGGAGGATGATGAGAATGAAAGGGCCCTTCGGATCGCTGCCCGTAGGAGTAGCAGGCGTGATCTGGTTGAGGAATTCATAGGGTATGAGGTGTGGCCCTTGGCGCATGGATGGACGCTGGGTGAAGTATGCCCTCGCGTGATGCCCTCCCTGGGTGGGCGGAAAGTGTGAAGTCCGCCTTTTGCTTTGGATGTGCGAGGGCGGGATCCTGTCGCGGTTGTGCATGAGGCGGAGGATGGGGCGGTGCGAATTGTTGGTCGCTACGTGCCGAGGACGGAGGCCCAGCGGAGCTGGGACATACGTGGATCCAACGACCGCCTGAATAGGGTCTTTGAGTTGAATGGTTTGCCGTATGGCGGTTATCCTGGAGTAGACGTTGTCGACCGCCGGGGGAAAAAACCAGCGGCAGTGATCGAAGATGACCCACGCCGGAGGCCGCCCCATCCACTAAGAAGAGGAAGCTAGGTACTGCGGTGGGAAAATTGGGGGTCTCTGATAGTTTTGCTATGGAGTTGATGGGGACATGCGTGACCCTCGGGAGAAGGATGTCTTCGCCCGAGCTCCGGGAGTCTTCAGCGCGGATGCTGGAGGTTACCGGGGGTCGATGGCCCAAGAACGTTCCTATCCCCCGCGCGGCTGGAGAAGACTTTTTTACATCTCGCATGGCTCGTGACTTGAGAGTGTTTCCTTACGGACGGAATATTGCTGTTGTTGTGTCGGTAGTGATGAACAAGGATCGCCAGGATGCTGCGCAGAAGCGCCGGGCGGTCGTCAGGCTCCCTGAGGCTAGGCCAAAGAGAGCGCGGGGGAGTGCGAAGGCTGCCGTCCCTGGCGGTAGCCAGCCTTCGCTGGCTGTGAAACCGGCCGCGCCTGGATCTGGCAAGTTGCCGGAGAGCACGAAGGCGACCGGCGCTGGCGGAACCAAGTCCGCCCTGGAAGGAGCTGCGAAGGTCCGGGAGCAGCCTTCGCCGGGGAAACGTGTTGCCGACTTCGGCACAAATATTAGCGTGGACGACTATCTCGTTGGTAAGTTTTTTTTGACCGGTGAGACGTTGCAGGGTCGGGCGAAGGGCAACTTGTTGCCGTCTCGCCTGCGGTGGCAACCACGGCGTCTACCGCGGTTTTTGGGGCGGCCACTACCGTCAAGGAGGAAGCGGCACTGTGTCCCGCCGGCTGTGGGAGGCGTCGCTGCAGCTGACGCAGCAGCTGAATCAAGTAAGTTGAGGTATGCTTCGTTGTGTGCCGCTTTCATGGTGATTGTGGTCTCATGTGTGTCTGTTAGGCGGCCGACTTCGCCGACCGCGTGGCGTCGGGCACCCTTACGGCGGACGTGGCTGCCAAAGTCGAGAGACTTCGGGCGCAGCACGTGGATGCCGTCCGGGAAAAATTGGCTGCGGAGAGCAAAAGCCGCAGGCTGGCGGAGAAGGTGGCCGCCCTGGAGGGCGAGAGGACGGACCTCCGGTGCCAGCTGGTGGAGGAAAGGAGGGATGCCAACCAGGCCATCACCAAGGCACAAACGGCGCAGGCGGAGGCCAAATTGGCGAGGGCGGAGGAGAGTCTCGCCAGCCAGCGCGCCGAGGAATGGGAGGCGCGGTTCAACGCTCTGCAGGCCCGTATGGAGAGGGCCGAGGCCTCTACTCACGCGGAAGTTGAGCGGACGCGCAAACAGCTCGTGGACTCATACCGCGAGCTGGGTGCGCGGACTGCTGACTTCGAGGTGCCCGACCGAGAGGCGGGCCTTCGCTTCCTCGAGTGGCTGCAAGAGGAATTGTTAGCGCTCCCGACCATCGTGGAGGGCTTCATGTCCTTTGCCTCCCTCGTCACCTGCAAGGGGGCCATGAATGCGCTGTCCCGCGAGGGGTGCAGTCACTATGAGGGCTTCGACCGATCCGATGAAGACTTTGGCCACGAGATTTTTAAGGTCGAAGACCCTGTGATGAAGGACGCTGCGGGGGCCCTCTTCGACCGGATGTGGGGCCCCCACGGTCGGGAGGTGGTTAGGGAACGGGCTGACTGGGCGAGGGATCAGGTAAAGTTTGTGTTTTGTTTTGTGTTGTTGAATGTGGGTATACGCGGTTGTGCTGAATCGGTGTGCTGTGTTGTAGATGGCGCGTGCTGAGGACGTGGAGGACTTCGGGCATCTGAACAGCGCGCTGCCCGAAGCGGAGGTCAACCCGGTGGTGGCCGATGCTGAGGTCGACCCGGCGCCGCTCCCGGAAACCGGTGAAGGTTCCCACACTGTCCCTGCGTCTACTATATCTGGTGGAGGCTCGCCGCCAGCCACGGTGCCGATGGCGGAGGATCCCCCGAAGGCGGGGACGGAGCTAGCAGCGGAAGATCCCGTGGCGGCGGCTGGGTCTTCGCAGGTGGCTTAGTGGGTGTGGGGTAGTTAGGGAATTTGGTCTGTGTTACTGAACCTTGGTTGTTGCGCAGGTTCAGGATTCTTGGCCTGCGCACGCAACCGCTACTGCTAATTTTATGGCGGCCTCGACCGTGGTCGCTGGAAATGAATCGGATGAGTCTACGTCTAAGTTTTCTGAGTTTGACGACTCTGGGAGTTCGGTTGTGTGGACAGAAGAGTCTTCGAATGAGGGCTTGGATTACTTTGCGGCCTTGGATGTGGCTGAGGCGGAGGCTTCTCCGCGTGTTACGGATGCTGAAATTTTGCCTGGTCCGAGTGTTGGGCGTAGGCGGCGAAGGGCGGTGGCGAAGCGTAGAGTGAGTGAATTGGATGGTGGTTGGCTTCGTGTGGGCAGGGCTGGCAGGCAGGAATTGTTGTCCTCGCCGGTTGGGGCGAGTATAGGTGAGGGGGAGTTGCGTAGTCTTTTTGAGGGTGAGGAGCTGAGGATAATGCTGTTTAACTATAGGGAGATGGGGATCATTCCGAAGGTTGAACCAATGTAAGGTATGATGCCCTCGCTGTACGCGTGTAACTATAGTTTGTATGATGAGGCTGTGTGCCTTCGCGCATCCAGCTGTGTTCGTAGGGCGTTGCGCACCTGGTCTAGCACGTTTATTGTGTCGGTCCGGCTGCGCCTGTAGACTTTTGCACTGATGTAATGTGCCTTCGCTTTTTTGCACTCGTTGTGCTAGTCCGGCTGCACCCTTAGGCGACTTTTGCACGGATAGTCTTGTGGAGAAGACTTCGATTTTGCGCACTTGTTGTGCTAGTCCGGCTGCACCCTTAGGCGACTTTTGCACGGACAGTCTTTTGGAGAAGACTTCGATTTTGCGCACTTGTTGTGCTAGTCCGGCTGCACCCTTAGGCGACTTTTGCACGGATAGTCTTTTGGAGAAGACTTCGATTTTGCGCACTTGTTGTGCTAGTCCGGCTGCACCCTTAGGCGACTTTTGCACGGATAGTCTTTTGGAGAAGACTTCGATTTTGCGCACTTGTTGTGCTAGTCCGGCTGCACCCTTAGGCGACTTTTGCACGGATTGTCGCACGCGAAGGTAGCCAGCGCTGCCCCTCGCGGTGAATTTTGTGTCGGTCGAATGCCGAAGACCGTTGACGCGGTCTTTTTCGACGTAATTTTTGCGGGGGATTTTTCGCGTGTATATTACATGGCTCCGCCTCGTTAAAAACCTCACCCCCTGGGAGGAAAAGAGTGCGGGCCGGTATAAAACTGTTTTGCGGATTACAAGGGCGAAGTGGGCCTGAGGAGTTAAACAAAAAATTTGCGAAGATTATCAATGTTCCAAGAATGTTCTAAGTCTTCGCTGAATGGGGTTGTGAGCCTGTACGCGCTGGGGGACGCCTTCGTCTGGACGATGAAAGGGCCCTCCCATTTTGGCTCCAACTTGCCCCGAGACTCCGTCCGAGCTGTCCGGACGAATACGAGGTCTCCTTCGCTGAATTCCCTCGGGATGACTGTGTGGTCGCGCCATGCTTTTGTTTGAGCTTGGTATTTGTTTAAAGCCTGTAGGGCGAAGACGCGGTCTCCGTCGATGAGGTCCTTCGAAGTAGGCTCGTCTACGTCGGGGACAGCCGACGCGACTGTACGCGGTGACCCATGTTTCATTTCTTGCGGAGTCATAGCCTCCGATCCGTATAGAAGGCCAAAAGGGGTGAACCCAGTCGCCCTGCACTCAGTTGTGTTCAGCGCCCAGACCACTTCAGGTAACAGGTCTGGCCACTTGCCTTTTTTGTCGTCGAGGAGCATTTTCTTGACGGCTGTGAAAATTTTACGTTGGCGCGTTCCACGACTCCGTTGGATTGCGGGTGGTACACTGAGGCGAAGGCAAGCTTGGTGCCGATGGAGAAGCAAAAATCCTTGAAGTCTTGGTGTAACGCCCTGAATTTGGGGGTAGAATTTTTTCTTCTTTTCTCTCACCAAATTCGGGCGTTACTCTCTTTTCTCTTTCCTGTTTCGCTCCTTCCTCCCAATTTCAAACCCATATAGTGACGGTGTCCGTGTCATGTATAAACCAAAACCTAAGTGTCATGGGTGTTGCATCATGCTGAGGCGCATTTCTTTGTCTGATATCGCGTGTCCGTCTCCCTCTGTCTCGGTTTTCGGTTCGCGATTTAAGCCCGTGTCGTGCGTCTCGGTTTGGGTTGTGCGCGTCGTGGGTTTCGATCCGCGAAGTGGCCCGGCCCAACCCAGCCCGGCCCGATCCGGCCCTGCGCGCCCCTGGCACCCACACCCCCCATGCCCCCCCCCTCTTCTCTCTCTCTCATTTGGATCTCCCGCGCAACAACTTCCCTCTCCCTCTTCCACCGCTCTCTCCCCGTGGTGCCCTAGGAATTGGAGACGGCGATCACCAGAATTTGGACCCTAAGGTGAGCTCCCCTCCCCTCCTCCTCTCTCTCTCCCTCTCCCTCCTCTTCTTCCTCCCCCGCGCGCGCCCTCCCTTTCCCCTGCTCGCGCGCGCCCCTGCCCTTCCCCGCTCACCGGCGGCGCGGCCCGCCCCGCCCCTCCCCTGCGCGCGGCGACGCTCGCCCGCCCCGGCCTCCCCCCGCGGCGGCGCTCGCCCCCCCTCCTCTCCGTCCGGCGGTGGCCCCCACCCCCACCCCGGCCCTCGGTGCGGCGGCCCCCGCCCCCCTGCCCGCGGCGGTGCGCGGCCCCGCCCCTGCCCGCGCGGCGGCACCTAGGCCCCGCCCCCTGCTCGCCCGGCGCGGCCCCTGCGCGTGCGCGCAGCCCCGGCGCGGCTCGCCCGCGGCCTTGGCGCGACGGCGCGGTTCGCCCGCCCGTGGCCCGGCGCGGCTCGCCCGCGGCCTCGGCGCGGGCGCGCGGCCTTCGGCCCCTGCGCGCGGCATCCCGGCCCCGTCGCGGCTCGCGTGGCCTTGTTGGCCCCTAGCGCGTTCCCGCGCGCGCAAAACCCACGCGCGCGGTGATTTTTTCGGTTGTAGTTAATTCTCAAACTACGTTAGTTAACGTGCTGCGTCGCGCGCTTCGTCGCGCGACGAATTTGTCTAATTTCAGATTCTATTAATGTGCTGCGTCGCGCGCTTCGTCGCGCGACGATTCTTTTAGTTTATATTTATTAAAGTGTTGTGTCGCGCGCTTCGTCGCGCGACGATCTATTTTAATTTCAGGTTGTTTAAGGTGCGACGTCACGCGTCCAGACGCGCCACGTTCCACTTTAAACTCAGCTCTGTTGACGTATGCCGTCGTGTGCTTCGTCGCGCGATGCTTAACGTCTCATCATAATTAATGCAAAGCGTCTCGTTGTGCGCTCGGTCGCGCGACGAGTCATTGATTTCTTAATTCGATTTAAGGTGCTATGTCGTGCGTCTCGCCGCGCGACAGTCCTTTTAATTATATTCATCTGCTTATAATGATTAAACATGAAACATGACTTTACTTTATGCTGAGCGTAGAGTCCAAATTAATTCTCTTCTATTAAGCGAGTGGTTAATTCATAATGATGTAACGTGATCGTTTCTCGACTGTTTGTTTCTCTTTCCCTCTTAACCGTAATTGCGAGCCCGCGTGGGACGTCTGTTTACTTACTGCGTTCTATTGTATGGTGTACTGTTCTTTTGTATTAAATATGTGGATGTATGTATGTTTGCGCTCGCATAGAGAACGATCCGGTCGAAGAGCCCGAGGAACTCGCAGGAGAAGCCCCTGAGCAGCAGTCGGTTGGTGGAGGCAAGTGTCATTTGACCTATCTCTGTCCTATTCATTCTTTAATTCACCTCCCGCATTACACATTTATACCTAAGGATTGACTAGCTTTTGTTATCCATGTCCTTGTTTACCTATTTGGGTTGGATTATTATTGTTTAGCTTTATGCTATTGCTCAACTATAATCAATGAACATGATGAGATTATCTATGATACGCTGTTTTTCCCTCTTCTTATTATGATGTTATACTTGTGGCCTTTAAGGGGGCTCGAGCGGTTTCTCGAGTGCCTCTCCGTAAGGACCTGTTCTATGGATGACCGCCCGGGAAAACAGTGCATCCATGAGGGTGGAATGGGATGCCCTTAGCTGAATAATTAGAGGAACCGGGGTGTAGTTCGCTTAGCCGTCGTGCCGTCAATGGGGCTCAGTGTATGCGGCTCGCTCTGCCAAGGTTGATTTGTCCCTTGGGGAGGAGTGCGGTACATTTAGGAAACCTAACGGGCGGCTATAGCCTCGGGGAATCTTTGTAAAGGCTACGTAGTGATGCCCTGCTGGACCACCTAGATAGTGGTCAATGGGGAGTAGCTCTCTCCGGGCAGAAAGGGAATCACGGCTTGTGGGTAAAGTGCACAACCTCTGCAGAGTGTTTGAAAACTGATATATCAGCCGTGCTCATGGTTATGAGCGGCCAAGGGAGCTCCAGTGATTAGTGGTACTTGATCAGAGACATTATGGTACAGGTGGCTATGAGATCGATGGTTCTGGTTATGATTATGGTGCTGGTAAGTGGTATTCTTTCCGTTTGGAAAGGGTACATCGGGCTAATAACTTGGGTTAATGCTAAAACCTGGCTTTCTATTAGTAAATAATAATCTGACCAACTAAAAGCAACTGCTTGACTTATCCCCACATAAAGCTAGTCCACTACAGCCAAACAGGATACTTGCTGAGTATGTTGATGTGTACTCACCCTTGCTCTACACACCAAACCCCTCCATCCCCAGGTTGTCAGCATTGCAACCACTGCTCGGGAGAAGATGAAGCTGTGGAAGGAGACTTCCAGGAGTTCTAAGACTACGACGAGTTCTAGGTGTGGGTTAGCGGCAACCCCCAGTCGGCTGCCTGTGAAGGCCGCGATTATCTACGTTTCTTTTCTGCACTTTGATTTATTGTAAGGACCATATGGACGTCTCAGACGTATGATGTAATCGACTATTATTTCCCTTTTAATACTATTTAAGCACTGTGTGATGATGTCCATGTTATGTAACTGCTATGTACTTGAATTGCTGATCCTGGCACGTACATGGTTCGCATTCGGTTTGCCTTCTGAAACCGGGTGTGACATAAGTGGTATCAAAGTCGGGCTGACTGTAGGACCGCTAACCTAGAGTAAAATGGTCGTTCTAAGGACTATAGACCTCTGTCCCTGCCTTGACTTTGATATCCCTTCAAAAGTTGGTCATACCGACCAAACCTATATTCTACTATATATTATACCTTGCTGAAAAATTGTGTTTTATTCTAATCCTTCATTCATTTATGATTCATTATTTGCTGGTCATATTAATTCTGTTCTCACCCTTTTGCTTGCGGTGTCTTTTGTAGATGGCTCGACTTAGACACACTGCACGAAAGTCCGTCATCCCCTTCTTACCCTCCCACCTTGCTGAGCGTCCGCTTCGCCGTCCCGTGGCCGAACAGTCCAGCCACTTGGAGAGACTGTACCACCGCCTGCATGAGGAGCAGGAACGTCGACGACAGGAGCAGCAGGGCTCTTCCTTCTCGCTCCAGCAGGAGATAGAGTCCATGAGGAGCTGCTCCCCTGTGCTTCCCCTAGAGGTGCCCCCTGCACCACCACTGGGCGCCCCAGCCTCTGGAGTAGCCGCTGGAGGAGACCCAGACGACGGAGGTGGCGACGACAGCCCGAGCCACGACACCGACTTCTCTGCTGACCATGAGCCGGAAGGATGGGTTGCTCGACCCATCACTCACGACGCTGCTCGCGGGTGTCACTTCCACGATGCGCTCGACACCCTGCTACGTCGGGCACTTAACCAGCGTACTTGGTCCATCGAGTATCGCTGTGTGGTCTACCAGCATAGTCGCGGGGTCTACCCGGACCGCTGGGAGGCGACCTGCTTGGTGCGCCGCCCGGAGAACAGTCTCCAGGGTGCGGAGGCCTGCTCAGAGCACTATTCTATCTCTGAGCGGGACTCAGCTGAGGCAGCCATGCAAGATGCTGCACGGCGTGCGCTTTCGCACTACTGCTCGGTTCTCGGTGGGGTAGCTGACGGTCTTGACCTGAAGTATTACCCCCGCCGTCCATCTAGCAGCACAGGAGGCGTGATTGTCTCACCTGTCGGTGAGGACAATCCTAGGTTGAGCAGCACAGTCAACCTAGCCGCCGTGCTAAACACGGAGCTGGACCATGCACTAGACGAGCTGAGTAGGGCTCGTGCTGAGATCGCCCTGCTGCGGGCTGAGCGCGTGGAACGTTGTCACCTGGATGATGGTTTCCCCGCTCCTGTCGGGACTCAGCACCCGTACCGCTCACCTCGGCATGGACACCAGCCTTATGGCAATCCCGACTGCAAGACCAAGATAAATCTAGAACCATAGATCGTTAGAGTTGGATCTTGTAATTAATACAAAATATATACGTAGAAGCTACAGTCTTAGCGTTAGTCTCGCTTTTAGTTAGTCTTAGTTAGACAGGGTAGTTTGCTATATCCTGTGCATTTATGTTTGTCATGATGAACTATGTTTGGTTTGGATCTTTGTAATGACTGTCACCAGAGTGTGGGTATCCCCTGCATTTTGGTTTACATATTATGTTAATGGAGTTAGTTATATAGTTGGGAAACCTTTTATTCCACTTTCCTCTTTATCTGAGGAGCTGTGTTGGTCTGTGTTGGAGATCAGTGAAGATGCTCATCTGTTCAGTGCTGTTGAAGAATTCTATACTCTTTTCTTATGCTGCAAGGTTTGCCAGATCAGTTCTGATGTGTGGTTGCATTCTGCAGATGTCAGAGAACAGGCGCAGAGGAGGAAGGCATGCTCAGCAGGAGCGAGCCGCTCCGCAGGATGAGGTGCCCCAGCAGCAGCACCTGCCGCCCCCGCCCCCGATGTCAATCGAGCAAATGTTTTTGATGCAGACTCAGGCAGTTCAAGCCATCTGTCAGACTCTGGCCGCCATTCAGCAGCAGCAGCAGCAGGCTCCACCTCAGCCTCAGATGCCTCAGATGCCCAGAGATAAACGTGCTGAATTCATGAGAGGTCATCCCCCAACATTTGCTCACTCTTCTGACCCCATGGATGCTGAAGACTGGCTGCGCACTATGGAGCAAGAGTTGCATACCGCTCAGCGTGATGACAGGGAGAAAGTCTTGTATGGTCCCCGCCTGTTGAGAGGAGCAGCTCAGTCATGGTGGGAGTCTTATCTCGCCACCCATGCCAACCCTGACGCCATCACCTGGGAAGAGTTCAGAGGTAGCTTTCGTCAGTATCATGTGCCTGCAGGTCTGATGACAGTGAAGAGGGAGGAGTTCTTGGCCCTCAAGCAAGGGTCATCATCTGTCAGTGAGTACCGGGACAGGTTTCTGCAGTTGTCTCGCTATGCTCCTGAAGATGTCAACACCGACGCCAAGCGGCAGTACCGTTTCTTGAGAGGCTTGGTTGACCTCTACACTATCAGCTGATGAATCACACCTTCCCGACATTCCAGCACCTGATTGACAGAGCAATCATGACAGAAAGAAAGCGTAAGGAGATGGAGGATCGTAAGCGCAAGATCAGTGGACCCTAGCCTGGAAGCAGCAGCCGCCCTCGTTTCTCAGGCAATCAACCTCAGCAGTTCAGGCAGAACCAGCGTCCACCTCAGCAGCATCAGCAGTTCCAAAGGCAGTATCCTCAGCATCAGTACCAGAACCGTCAGAGCAATCAGTCAGGAGGTCAGTTTCAGAGGCAGAATCAGCAGGCACCTCGCCTTCCTGCCCCAGCAAGCCAGCAGAACAAACAGGCAGCACCAGCTCAGGTTGGAAACAGAGCATGTTTCCACTGTGGAGAGCAAGGACATTGGGTGATGCAATGCCCGAAGAAGGCAGCCCAGCAGCAGTCAGGCCCCAATGCCCCAGCAAAGCAGAATGTGTCTCAGCCTGGAGCAGGCAATCGCCCTCAGCCGCGCTACAATCATGGAAGACTGAACCACTTGGAGGCTGAAGCAGTTCAGGAGACCCCCGGCATGATAGTAGGTACGTTCCTAGTCGACTCCCATATTGCAGAAGTGTTATTTGATACTGGAGCAACGCATTCTTTCATTACCTCATCATGGGTAGAAGCACATAATCTTCCAATTACTACCATGTCAACCCCCATTCAAATTGACTCAGCCGGTCGTAGAATTCGAGCTGATAGCATATGTTTGAATGTATGTGTGGAAATAAGGGGGATAGCGTTTCCCGTCAACCTTATAGTAATGGGTACTCAGGGAATAGATGTCATCCTAGGGATGAATTGGCTAGATAAGTATTAGACAGTTATCAGTTGTGATAAGAGGACAATCAAGTTAGTGTCCCCACTAGGAGAGGAAGTGGTGACGGAGTTAGTCCCGCCTGAGCCGAAGAGAGGAAGTTGTTATCAGATGGCTGTCGATAGCAGTGAAGCAGACCCAATTGAGAGTATCAAGGTTGTGTCTGAATTTCCAGATGTGTTTCCAAAGGATTTACCGGGTATGCCACCAGAGCGGAAAGTTGAGTTTGCCATAGAGCTTCTTCCTGGAACCGCCCCCATCTTTAAGAGAGCTTACCGAATATCTGGACCAGAGTTGGTTGAGCTTAAGAAGCAGATTGATGAGCTGTCAGAGAAAGGTTACATCCAGCCAAGCACCTCGCCTTGGGCCGCCCCTGTCTTGTTTGTGGAAAAGAAAGATGGCACCAAGAGGATGTGTATCGATTATCGAGCTCTGAATGAGGTCACCATCAAGAACAAGTACCCTTTGCCCAGAATAGAAGATCTGTTCGACCAGTTGAGAGGAGCCAGTGTGTTCTCCAAGATTGATCTGAGGTCAGGTTATCATCAACTCAGGATCCGACCTTCGGACATTCCGAAGATGGCATTCATTACCAAGTATGGGTTATATGAGTTCACAGTGATGTCTTTTGGTTTGACCAATGCACCAGCGTTTTTCATGAATCTGATGAACAGAGTATTCATGGACTATCTCGATAAGTTTGTGGTGGTATTCATTGATGACATTCTGATTTATTCTCAAAGCGAAGAAGAGCATGCAAGTCATTTGAGGATGGTATTGCAGAGATTGCGAGAGCACCAGTTGTATGCAAAGTTGAGCAAATGTGAATTCTGGATCAATGAAGTCTTGTTCTTGGGTCACATAATCAACAAAGAAGGATTGGCTGTGGATCCGAAGAAAGTGGCAGACATTCTGAACTGGAAAGCGCCAACAGATGCTCGAGGAATCAAGAGCTTCATTGGAATGGTCGGATATTATCGGCGATTCATTGAAGGGTTTTCGAAGATTGCAAAACCAATGACAGCGTTGCTAGGCAACAAGGTTCAGTTCAAGTGGACCCAGAGATGTCAAGAGGCCTTTGAAGCGCTGAAAGAGAAGTTGACAACAGCGCCTGTCTTAGTCTTGCCTGATGTGCACAAGCCCTTCTTGGTATATTGTGATGCTTGTTACACAGGTTTGGGATGTGTGTTGATGCAAGAGGGAAGAGTTGTGGCTTACTCGTCCCGACAGTTAAAGGTTCATGAGAAGAATTACCCAATCCATGATCTAGAGTTGGCAGCAGTGGTTCATGCACTGAAGACATGGAGGCACTATCTGTATGGACAAGAATTGCGATGTTTACACAGACCACAAGAGTCTAAAGTACATATTCACTCAGTCAGAGTTGAATATGAGGCAGCGAAGATGGTTAGAGTTGATCAAAGATTATGAGTTGGAGATTCATTACCATCCGGGCAAAGCGAATGTAGTGGCAGATGCTTTGAGCAGGAAGAGCCAAGTCAATCTGATGGTCGCTCGTCCGATGCCTTATGAGTTGGCCAAGGAGTTTAACAGGTTGAGTCTCGGGTTTCTAAACAATTCGCGAGGAGTCACAGTTGAGTTGGAACCTACCCTGGAGCGGGAAATCAAAGAAACACAGAAGAATGATGAGAAGATCAGTGAGATCCGGTGACTGATTCTAGAAGGCAAAGGCAAAGATTTTCGAGAAGATGCAGTAGGCGTGATATGGTTCAATGACCGCTTGTGTGTTCCTAATGTCCAGTCTATTCGGGAGTTGATTCTCAAGGAAGCTCATGAGACTGCTTACTCGATTCACCCTGGCAGTGAGAAGATGTATCAGGATCTGAAGAAGAAATTCTGGTGGTACGGAATGAAGAGGGAAATCGCAGAGTATGTGGCTATGTGCGATAGTTGTCGAAGAATTAAGGCAGAGCACCAGAGACCTGCTGGATTGTTGCAACCGTTGCAGATCCCTCAGTGGAAATGGGGATGAAATCGGCATGGATTTCATAGTCGGATTGCCTCGCACTCGAGCCAGCTATGATTCCATTTGGGTAGTGGTGGACCGTTTGACCAAGTCAGCCCACTTCATACCTGTCAAGACCAACTACAGCAATGCAGTATTGGCAGAGCTGTACATGTCTCGGATCGTTTGTCTTCATGGTGTACCAAAGAAGATTGTGTCAGACAGAGGAACGCAGTTCACCTCTCATTTCTGGCAGCAGTTGCATGAAGCCTTGGGCACGCATCTGAATTTCAGTTCAGCTTATCATCCGCAGACAGATGGTCAAACCGAAAGAACCAATCAAATTCTTGAAGACATGTTGAGAGCCTATGCGTTGCAAGATCAGTCCGGATGGGACAAGAGATTGCCTTATGCAGAGTTTTCCTATAACAACAGTTATCAGGCCAGTTTGAAGATGTCACCATTTCAGGCACTCTATGGAAGGAGTTGTAGAACTCCGTTGCAATGGGATCAGCCTGGGGAAAAGCAGGTGTTTGGGCCAGACATTCTGCTCGAAGCTGAAGAGAACATCAAGATGGTCCAAGAGAATCTGAAGATAGCGCAATCGAGGCAGCGAAGCTATGCAGACACAAGAAGAAGAGAGCTGAGTTTCGAAGTCGGAGACTTTGTCTATCTGAAAGTGTCACCGATCAGAGGAGTCAGAAGGTTCGGAGTCAAAGGCAAGCTAGCACCCCGCTACATTGGTCCGTACCAAATTCTCTCAAGGCGTGGAGAAGTGGCCTATCAGCTCAGTTTGCCAGAAAATTTGTCCATTGTGCATGATGTTTTTCATGTGTCTCAGTTGAAGAAGTGCTTGCGTGTGCCAGAAGAGCAGTTGCCAGTGGAAGGTCTTGAAGTCCAGGAGGACTTGACCTACGTTGAGAAGCCAGTGCAAATCCTTGAGGTTGCGGACCGAGTCACCCGGAGGAAGACCATCAGAATGTGCAAAGTCAGATGGAATCACCACTCTAAGGAAGAAGCAACCTGGGAGCGTGAAGATGATCTGATGGCTAAATACCCCGAGCTCTTTGCTAGCCAACCCTGAATCTCGAGGGCGAGATTCTTTTAAGGGGGATAGGTTTGTAACGCCCTGAATTTGGGGGTAGAATTTTTTCTTCTTTTCTCTCATCAAATTCGGGCGTTACTCTCTTTTCTCTTTCCTGTTTCGCTCCTTCCTCCCAATTTCAAACCCGTATAGTGACGGTGTCCGTGTCATGTATAAACCAAAACCTAAGTGTCATGGGTGTTGCATCATGCTGAGGCGCATTTCTTTGTCTGATATCGCGTGTCCGTCTCGCTCTGTCTCGGTTTTCGGTTCGCGATTGGAGCCCGTGTCATGCGTCTCGGTTTGGGTTGTGCGCGTCGTGGGTTTCGATCCGCGAAGTGGCCCGGCCCAGCCCGGACCGGTCCGGCCCTGCGCGCCCCTGGCGCCCACACCCCCCCCCATGCGCCCCCCTCTTCTCTCTCTCCCATCTGGATCTCCCGCGCAACAACTTCCCTCTCCCTCTTCCACCTCTCTCTCTCCCCGTGGTGCCCTAGGAATTGGAGATGGCGATCACCGGAATTTGGACCCCGAGGTGAGCTCCCCTCCCCTCCTCCTCTCTCTCTCCCTCTCCCTCCTCTTCTTCCTCCCCCGCGCGCGCCCTCCCTTTCCCCTGCTCGCGCGCGCCCCTGCCCTTCCCCGCTCGCCGGCGGCGCGGCCCGCCCCGCCCCTCCCCTGCGCGCGGCGGCGCTCGCCCGCCCCGGCCTCCCCCCACGGCGGCGCTCGCCCCCCCTCCTCCCCGTCCGGCGGCGACCCCCGCCCCACCCCGGCCCTCGGCGCGGCGGCCCCCGCCCCTGCCCACGCGGCGGCACCCGGCCCCGCCCCCTGCTCGCCCGGCGCGGCCCCTGCGCATGCGCGCAGCCCCGGCGCGGCTCGCCTGCGGCCTTGGCGCGGCGGCGCGGTTCGCCCGCCCGTGGCCCGGCGCGGCTCGCCTGTGGCCCGGCGCGGCTCGCCCGCGGCCTTCGGCCCCTGCGCGCGGCATCCCGGCCCCGTCGCGGCTCGCGTGGCCTTGTTGGCCCCTAGCGTGTTCCCGCGCGCGCAAAACCCACGCGTGCGGTGATTTTTTCGGTTGTAGTTAATTCTCAAACTCCGTTAGTTAACGTGCTGCGTCGCGCGCTTCGTCGCGCGACGAATTTGTCTAATTTCAGATTCTATTAATGTGCTGCGTCACGCGCTTCGTCGCGCGACGATTCTTTTAGTTTATATTTATTAAAGTGTTGTGTCGCGCGCTTCGTCGCGCGACGATCTATTTTAATTTTAGGTTGTTTAAGGTGCGACGTCACGCGTCCAGACGCGCCACGTTCCACTTTAAACTCAGCTCTGTTGACGTATGTCGTCGTGCGCTTCGTCGCGCGATGCTTAACGTCTCTTCATAATTAATGCAAAGCGTCTCGTTGTGCGCTCGGTCACGCGATGAGTCATTGATTTCTTAATTCGATTTAAGGTGCTATGTCGTGCGTCTCGCCGCGCGACAGTCCTTTTAATTATATTCATCTGCTTATAATGATTAAACATGAAACATGACTTTACTTTATGCTGAGCGTAGAGTCCAAATTAATTCTCTTCTATTAAGTGAGTGGTTAATTCATAATGATGTAACATGATCGTTTCTCGACTATTTGTTTCTCTTTCCCTCTTAACCGTAATTGCGAGCCCGCGTGGGACGTCTGTTTACTTACTGCGTTCTATTGTATGGTGTACTGTTCTTTTGTATTAAATATGTGGATGTATGTATGTTTGCGCTCGCATAGAGAACGATCCGGTCGAAGAGCCCGAGGAACTCGCAGGAGAAGCCCCTGAGCAGCAGTCGGTTGGTGGAGGCAAGTGTCCTTTGACCTATCTCTGTCCTATTCATTCTTTAATTCACCTCCCGCATTACACATTTATACCTAAGGATTGACTAGCTTTTGTTATCCATGTCCTTGTTTACCTATTTGGGTTGGATTATTATTGTTTAGCTTTATGCTATTGCTCAACTATAATCAATGAACATGATGAGATTATCTATGATACGCTATTTTTCCCTCTTCTTATTATGATGTTATACTTGTGGCCTTTAAGGGGGCTCGAGCGGTTTCTCGAGTGCCTCTACGTAAGGACCTGTTCTATGGATGACCGCTCGGGAAAACAGTGCAACCATGAGGGTGGAATGGGATGCCCTTAGCTGAATAATTAGAGGAACCGGGGTGTAGTTCGCTTAGCCGTCGTGCCGTCAATGGGGCTCGGTGTATGCGGCTCGCTCTGCCAAGGTTGATTTGTCCCTTGGGGAGGAGTGCGGTACATTTAGGAAACCTAACGGGCGGCTACAGCCTCGGGGAATCTTTATAAAGGCTACGTAGTGATGCCCTGCTGGACCACCTAGGTAGTGGTCAATGGGGAGTAGCTCTCTCCGGGCAGAAAGGGAATCACGGCTTGTGGGTAAAGTGCACAACCTCTGCAGAGTGTTTGAAAACTGATATATCAGCCGTGCTCGCGGTTATGAGCGGCCAAGGGAGCTCCAGTGATTAGTGGTACTTGATCAGATACATTATGGTATAGGTGGCTATGAGATCGATGGTTCTGGTTATGATTATGGTGCTGGTAAGTGGTATTCTTTCCGTTTGGAAAGGGTACATCGGGCTAATAACTTGGGTTAATGCTAAAACCTTGCTTTCTATTAGTAAATAATAATCTGACCAACTAAAAGCAACTGCTTGACTTATCCCCACATAAAGCTAGTCCACTACAGCCAAACAGGATACTTGCTGAGTATGTTGATGTGTACTCACCCTTGCTCTACACACCAAACCCCTCCATCCCCAGGTTGTCAGCATTGCAACCACTGCTCGGGAGAAGATGAAGCTGTGGAAGGAGACTTCCAGGAGTTCCAAGACTACGACGAGTTCTAGGTGTGGGTTAGCGGCAACCCCCAGTCGGCTGCCTGTGAAGGCCGCGATTATCTACGTTTCTTTTCCGCACTTTGATTTATTGTAAGGACCATATGGACGTCTCAGACGTATGATGTAATCGACTATTATTTCCCTTTTAATACTATTTAAGCACTGTGTGATGATGTCCATATTATGTAACTGCTGTGTACGTGAATTACTGATCCTGGCACGTACATGGTTCGCATTCGGTTTGCCTTCTGAAACCGGGTGTGACACTTGGCTGTCGAATTGCTTGCCGTTGTCGACTGTGAGTTCCGACGGGACTCCGAAGCGGCAAACAATATTTTGCCAGAAGAATTTCTGGGTCGTCTTTGATGTTATCGTGGATACAGCCCTCGCCTCAATGTATTTGGTAAAATATTCAACGACGACGAAGGTGAACTTGAGATTCCCCTGAGCCGTGGGCAGGGGCACGACAATGTCCAGGCCCCAGCGCTGAAGAGGCCACGTGTGGGCAATTAGCTTCGTGAATTGCGAAGGGCTTCCCGAGCGTGGAGAAAATTTCTGGCAGGCTTCGCAGGACCTTGTGACCCGATTTGCGGCGCAAATCATGGCGGTCCAGTAGAAACCTTGACGAATCACTTTTGCAGCTAGGGCCCTATGCCCTGCGTGAGAGCCGCAAGTCCCGCTGTGGACTTCACGCAGAATTTGGATGCCTTCGGTCTCGGTGACACACTTAAGCATCGGTTGACTGACCCCCTTCTTGTAAAGTTGGTCTTCGATCAGTGCGAAGTCCCGGCTTCGGTGTTTGAGGCGCTTGGCCTCATTGATGTCGGTTGGATGATAGTACCCCTGCAAGAACAGGGTTATTGGTGCCCGCCAGTCTTTGGTCATGATGAGGTTGACTATGCGGTGACCCTCGCTATCATTGGTTATTTGGAGCCCCTCTGGGCTGCGGACGACTGTCGTGCCGATAACGTGGTAGAATACGTCAGAGGGCAGGGCCTCGCCCCTGGCGGCTGCCTTGGCCAATGCATCGGCCTCCTCATTCTTGGCTCGGTCCACGTGCTGCAACGTAAAACCCTTGAATTGTCTTTCGAGGCCGCGGATGGCCGCGAGGTACTGCATGAGTGCGGGGTCCTTCGCTGCATAGTCTTTCTCGACCTGGCCGGCGACTACCTTGGAGTCTGTTCTGATGATGCAGGTGGTGACACCGAGTGCCCTTAGCTTGCGAAGGCCGAGGATGACAGCCTCGTATTCTGCTATGTTGTTGGTGCACCTGTCATACTCCAAAGCGAAGCTGAGGCGTGCTGTGTATCTATGCTTGACCCTGGTGGGTGAAGTAATGACCGCAGCGGCGCCTGCCCCCGCATGGCACCATGCGCCATCGCAATGAATTGTCCACACTTTCTCTGTGGACGGGTCCGGCTGTGTTATTGGCCCAGTCCAGTCGACGACGAAGTCTGCCAGGACTTGTGACTTGATGGCTGTCCTGGGTTCAAATGTGATGTGGTAGCCAGAGAGTTCGGCTGCCCACTTAGCAATCCGTACTGATACCTCTGGATTTCTAAATAATTCACCGAGTCCTCTATCTGAGGTGACCCGGACCTTGAATGCCTCGAAATAATGGTGCAACTTGCGCGAGGCCATCACGACTGCATAGGCGATCTTTTCCAGTTCCGTCATATTACATTTCGATGTTGTGAGCACTTCAGAGACGTAATAAACTGGACATTGCCTGATCGTGCCCTCTCTAGTCTGCTCTTGAACCAGTGCTGCGCTGACCGCGTGTGGCGAAGCCGCGACATAGAGCAATAGGGGTAGCGAGGGGTCGGGGCTTGTAAGAATCGCCAATTCCGACAGGTACTGCTTCAATGAAGCGAAGGCCGCCGCCTGCTCTGGTCCCCATGCGAAGTCTTTTGCGCTGCGTAATGTTTTGAGGAAAGGGAGACTTCGCTCTGCGGACTTGGAGATGAATCTGTTGAGGGCGGCCAACCTGCCTGTCAGTCGTTGTACTTCTCTGGCAGACTACGGGGGGGACATGTTGATGATAGCCTGGATCTTGGTTGGATTGGCCTCAATTCCGCGGTGTGACACCAGGTAGCCCAAGATTTTCCCCTGGCGAACGCCGAAGACGCAGTTTTCGGGGTTCAGGCGAAGGCGTGCGTCCCGCATGTTCGCAAACGTTTCGAGGAGGTCAGCCAGGTGGTCTTCCTTGTTTCTGCTGGCAACGACGATGTCGTCCACATATGTGAATATATTTCTGCCGACTTGGCTCTCGAGCACCGTTTTGGTGAGTCGGGAGAAAATGGACCCGGCGTTCTTAAGTCCCTCCGGCATTCTGATGAAGTAGTACGTGCCGAAGGGTGTTATGAAGCTGGTGCTTGCCTTGTCCTCCTCCTTCATATATATTTGGTGGTAGCCGAAGAAGCAATCAAGGAGTGACATGACTTCGCACTCGGCCGCACTATCGACGATTTTGTCGATCTAAGGCAGCGGGAAGTTGTCCTTGGGGCAGGCCTTGTTAAGACTGGTGAAATCGATGCACATCCGCCATTTGCCGCTCTTCTTCTGCACCATCACTACGTTGGCGAGCCATGTGGGGTAGGCGATTGGCTCGATGAATTTGGCCTCGAGCAGGCGATGCACCTCGGCCTTGGCGGCTTCCGTCTTCTCGTCAGACATCATGCGGAGCCGCTGTTTCTTCGGCCTCACCGAAGGGTCGATTCCTAAGCTGTGCTCGATGATGGAGCAACTGACTCTGACCAGGTCGAGGGCGAACCAGGCGAAGACGTCTTTATTCTTGGACAGACAGCAGAGGAGTCTCTCCTCATCATGTGAAGTGAGGTCTTCGCTGATGGTAACCGTCTACTTGGGCGTTGCCTGGTCGAGGGGGACAGTCTTGGTCCCGTCGTTGCTCTCCAGCTGTGCTTTTTCATGTTCTTTGGCGGTTGGACTAGCAGACCCGGGGACCTCGCGCTGGGCCGTGAGGCAGTGTACGTTTCTTTGTCCGGGGACGAAGTCTCTTTCTATGTTACGCGCAACCTGCTGGTTGCCGTAGACTGTGATGGCGCCTTGCGGACCTGGGATCTTCATGCACAGGTAAAGTCTGTGGATAGCTGCCTCAAACTTGTTGATGGAGCCCCGGCCCATTATGGCGTTGTACGGGTACACCATGTCGACAATGTCGAACGTGACTTGCTCACTTCGGGCATTGGTGAGAGCACCTAGAGGGGGGGTGAATAGGTGATCCTGTAACACTTCAAAAACTTAAGCCACAAAACTTGGTTAATTGTTAGCACAATAATTGCCAAGTGGCTAAAGAGGAATTCTCAACAAAACACAATAACCAACAAAGATCAATCACAGAGATGGCACGGTGGTTATCCCGTGGTTCGGCCAAGACCAACGCTTGCCTACTCCACGTTGTGGCGTCCCAACGGACGAGGGTTGCAATCAACCCCTCTCAAGCGGTCCAAAGACCCACTTGAATACCACGGTGTTTTGTTTGCTTTACTCAATCCCGTTTGCGAGGAATCTCCACAAATTTGGAGCCTCTCGCCCTTACACTTGAAATTCACAAAGAACACGGAGCAAGGGAGGGATTAGCAACGCACTCAAGACAAGAAATCACAGCAACACCACGCACACAAGTCGCAACGAGAGCTCACAACACAACTCAATGAGTTCACCACTCAACTAGAGCTCTAATCGCTATTGCAAAGAATCAAAGGCGCGGAATCGATGTCTTGGTGCTTAGGAATGCTTAGGAGATGCTTGGTGTACTCCTCCATGCGCCTAGGGGCCCCTTTTATAGCCCCAAGGCAGCTAGGAGCCGTTGAGAGCAATCTTGGAAGGCTGATCTTGCCTTCTGTCGACTGGCGCACCGGACAGTCCGGTGCACACCGGACATGTCCGGTGCCCGATTTCTTTCCATAAACAGCGCAGTCGACCATTGGCAGCCTGGGAGCCGTTGGTGCACTTGACATGTCCGGTGCACACCGGACAGTCCGGTGCCTTCTTCTAGCCGTTGGCTCGGCCACGTGTCCCGCGCAGATTGCGCGGCCGACCGTTGGCCCGGCCGACCGTTGGCTCACCGGACAGTCCGGTGCACACCGGACAGTCCGGTGAATTTTAGCCGTACGTCGTTGATGGTTTCCCGAGAGCGACGAGTTCGCCTGTGAGCGGCCCACCGGACAGTCCGATGCACACCGGACAGTCCGGTGAATTTTAGCCGTACACCGCCGTCGAAGTCCTGAGAGCAGCCACTTTGCCCAAGCCAGCATGGCACACTGGACACTGTCCGGTGCACCACCGGACAGTCCGGTGCACCCAGACTGGCCAGACTTTGGCTGCTCGAGCCATCTCTTCTCCAACTCGATTTTTTCTGTTTCCAGCACTTAGACACAATACATTAGTCCATAAAACAATGTACTAAGTCTGAGAAACATACCTTTATCCTTGATTTGTACTTTGTCCACCATTTTACAATTAGGCACCTGTGTTGGGCACTAAATCACCAAAATACTTAGAAATGGCCCAAGGGCACATTTCCCTTTCAATCTCCCCCTTTTTGGTGATTTATGCCAACACAACATAAAGCAAGTAGAACAAGTACAAAATCAATTCAACTAAGAACTCAAAATTGTTTTGATTCAAATTTGACATATATGGATCACTCTATGCCACCACTTGGTTTGTTTTTGCAAATCAAACTCAAATTCCTATCTCTAAGTCAAAACCACTTGTAGAGACATAAAGAGAGGTTTTTCAAAGAAATTTGATCAAGGATTTCAAAAACTCCCCCTTTTTCCCACAATCAACACTTCTCCCCATAAGAGGCCAACTTTTGACATAAGAGACAATAAAAGAGTTTTGACAAACCAAAAACTCTAATCTATTATTTTCAAAATTTCTCAAGTGGTAGCTGATCCATCTATTGCTTTGGTCTTTATTTTCTCCCCCTTTGGCATCAAGCACCAAAATGGGATCAATCTTGGCCCCTTTAACCCCATTGCCTCACCAAAATCTTCAAATAAGAACACAAAGGCAATAAGAGTATAAAGATGAACTTGGAAAAGTTACTCTTTTCATCGGAGTGCAGTGGAAGTCTTGCATGGTCCAAGTCCACCTTTTCCCTTTCAATTTTCCTTGAAGACTAAAACAACCAAACTCAAGTACATGGTTAGTCTCAAAGGGTCAAGTTGTAGCACAGCTCCCCCTAAATATGTGCATTACTTGCAAACAGGACTTGTGAGATCCAGGGAGTGTTTGTACAACTTGAGCACCACAATAAGCAACAAAATGCAGAATGAACATGATCAAAGGCATAAACACATGTATGCTACATTTCAATCCAAGTTCCGCGAATCTAAGATATTGAGCTCACTACGCAGCCTGCAAAAGGTCTTCTCATCTAGAGGATAGGTAAAGATATCGGCTAGCTGGTTCTCGGTGCTAACATGAAACACTTCGATATCTCCCTTTTGCTGGTGGTCTCTCAAAAAGTGATGCCGGATGTCAATGTGCTTTGTGCGGCTGTGCTCAACAGGATTTTCCGCTATTCGGATAGCACTCTCATTGTCACATAGGAGTGGGACTTTGCTCAGATTGTAGCCAAAGTCCCGGAGGGTTTGCCTCATCCAAAGCAGTTGCGCGCAGCACTGTCCTGCGGCAACGTACTCGGCCTCAGCGGTGGATAGGGCAACGGAGGTTTGTTTCTTAGAGTTCCATGACACCAGGGACCTTCCTAAGAATTGGCATGTCCCTGATGTACTCTTCCTATCGACCTTACATCCAGCATAGTCGGAATCTGAGTACCCAATCAAGTCAAAGTTAGACCCCTTTGGATACCAGATCCCGAAGCAAGGCGTAGCAACTAAATATCAAAGAATTCGCTTCACAGCCACTAAGTGACACTCCTTAGGATCGGATTGAAATCTAGCACACATGCATACGCTAAGCATAATATCCGGTCTACTAGCACATAAATAAAGCAAAGAACCTATCATGGACCGGTATGCTTTTTGATCAACGGACTTACCACCTTTGTTGAGGTTGGTGTGTCCGTCGGTTCCCATCGGTGTCTTTGCGGGCTTGGCGTCCTTCATCCCAAACCTCTTTAGCAAATCTTGCGTGTACTTCGTTTGGGAGATAAAGGTGCCGTCCTTGAGTTGCTTCACTTGGAACCCAAGGAAGTAGTTCAACTCGCCCATCATTGACATCTCGAATTTCTGCGTCATTACCCTGCTAAACTCTTCACACGACTTTTGATTAGTAGAACCAAATATTATGTCATCGACATAAATTTGGCATACAAAAAGATCACCATCGCAAGTCTTAGTAAAAAGAGTTGGATCGGCTTTCCCAACCTTGAAAGCATTAGCAATTAAAAAGTCTCTAAGGCATTCATACCATGCTCTTGGGGCTTGCTTAAGTCCATAGAGCGCCTTAGAGAGCTTACACACATGGTCGGGGTACCGTTCATCCTCGAAGCCAGGGGGTTGCTCTACGTACACCTCCTCCTTGATCGGCCCGTTGAGGAAGACGCTCTTCACATCCATTTGGTACAACCTGAAAGAATAGTGAGCGGCATATGCTAGCAAGATACGAATTGATTCTAGCCTAGCCACAGGAGCGAATGTCTCCTCAAAGTCCAAACCTGCGACTTGGGCATAACCTTTTGCCACAAGCCGAGCCTTGTTCCTTGTCACCACCCCGTGCTCGTCCTGTTTGTTGCGGAACACCCACTTGGTTCCCACAACATTTTGCTTGGGGCGAGGCACTAGTGTCCAAACTTCATTGCGCTTGAAATTGTTGAGTTCCTCCTGCATGGCCAACACCCAGTCTGGATCTAGCAAGGCCTCTTCTACCCTGAAAGGCTCAATAGAAGAGACAAAAGAGTAATGCTCACAAAAATTTACTAATCTTGAACGAGTAGTTACTCCCTTGCTAATATCACCCAATATCTGGTCGACGGGATGATCCCTTTGAATCGTCGCTCGAACATGGGTTGGAGGTGCCTGAGGTGCTTCTTCCTCTTCAACTTGAACATCCTGTGCTCCCCCTTGATCATGCGCCTCCACTTGAGGTACCTGTTCGTCATCTTGGGTTGGGGGATGCACCATAGTTGAGGAAGACGGTTGATCTTGCTCCAAATGTTCCTGAGGCCGTACATCTCCAATCGCCATGCTGTGTATCGCGGCCGTTGGAACGTCTTCTTCATCTACATCATCAAGATCAACAACTTGCTCTCTTGGAGAGCCATTAGTCTCATCAAATACAACATCGCTAGAGACTTCAACCAAACCCGATGATTTGTTGAAGACCCTATACGCCTTTGTATTTGAATCATAACCTAATAAAAACCCTTCTACGGCTTTGGGAGCAAATTTTGAATTCCTACCCTTCTTCACTAGAATGTAGCATTTACTCCCAAATACACGAAAGTACGATACATTGGGTTTGTTACCAGTTAGCAGCTCATATGAAGTCTTCTTGAGGAGGCGGTGAAGGTAGACCCTGTTGATGGCGTGGCAAGCCGTGTTCACGGCTTCCGACCAAAAGCACTCGGGGGTCTTGAACTCTCCAAGCATAGTCCTCGTCATATCTATGAGCGTCCTATTCTTCCTCTCTACCACACCATTTTGCTGAGGTGTGTAGGGAGCGGAGAACTCGTGCTTGATCCCCTCCTCCTCAAGGAACTCCTCCACTTGAAGATTCTTGAATTCGGACCCGTTGTCGCTCCTTATCTTCTTCACCTTGAGCTCAAACTCATTTTGAGCTCTCCTTAGGAAGCGCTTGAGGGTCCCTTGGGTTTCAGACTTATCCTGCAAAAAGAACACCCAAGTGAAGCGGGAAAAGTCATCAACAATAACTAGACCATACTTACTTCCTCCTATGCTCAGATAGGCGACGGGTCCGAAGAGATCCATATGCAGCAGCTCCAGAGGTCTTGATGTGGTCATCACATTCTTGCTGTGATGTGCTCCTCCCACTTGTTTACCTGCTTGACAAGCTGCACAAGGTCTATCTTTTTCGAAATGAACATTGGTTAGACCTATCACGTATTCTCCCTTTAGAAGCTTGTGGAGGTTCTTCATCCCCACATGTGCTAAGCGGCGATGCCACAACCAGCCCATGCAAGTCTTAGCCATTAAGCATGCATCTAGACCGGCCTCTTCTTTTGCAAAATCAACTAAGTAAAGTTTGCCGTCTAGTACACCCTTAAAAGCTAGTGAACCATCACATCTTCTAAAGACAGACACATCTACATTTGTAAATAAACAGTTATATCCCATATTACATAATTGACTAACAGATAGTAAATTATATCCAAGACTCTCCACTAAAAACACATTAGAGATAGAATGCTCATTTGATATTGCAATCTTGCCTAAACCTTTCACCTTGCCTTGGTTCCCATCACCAAATATGATTGAATCTTGGGAATCCTTATTCTTGACGTAGGAGGTGAACATCTTCTTCTCCCCCGTCATATGGTTTGTGCATCCGCTGTCGATAATCCAGCTTGAACCCCCGGATGCATAAACCTGCAAGGCAAATTTAGGCTTGGGTCTTAGGTACCCAACTCTTGTTGGGTCCTACAAGGTTAGTCACAATTTCCTTAGGGACCCAAATGCAAGTTTTATCGCCCTTGCATTTTGCCCCTAATTTCCTAGCAACTATCTTCCTATCCTTTCTACAAATAGCAAAGGAAGCATTCAAAGCATGATAAATTGTAGAGGGACCATTCATAACTTTCCTAGGAGCATGAGCAAAATTCTTTCTAGGCACATGATGAGTATTTTTCCTAGGCATATCTCTACAGTGTATATAGGAAGAACTAGAAGCATACATAGCATAAGAATCATAGGCATGTGAATCAAAAGTATTACAACTCCTATGGGACTGTCTTCTATTATTGTACATAAAAGCATGGTTCCTTTTAGTACTGCTTGCCATAGGGGCCTTCCCTTTCTCCTTGGCGGAGATGGGAGCCTTATGGCTTGTTAAGTCCTTGGCTTCCCTCTTGAAGCCAAGTCCATCCTTAATTGAGGGGTGTCTACCAATCGTGTAGGCATCCCTTGCAAATTTTAGCTTATCGAAATCACTTTTGCTAGTCTTAAGTTGGGAATTAAGACTAGCTACTTCATCATTTAATTTTACAATAGAAGCTATGTGTTCACTACAAGCATCAATGTCAAAATCTTTACATCTATTGCAAATAACAACATTTTCTATACAAGTTGTTGATTTCCTAGCTATTTCTATCTTAGCATTCAAATTATCATTAATGCTCCTTAAGCTAGAAATTGTCTCATGGCAAGAAGATAATTCACAAGAAAGCATTTCATTTCTTTTAACTTCTAGAGCATGAGATTTTTGTGCTTCTATAAATTTGTCATGTTCTTCATACAACAAATCTTCTTGTTTTTCTAGAAGCCTATTCTTATCATTCAAGGCATCAATCAATTCATTAATTTTGTCTACCTTGGTTCTATCTAGGCCCTTAAATAGACATGAATAATCTATTTCATCCTCATCACTAGATTCGTCCTTGCTTGAAGAAGCATAAGTAGTGTCTCGAGTACATACCTTCTTCTCCCTTGCCATAAGGCATGTGTGACGCTCGTTGGGGAAGAGGGAGGACTTGTTGAAGGCGGTGGCGGCGAGTCCTTCATTGTCGGAGTCGGACGAGGAGCAATCCGAATCCCACTCCTTGCCAAGATGAGCCTCGCCCTTTGCCTTCTTATAGTTCTTCTTTTTCTCCCTCTTGTTCCCTTGATCCTGATCACTATCATTGTCGGGAGAGTTAGCAATAAAATGACCAAGCTTACCGCATTTGAAGCATGAGCGCTTCCCCTTGGCTTTGGTCTTGCTTGGCTGTCCCTTGCGACCCTTGAGCGCCGTCTTGAATCTTTTGATGATGAGGGCCATCTCTTCATCATTAAGTCCGACCGCCTCAATCTGTGCCACCTTGCTAGGTAGCGCCTCCTTGCTTCTTGTTGCCTTGAGAGCAAGGGGTTGCGGCTCGTTGATCGGACCATTCAAAGCGTCGTCCACGTACCTCGCCTCCTTGATCATCATTCGCCCGCTAACGAATTTTCCGAGGACTTCTTCGGGCGACATTTTGGTGTACCTGGGATTCTCACGAATATTATTCACCAAATGAGGATCAAGAACGGTAAAGGACCTTAGCATCAGTCGGACGACGTCGTGGTCCGTCCATCGCGTGCTTCCGTAGCTCCTTATTTTGTTGATAAGGGTCTTGAGCCGGTTGTATGTTTGAGTTGGCTCCTCGCCCCTTATCATCGCGAACCTTCCAAGCTTGCCCTCCACCAACTCCATTTTGGTGAGCAAGGTGACGTTGTTCCCCTCATGAGAAATCTTGAGGGTGTCCCATATTTGCTTGGCGTTATCCAAGCCGCTCACTTTGTGGTATTCATCCCTGCACAAGGAAGCTAGAAGAACAGTAGCAGCTTGTGCATTCTTATGTATTTGCTCATTAATGAACATGGGACTATCCGAACTATCAAAGTGCATTCCACTCTCTACAATCTCCCATATACTAGGATGGAGAGAGAATAGGTGACTACGCATTTTGTGGCTCCAAAATCCGTAGTCCTCCCCATCAAAGTGTGGGGGCTTGCCAAGTGGAATGGAGAGCAAATGTGAATTTGAACTTTGCGGAATACGAGAGTAGTCAAAAGAAAAGTTCGAATTAACCGGTTTCCTTCTCTCGTAGTCGTTGTGGTCGTCGTCCTTTTGGGAAGAAGTAGACTCATCGCTGTCGTTGTAATAGACGATCTCCTTGATGCGCCTCGTCTTCTTCTTCTTCCCTTCCTTCCGTCTATGGCCCGAGCCGGAGTCGATAGGCTTGTCGTCCTTCGGCTCGTTGACGAAGGATTCCTTCTCTTTGTCGTTGATCACGATACCCTTCCCCTTAGGATCCATCTCTTCGGGCGGTTAGTCCCTTTGTGAAGAGAACGGCTCTGATACCAATTGAGAGCACCTAGAGGGGGTGAATAGGTGATCCTGTAACACTTCAAAAACTTAAGCCACAAAACTTGGTTAATTGTTAGCACAATAATTGCCAAGTGGCTAAAGAGGAATCCTCAACAAAACACAATAACCAACAAAGATCAATCACAGAGATGGCATGGTAGTTATCCCGTGGTTCGGCCAAGACCAACGCTTGCCTACTCCACGTTGTGGCGTCCCAACGGACGAGGGTTGCAATCAACCCCTCTCAAGCGGTCCAAAGACCCACTTGAATACCACGGTGTTTTGTTTGCTTTACTCAATCCCGTTTGCGAGGAATCTCCACAAATTTGGAGCCTCTTGCCCTTACACTTGAAATTCACAAAGAACACGGAGCAAGGGAGGGATTAGCAACGCACTCAAGACAAGAAATCACAGCAACGCCACGCACACAAGTCGCAACGAGAGCTCACAACACAACTCAATGAGTTCACCACTCAACTAGAGCTCTAATCGCTATTGCAAAGAATCAAAGGCGCGGAATCGATGTCTTGGTGCTTAGGAATGCTTAGGAGATGCTTGGTGTACTCCTCCATGCGCCTAGGGGCCCCTTTTATAGCCCCAAGGCAGCTAGGAGCCGTTGAGAGCAATCTTGGAAGGCTGATCTTGCCTTCTGTTGACTAGCGCACCGGACAGTCCGGTGCACACCGGACATGTCCGGTGCCCGATTTCTTTCCATAAACAGCGTAGTCGACCGTTGGCAGCCTGGGAGCCGTTGGTGCACTTGACATGTCCGGTGCACACCGGACAGTCCGGTGCCTTCTTCTAGCCGTTGGCTCGGCCACGTGTCCCACGCAGATTGCGCGGCCAACCGTTGGCCCGGCCGACCGTTGGCTCACCGGACAGTCCGGTGCACACCGGACAGTCCGGTGAATTTTAGTCGTACGTCGTTGATGGTTTCCCGAGAGCGACGAGTTCGCCTGTGAGCGGCCCACTGGACAGTCCGGTGCACACCGGACAGTCCGGTGAATTTTAGCCGTACACCGCCGTCGAAGTCCCGAGAGCAGCCACTTTGCCTAAGCCAGCCTGGCACACCGGACACTGTCCGGTGCACCACCGGACAGTCCGGTGCACCCAGACTGGGCAGACTTTGGCTGCTCGAGCCATCTCTTCTCCAACTCGATTTTTTCTGTTTCCAGCACTTAGACACAATACATTAGTCCATAAAACAATGTACTAAGTCTGAGAAACATACCTTTATCCTTGATTTGTACTTTGTCCACCATTTTACAATTAGTCACATGTGTTGGGCACTAAATCACCAAAATACTTAGAAATGGCCCAAGGGCACATTTCCCTTTCAATTGGGTGCTACACCGAAGGAGAGAGGTAACTCTATTTTGCCGACGGGAAAGGTGCCCTTGCCGCCGAAGCCGTACAGGGGGTTGTCCGATGGCTTGAGCAGGCTGTGGCTTATGCCCATGCGATCGAAAGCATGGAGGAAGATGATATCCGCCTGGCTGCCATTGTCGACTAAGACTTTGTGCAAGTCCCAGCCTGCCACACTGCAGTTGATGACCATGGCATCGATGTGGGAAGCGCTGCGCAGATCGACATCTCGGGCGTCGAAGGTCAATGGCACATGGGACCACTTTGTCTGCACGACCGGACTGGTGATGGCGACGTGGTTGATGCTGCGGTAATGGTCCCTCTTCTGCCGCTTTGTGTCGAAGTCGGCGCTAGACCCCCTAGTGATCATATGGATGACTCCACGATACGGCTGATCGGCGAAGTCCTCTTGCTTTGGGGCTTGGGGGTGGTGGATGTTTTGCTGTTGATGGTGTGGAGGTGGGGGTGGGGGAGGTACGATTTGTACCTCCTGGTGATGTTGGTATGCGTGGTGCGGTGGAAGCGGAGCGGGGCCGTGGTTGTATGGCTGAGGGGGTTGCTGATATGTGTGCGCGACAACTCTAGTAGGGTTGTCGGCTGGTTGCGCCCGTGCCATCCTGTCTCTGGTGGCCTTCGTCTCTGGGCAGTCTCTTGTAGGATGCGCGCAGTCTTCGCCGTGAAACAGGCAGTAGAATCTGCGTGGTTGCTGCGCGCGCCCCCAGCCCCGACCACGAGTTCCGTTTCCACGGCCCTGGGGGGATACTCCTGGCGGCGAGGGGTCTCACCAGCGGGGTGCTGGTTGGCGATGTTGTGTACCTGCTGCTGATTGCGGCCGTCTCGACCGGAGTCTGCCTGCGAGGGCCTCGTCCATGTGCGGCTGGACTGCGGAGGGTCTTTGGGTTTCCTCTGAGACTCGACTTTGCGCTGGTGGAGCTCTTCGGATCTGGCGTATTTTTCGAACAACTGATACAGCTCCTGGAGGTTCCTGGGCGGATCCCTGATGCAGTGGCTATAAAGGACGCCGGCCCGAAGGCCACTGATGGCGTAGTGGATGGCGATCTGGTCATCGACCGAAGGCAGTTGTGACTTGAGGGTCAGAAACTTGCGGTAATACTCCCGCAGAGTCTCTCGTTCCAGCTGCTCGCAGAGTGAGAGTTCAGCCAGGGCGTCGGTGTCTGGGTGGTACCCTTGGAAGTTGAGCAAGAATTTGTCCCGGAGACTTCTCCAGGAGTCGATGGACAATGGGGGCAACCTGGTGTACCAGGTGAGGGCTGGGCCTTCGAGGGCAATGATGAATGACTTGGCCATCGTGGCGTCGTCCCCTCCGGATGATGCAACGGCGACTTGATTCTGCCCTTCGTCCCACGCATCGGAAGACGAAGGCCCACGGCGAAGTCGTCCCATCCCGCGACCTCGTCCAACATGGAGGCCCACGTGTGATCCGGCCCATTATAGCAGGCCCTGCGCGGCCACTACGCATTACGGGCCTAATTTGCAAAGGCTTCCCTATAATTACAGTCTGTAACCCTGCTTTATGGGAATATTCCGGGGATAACCTGGACGCCTGAGGGCACATGCGTCCTTAACCCAAGACGCTGGGCACTCAGGCACCTATAAATACCCCCGTACAGTGCCCTTGAGAGGCTGAATTTAACAGAGCTATTGCCACCTCGAGCTAAAACCTTGTTTACACTGTTTTTGCTCCCCCGTTGGATCAACTTGCCCAGGAGAGCAAGTTCCAACATTTGGTGCCCACCGTTCGTGCTACAAAAACACCACCCGCGATGGCACCCAAGAGAACCACCTCGAAGGCTGACGAGGCTGCGAAGGCAGCACTGCTGGCCGAGAAAAAGGGCAAGGCCCTTGTCGACACCACCCACTAAGAGCCCCACGGTGGGTGCCAAATGTTGGAACTTGCTCTCCTGGGCAAGTTGATCCAACGGGGGAGCAAAAATAGTGTAAACAAGGTTTCAGCTCGAGGTGGCAATAGCTCTGTTAAATTCAGCCTCTCAAGGGCACTGTACGGGGGTATTTATAGGTGCCTGAGTGCCCAGCGTCTTGGGTTAAGGACGCATGTGCCCTCAGGCGTCTAGGTTATCCCCGGAATATTCCCATAAAGCAGGATTACAGACTGTAATTATAGGGAAGCCTTTGCAAATTAGGCCCGTAATGCGTAGCGGCCGCGCAAGGCCTGCTATAATGGGCCGGATCACACGTGGGCCTCCATGTTGGACGAGGTCGCGGGATGGGACGACTTCGCCGTGGGCCTTCGTCTTCCGATGCGTGGGACGAAGGGTAGAGTCTGGCAGTCGTCTTGTCTCCGTTGTTGCAGCGAGTCTAGCGAAGGCATCGATCGAAGGGTGGCGTCTTCGCCTTCGCCCCAATAGGCTGCACATGTGGCTATGTGCGATGTATGCCAAAGAGTTAAGGCTAAACACCAGAGGCCAGCCGGACTACTGCATCCACTGAAGATACCTGAGTGGAAATGGGAAGAGATTGGCATGGACTTCATTGTTGGATTACCCCGCACGTCTGCTGGATATGATTCTATATGGGTGATTGTGGACAGGCTAACTAAAGTAGCCCACTTTATTCCAGTGAAGACCACATATTCAGGAGCTAAGTTGGCAGAGTTGTACATGGCACGGATTGTCTGCCTGCATGGTGTGCCAAAGAAAATCGTGTCTGATCGAGGATCACAGTTTACCTCTCGGTATTGGAAAAAGTTGCACGAGTCATTGGATACGAGATTGAATTTTAGTTCGGCTTACCACCCCCAGACTGATGGGCAGACAGAAAGGACTAACCAAGTGCTAGAGGATATGTTAAGAGCTTGTGCTCTTAAACATGGTGGAAGTTGGGATAAGAGTTTACCTTATGCGGAGTTCTCTTATAATAATAGCTATCAGGCCAGTTTGAAGATGTCACCATTTGAGGCTTTATATGGCAGAAAGTGCAGGACTCCACTGTATTGGGATCAAACTGGTGAAAGGCAGTTGTTTGGGCCTGAGATTATACAAGAAGCAGAGGAACAAGTTCAGCAAATAAGGGAGAATTTGAGAACTGCACAGTCAAGGCAGAAAAGCTATGCTGATACCCGAAGAAGACTGCTAGAGTTTAAAGAGGGTGATTATGTCTATTTGAAGGTGTCACCACTCAGGGGTATGAGAAGATTTAAAGTCAAAGGAAAATTGTCCCCTCACTTTATTGGACCCTTCTTAATCTTAAAGCGAGTGGGAGAGGTGGCATATCAATTGGAGTTACCGGATCATCTTGCGGATGTTCATGATGTATTTCATGTATCTCAGCTGAAGAAATGTCTCAGGGTACCTGAAGAGTAGTTACCAATGGAGGACCTTAGTGTTCAAGATGACATGACTTATGCTGAGTACCCATCAAGATTCTTGATACACTGACTCGTGTCACGAGGAATAAGGTCATAAAGATGTGCAAAGTGCAATGGAGCCACCAAGGTGAAGATGAAGCAACTTGGGAAAGAGAAGAAGAGCTTCGTATAGATTTTCCTCACCTTTTCCCTGGATCTTCTTAAATCTCGAGGACGAGAGTCTTTTTAAGGGGGGTAGGATTTGTAATACTCAAAATTGAATAAAAGGATTATATAGTGACCTCCTTATTTTATGTGCCTCATTTGCATCTTAAAAAAAGAGCATATACAAAATTTAGAGATTAATTCAAACAAATGATAAAAAATTGCATCATGCTGGAGTTTTATATGTTTGTGCATTAAATAAAATAATAAGGATGATGATAATAAAATAATACTTCTAAAGGTTGTAGTAAACCCTAAATTAAAATTAGGGTTTTTGAAAATGAGGAGAAGAGAAATGATATGAAAAATATTTATATATAAATAAATATATTCAGAATTAATACCCCTAATTTCACAAACATAAGTTGTAGTGATGAGCCATAGCAGTTTGAATTTAAGTTTGAATTCAAATTTAATTTTGGAAAGAGAGAAGAGAGAAAAGAATAAAGAAAAGAAAAGGGGATGGCGCAATGGGCCTAAACCCTGGAAAGCGGCCCACCTTTGCTTTCCACACGGCGCTGCCTCGTGGGCCCATTGCATCAGCCAACGCGCGCGTGCCTGCTCCAGTTCACCTCGCTGTCATGCGGGTCCCACGCCGCAGTCCCTCAGACAGCGCCCTCCTTGCCCACGCTCGGACGCTGGCGCGCAGGCCCCCTGGTGGGTCGTTCTCTTCCCAGCGCCGCTACCCGTAACGAGCTCCGCTCCTAGCGGCGGGTTGGGCGCGAACCCCCCTTCACCGGTTCTCCTGGAGCCACAAACCGATTACGCGCTTGAATCGCGGGCACGGATTGACCTGGTGCGCTGTTGCCTCTTCCCCTTACGACATCAACCGACCTCGCGCACTACCTGTATTCGCCGCTGCTTCTTCGGGGATCCGTTGCAACGACGCGAGCTGCCGCATCCTTTGGTCAGCGCGAACTCCTTTCCCTTGGGCTATACAAATCGGGCATCGTGCTTCCCCTACGCCTTCCCTCTTCATCGCTGCTCCCCTACATTTTCCAAGCCGCGCGGAGGCCAACACCACCAGAGCATCAAATTACCGAGTGAGAGAGGGAGGGTACCGCGGAGGCCGCCATCAACGCGTGCGCGTAGTGCTTGGTGCGGGAGGCCGGCAGGGGAGTCCTTCACCGACATCGACTTGGGCAACGCCGGCCTCATCACCTGGTGATTTCTCGCCGAAGCTTTGGGCTCCGCCGCGCTCCGTGGGTAGAGCTTTGCGTCGTGCTAATCAAGGTAACGATGCCTACCTCGAGTTCGTCGTGCCCTCCTTCACGTGTATACCCATTGAATCAAAGTTTAGGGCTGGATTGCATGTGATTGGACCGGGCGGCAATGGCGCCGCCGTGCCACAACTCTGCGCCGCCGCGCTCACCGTCGGGGTTGGGGGGAAGTATCCTGCGCCGTCGGATTCCTAAGGAACGACTGTGATTAAACCCACGCGGTACCGGTTCAGAGATGCAGCTGAGCCGTAGATCGATCATCGGACGGTCATGAGAGAGATTAGGTCGTCGCGCACGGTGAACCGTAGATCTTTGATCCAACAGTCAGCGGAGCATACTGTTTCGTGGATTTCACGGTCTAATCTGAGCCGTTAGTTTGGAATCGAACGACCGTAAGTTCACGATACCCCTTCAACCACACCATCTTTCATATGAGTCCCTCGGTTTAGGTTAAAATAACCCGCCGTCCACCTCCACTGTTCACTGTATCTGGGGATTCTTACCCCGGAGCCCCTGAACGTTCCAGAAAATGAGGCCCAGTCCAGAGAGGATTTAAAATAGAGAAATAATTATAGAATTTAGTTTTTAATACAAAAACAAACCTAGAAACTTGTAAAATGCATAGAAAATTCATTCTAGCTTCAAATTGAGCCATTCCAATTTCTAAAATTTTGTAATAAGATTCTCTATCATTTAGTGTCTCTGTTTTATCATGAAAACAGTTAGAAAATTAATTTATCATTTAATCCCATTTCAAGCACATTAAGTCTTAGGAAATTCATAACTTGAAATCTATAACTCCAAATCTAATGATTCCAGTTCCTATGATCTCATTTTAATGTGTAGATTTTTACTGTATATTTTATTCATCTGTTTGATGTGATGTTAATTTATGCTATACTATGTATGTATTGTGTTGATGCGAGACGAGCAAGCCACTGTGCAATCTGAGGTTCAGCAAGTAGAGGTAGCTGAGTAGGAGCTCATTGAAGGCAAGTTGTGCCCTTGATCACCTACTTTTTCCCAGCCATGTTCTTATTAATTATAATGATCTGCATAGGTTAATTTTGATGGGATCCTTTAGGTTACCCCAGTTTTGATTATCTTTATACCTTGTTCACCACTGAATTATTTTTGGGTAGTACCTGCTATTGCTTTATGTGGATTAGGTATGGAGATACATTATTCATGATTACTCTTTTGTTACCTTTTTATTATTACTGTTCATGTTAAGATCATTAAATTAATAGGAACATGAAGCGACCACCCGGGAAAACAGTGCTACCACAAGGGTTTAATGGGACGCCCTTGGCTGATTAACTAGGAAAGCTAGTAGAGGTCTTCCTTACCCGAAAGGGGCAAGCGCAGTAGGGGAGTGGTCAGTGTAGGGAGGTCCTTGGGTTGATTTTGCTGCGATGGCGGTCAGGCAAGGGATTCCTGCACTGGAGCTTCTTATAAACTGTAGCGAGATTTCTGAAGCTAGTGGACCTTTGTAAAGGCCTCGTAGTGTTACCCTGCCTCGCCTCCTCGGTAGAGGTGTATGGGATTGGCCGTCTCTTGGCAGATGGGTAACATGACCTGTGGGTAAAGATGCCAACCTCTGGAGAGTGTAAAACTGGTATGCTCACATGATTAATTATGGAACTTAAATTTAATTTGACATTTGCATCGCATTTGGGATTATTTTACTATTACTTTTCTTTATTATTATTAAGGTTTGGTATTTACTTACACTTAGTAACTGCTAATAAAATTTTGACTAACTTATAAAAGCAATGCTCAGCTTCAGCCTTTACTTCATTGATCAACCTGACACTTCATGAACTTCCACCTTTGGTGAGTTCATGCCACATTATTTCCCATGACTTGTTGAGCTATGAACGTATGTGAGCTCACTCTTGCTGTCTCACATCCCCCACAGGAGAAGAACAGGTGGTCGAAGAGGAGCCGCCTAACACCGAGGCATTCGACTTGATCTAGGTGGCGTCTCCCAGTCAGCTTTGTGGCGCCAGAGAATAATATTTAGTTCGCTTTACTTTATCATTTATTTTTGTAAGACTTCCGCTATGTAATAAGTACATTTATTATATTTATGACATTTATCTCTATGCACTCTGTTATTATGTGTGTTGTTCTTCCTTGGCGCACATATGAGATGCACCCGGATTTCTCCCTTAAATCCGGGTGTGACAAGTGTACTCGGTCGGGCTGCTCTTCTCTCCTTGATCTAGTAACATGACATTTTCCTAAATTATTTCTTTTGCATGTTACATGATATTTTTTAATCTATAGGTCTATATTAATAGGTAACTGCTCGGGTGTGGCTTGTCCTGTCTCGTTGTTTGTACTCTCTAAACTCTTTCCCCTTAAGGCCTTGTTCATTTGTGTCGGATTGGTGGGTCGGAACGATTCCTAACCGGATTGCTTCTCTAATTTATATAAACTTTAATTAGCTGGAACGATTCCGGGTGCAATCCGACGCAAACGAACAAGGCCTAAATGATGGGCAGAGCTCCTGCCGTTTTCGTTAAAAAAAACTCTCAAACTAGACATGGTGTAGTTGTATCTATAGGCATCTATTGTAAATTTTTTGCAAAATAGATACCTGTTTTGCATTTTCAATTGGTTTTTTTAAAGGACCCAAGTTATGTGCAATGTGGCTTACCCATCGCGAGTGCGGTTTCATCCTACAGCAAATTCGGGCCATCAGGTATTACCTAGATAATTCTGCCAAATTTCAAGATTGAAATCTTGTCAGTTTCAGAACAGTAGGCCTGGTAAGTGATTTTGGTCCAAGCATGCCTGACTCTTATTGTTGCATACAAAATGTAACTAATGCTTAGGGACATAGCAAGACTAATGCAGCCTGTTTGATCCCCAAACAAAACCATGGATAAGGTTGGAAAGGAATGACAATGGAATATGACTCCTGATAAATTACCTTTTAGGTTGGTTGAAAATCCAATATCACTATAGCAGGGGACCCAGTATTCACATATGGTTGCCGGGAAGTAGTTTGTGGTCGCATGTGTTGATGAAGCAATGATCAAACTATTCTTTGATCTCCTGAAATAAAAATAAAGGTACAATCACAGCATATGTCTTCAAGTATCTTGTTGGGTATACTGGAGTTGAATTATTTGCACGTACACGAAAAGGAAACGAAATGGTAAGCCAGCACCAGAGAATGCCAAGAAGCAAGTTAATGGTAACTAAAGCATTGTGATCCTTTGAAATTTGCTATGCTGATAACTGTAAAATAAACCAAGAAGCATATTTTAGGCTAAGATTTCTTCTTAATAAAATACCACTTGACTCCACCTAGGTTGGTGTTGGTCTATTTAAAAAAAAATACTTTAGGCAAGAAAGAACACCAAAAATCAATTTGTTAACTAGAAAGCCGTGCCACATCAGAAAATAAGAAACATAATGTCCTGCAGATTAGCAAACATCAAGGAGAGGGCTTTTGACATTTCAATAAGGTTGCGGTTGACAGTGAGGAGTGTTGTGAAAAATTTCAAGTGCCGGCAATAAATTTGTCTAGTCAGTCCTCGAACAAAACGCCTTATGTTGTTAGAAAATTACATGACTAGAGTATTTACGCTACCTGTTTTCCAAACTTCAACAATAGCATTATTCCATTTGCCAACACCATTTGATACAAATGGAAAATAAAGATCTATGTTTCAGATGAGTGCTCAGTGTTGAGGAGACGGTTTCAGAAACATGAATAGCAAAAGGCTGCTTCTGTACCTGCAATCATGCAACCAGTTTCTGAAGTTTTAGATAATAATTACTTTCCTAATATCGAGAGCAATATAATATAAGAGTTTATCAGGAATCATCATGATTACCCACATGTTCTATCTGATACTTGGTGAGATGCAAATGGTTCATGCAGGGAGTTTGTGAAATCCCCTGATCATATGGCAGTAGCCAGAAGTTAAGAGACATGATAGCACAGGATCAACGAGCAAGCACTGTTCATGGATGAGTAATTGCACGTTGCACATAATCACAGAGATTCATAGGCATAAACAACAGGTTTACTTCACTCGTCGCTTATAATGTGTAGGCTACATAAGTTTAGTTTACACGCATCCTACAGTGTTCCTGAGAGGGATTACCAGGTTGGGTATGATAAGTTCCTGACGGACAACATAAGATTTCTGACTAGCTTAAGCATTGTGCTACTCAAACTACTATTAAGCAGCAGAAACATTTGACTAGTCACCCGGTTCCAGGCCACTATTAGTTGCTAGTCGACTGAGAGCTGAGCTCCAGTGTAGGCAGGACAGCCATTGCTTCGCCTTCGATTGCAACCGAGCCCTCCTCTTTGTCCATGAAGCATTTGGTTGCGAACTTGACGCTGCGCAGAGCAAACGATAGTTAAGTTAGGTTGAGGTCTTCACTAATGCAAAGGTGTGAGCAACGCTTGCAGGTGCATACACATATCGGCTTGTCGTGCTGCAGTTCGTCGCACCCGTCATCCTGATGTTGAGTGCCATGACTCGAGCAACCACCTCATCCCCGACATACACCGGCGCAGCAAACTTGAGCGTCTGACTCGCGTACACCGCGCCAGGCTGAACCAACCATCAGGCGAAGCCACACTATGAGACTCCATGCTCACGCGCTGTTAGACAGAATGCCCGAAAGAAAAGAGCGTACGTACGAAGCTTGCGGCGATGACGGACGGGAAGAGAGACGCCACGAGCATGCCGTGCACCACGCGGCCTCGCTGGAACCCGCTCAGCTCGCGGGCGACGGCGTCGTCGAGGTGCACCGGGTTGCGGTCGCCGCTGACCGCCGCGTACGCCGCCACATCGTCTTCCGTGAAACGCCGGCGCTCGCGCAGCGCGTGGCCTACGCTCAGCACCGCCGGCGGCGAAGACACGGCCGACGTGGTGGTGGCGGTGGTGCGGACGAGGGGAAAGATTGCCCGGCTGCGGAGGCGCATCGTGGACGTGGTGGCGCCGATTGGGAGGGAATTCTGTGCAATCAAGGGATGAACCAGTGGCGGATCCAGGAACTAACAAAGCCCCGAGCCAAACTTTAACATGACAAAAAGGTAATAAAATATAGCATTGGTGCAAAGGTACAACAAAATATATCATTAAGATAGATAACATACAATTGACATCACCGTGGGGCAAATATCTTCATTGTTCAACAATTGTTTCAAGTGTACTGTTGGAAGCCACTGAACAAATAAAAAGCACTTATTAGAGTCATGAAAATGAAACAATTTTAGTAATGTGAAATAATGAAAATGAAATCACCAATCAGGTAACCACCACACCTTTCTTTATCTGTCTATTCTTATTGCCAATAGCGAGCCGCCCAGCCCTTTCTCTGTCAGGTGTCTGTCGAACAGACGAAGTGGAGTGTCCCACTGTCCCGTGGCCGAGTGGCAGTGGCCAGTGGGCCGGACGCCTGCACCGCCGGTGGCCGGTGTCCCGTTGGGGGAGCTGCCGCGATGGGCGGCGCCATGACGGGGCGCTGAGCCGCTGACGACCGCGAGGGCCGAGGCGTGAGCGCCGAGCAGGACTAGCTGGGCGAGGCAGGAGGGGGCGAGTAGGCGAGGGGCGGAGGTAGCTGACTTGGTCTGGCTGGGTGAGGGCGTGAGGCGGCGCCAACGCTGACCAGAACACGGAGGGAGGCAAGAGATGGAACCCTGGCAGTTGGCGGCAGATTTGGGCGATTGCTGCCTCACTAAATTTTAAATTTAAGAAGTAAAACAAAAAATAGTTCTCTAAATGAACTTATTAAACGTAGTAACTTGCTATCAGGTGTTTAAATGCACTAAAGCTAATATCTAGTGTTTAAATTAGTTGGAGATATCCAAATACCCTAGCTAATAGTTCAACTATTAGATACTTTTAGTAAATTAGTTAATATTTAGCTAGATATTTGTTAGCTAGCTAATTTCACTATTATTTTTTAAGCTAACTAAGTATTAGTTCCAATACATTCAAACACCCCTTAATTTGGGCTCTAGATCTAGAGACTAGATAGCCACTCTCCATAACAGTTGTCACCCATTATTTTCACTCATGTGTAGATATTTGGCGCGTTTTTTTAACCCACAAGGCAAAGATCAAGCAAACATTATTAAAATAATCGGTGACTATCTTAGTTAAAGTTCATCACATTATAATTATGATCATATTACTTTAATTAGATAGATTAATCTACCATATATAGGTTAAATGATTTTCCAATTATAAAAGTAAGGGATATGGCGTACATCAATGTTGTATTACGTAGACAAAATTATTATGGATCTAGTGCAATTTGAACGGACCAAATCGGAGTTAAAATAAGGGAGTTATGAATTTTACAAGTTTCTAGACATATAAATATTATTTTTATTCCTAAAATAGTTTCCAGGGACTAACTGCAAAACCCCAGGGACTTTTTTGTAATTTAAACATTAAATAGAGGGCCCTACTATACCAGATAGGACGGCGGGTGGAATAGGGACAAAGTCAGGGGCTCTTTTGCACTAATCCGGGGCCGAAGGGGTATCTGTGATTCCAGGCCGCCCGATCTGATCTCGACGCTCCAGATTAAATCAGATCTTTGTTTGAATCGCCACACGCTCAAAGCCATAGGATGCGAGGTTGGCGGTCGAGATTTTATTGGAGTCACGCCCATGCACGCCCACCGATCCAGATCGGACGGTGGACGATCTCAGAGCCCAGGGCGCGCGTGGATCAAATCTAAGTTGTTGAATACGTGATCAACGGCCCAAGTGTCATCTCTTATCCCCAGCTCACACGACGGTGGCGCTGATGCAACAACTGCGACAGTCCCACCGGAGTGCACGCAATTCAGTGCTCCCAACCTCTAGCTACCGTATGAAAAGGCCTTGCGCGAAGAGGGAATCAACAAGAATCGATCACAGGACTCCATACCGGTGATTTGCAACTCGAGGACACCCATCCACGAATCAGGGCAGCTCCGCCATTTGCATCGAACTCCGACTAGGGATTCAGCTCTGCTCCGTCATCAATCTCGCCCTACGAGGCCACCATCGCATGCGGCGCGATCAGGCGTGCTTTCATAACCTTACAGCAAAGGTCCGACGATGTCGTACATAGGAATCGACCCCGGCGGCGGTCACACGGTCGAGGTCCGCTTTCTCTGTCTCTCTCTTGGTGTTCGGTTCCGACAGTGCGATGCCAGAGGGAAACACGATGCCATGCTTTATAGGGGAAGGGCGAGTCCGCACCATGGAGGTCGGTAGCAAGGCGGCGCGTAATCCACGGTGATTTGGTGGGGTGGTTGTGCCCCGCCCTGATCCATAGCAGAGAAAATTGGTCGACCGTTTTAAAGAGGACGAAGCTGACCAAGGTGGCCCACACGTTAGAGTCACGAGGAGGGGGCGAGCGTGGCACATGGTGGCTGGACGGGCGAGCCCGCGCGGCAGGCGTGGAAACGAGAGGTGGGCCGCGTAGGTAAGGAGGTGGGCCGCCAGTGTGGGTTTCAGCCCACGGAGACGAGGAGGGTTTCTCTTTTTCTTTTCTATTTTCTTATCCCTTTTTTGTTTCAATTTCAAATCTATGTTTTAAATTCATTCTCCAAATTCAAAGTTGAGATACAAATGTAGCAATACAGAAAACACAGGATGATATGCATAATCATGTTTTTCATTTATTAATTGTTCCTTTAACCATTTATGTAAACAATCTAAACATGAATATTATTCATTTTGTTTTGAATTCTTTCTCAAATTCAAAGCTTAGTATTTGAATTCAGTTTTGGCGTGAGTTTCACATATAGACCAAATGCATAAATAAAAATACCATTGCGAAGAAGGGATATTGTTATATATATATATATATATTTTTTCTTCATAGTGTATATTGTTTTTCTTTTCTTTCCCTTTTCTATTTCATTTTTAAATTCTAGGTTTCAAATTAGGTTAAATTCCAATTTCAGCATTAATATATTATTATTATTAAGTGCACAAACAAATACCCTCCAACACGATTATTTATGCTTCGTTAGTTAATTTATTCACTCTCGATGTGATTACTCACATTTCTAATGAATAGATACATATAAGGAGATGAATTCTTCTCTTTTACTATCCACAAGTCGGGTATTACAAATCCTAACCCCTCAAAGGAAATCTCGTCCTCAAGATTAGTAAGAAGAGGGTTATAGAAAGTCAAAGGCTTTGGTTGCAGTTTAGCTTCAATCTTTTTCCAAATGGCTTTAAGCAAAAATGTTTTCATAAAATTTTTTATATAAGGAATTGATTATGAACACATGGGTATATCTATGTATATCCACTTTACTATGTAGGGTAAAAAATGTTTTTAAAGCATAGATAGGTTTGGGTAAGAAAGAGTGGGGTAAGGAAAGACTCCATCCAAGATTTTGGATCTAGCTCCCTTTGGGGGGTCTGGCTTGACTCCTATTCTTCCTTACTGAGGTTGATATTCTTTTCTCGGGTCTGAATTAGGGACCTTTGGTCTTGGTGTTAGATACTATTATACGGGTTGGGATAACATTCGTGGGTACATGGGGTAGTGTAAGACCCAAAATTGGTAGGAGAAAATAATAATAATAAAATAAAGAAATAATTATAGTGATGATAGTGTTTCAAGGATTTTTGAAACCCTGGGAATTTATCAATTCCTTTCTTCTTCATAAACCATTGAGATTACTAAATTAATTAAGTGACCAATAAATAGATGAAGAGAGGGTGATCTCTTGCTAATGATCTTGTGGTTATGCCTGTCATGGAAAACATAAACTTGATCCCCAATTTTAAATAAAAACATAGGATAGGAAATGAGAAAGGATTTTTATTTCTAATGCAATCATTTATTCCACCCATAAATAAATGACAAAGAAAACAAATAATAATATGATTGACAATAGAGTTTAAATGTCCATTGGGGTTATGTTTGATTTTAGGAAATCTAAAATCCAAAATAGAAATTGACTTTGGTTTGAATGCATGAGATTTAGAATTTGAAAACAAAGGAGAAAAAAATAAAAGAAAAGAAAAGAAGAAACTCGCGTGGGCTAACTTCATTCCTTTCGGCCCACTCATCTTCCCCCACTCGGCTCGGCCGCTTGGGTGCCTTCCCCGCTGGCCCATTTCTCCCTTCAACACCACGCACTGTCCATCTCCCCTCACTGGTTGACTGGCGGGGCTACGCTGTCAGCCCCGGTAGCGCGTGCTCGTGATCCCTTTCACCACCTGGTGGGACCCCCATGGTCAGACCTTCCCCTATCCTCGGGCGGCTGTTCGGGGAGCTTGCGCCGGCGACCTTGCAACGGACTCCGCGTGGCGTGAATCTCGCGCGGTTGTTGCGTGTTGGGGCCCGCCTCCTCGTGTTATATAACTAGGGCACTGGTTCCTCATTCTCATCTCTGTGAATTGCGTCCGGAACCACCATCTATCGAGAGGAGAGTGTGGGAGGGCCGCCATCGCAGTCCTTAGCTTTCACCGTCGCTTTGCTGTCAATCCTGTGGCCCTAGTTCGTCGCCAATTTGTGCGCAATCTCATTGCAGCGTCGTTGGGCAGAGGCGACCACCGTCTCTGGCCCAATTGCTCACTGGAGAACCCTATGCAGTTTGTTCTTATGTTTGGTGTGATGTTAATTTTACCTATATCATGTTTGTTTGTATTGCTACGACTAGCGTGAGGTTACGAGCCACCTGAAGAGCAAGATTGGCACCTGGAATCTCAAGTGCCAGGCAAGTTGTGCCCTTGATCACTTCTGTAGGAAACGGGTGACGCCTAAGAGGGGGGGGGTGAATTAGGACTTCTAAAACTTTCGGTAAACTAGGCCACAATTAGATCCCTAGAGCAAAACCTATGCAAATAGTCAAACTAGAATGTGCAAACTAGGTTTTGCCTAAGTGTTGCTATCTCTACCGCAAAGGCTAAGTTTCAATCTACACTAAATAAGTATGACTACAAGATTGAAACTTAAATGCTTAATATAAATGCGGAATGTAAAGAGCTAAGTAGAGAAGCAAACTCTCGTGGATGACGCCGGTATTTTTACTGAGGTATCTGGAACCACGCAAGGTCCCGACTAATCCTCGTTGGTGCCTCTACGCAAAGGGAAGCCCACGCGAGGGCCAAGCACCACGGTCGAGTAACTCCGTAGAGAGCCGCGGGCCTTCTCCACGCTCAAGTGGTGCTCCGCTTCCGGCTCCTCTCGGACGCTTCCCGCCGTCTCCACTATCGAGCTTCCGGCCGAAACGCCACGGGCCTCGTTCCCTCCGGTACACGGTGGCGGCCGTGACACAAACGCGGTTGTCACGGTCTCGCAAGACTCTCGCCCCACTCGGTACAATTACAACGACTCACGCAAGAGCCGAGGGGTTGTGTGGTTTTACAAAACTCACTCAACTAACTAGGGTTCACCTAGAGCAAGCGCTAAAGCGGTCTAACTAACCTAAGCACTTCGCAAAGCACCTACGCTAATCACCGAGTGATTCTATTAAGCACTTGGGTGTTTGAGCTCTTGGAAATGTGCACTATATGCCTTGGTATGTTGCTTGGGCTCTCACACTTGAGAATGGCCGGTTGGGGTGGTATTTATAGCCTCCAAACCCAAACTAGCCGTTGGACAGAAAGCAGCAGTTTTCTGTCGTTGGGTGCACCGGACAGTCCGGTGCACCACCGGACAGCCACTGTGCAGTGTCCGGTGCACGCCACGTCAGCCGACCATTGGCGCCTGTAGCAGTCGACCATTGGATTCGACCGTTGCCGTCTGTCCAGTGCACACCGGACAGTCCGGTGCCGACTGTCCGGTGCCCCACCGGACAGACCGGTGCTACAGCCAGAGAGCGCCTGTCTGTGGCCTCTCTGCGCAGACTGTCCGGTGCCACACCGGACAGTTCGGTGCACACCGGACAACACTGTCCGGTGCGCCACCAGGCGCTGGCTGACAGCCCGCTTCTTGGGTTCCGTCGCTGATTTCTTCGGGCTTCTTTTGTTCTTGAGTATTGGACTCCTATGCATCTTTTTATGTCTTCTTTTGAGGTGTTGCATCCTCATTGCCTTGGTCCAATTCTCTCCGCATCCTGTGAACTATAATTATAAACACTAGCAAACATATTAGTCCATAGGTTGTGTTAATCATCAAAAACCAAAACTCAATTAGCCAAAAGGCCTGGGGTCCATTTTCCTTACAATCTCCCCCTTTTTGGTGATTGATGACAACACAACCAAAGCAAGCAAATAATATAAGTATTTGAATTAAAATATGCAATCTACTTGCTAAGATGCATGGTTGTCCCCACAATGTGATATTATGGACTTAAGCCTCCCCCTAACTCCATAATTCACTTACTCCCTATTTTTGGACCAAATAACCAAAACCACTTAAAAAACCATTTGTAGATATAAAATTTTAAATTGGTGGTGTTTGGTGTTTGATATAGTTTTCATTGCTTTGGTCCCTAAACTTCTCCCCCTTTGGCATCAACCACCGAAAAGGAAGACATTAAAAGCATGTAGGAAGTAAATAAAAGCTTGCCCTCTTATCAGATGATACCATTTGAAGGATACTAAATTAAACCACATGAATGATATCAGTTGAAAGGATTACTCCCCCTAAACGAGTGTTCTCTTTAGAAAGAAATTTCTCCCCCTTTTTAGAGATGAAGAAATACTCCCCCTGACAGAGATTCTCTACTTAGGAAAAAACATGTGAAAATTAGAGGTGCAAGACATGATTTGAAAAGACTAACTTCCCTTATGCATGGGTAACAGAATATGAGTTAGCTACTTATGCATTTTTAGCAACATGGAAGCATATGATATGAAATGCAGTCTAATCAAATTTTGGAGAAGACATGTAAATGATACTAGATATAGTCTCAAAAGATACCAGTTGAAAGTCAATGGCGAGCTTGAGAGACATGAGAGTTCTTGGAGATTTTGCAGTGGAAGATTGTTGTCTTTCTCCAGGGACCTTATTTTCCTTATAATGAGACTATCACATGAAATAAACTTGAAAAGGTGTTAGTCTCAAAGTGTTAGATTATAGAGTAACCTCCCCCTAAAGGTGTGCATACAAGTTTTGAATACTTGTAGGAGACATGCACTTTGATTTGATATCAAGAGGGGCAAATTATCCATAATTCTAACTTTGGCACATATAAGTTAAATGATACAACTTGTAGGAATCAAAATTTTCAATTTGATGCATCATTTACTATGGAGCGATATAGAAGCTATGTGCCGTGGTTAAATAAACATTTTAAGCCATGTAGGTTTGCTTAAGTATATGAAATAAAAAAAAGCAATCCTACCATATGATTTACCTAGTATGCATGATTTTGAACAAAAGTACATAACAAATGTAATACTAGGCAAGAAAGGTAAACTAGATACAAAGTAAATAGATACGCATATCTAAAAACAAGAGATACAATAAAACTAGTTACCTTAGTCATGGGTGGGAAATTTGGGTCCAAAATTTTCACTAACCCACTTGGCAATAAACTTGATCCAATATGATGTATCCCATGATATACATCCCAACTTTGCCAAGTCTCCAAATTTCCCGTGGACCTTCGGTCCACTCACTTCCCTTTCGGGATCCAAACCTTTTTGGTGCTTTTCATGGTTGAAATTATTTCCTTTGGCACCCAGATGCGTTTGGCTCCTTTTCCTTTGTTGGCTTGCTTGTTGGCCTTGATTGCTATCACCTTTCCATTCTTTTTCTTCTTGATCAAATATGGTGTAGCATCCTTTTTGTTCACCTTTTTGATGTAGGTGTTGGAGATTTTGCTTGATGACTTTTGCTTGAGCTTTTTTTTTGTTTATCCCCGGTCATCGCCTTGCATTGGAAAGATTTGTGGCCTTCCATGTGGCATAGCCTACAAATCACAGTTTCTCCCTCCATAGGCTTGTTCACTCCCGCAGTGGTGTTATCCTGTGGAGGTCGGATTTGTTTGGCTTTGCCTTTCTTATCATACAAAGCCTTTCCAAGGCGAGCCACTTCTTGCTTTAATTGTTCATTTTCTTTTGCAACCTCATCCGAACATGTTTCTACAACAATATTCTCAACAAGAACTTGGTTGCAGGGGTTAGAATCATCAATTAAATCAAAGCAGGAAGTAGAAGCATCTTTCTTAATAATTTCATGTATTTCAACTAAAGATGCTGCTGGGGTGCTACCAATGTTTTCTAGCTTAGTAGTTAGCTCATTATTGTGTATGCTAAGAATTTCCACTTTCTCTAGCAAATTTTCAATAGCTTCTTGGGAGCTAGCTAACTTAGCCTTAAGTTTTTCATTCTTTTTAATAAGGCTATCATCGGTAGCAGTGGATGGAGCACTAGATTCTAATAGCTCAATTTTAGTTGATAGCTCACTATTTAAGTTTGCAAAAGTTTCAAATTTTTCTAGTAAACCTTTGTAATCATTTTGAGAGCTAACCAACTTATTTTTCAAAGTTTTAAGTTGAGCTTTTTGCTTAGTGCAAACATCCTGGAAAAATTCTACAGCTTCCGCAAGCTCATCTAGAGAGGGCTTTCCCTCACCTTCATCATCACTACTACTTTCATCACTAGAGGATGGAATGCTTGTGTTACCTCTTGCCATGAGGCATTTGTGTGATGAGCGTGATGAGCGTGATGAGGACCAGTGACTACGCGTCCTTGGAGGTTCGTCTTCACTTGAAGAGTCATCCCAAGTTCTAACACTTGTTAGCGCCTTGCCTTTGCTCCTCTCCTTTTTGGGTTCGGCCATAGTTGGACAGCTGTCCCTGAAGTGGCCCTTCTCCCCACATGCGAAGCATCCTCTCTTTCTTTGCTTTTTCCTGTCAATGTTAAAGAGAAGATCTTCTACCTGCAGGGGCACACCCATTAGATTAATCTTGCGGATCATCCTCATTACCTTTCCGACGCGTCGGATTGTTTCTTCGTCCTCGGAGAATGATGTGCATGGTTGATTATCTTCATCATCATCACTTTCTTCTTTTTCCTCTTCTTCACTTGAGGAACTTGGAGTGGGAGCCTTCTTTTTTCCCTTCCTTTCATCACATGCAAAAGCATATGGCCTTGAGGAAGTTGGCTCCTCTCCCCGACTCATTTTTCGCGACATCTCAAATGCCGCGATTTTCCCAATCACAATGGTCGGGGTCATGTTGCTCAAGTCCTTCATATTGTGAAGGATGGTGATGATGCTCCCATATCTTTGTTGTGGTAGCAAGGAGATAATCTTCCTCACAATGTCCGCATCACCTAGCTTATTAATGCCAATAGAATTGAGCTCATTGATAATTAGATTCAAATGAGAATACATGTCTCTAACAAGCTCATCATCTTTCATGGCAAAAGAATTATACTAATTTAAGACTAGGCAATGTTTTTGCTCACGGACATTGGATGTGCCATCATGGAGCTCAAGCAATTTTAGCCAAATCTCATTAGCAGTTTTCAAGGTAAATACTTGATTAAAAATATCCATGCTAAGAGTCATACAAGTAATTTTTGGCTCTAGCATTTAAATGAATTTCTTTTTCCTCACTCGTGGTGGGTTTCTCGGGATTCTTGAGGGGTTTCATCCCGTCACGAGTGACTCTCCAAACACCTAGATCAACGGCCTCTAGGTAACAAGCCATTCTAGCACTATAATAAGGGAAGTTAGTGCCGTCGAAGTGTGGTGGCCTATGGGTATCCATCCCTTCCTCTAAAAAGCGTCGACTCTTTTAGCGGTGAAGCTAAAGCGTTTCAAATGAGCCAAACTGGGCTCTAATACCACTTGTAGGAAACGGGTGATGCCTAAGAGGGGGGGGGGGGGGTGAATTAGGACTTCTAAAACTTTCGCTAAACTAGGCCACAATTAGATCCCTAGAGCAAAACCTATGCAAATAGTCAAACTAGAATGTGCAAACTAGGTTTTGCCTAAGTGTTGTTATCTCTACCGCAAAGGCTAAGTTTCAATCTACACTAAATAAGTATGACTACAAGATTGAAGCTTAAATGCTTAATATAAATGCGGAATGTAAAGAGCTAAGTAGAGAAGCAAACTCTCGTGGATGACGCCGGTATTTTTACTGAGGTATCCGGAACCACGCAAGGTCCCAACTAATCCTCGTTGGTGCCCCTACGCAAAGGGAAGCCCACGCGAGGGCCAAGCACCACGGTCGAGTAACTCCATAGAGAGCCATGGGCCTTCTCCACGCTCAAGTGGTGCTCCGCTTCCGGCTCCTCTCGGACGCTTCCCGCCGTCTCCACTATCGAGCTTCCGGTCGAAACGCCGCGGGTCTCGTTCCCTCCGGTACACGGTGGCGGCCGTGACACAAACACGGTTGTCACGGTCTCGCAAGACTCTTGCCCCACTCGGTACAATTACAACGACTCACGCAAGAGCCGAGGGGTTGTGTGGTTTTACTAAACTCACTCAACTAACTAGGGTTCACCTAGAGCAAGCGCTAAAGCGGTCTAACTAACCTAAGCACTTCGCAAAGCACCTACGCTAATCACCGAGTGATTCTATTAAGCACTTGGGTGTTTGAGCTCTTGGAAATGTGTACTATATGCCTTGGTATGTTGCTTGGGCTCTCACACTTGAGAATGGCCGGTTGGGGTGGTATTTATAGCCTCCAAACCCCAAACTAGCCGTTGGACAGAAAGCAGCAGCTTTCTGTCGTCGGGTGCACCGGACAGTCCGGTGCACCACCGGACAGCCACTGTGCAGTGTCCAGTGCACGCCACGTCAGCCGACCGTTGGCGCCTGTAGCAGTCGACCGTTGGATCCGACCGTTGCCGTCTGTCCGGTGCACACCGGACAGTCCGGTGTCGACTGTCCGATGCCCCACCGGACAGACCGGTGCTACAGCCAGAGAGCGCCTGTTTGTGGCCTCTATGCGCAGACTGTCCGGTGCCACACCGGACAGTCCGGTGCACACCGGACAGCACTGTCCAGTGCGCCACCAGGCGCTGGCTGACAGCCCGCTTCTTGGGTTCCTTCGCTGATTTCTTCGGGCTTCTTTTGTTCTTGAGTATTGGACTCCTATGCATCTTTTTATGTCTTCTTTTGAGGTGTTGCATCCTCATTGCCTTGGTCCAATTCTCTCCGCATCTTGTGAACTATAATTATAAACACTAGCAAACATATTAGTCCATAGGTTGTGTTAATCATCAAACATCAAAACTCAATTAGCCAAAAGGCCTAGGGTCCATTTTCCTTACAATGTCTTTTTACCCAGTCATGTTCTGATTAATCATAATGATCTGCATAGGTTAATTTTGATGGGACCCAATAGGTTGCCCTAGTTTGACTATCTTTATACCTTGTTTACCACTGAATTCTTGGGTAGTACTTGCTATGGCTATATGTGGTTTTGGGTATAGAGATACACATTATTCATTATTATACTTTTATTATCAGTTGTTATTTACTGTTCATGATAAGATCATTATGTTAATTAGAACATGGAGCGACCACCCGGGAAAACAGTGCTACCACAAGGGTTTAATGGGACGCCCTTAGCTAATTAATTAGGAAAGCTAGTGAATGACTACCTTACCCGAAAGGGCAAGGACAGTAGGGGAGTGGTCAGTGTAGGGAGGTCCTTGGGTTGATTATGCTGCGATGGTGGTCAGGCGAGGGATCCCTGCATTAGAGCTTCCTATAAACTGTAGCGGGTTTTCTGAAGCTAGTGGAACTTTGTAAAGGCCTCGTAGTGTTACCTGCCTCGCTTCCTTGGTAGAGGTGTATGGGGCCCATACAACCCTGTGGCAGATGGGTAACATGACTTGTGGGTAAAGATGCACAACCTCTCCAGAGTGTAAAACTGTTATATCAGCCATGCTCACGGTCATGAGCAGCTCGGACCCTCACATGATTAATTTATGGAACTAAATTCAATTTGTCATATGCATTGCATCGCATGTGTTGTTATTACTTTTGTTCTACTACTTAATTGGTTGGTATTTACTTATACTATGTAATTGCTAATAAAATTTTGACCAACTTTAAAAAGCAATGCTCAGCTCTAACCATCCTCTTTGGTAAGCCTTACATTTCACGTGAGCTCCCACCTTTGGCGAGATCATGCACATTATTCCCCACAACTTGTTGAGCGATGAACGTATATGAGCTCACTCTTGCTGTCTCACACCCCCCATAGGTTAAGAATTGGAATTGCAGGATGTGACATATGGAGGATGCTGTGACGAGTTCGTGAGAGGTCTAGGTCGTCGTCTCCCAGTCAACTTTGGGTTGCTAGATCGTCGTCTTCTTATAATGTATTTATTTATTTTGTACAGAACTCCTATTATATAATAAAGATGTGACATTCGTTTATGTACCACTATTCATCATATGTGTGAGACTTGGTCCCAGCACACCTGGTGTTTATTTGGCGCCCAGGTTTTGGACCCCTAAAATCTGGGTGTGACAGAAGTGGTATCAGAGGAATGTTGACTGTAGGACGAAACCTAGATAGAACTGGACAACCATTATCTACTTACCTCTGCTACTCTGATTCTTCCTAAACTTTTCTTAACCTTTTCTTATCCATTGCTGCTTTACTCTGATTACTCTTACCTTTTCTTTCTAAAGACAAATGTGGGTTTCACACTTTGAAATCTCTTACCTAAAGTGATTTTTAGGACTAGGAGACCTAATCTTAGGAACAAAAACAAAACTATTTTTTATCTATATGCTTGAATGCTTGTTCTTATGATATTTGCCTAATTTGGATCTTTGATTGAGTGTGATGGGTTGTGGATCAATGTCCACAATTACATCTGCATATATATCTAGGCATGAAGGATAGTATTTATAAAATAACTAGACAATCTAGATTATCCCCCTTAAAATGTATCTAGTATTCCATATCTATCTCATCTTGACAGATTCTATCTTACCTGTGGACATTCACCTTATACGACTAGTTACCCCCAATCTTGACATAAAACAGCGGATTAAGCCCTGCCAAGGAATCTTCAATACATAACCAGCTATTAGCTTATTCGTTCTACCTACCAAATGATTTCCCTTGCAAAACTATCTTACCATATGTTTCTAACTCAGATGGTCAATACCAAGAAGGGAGGAGGAACTGATCTACCTACCAATCCATATAACTGGAGGGTGCTTAGACAACAGCAACAGCAGAGATGAATTCCCCAAATCCTCCACCAGTCGGTGCTGATCTAGTTATTTCAGCCTAGATGCGAATAATGCAGCAAATGGCGGACACTATGGTAGACATGCACACTCAGATGTGACAAGAGCGTCAAGAGATGCGCCAAGAGCGAGAGGATATATGTCAAGAGATGCGTCAAGAGCGAGAGGATATACACCAGGAGAGAAGGGCACAACAGCAACAGCAGCAAGCACCACCGCCTCCACCTCCACCATCAGTTCCACCTAGGGATAAGCACCGGGAGTTTATGAGTCACAAACCACCAACCTTCTCTAACTCTTCGGACCCACTACAAGCAGATGACTGGCTAAAGTTTGTAGAGAAGATGCTCAACATAGCTCAGTGCTCGGACAAAGAGAAAGTGCTCTACGCATCAGGTCGTCTTACTGGTCCCGTTGTGGATTGGTGGGATGCGTATTGCGCCGCTCATGCCACCGCCAACACAATCACCTGGGCAGAATTCTCCACTCAATTCAGGAACTACCATATTCCTGCTGGACTCATGAAGATTAAAAGAAAGGAGTTTCTATCTCTTAAGCAAGGAAGTATGTCCGTGAGTGAATATAGGGACAAATTCATCTAGTTATCTCGATATGCTCCTAGGGATGTTGAGGATGATGAGAAGAAGCAGGAACTCTTTCTGGACGGTTTGATTGGACCCCTACAATATCAACTGGTATCACACACATTTTCGTCCTTTCAACGACTACTTGACAAGGTGATTGCTGTGGAAAACAAGAGGTGTGAGTTTGGAGAGAAAAGAAGGGCTGCCAATCAGGGACAGGCTGGAAGTAGTTCCCGTCCTCGCTATACTACCACTCCAAGTACACCAGCTCGTGGCAGCTCCGGGCAGCAAACTCAACAGGCACCAACTGCTCCTCCGCAAGCAAGCACCCTAGTAGGACCTGTTGCTCCTAACACATCCACCAATAGGGCATGCTTCAAGTGTGAACAATCGGGACACTATGCCAACTACTGTCCCAACAAGGCTGCCTACACTACACCAGCTCCAATGAAGTAAGGTCAGGCCTCGGCAGGCAAGAGTCAGCCCCTAACTGTCAACTGGGGATAAGCCCATCATGTAGAAGTAGAAGCTGAGTCGGGTGAACTTGAAATTCAAGAAGAAGTGCTAGTTGAAGATGAAGTAGTCGGTGAAGAAGTCAACGAGCAACAAGAGTAGAGCATAAATAGAAATAAACATAAATATATATATATATATGTAGATATATTTTATTATTTGTAAGACCTAAATATTAGTTTATCTAGTAGTTAGTATTTTACTATTTTAGTGATAATAATAAGGTCTATTGACCCTATGTTTTGCTAAGGAGTTATGCATCATGTCGAGATTTCTTTATTTGTGCATATGTTTCGAGAACAATATGAGTATACATCATTTTTCTTACAAATCTCGAGGACGAGATTTCTGTTAAGGGGGTAGGATTTGTAAGACCCAAAATTGGTAGGAGAAAATAATAATAATAAAATAAAGAAATAATTATAGTGATGATAGTGTTTCAAGGATTTTTGAAACCCTGGGAATTTATCAATTCCTTTCTTCTTCATAAACCATTGAGATTACTAAATTAATTAAGTGACCAATAAATAGATGAAGAGAGGGTGATCTCTTGCTAATGATCTTGTGGTTATGCCTGTCATGGAAAACATAAACTTGATCCCCAATTTTAAATAAAAACATAGGATAGGAAATGAGAAATAAATTTTTATTTCTAATGAAACCATTTATTCCACCCATAAATAAATGACAAAGAAAAAAAATAATAATATGATTGACAATAGAGTTTAAAATGTCCATTGGGGTTATGTTTGATTTTTGGAAATCTGAAATCCAAAACAGAAATTGACTTTGGTTTGAATGCATGAGATTTAGAATTTGAAAACAAAGCAGAAAAAATAAAAGAAAAGAAAAGAAGAAACTCGCGTGGGCTAACTTCATTCCTTTTGGCCCACTCATCTTCCCCCCTCGGCTCGGCCGCTTGGGCTGAATGCCTTCCCCGCCGGCCCATTTCTCCCTTCAACACCACGCATTGTCCATCTCCCCTCACTTGCTCACTGGCGGGGCCGCGCCGTCAGCCTCAGTAGCGCGCGTGCTCGCGATCCCTTTCACCACCTAGTGGGATCCCCATGGTCAGACCTTCCCCTATCCTCGGGTGGCTATTCGGGGAGCTTGCGCCGGTGGCCTCGCAACGGACTCCGCGTGGCGTGAACCTCGCGCGGTTGTTGCGTGCCGGGGCCCGCCTCCTCGTGCTTATATAACTAGGGCACTGGTTCCTCCATCTCATCTCTATGAATTGCGTCCAGAACCACCATCTACCGAGAGGAGAGTGTGGGAGGGCCGCCGCCGCAGTCCTTAGCTTTCACCGTCGCTTTGCTGTCAGTCCTGTGGCCCTGGTTCGTCGCCAATTTGTGCGCAATCTCGTTGCTGCGTCGTTGGGTAGAGGCGACCACCGTCTCTGGCCCAATTGCTCACCGGAGAACCCTACGCGCCACAATCTCGCCCCACGCCGTGGACTAGCGTTCCTGTAGCCCAATAGCTGGTATGAAGTTTTCCTCCGATCTCGCCTTTGACTTCGCTGCACATAGCATCCAACCAGGCTCGATTTGGGACATTAGGGCCCTGGATCACTTGCATTCCGGCGAGGCTCCACCGTACCTATCGTGTGCGACTCTGCCTAGGCCGCGAAAGGTAGAAGATGGCCCCCTGACCGTCGATCTCATGATATGCGGCGGCGATTAGATCTATCATAACGGTTCGGCCAAAGTCGGTAGTTGCCGTTGATCCTTGATCCGATGGCTGGGAGATCGTGTAGTTCAGGATCTTTTATGGGCCGTTGGATCTGGATCCGATGACCTTGGTCGCATACCGGTTTGACCTAGGCGCGATCTAATCTGGACTGTTTGAATTGGATCGGACGGCTCAGGTTTCAGGATACCCTTTCGGCCGACGATTTTACAAATAGGTCCCTGCGCAAGGTAGAATTTAACCCGCAGTACTACTCGGGGTTTGCTGTGTCTGGAGAATCTTTCGAGTTAGCCCCTGGCCTTTTATGTATTCATGTGCGCAATCCAGGAAATAGAGAAAATGGGAAATTAATATTATAAATTGATTTTTAATACAAAAATAAATCTAGAAACTTATATAATCCATAGAAAATTCATAATAAGTCCAAATTGACCCATTCCAGTCCCTATAATTTTGTTTTAATATTGTTCATCACTCAGTAATACTGTTTTACCATGAAACTCATAATGAATTTATCTCTTAATTAATTTTGTACCAAACACATAAAACCTTTAGAAATTCATAACTTAAAATCCATAACTCCAAATTGATTCATTCTAGTGGTATTTATTTTGTTTAAATATTGTTTATCACCTAGTACCTTTGTCTAACCATGAAACTTGATTTAAAATTGTTCACATGAATTACTCTATTCTAGGTACTAAATAACTCTAGAAATTCATAACTTGGTAACCGTAACTCCGAATTTAGTAGTTCTTGTTCCTACGATCTCGTTACACAACATAGAATATTATTATGCAGTTTGTTCTTATGTTTGGTGTGATGTTAATTTTACCTATACCATGTTTGTTTGTATTGCTACGACTAGCGTGAGGTTACGAGCCACCTGAAGAGCAAGATTGGTACCTGAAGAGCAAGATTGGTACCTGGAATCTCAAGTGCCAGGCAAGTTGTGCCCTTGATCACTTCTTTTTACCCAGTCATGTTCTGATTAATCATAATGATCTGCATAGGTTAATTTTGATGGGACCCAATAGGTTGCCCTAGTTTGACTATCTTTATACCTTGTTTACCACTGAATTCTTGGGTAGTACTTGTTATGGCTATATGTGGTTTTGGGTATAGAGATACACATTATTCATTATTATACTTTTATTATCAGTTGTTATTTACTGTTCGTGATAAGATCATTATGTTAATTGGAACATGGAGAGACCACCCGAGAAAACAGTGCTACCATAAGGGTTTAATGGGACGCCCTTAGCTAATTAATTAGGAAAGCTAGTGAATGACTACCTTACCCGAAATGGCAAGGGCAGTAGGGGAGTGGTCAGTGTAGGGAGGTCCTTGGGTTGATTTTGCTGCGATGGCGGTCAGGCGAGGGATTCCTGCATTGGAGCTTCCTATAAACTGTGGCGGGTTTTCTGAAGCTAGTGGAACTTTGTAAAGGCCTCGTAGTGTTACCCTGCCTCGCTTCCTTGGTAGAGGTGTATGAGGCCCGTACAACCCCGTGGCAGATGGGTAACATGACTTGTGGGTAAAGATGCACAACCTCTGTAGAGTGTAAAACTAGTATATCAGCCGTGCTCACGCTCATGAGCAGCTCGGACCCTCACATGATTAATTTATGGAACTAAATTTAATTTGTCATATGCATTGCATCGCAGGTGCTGTTATTACTTTTGTTCTACTACTTAATTGGGTTGGTATTTACTTATACTTAGTAATTGCTAATAAAATTTTGACCAACTTTAAAAAGCAATGCTTAGCTCTAACCATCCTCTTTGGTAAGCCTTACACTTCACGTGAGCTCCCACCTTTGGCGAGATCATGCACATTATTCCCCACAACTTGTTGAGCGATGAATGTATGTGAGCTCACTCTTGCTGTCTCACACCCCCCACAGGTCAAGAACAGGAATCGTAGGATGTGGCACATGGAGGATGCTGTGACGAGTTCGTGAGAGGTCTAGGTCGTCGTCTCTCAGTCAACTTTGGGCTTGCTGGATCATCGTCTTCTTATAATGTATTTATTTATTTTGTACAGAACTCCTATTATATAATAACTAGGTGAGTGCCCGTGCGTTGCAACCGGAACATATAATACGTTGGAGGAAGGGAGCACAGGGGAGGGTGTCAGGAGGTGTCGCTGTTGTCGTCTGGACAGGGAAGAAGAGCACAGATCTGGGGACGACGATAGCGGCGATGTGCGAGGGAGAGTGTGGTGCGAGGGTCGGGGGCAATAGACGTCAGCTACGGTGCTAGGCCGATCGGCCAACAACCCACGTGGGCGAGAGGCAGAACAGGATATTATAATAATAATGATTAATATGATAAAACTCATTGATATGCAAACTCCCTTTTTTGAGAAAGAAAACCATAGAAAATTGTGCCTAGTTGGCCCAATTTGATGAGAAGCTTTACAAAGTCTGATGAAATATTCTCTACGTACATATATTGTTGTTGTACTATTTATATTTATAGTTTTATGGCCTATCATAAATTATCCATATTTTATTAGAGAAAGACAACCCACCATCTTCATGTATCGGTTTACCATAATGTATTCCTCTTTTATGATAATTAAGATTCCTTGCGAATGAAAATAAATAAATATTTGGTCTTCTTTAGCTATTTTTGTAGTTCTAATGTTTTTATATTATAAAAACATTTTTATGTAGTCAATATCAACAACATTACTTTTTTTCAGACCATCTGTTTCATTTTGATTGCTGTTGGTATGATGGTTTTTACTCATAATAATAGTTTGAATGTTTAATTGTCTGGATGAATGTTTTAGTTTTGATCTTCGATTTCGAATATATTTTATGGACAACCTATATATTGTTGAAAGATTTCATCCACAAAATATGTCAGTTCTCTAATAATAGTATCGCATATTTTATTACAGGTACATTACCAGTAGTTTCATTTGCCAGGTTACAGGTGATGGTGAGGACAAATATCTCAGCAACATTAGAGCATTTTTTTCTATCAAATTTAGTTACCTAACATCTTTTAGTTACCAAATATCTTAGCTACCTAACATCTTCAGTTACCAAATATCTCAGCTACATTAGACATGTGATCGAATATACCCTGATGAACTTCCAATCAAGTGAGTATTTTCTATATTTAGTTACCTAACATCTTTTAGTGATGCACACTATCAAATTTAGAATCATAAATAAATTACATGCGTGTAGATATGTTGGGTACTCCACATGCTTCCAGATTATCCAGAAGGAAGCTGGTTCTCATGAAAGGAACACAGCTAGGCTGGTTCTCATGAAACGAACACAGCTAGCATCTTCAGAGTCGACCAGTATGAAAAATCGAACAATTCTGCATTACATGCCCAAATGGCAATGATTCCTAGGAGATGCATGAAGAGATGCTAAAAATTCAAAATATTTCTACAAGGAGGTATCAGTACATTGTGATCCTTATAACCTATAGTTTCTCCTCCCTGACTTCTCTAAATTTTTATTTAATGTCCATCTTGCGAATTGGGTTACCATACTAAGTTGTTTCTGTTGACTCTGGTGCTCTTAATGATGTTGTTGCTAAGAAATATGATTTGGAAACATGGTTCCCTGCATCAAAGACCTTTCGAAAGTTAGTATCCTGTTCAAACTGCACTGACTTTCAAATTGCTTTTTCTCTACACCTTCACCCAGAGTACGCTAGAATATTACCAGTTACTGAAACTACATTTCCGATGTATGAGACAGAGCAATGGACAGTAGATGTTGCAACTAATGAAAGGTGTCCAAATCCTTGAATAAGATGTTAGGTATGCAACTATATTAGTAGTCAGGAACAAAATACTGTAGAAGCCACAACCGCAGCCAGATTAAAGCCGCAACGAACAAGCTAGCACATGTCGATATTGCATTTCGCAATGTCTACAAAAGAAGGGTCAACATTCAATTGTGAAATGTTCTGCCCCATGTAAAAAATATCACTGTAATATGGTAAATAGCGAATGGACTGATCCTGAGACTAACTGTGCAAAAACTCACTATAATACTCTTCCATTGTTTCATAAAAAAAACTTCCAGCTTTTGTTAGTGATACTCCCTACAAAAATATAGGGGTAATTCTTGCCTCGGTTATTCCTTAACCCTCAACCATGTGAGACTTGCTAGAACTAGCATGCCCTTTTGGTCAAAATTTGTATAATTGTTGTTCAGTTTTGTGTTGTGAAAATACTCCAGCCGAAGGGAGTAATTTCCGGGATTGGCCAAATAACACATTGGCCAAGGTAAAAGCAAAACTAATCAATACTCCATTTAAAAAATATATGACATTAAGGCGAACACCTTCTAACTGGAGATAGTGGTCTCGTGCGAGGAGGCGTGCCACCACGCCTGACAGGAGAAGGATCTGGTCGATGACGAATAGACGAAGAATTAGGACGACGCCTAGGTGATGGGTCAGGTGGACGCCTGGGTGATTCAGCCCTTGATTTGGAGACCGTTTCTCAGGTGGTGAAGCTGACTTCCTTCGTGGAGATGCTGCAGACAAGTATGTAAACAATTAAATCGTGATAGAGCTGAACGTGCACCTTCACATGAATGCCAGTTCAAAGTTAAGATCTTTTCATTATCTACCTGCTAATTTTTCCGCACCAATATAGAATGACAAATGCGCAAGCAATTTGCTTCACATGAATGCCAGTTCAAAGTTTTATGTATTATCTAATGGATCATTTTAGTAGACTTTTTTTTCTAATAATACTCAACAGTTGGCAAGCTACCTAACATTTTTCATGCTATCTATCATAAAACAAGTGGTTCTTTCTTTGTTTTCTCTGTTGATATGTTTTTAACAGTTAATCTGTTTAATCCTTCTATTTCACATATAGGGTCATTTATTGGATTGTTTGTGTTGAAGGCAGTTGGTTACTACAATGCTGGAACAGGGGAGTTTATTGTGGACACTCTTTCTAGAGAGTTCTACTTCATGGAGATGAATACTCGACTCCAGGTAATATATCTATGATAATAATCTGATATGATTAAGTACCTTGGTATTTCTTTTTGCATGGTACTTCATTGACTCACTTGTTAAAATTCTAAAACACAAAATCATCTTGTGAATCAATCTTGGAAGGTTGAACACCCGGTGACAGAGATGATTGTTGGTCAAGATCTTGTGGAGTGGCAAATACGTGTTGCGAATGGAGAACGACTACCATTATCTCAGGAGCATGTTCCATTAAATGGTAAACCTTAAAAATAACTAATTGTTCGCATCATGAACAACATTGTGAATCTGATATGATTCATCAAATAGTAGTAATGTGGCCTCATCAGTTTCAAGAACAATTGCACAATAGCAAATTTGTTTTACCTGGCAAAATATTTCCACGTCGATATGTCTGTCTGTGTGAACGATGATCTTTAGGACAAAACCGTTAACCGTGTGTGATGGCGCTTTTGCACCACAATGAATGTAACTGGAGGAAGGTATCCCTCTTCCAAGCTGGCACACGCCTAAGTACAAACACAAACAATAAATTATGTAAACACGGTTAAGAGAATACATCAAAAGAGAATAATATTGTAAAGAAAATATCTTTCTAATTGCATCCACTTCATAAAGCAAGAACCGACGAAACTGCTCCTCACTGGCATGTCTCTGCAAATCAAGGAAACAAGTAAAGTAACTACATGATTCTTCTCCATGTATACAAGGTGTAGCTGTTTAGCTGTTGAAATATGTACTAACATGAAGAAAACTAGCAGGTGTTTTTCTTTACAAGCAAGGAAAAGAGATTTAAGTTCAGACAACAATGTAATTCATTCAAACAGACAATTACGAACCCATAGAAACTTTTCCTATTTGGTTTGCGGCTCCCATTTGCCTTATAGAATGACACGAATAGTTCCCTGAAGCAAAAATATGACATTTAAAAAGGACAGATCATTTATCTAAAGAACTAAGTTAGACAACTAATATGTTTAGCATGCCTGATCATTCCACAGTGAACAAATCCCTTTTGTGGATCCTTCACTTGTGTGAAAAGATCAGCTATGATATCTTCCCTATGACCTTGAGAAGACACCAAGCACCTGTACTTTGAAAATTCTAGCCAATCCGTTGATGCAACAACAATCATAAACTTTTATATGACCATTTAGAAACCAGAAACACACGAAGATCTCTCTCCAACAGGCCATGTCAATGCAACAAGAAGTCAAGGTGAAACAACAAAATGTTTCTTTAAAATTCTGACAAGGTGGAGCACCTGACGTGCATTTTTGCAGAAAGGTGTGAGGCCTCAACCTTATAGTATTGAGCTAGTTGCGGCTAACGGCGCGACACAACGTGTCACAGACTTCACCCATCGTATTCTCAATGCAAGAACAAATAAAATTTGCAGCCTAAGAACACCTACCATGAAGCAAAACTCCCCAGTTCTATAGGACAAAACACAACTCGCAACTAATTAGAACTTAAGTAATACTCATTTCTTCCTCTGTACAAAAAGGCGACCTGCATGTATCCATATTCAGCTGCGTGAACAATCCTAAATTTCATAAAAAATCTATTGCCGTTTGATTCTACCCATGTGTATTTCATTTCCAGAGGCAGGAAATCTCCATGGATCCCACACCAACCGTGGAAAACACCACTGTGCTGAGGAAGCAACGGATCCAATCTCCTGCCCTCTGAGAAATCTAGTTACCATTTAGAATCTAAACTGACCTGATGAGTGGCCAGGCCACGAACTGCAATGCTACAATGCTCTTCTTCGCATGCACGCTGAATAGATGGTTTTCCAAGCTCCCTTTGGCAATGAACTCGTACACGAGAAGCAATTCACAGTCCTCCCATCCAAGAGCTTCACAAGGTTCAGATGGGAGAGTCTTCCTAGAAAATTTATCTCCGACGGCGTGGATGGCGCTCACCTTGACGACCTCACCAAAGGGAAGCTTCCTCCCGTCCCATGCCACAGCCACGACAGCAGGGGCCGACAACCTGTGGCAGTGCTTTCTAGCCGGCGTCCACACCTTACGCTTGCGCTTCTTCTTCACACTGCCCACCCACACATCCGCCACCCCCTCCGCCGACCAGCCCGACCTCATCCCTTGTGCTGATCCTAGGGTACATAGGAGGGAGAGTCGAGACAGAGATGCTGATGTCAGGAACGAGATCCTAGCAGGGACCGCCTCCGCTTCCCTTGTCCTGGGGCCCTCACCCGCCTTTGTGACGCTAGGCTCCACTGCGTGCGGATGGGGGTTGAGTGCGAGCGGTGAGGGGTGGTTACGGCTGCCTTGTGGATGGGCATCGCGGCTGGCTCTGGCTCCCGCAGACCAAGGAGACAACAGAGACGAAATCTGGGAGGCGACACATGCGGGCGGGTGTTTCCAAATCATTGATGCAACACTGGGCGCTGATGCCGTCATGGGTTTGAAGGTGGGCGCTGATGTCGGGCGTAGATGCCGGCGTTTCCAAATCGGGGAACTAGGGCTGCGTCCCGTGCATGTCGCCGGCATCGATGGAAGGCGTCCTCCTCGTGCTTCAAATATCGCATCATCTCCCGACCACGGTCTGCTTGCGATACACGGGATCCCCTTCCATGGAGAGGGTGGGCGAGGATTGAGATCTGGGGTGCAGGGTTGGCGAGGACCAAGATCCGAGGCGCATGGAAGTCGACCTACCCAGGGGAATGCGGGGGGAGCGGATGGATCCGGCGTAGAGCGGACTGATGACAGCAATCTCGTGCGAAGGGAGGAGGGAGGAGTAGACTGAGACAACTTGGACTGGTTGACCATGGCCCAAGACGATGTCGTTGCTGGAGCGGCATCCTGGCACTGGAGCAAGCGGCGTGGGCGAGGATGGCACCATTTGCGTTTGTTGCGGCCATGGAGGGAGACAGTGGTGAGGTGCTAGAGTAGGGGAGTGGCTTAGCGTCGGTGCTTGAGGCCCTCAGTGGCCATGGAGAGGATGACATGCTGGTGGAGGCGAGCGACTGTGCTTCACCAGCAAGGTCAGGTGCGATGCAGCAGTGGGGTGAAGGGATGGCGGTGCGACACCAGTTCCACTCAAGGAGGAGCGACGACCGTGTGGGGAGCCGAGCGAAGAGGGAGGAGCCGGGCGTGAGTGAAGCAGGGGCGTGTGGTAGCGGCCTAGGGGCGGAGGGAACGGGGAGGGGGCTGCGGGCGCAGGGAGGACGTCGCCAATCTCGACGTGGAGGCGGCTGTCTTGCGGAAATCTGGATGACGGTCGAACGGAAGCGTGATGGACTAACACATGGACCCACCTGTCATACGACCGGTGGTGGGCGGAACAGGGAGTGGCAGAACCGCGGTGCACGGATGGTCTACAATAGAGTCTTATAGAGTAGTAGAGAAGATGTTACATTCATTTTTGTACCACTATTCATCATATGTGTGAGACTTGGTCCCAGCACACCTGGTGTTTATTTCGCGCCTGGGTTTTGGACCTCTAGGTGTGACAGGTAGGTAGGATAAACAGAGTTTTACTTTACTTTTGGGGTAGATGGACTAGGCAACCTGTGATGTAGGTTAGGTTGTTGTTCACGAACGAGTTGGTATAAGACATTAATTTAGGTTAAGATATGTTTTGTTGAAGCAGTGTCTAGCCCATATCACCAGAATACTATCATGTTAATAACTCACTTTCCATTGGATCATATTAGATTAGGTATGAAATCTAGATTAGTTTGGACATTACTAGGTTGGATTAGTTGAGATCTAAATGGATTTGGGTTAGATCATGTTTGTTATTCTAGGATGGGATAAGCATAGTCATTAGGACTAGGTAAATCCTTCAAAGTAAGAGAGAATCTTTGCTTTTATATTGGAATGGATAGATTATGCAACCTATGTGGGCTAGGTAGTTGTATATGGCCATGTTGATCTAAGTCACCAATTGAGGTCTAAGTAAATTAGGAGTATGGCTTAATCCTTTGTACCAGCATTAAGTAACTCACACTAGATTAGATCATATTAGCTTAGGTAGGATCTAGATTAGATTGGATATGATTAGATTAGACTAGCTTAGGTGAGATGGATCTACTAGGGTAGGATATATATATTATTAGGATATGTTAGAATCTTTTGAGATAGTATGGATCGTATGATGTAGGTAGGTCAGAATCTCTGTTAGGTTAAAACAGAGGGGTTATGCAATTATCGGATGGTTATGGTGGTTGCATAATGCCGAGTTGGTTTGTCGTTCTTAATTTAGTATAGAGCGAACTAAGTTAAAACATGCTTTATAGGAGTAGAGTCTAAACTATTTCATCAGTATTAACTTTCTTATTGAGTAAAACTTTCATTGGATTAGCTCAACTTAAGGTTAGACTTCGTTAGGTTAGATTAACCTATTAGATTAGATCAGATCTAGAATAAATTGATATGACTATTTTAGACTAGATAAGATCTAAATAAATTTTGGATTAGCTCATGGTTATTATTCTAGAGTGGAATAAATATGCTAATTAGGACAAAATGAATCCATAAGGATAAGGTAGAATCTTTTGAGGTTAGTTAGATCTATTAGGATAAGGAAAAATCTTTTCAAGATAAGATGAATCTAATAAGGTAAGAGGATATATTTTAAGATAATATGGATCTATTAAGCTTAATATATTCTAGTGGGGTATTCTTAGTTGGTCTAGTTTAACTTATAAACAATTTATGAGAATAAGATAATTTTTTTAACATAAGATGAACCTGTTAGGATGAGATAGAATCCTTTAAGTTAAGAGGGATCTATGTAAAATAGATACACTTTAATGGAGGATAATCTAGGTTGTTTAGTTATCTTATGAATTTTATTTATTTATATTTATGCCTATATGTATATGCAGATGTAATTGTGGACATTACTTCACAACTCATCACACTCACTCAAAGATCCAAATCTGACATGTATCACAAGAACAAACATTGAAGTACATAGATACCTATAAAAATATAGTTTTTGTTTTTTGTTCCTATGAGTAGGTCTCCTATTCCTAAAGGCCACTTTAGGCACAGGATTTCAAAGTGTAAAATCCACATTTGTCTTTGGAGTGAAAAGGTAAGAGTAATCAGAGTAAAGCAGTAATGGATAAGAAAATATTAAGGAAACTTTTAGAAAGAATCAGAGTAGCAAAGGTAAGTAGATAATGGTTGTCTGGTTCTATCTAGGTTTCGTCCTACAGTCAACATTGCTCTGATACAATTTCTGTTACACCCGGGATTTAGGGGTCCAAAACCTAGGCGCGAAATAATCACCAAGTGTGCTGGTACTAAGTCTCACACATATGATGACTCATGGTACAGAAACGAATGTCACGTTTTTACTATATACTAGGAGTTCTCTACAAAATAAATAAATAATTACATCATATGGAGACAACGATCCAGCAACCCAAAGTTGACTGGGAGACGATGACCTAGACCACTCACAAACTTGTCATAGCATCTTCCATGCGCCTCATCCTGCGGTACCTGTTCTTGACCTGTGGGGGGTGTGAGACAGCAAGGGTGAGCTCACATACGTTCATCGCTCAACAAGTTGTCGGGAATAATGTGCATGAACTCGCCAAAGGTGGGAGCTCATGTGAAGTGTAAGGCTTACCAAAGAGGATGGTTGAAGTTGAGCATTGCTTTTAAAGCTGGTTAAAATTTTATTAGCAATTACTAAGTATAAGTAGATACCAACCCAATTAAGTAGTAGAACAAAAGTGATAACAACACCCACAATGCAATGCGTATGACAAATTGAATTTAGTTCCATAAATTAATCATGTGAGGGTCCGAGCTGCTCATGACCGTGAGCATGGCTGATATACCAGTTTTACACTCTGTAGAGGTTGCACATCTTTGCCCACAAGTCGTGTTACCCATTTGCCACGGGGTTGATCGGACCCCATACACCTCTACCAAGGAAGCGAGGCAGGGTACCACTACGAGGCCTTTACAAAGTTCCACTAGCTTCAGAAAACCCACTACAATTTCTAGGATGCTCCAATGCAGGGATCCCTTGCCTGACTGCCATCACAGCAAAATCAACCCAAGGACCTCCCTATAATGACCACTCCCCTACTGCCCTTTCCCCTTTCGGGTAAGGTAGTCCTCCACTAGCTTTCCTAATTAGTCAGCCAAGAGCGTCCCACACCACCCTTGTGGTAGCACTGTTTTCCCGGGTGGTCGCTCCATGTTCCAATTAACAATATGATCTTATCATGAACAATAATTAAACAACAACATAATTGGAACATGGTCATAATAAAACATTAGTTTCCAAAACCAGGTAGAGCAATAGCAAAACTACCCAATAATTCATCTGGTTGCAAGGTGGGGGATAAACAATGCTAGGGAAACCTATTAGGTCCCATCAAATTAACTAAGCATGTCACAGTGATTAATAGTGAACATTATTAGGTAAAAAGGAGTGATCATGGGCACAACTTGCCTGGGACTTGAGATTCTCGGTACCAACGTGAGATTCCAGGTACCAACTTGTAACCTCACGCTAGTTGTAGCAATACAAACAAACATGGTACATGCAAAATTAACAACACATCAAACATAAGAATAAACTGCGTAATAATGATCTACGCGATGCTTCGAGACCGTGGGTTCGAGCACTACTAAGATCAGAGTTACGGTTAAGGAGTTATGATTTATGGAAGATCTATGATTAAATAAGTAAAACTAGACCTTAGATCGATTCTATAAATCATGTGAGATATACCTTAAGGATTGACTTTAATATGGGTCCTATCTTGGTTAAAGTTCATCACATTATAATTATGATCATATTACTTTAATTAAATAGATTAATCTACCATACATAGGTTAAATGATTTTCCAATTATAAAAGTATGGGATATGGCATACATCAGTGTTGTATTACGTAGACAATTATTATGGATCTAGTGCAATTTGAACAGACCAAATCGGAGTTAAAATAAGGGAGTTCTGAATTTTATAAGTTTCTGGACATATAAATATTATTTTTATTCCTAAAATAGTTTCTAGGGGGTAACTGCAAAAACCCAGGGACTTGTTTGTAATTTAAACATTAAATAGAGGGCCCTACTATACCAGATAGGACGGAGGGTGGAATAGGGACAAAGTCAAGGGCTCTTTTTCACTAATCCGGGGCCGAAGGGGTATCTGCGATTCTAGGCCACCCGATCTGATCTCGACACTCCAGATTAGATCAGATCTTCGTTTGAATCGCCACACTCTCAGAGCCATAGGATCCGAGGTTGGCGGTCGAGATTTAATTGGAGCCGCGCCCATGCACGCCCACCGATCCAGATCGGACGGTGGACGATTGTAGAGCCTAGGGCGAGCATGGATCAAATCTAAGCTGTTGAGTACGTGATCAATGGCCCAAGCGTCATCTCTTACCCCTAGCCCACACGACGCCAGTGCTGACGCAACAACGACGACAGTCCCGCTGGAGTGCACACAATTCCGTGCTCCCAACCTCTAGCTACCGTATGAAAAGGCCTTGCATGAAGAGGGAATCAACAAGAATCAATCACATGACTCCATATCGGTGATTTGCAACTCGAGGACACCCGTCCACGAATCAGGGTAGCTCCGCTATTTGCATCGAACTCCGACGAGGAATTCGACTCTGCTCCATCATCAATCTCGCCCTGCAAGGCCACCATCGCATGCGGCACGATCAGGCATGCTTTCATAACCTTACAACAAAGGTTCGACGATATCGTACATAGGAATCGACCCCGGCGACGGTCACACGGTCGAGGTTCACTTTCTCTGTCTCTCTCTTGGTGTTCGGTTACGACAGCATGATGCCAGGGGAAACACGATGCCATTCTTTATAGGGGAAGGGAGAGTTCGCGCCATGGAGGTCTGTAGCAAGGCGACGTGTAATCCACGATGATTTGGTGTGGGTGGTTGTGCCCCGCCCTGATCCATAGCAGAGAAAATTGGTCAGCCGTTTTAAAGAGGACGAAGCTGACCGAGGTGTCCCACACGTAAGAGTCATGAGGAGGGGGCGAGCATGGCATAAGGTGGCTGGACGAGCGGGCCCGCGCGACAGGCGTGGAAACGAGAGGTGGGCCGCGTAGGTAAGGAGCTAGCCGCCAGTGTGGGTTTCAGCCCACAGAGACGAGGGGGTTTCTCTTTTTCTTTTCTATTTTCTATTTTCTTCTCCCTTTTTTGTTTCAATTTCAAATCTATGTTTTAAATTCATTCTCCAAATTCAAAGTTGAGATACAAATGTAGCAATACAGAAAACACATGATGATATGCATAATTATGTTTTTCATTTATTAATTGTTCCTTTAAGCATTTATTTAAACAATCTAAAATTGTTTCTGAAATTCAAAGCTTAGTATTTGAATTCAGTTTTGGCGTGAGTTTCACATATAGACCAAATGCATAAATAAAAATACCATTACGAAGAAGGGATTTTATTATTATATATATATTTTCTTCATAGTGTATATTGTTTTTATTTTCTTTCCCTTTTCTATTTCATTTTTCAAATTCTAGATTTCAAATTAGGTTAAATTCCAATTTCAGCATTAATATATTATTATTATTACTATTAAGTGCACAAACAAATATCCTCCAACATGATGCTTAGATTTTTTATGCTTCGTTAGCTAATTTATTCAATCTCGATGTGATTACTCACATTTCTAATGAATAGAGGGCAATACATATAAGGAGACAAATTCTTCTCTTTTACTATCCACAAGTCGGGTATTACAAAGCAATCATATCTTTTGATTCTCAAAATCTATTGTCACACCCAGGTTTTGGGGCCACCAAGACCCGGGCGCTAGATAATCACCAAGTGTGCTAGGACCATGTTATTACGAAGCTAACGCAACTGGAATGGACCAAAGTTGAGTTTGAATACACTAGATATGGATTATCTAAATTTGTTTATATAAATACTATGCTTAAAATATTCCTCAGGGGTTGTTTTGAAACTTCTAGGGACCCAGTTCTGAAATCCGAGGACTTATTTATAATAACTCCATACTTAGGTGGACGACAGGTTGGTTTCACAAAACCCGAGGGTTACTATTAGGGGCCTTCGTCTTTCGAAGGTCCTCAAAAACACGATTAACATGCTTTCCGAGTATAATATGTTGTCACAGGAATCTTCGGTCTTAAGATGAAGCTGTGCACAGTATGAAAGGTGTAGTCTAGGAGAAGGATGAACCAGTGCCGAAGCTAAGGATGAAGAAGCTTCGGCTTAGTGCAAAGGTAGCGATGGAGAATGGAACCGACCTAAAAGGGAGTGTACCACTCAGTCCTCGGCAGATTACTCCTTAGTCAGTAATAAGTGTTAAGGACACAAATATAATTTTACTCAAGCTGCGTCCTGTGCCTATAAATAGATGAACAGTAACACCATACTGTTCACGCTGACTTGTAATCGCTCGCATGTCACCATTGAATTCCAACATTCTATCAAGGCGGAGGTATAAATGTAATCCAATATCATTGATATTTGCTCATGATCATATAATGAAAATGACGATGATTTATTGACTTAATATAATTATCCATGTTCTTCTATGTTTTATATATTCTTGTTTTTACATATTGATGTGATGAAGGTATGTCCTTCATGGCCTTCGTCCAAAGATCAGTATATCCTAAGGGATATAGTGCTTCGAAGGACGAAGGTCTTTTACCATTAACATTTGTGTTGCCTTGTTCTTGATTCATAGCATTCGAGAACAAGTGACCAACATTGGTGCCCACCTCCGGAGAACTCATTTGACCACCTTCGGCAAGCTGTGACCTTTGTCATGCCGCCGAAGAAATCTTTAGCGCTGGGGGCTGCACTGCAGCCACTGGATGTTAACCAAGAAACACTACATGAAGCTAGAAGCCAAAAAAGGAAGGCTGCAAGTCCAACACCTCAGGAGGAAGAGTTGGACCAAGAAATCAGGGACCTCGAAGCCATTCATCAACAGGTCCAGAGGAAAAAGGAAAAGATGTCTCGTCTTGCCGATCTTTAGAAGAAGATTGATGAGGCCGCTGAGGAAATGCGTCATCTCACCCAAAATGACCAGGACCGAAGGCCTCAACATAGAGAGCTTCATCAAGACAATTCCTACAATGAAGATGAATGGTATGATGATTTCCATCATGGAACTTTTGCTTTTGATGATGCTTCTCCTCTGTCAGCAGAACTACAAGCTAACCCGTGGCCCCCATCATACAAGCCACCCTAGCTCCCTATGTATGATGGGCATTCAGACCTGAAGCAGTTTCTAATGAGCTACGAAGCAACCATATCTTCATATGGGGGCAACATTGCAGTCATGGCGAAATCCTTCGTCATGGCAGTAAAAAATGTTACACAAACTTGATACTCTTCTCTTCGGCCAGGAACAATCACATCATGGCAAAAGCTAAAGGACATGCTGATCACCAGTTTCCAAGGGTTTCAGACGAAGCCAGTCACTGCTCAGGCTTTGTTCCAGTGCACGCAAGACCACGAAGAATACCTCCAGGCGTATGTCCGAAGGTTCTTGCGTCTGAGAGCACAAGCGCCCATAGTGCCCAATGAAATTGTCATAGAGGCCATGATCAAGGGGCTTCGGCCAGGACCTACAACTCAATATTTTGCCAGGAAACCCCCTTAGAACTTGGAGAAGCTCCTTCAGAAGATGGATGAATACATCCGGGCTGACAATGATTTTCGCCAGAGAAGGGAAGAAGCCTATAGGTTTTCTGAAATGACTAGGGGCTTCGAAGGAAGAATCCACCCTAGGCATGTCAGATCAATCCATAACTCCAGCCAAAGAGATGACAGAGGAAGCTAGCTTTAAAGGCCACAACATAGCTCACAATCCTCAGGGCAACAACAAAGCTCTTTTAGGCCTCCAGGCCCAAGGGGCAGAGGCGGCAGGGGCTTCGGAGGAAGGTATGGGGATCAGCCTAGAAAGCTCTATTGCTTATTCTGTGGAGAAGACAAGGGTCACACTACAAGAACATGCCAAGTCATAATTCAGAAGCAGAAGGAGATTGCCGAAGCTGAGGCACGGCAGAGTCAGCCGAAGCAGGTTCTACATATTGCTTCATGCTACTCTCCCTACGTACCAGAATACGTAGGTAATCAACAGCCTGCAACTTCTACTGCTTCGGCAAGTTATTCTCAAGCTTCCTGGGCCCAGCTCCCTTTACCACCACCATTACCACCCACTCACACCTTAGGCCAGCAGCTAGAAGGGCACCCACATGCGCAGCAGCAGCGTGATTATCGGGAGGAATCCGAAGCTCGTATAGTCAACAACACTGTGCCAGAATCGAAGCATATGTACTGAAGAATATCCTACTTTTAGTGTACCTTTTATCTTTTGTCACTTTACTTTCTGTATGAAAATAAATAACAAAGAATTAAATTTCAATTTCTCGAAATAATGGTCTGCATCAATGACAAAAGTATGCCTTCCTCAGACTTCCAAAGCTCAAAAGTCATTCCAAAGGGAATGCAGAGCCAAAAAATCAAGTTCCAAAGTTACAAAAGTCGCCCCTAAGGGAGCGCAGCGTGAGTTTTCTGCTCAAAAGTCGTTCCGAAGGGAATGCAGAGCCAAAAAAATCAAGTTCCGAAGTTACAAAAGTCGCCCCTAAGGGAGCGCAGCGTAAGTTTTCTGCTCAAAAGTCGTTCCGAAGGGAATGCAGAGCTAAAAATCAAGTTCCAAAGTTACAAAAAGTCGCCCCTAAGGGAGCGCAGCGTAAGTTTTCTGCTCAAAAGTCGTTTCTAAGGGGATGCAGAGCTTGATGCCACCGAAATAGAAGGTGAAGAAGCTCAAAAGTCGTTCCTAAGGGGATGCAGAGCTTAAAGACTCAAAAGTCATTTCTAAGGGGATGCAGAGTCTTGTGTGTTCTAGTGTGGGCGTGGGCGTGTGTATGGCCGACATCACCATCATTTTGCATCATGTCATCATATCATTCCGCACAACATTACATCATACATCATATTGCATCAACAGCAAAGAGATTGGATACGAAGCAAATCTTCGGCAATACTTTGATAAAAGGAAATGTGCTGAGGCATGAAGCAAACTTCGGAAAGAACAATTCTATCAAACTTCCTAGAGGGGGTTCCTTTCTTTACGAAGCATGAAAAGAAGGGAAGGTGTTTTTTCGCCGAAGGCTCAAAAACAGTATGTGTGTAAATTTCATGCATCGAAAATAAATATATTACAATAATTTAGATGTCTGATTAATTTTTCCATACATCAAATGTTACATAGAATCATTACAATAAATTCTAATCTTCCCTAAGTATTTTTTTCTGCCGCTTCGTTCAGCAGCTTGTCGACAACTTCGTCGATAATAGAGTTAGCAACGCTCATTACATCCAATGCTTCCTTCATGACCGGATCAGCTAGGGGATTGTATGGCTCCGGTAGCGGTGATAGTTCAGCTGTAATAGGCAAACTATTAGTTCGAAGCCACAAATTAAGGGCCGAAGCTAAAAATTCAAAAACAATACCTATGCGCCTTTCACGTTCGGCAGCTTCTTCAGCTCGCCTAGTTTCTCCTCGGGCTTCATGGGTCTCTTTTTCACTCTTCCTTATTATTTCATTGGCCAATTCTCGGCCACCGTTCACCCATATATCAGAATAAAATTTCCCACCCACCGAAGTAGCTTCGGCCGAGGGGTCTTTCATGTCATCTATGGAGAAGGCCATTTCAGCTTCGGCCGCAACTTTAACATGATTGCATCCAGCCTTCTCCAGTATAGCCGCAATTCCCCGCACGCTGGAGAAAGCACAAATATCCCCACGATCGCTTAGGATCTCTTTGAAAGCTTCGGCTTCCCCGCTTATCCACTCAATAACGCCTTTAGGGTCGCCTCGAATAAAATTTTCCTCAAAAGAATAGGCGCCCACTTTGGAAAAAGCTAGTTTTCAATTTCTTCACGCAATCCAAGGATTTTTTGAAACATCTTTCCTTGTATTCGCGAAGCTCTTCAACATTTTTCTCTAGCTTATTCTTCCAATATTCACTAATCTCTTGGCTAGCCTTTGTGAGCGCGCAATTTTCATTGGCTTCGGCAAGTTTTTTACGAAGATCTTCAGCTTTGGCTTTATATGCTTCAGTTTGAGTGTTAAATTTTGCTTCACCTTCTTTTGCTTTATCCACCAATGAAAGTAGAATTTTGTCTTTCTCTATGGCTTCATTTCTCAGCCTTATGACCTCTGATCAAAGGTTGCTGAGAGCTACAGAGCAGCTCTTGTCTTCGGTGTTCTTTTGCGCCCTCAGGGCGTTGCTAAGGATTAAGCCCTGCAAGAAATAATAAAGGATTAGCATGAGAATAAAAGATTTCATTCCCAAGTTCATAAACTTCAAAGTTCACTTCTATACCTTCAGACTATTGTATGGTAGGCTGTCCGCGAGATCAGCCTTCGTCATGGCGCAAAGGCCAGCTTCGAGCTTCGGAAATCCGAAACTTTTGGCCATCTCCCGGCAGACGGATAACTCTTTGTTGTTTGGGAGGTAGTACAGGAAATCATCTTCGTCTGTCCCATTAAACACTAAGGCCCCCTTTAGATACTTTAGCTCTCGGGCATAATGTTTGGCTTCAAAAATTTCTTCTTCGGATAATCTTTTCCTCGAAGCATGTTGAATAATATAGTCAAGATCCTCGGACGGTGCTTCGGTAGCAGGGGATTTGGCTTCTTTGGCCACATTTTTCTCTAAAACTACGCTAGTATCTGGAGATTCTTCTTTAGCCTTTTGCTCGGTTGTAGCAAGCTTCATTTCAGCAGGCACTGAAAGCCTATCTTCGATCTCCGTATGAGTTGTAACGGCTTCGACAACCTTCTTCACAGGAGTAGGAGTCAGTACTCTTGTTGTCTCCACGATGACATCTAGCACGCTAGCCATTCTTCTCCTCTTGGGAGTAGTGGCGGGAGCTTTTGCAGCCTTCGGCAGCCTTGCTTCTTCTGGTTGGATTAGAATTTCTAGCTGATCTGTTGCCTTTTCTAATTCTGACTTTTTGGTTGTCTCATCTTCGGCTTCGACTGGTTCGACTATAGGCACCTTCGGCACTACAGTCGATTCTTTAGCACTCCGAGCGGCGGGAGTAGCCGGTCCTGCTTCGGCAGCGGAGGATGTCCCCTCACCAAATTTCGGCATTGTGGCCGTTTCAATATATCTGGGCTTGTGGGTCAAAACTTTGATTTTCTTGCCCTTCGGTGCGACAGGAATGGCCAAAGTGGTAGCTTTCCTCTTTTTTCCTTGTCTCTGTGAGGGATAGCAATAATCAGGATATATGAAACCAATCGCATCAAAAGCCCTGTTCAATCTTTTCTTGATCCGACCCCCGAAGGCCGAGGACAAAGCATCGTCTTCGGCTTTGGTATATGCCCCAAGCAACTCGTCGCTATTAGCCTCAATACTTTTCAGCCAATCGTCGTTTGGTTCATCGAACCGGTCTCTAAATCTGAAGGTATATTTCAGGCGAACTAATCCACCTTCGTTGGACCCGATAACAGTCTCCTTCGGCATTTCCCAGCTATCCACAAGTGGCCATACCCTGTAAGCTATGTGCTCTTGGATCAAATCCCATGTACCAATGAAAGCACAGACATTGCTGAACGCCTTTTGACATGCTTCGTCATCATTTTCAATCACCACCCTCGGCCTTCGAAGACCAAAGTGAGACCAGATCGGGCGTTGGATAATTTCCTTAATGTCCTCCCTTTCAATCAGATTATTCTTGACATAAAACCATTCCTCCATCCAGGCCCCAGGCCACCTTTTCCGAAATGTCGGAACAGGGTAGCTTGCATTGGGACGAGCAATGAATCCATAACAACTGAAGTTGTTGTGATACTGTTCTTTCCTAGTAGCCTTTGTCTCATACAATAGTTCATGCATATTGTAGAAGCACTTTGCGCTCGGTTCCAGCCCTTGGCTTCTTACAGCCCAAACAAACAACCCCATCCTAATTATAGCTTCGGGAGTAATTTGGTGGAGAAAGATCTGGAATATCTTCAATACTTCAACCACGAATTTGCTCAATGGGAACCGAAGGCCTGCCTTCAAAAAGCTTTGGTAAACAACAACTTCATTTTCTTCAGGAGCAGGGGCGGTGCTGTCTCCTCCAATCCTCACAATGGACATATCACGAAAGTACCTTCCTCTCATGGCGTCAACCTGACTTTGTTTAATGGTCGACTTTCCGAAGATAGTATGGCTTGGCCGCCAGGGCCGATCTTCAGAATCTTCGTCTCCACTCTCCACATCAAAGTCATCACTATCATCAGAATCTTCAGATAAATCCGCCGTTATCTCCTTGGTGATCTTCTCTGTATTCGTTTTTGCCATAAATTCATAAAACCCAGCAATAAACGGGTCCACGACCTTCTTCTCCTCAGTCACCTTCGTCACATCAGAAACTTCTTCTCCTCAGACATTTCTACAAAACTTCACCCTATCACAAAGTTTTGAAAATCAAGCAAGAGCTGGTCACAAGAGAATTAAAAGTTTGAGCAAATAACGTGAGGAACAGAAATGGTGTAACAAATGTCCCGGCTGTGCGTTTCTATTTATACGCCTAGTGCATTGTAACTTGGTGGGCTACATTTGTCATTGACTTTCGCTATTCTAGCGAAGGGAAGGTGTTTTTTCGGACCTTCGGCTTAAGGCCTTCGTCCACATCGCAGTCTGAATTCGTTGTTACAACAAATTAATACTGCGAGGGGCTCCTGTTGGGGGCCTTCGTCTTCTGAAGGTCCTCAAAAACATGACTAACATGCTTTACGAGTATAATATGTTGTCACAGGAACCTTCGGTCTTAAGATGAAGTTGTGCATAGTATGAAAGGCATAGTCTGGGAGAAGGATGAACCAGTGCCGAAGCAAAGGATGAAGAAGCTTCGGCTTAGTGCAAAGGCAGCGATGGAGAATGGAACCGACCTAAAAGGGAATGTACCACTCAGTCCTCGACAGATTACTCCTTAGTCAGTAGTAAGTGTTAAGGACACAAATGTAATTTTACTCAGGCTACGTCCTGTGCCTATAAATAGATGAACAGTAACACCGTACTATTCACGCTGACTTGTAATCGCTCGCACGTCACCCTTGAATTCCAACATTCTATCAAGGCGGAGGTATAAATGTAATCCAATATCATTGATATTTGTTAATGATCATATAATGAAAATGACGATGATTTAATGAATTAATATAATTATCCACGTTCTTCTATGTTTTATATATTCTTGTTTTTACATATTGATGTGATGAAGGTATGTCCTTCAGGGCCTTCGTCCGAAGATCATTATATCCTAAGGGATATAGTGCTTCGAAGGACGAAGGTCTTTTACCATTAACATTTGTGTTGCCTTGTTCTTGATTCATAGCATTCGAGAACAAGTGACCAAGAGTTACTTATGCAAACCAACCGGTCAAAGAGGTATCCATGCATTCTAGCCGCTAGGTTTCAATCCGAGGTTTTGGATTAGATCTAACTCACTTATGAACCAGTATTGAACACAGGCCACCGGATCGATATCTGACGGTCTAGATTTTATGAGGTCTGAACCGCCATCACCCATATGATTTACGATCTTCGGCTCAGATCAAACAGGCCAAACCGTTATCGAGATCCCAATCTAAGCCGTTCGTCCAAAAACTAACGGAACTGTTGCTCTCTTCAACCTCCTGACTGCGCCCATGATGGCCACACATATCCCATTGTGGCGCAGCACACCGGCAGCCCTAATCCCACGCACTAGGTGCCCAAACAGGAGACCAACCCGGTCTAAGTTACGAGCAGAATAAGGTACATCGTACAAGGGAGTTCTTACCGTGAATCACATGGGGTATGGAACCACACAGGCGCTGACGCCTACGAAGATTCCTAGCCACCCCGAAGCTTCACGTACCCGGATGACCTATGCACATCATCAGCTCTCCATGGCGCATGAAGTATTATTGAGAGTAATCACCACCGTGCTAGTGGATCTCCTTGCCCGAGAAGGCCACGCCTGGGTTCTCGGTACCCTGAAGAACATCCCCACTTGTCTCCGTGGTCGGGACGTCTTCATGAGCGCTATTCGACGGCAACAACGGCGTTGAACATGCTTTCAATCTCTCTCGGTTTCTCCCTCCACACGTGATAGTGCTCAGTGCACGATGGATAAGGGGTTGGGGTGGTGTTGGGAGCCTTCCTCTTCTGAAGGTCCTCAAAAACACAACTAACATATTTTCCAGTATAGTATACTGTCATAGGAAGCTTCGGCTCCAAGATGAAGGTGTGCATGGTATGAAAAGCGCGATACGGAAGAAGGATGAACCAACTCTGAAGTTGTGGCTGGAAAAGCTTTGGCTTAGCACAAGGACGGTGGTGGAGGATGAAACCAACATAAAAGGGAAAAGACTACTTAGTCCTCGACAGCTTGCCTTTTGACTAATAGTAAATGTCAGGGACATTAATGTAATTTTGCCCGGGCTACGTCCTATGCCTATAAATAGATGAACAGTAACACCGAACTATTCATGCTGATTTGTAATCACTCCTGCGTCACTTCCGCTCTTTTACCTTCTATCAAGCCGAAGGTACAAATGTAATATAATTACCATTAATGTTTATCCATGTTTATGCAATAAAGAGATGAATAATCTAATGATTTGGGATAATTGCTTATATTCTTTTTGTGTTTTGTATGCCTTTATTCATGCCTTCTCTCACTAAGATGTCGAAGGTATGCCCTTTGTGACCTTCGTCTAGAGATCATTATATCCTAAGAGAGGTAATGCTTCAAAGGACGAAGGTCACTAATCAATAACAATCGTGTTGCTTTGTTCTTGATGTATAGCATCTGAGAACAAAGACCAACATTGGCGCCCACCTCCGTGAACTCATTCGACCACCTTCGGCAAGCATCGACCTTCGTCATGCCGCCGAAGAAGACAACCGAGCCAAGGGCTGCACTATAGCCGCTGGATGTCAATCAGGAGATGCTACGCGAAGCTTGGAGCCAGAAGAGGAAGGCTACCAGCCCAACACCTCAGGAGGAGCAACTGGACCAAGAGATCAGGGACCTTGAAGCTATCCATCAACTGTTCAAAAGAAGAAAGAGAAAATGCTTCGGCTCGCCGATCTCCAGCGAAAGATTGATGAGGCCGCCGAAGAAATAAGCCATCTCACCGAGGAAGACAAAGATCAAAGGCCCCATCACAGGGAGCTTCGACAAGAGAATTCATACAATGACGATGAATGGTATGGTGATTTTCATTACTTTTGATGATGCTTCACCTTTGGCAGTAGAGTTGCAAGCTACTCCATGGCCCCCATCATACAAGCCACCTCAGCTTCCTATGTATGATGGGCATTCAGACCCCAAGCAATTTCTGATGAGCTACGAAGCAACCATATCTTCATATCGGGGCAATACTGCAGCCATGGTGAAATCCTTTGTCATGGCAGTCAAAAGCATAACACAAACATGGTACTCTTCTCTTCGGCCAGGGACAATCACATCATGGCAGAAGCTCAAGGATATGATAATCACTAGCTTCCAAGGCTTTTAGACGAAGCCAGTCACTGCTCAGGCTTTGTTTTAGTGCATGCAAGACCATGAGAAGTACCTTCAGGCGTATGTCCGAAGGTTCCTGCGTCTAAGAGCACAAGCGCCTACAGTGCCCAATGAAATTGTCATTGAGGCCATGATCAAGGGGCTTCGGCCAGGACCTACGACTCAATATTTTGCCAGGAAGCCCCCACAGACCATGGAGAAGCTTCTTCAAAAGATGGATGAGTATATCCGGGCCGACAATGATTTTCGCCAAAGAAGGGAAGAAGCATACATGTTTTCTGAGATGACCAGGGGCTTCAGAGGAAGAATTCACCCTAGGCACGTCAGTTCGATCCACAATTCCAACCCAAGTGATAATAGAGGAAGTCAACCTCAAAGGCAGCAACACAACTCCCAGTCTTCAGGGCCACAACAAAGCTCCTTCAGGCCACCAGCCCCAAGAGGCAGAGGGGGCAGAAGCTTTGGAGGAAGGTACGGAGATCAGCCCAGAAGACTGTTTTGCTTGTTCTGCGGCGAAGATAAAGGTCACACCACAAGAACATGCCAAGTCACAATTCAGAAGAAAAAAGAGATTGCTGAAGCTGAGGCATGGCAGAATCAGCCGAAGCAAGTCCTACATACTGCTTAGTGCTATTCTCCCTATATCCCAGAGTACGTAGGTAATCAACAGCCTACGGCTTCTGTCGCTTCGGCAAGCCATTCTCAAGCTTCCTGGGCCCAGCTCCCACCACCACCACCACTACCACATACTTTGACCCAAAGCCACCAGCCAGAAGGGCACCAGCACGCTCAACAGCAGCGCGATTTTTGGGAGGAGTCCGAAGCTCGCACAGTCAATAGTACTATGCGTGAATCCGAGCACATCTACTAAAGAATATCCTACCCTTGGTGTATCTTTATCTTCTCTGTCATTTAAATTTTCTTGTATGAAAAACAAGTTACAAAGGACTGAATTCTGATTTCATGTCATAATTGTGCTCGTATCATTGAGTAAAATGCTTCCTCCTAACAAATTTTTGAAGCTACAAAAGCCGTTCCTAAGGGAGCGGAGTAAGTTCCAAAGCTACAAAAGCCGTTCCTAAGGGAGCGGAGTAAGTTTCGAAGCTACAAAAGCTGTTCCTAAGGGAGCGCAGAGTAAGTTCCGAAGCTCAAAAGTCGTTCCTAAGGGAATGCAGAGCCAAAATACCACCGAAATATAAGGTGAAGAAGCTCCAAAGTCGTTCCTAAGGGGATGCAGAGCTTAAATACCATCGAAATAGAAGGTGAAGAAGCTTCAAAGTCGTCCCTAAGGGGATGCAGAGCTTAAAGACTCCAAAGACGTCCCTAATGGGATGCAGAGTCTTGAGTTTTTCAGTGTGGGTGTGTGTCTTCGGCATAAACATCATGTTGCATCATATCATCGCATCATTCCACATAGCATTACATTAAACATCATATCACATCAACAGCAGACTGAGCACGAAGCAAATCTTCGACGATAACTTGATGAATGAAAGCATGCTGAAGCACGAAGCGAACCTTCGACAAATACAATTTTACCAGGAAAGTCTGTTGACAATAGTATCACACAACAGATTTGCCATAAAAAAGGGGGGCTTCTTTCTTTACGAAGCATAAAAAGAAGGGAAGGTGTTTTTTGCTGAAGGCTCAAAAATGGTATGTGGGGGCTTCTTTCTTTATGAAGCATGAAAAGAAGGAAAGGTGTTTTTTCACCGAAGGCTCAAAAATGGTATGTGCGTAAATTTCATGCATCGCAAAGAAATATATTACATTAATATACATGTTTGATAATTGTTTCATACACAAATGTTACATTGTATCATTACAACAAAAGCCTAGTCTTCTTTAAGAATTTTTTCGGTGGCCTCATTCAGCTGTCTATCGTCGACGATGGTATTGGCAACACTCATCACATCGAGCGCCTCTTTCATAACGGGATCGGCCTGGGGGTCGTATGGCTCGAGTAGCGGTGAGAGTTCAGCTGTAGTAAACAAACCGTTAGTCCGAAGCCAGAAAACAAACACCGAAGCTAAAATTCAATAATAATACCTATACGCCTTGCACGCTCGACAACTTATTTGGCTCGCTTAGCTTCTTCTCGAGCATCATGGGTTTCTTTTTCATTTTTTTATGATTTCATTGGCCAATTCTCGGCCACCGTTCACCCAGACATCGGAATAAAACTTCCCACCCACCAACGTGGCTTCGACCGAGGGGTCCTTCGTGTCGTCTATGGAGAAGGCAGCTTTGGTCTGGGCCGCAACTTTAACATGGTCACAACCAGCCTTCTCCAGAATTGCTGCAACCCCTCAAGTGCCGGCGAAGGCACAAATATCACCACGATCACTAAGGATCTCTTCAAAAGCTTCGGCTTCTTCACCTATCCAATCAATGACTCCCTCGGGGTCTCCTCGAATGAACTTTTCTTTGGAAGAATACGCACCCACCTTGGCAAAGCTAGATTTCAGTTTTCTTACGCAATCCAAGGATTTCTCAAAGCATCTCTCCTTGGATTCATGAAGCTCCTCAACATTCTTTTCCAGCCAAACATTCGACCATTCACTTATTTCTTGCTTTACCTTTGCAAGTTCAAAATTTTCATTAGCTTCGGCAAGTTTCTTCTGAAGATTCTCAACTTTGGCTTTATGGACTTCAGATTGAGCATTGAATTTTGCCTCGTCTTTCTTCACTCTGTCCACTAAGGAAAGCAGAATTTTGTCTTTTTCTGCAGCTTCGTTCCTCAATCTGATAACCTTCGACCAAAGGTTGCTAAGCGCTATCTGACAACTTTCATCTTCATCATTTTTCTGTGCCCTTAAAGCGTTGCTAAGAATTAAGCCCTGCAAAAAGAAGGGAGATAAAGTATTAGTACGAGAATAAAAGACAAAAGATAATCTATTTATAGTCCATAATTTCCGTACCTTCAGACTATTGTACGCAAGGCTATCTGTGAGGTCATCCTTCGATATGGCAGAAAGGCCAGCTTCAAGCTTCGGAAATCCCATATTTTTTGCCATCTCCCAGCAAACATATATTTCCTTGTTATCCGGGAGACAGTATAGAAAATCATCTTCGTCGGTGCCATTGTACACCAAGGCCCCCTTCGGGTATTTCAGTTCTCGGGCGTAGTGTTTGGCTTCCACGATTTCTTCTTCAGACAACCGTTTTCTCGAAGCATGTCGAATAATAAAGTCAAGATTTTCGGAGGGTGCTTCGGGAATTGGATATTTAACTTTTTCGGGCGTGTCTTTCTTCTCCAGAGCCAAACCAACATCTGAAGATCCTTGCCCAGCTCCAGCAGGCTCTACCTCAGCGGGCACTGAGGGCCCAGCTTCAGTTTCAGCGCGAGCTGTAACAGCATCGATAATTTTCTTTGCAGGGGCAGGAGTTAATGCCCTTGTCGACTCCATGACAGCGTCCAGCACGCTTGCCATCCTCCTCTTGGGGGTTATTGCAGGAGCTTTTGATATCTTCGGCAATTCTAGCTCCGCTAGCGGGCTCAAGATTTTTGGCAGCCCCACTGTTTTCCCTATCTTCGGCTCTGTGGTCGCCTTTTCTTTGGCTTCGGCACCATGTTTTAGTGTTCCGACTGGCCCGGCTGCAGGAGCCTTTGGCAATTCAGCTAGTTCTTCCCTGGGGATGGTAGGAGCAGGTTGTTCTGCCTCGGCGGTGGAAGATGTCCCTTCACCAATCTTCGGCACTGTGGCCGTTTCAATGTATCTTAGCCGGTGCGTCAAGACCTTGATCTTTTTGCCCTTCGGCACAACAGAGATGGCCGAGGCGGTAGTTTTCCTTTTCTTTCCATGCTTTCGCGAGGGATAAGTGTAGTCCGGATACACGAAGCCGATAACGTCGAAAACTCTGTTCAACCTTTTCTTGCCCCGTCCTCCGAAGGCTAAGGTCATGGCATCATCTTCGGCTCTCGTGTACGCTTCAAGCAACTCATCGCTAGTCGCCTCAAGAAATGACAGCAAGTCATCACTTGGCTCGTCAAACTGGTCTCTATATTTGAATGTATATTTTAGGTAAACCAAACCACCTTGACTGGACCCGGCAATAGTCTCCTTCGGTATCTCCCAGTCATTCACAAGAGGCCACACTGTATAAGCTATGTGCTTCTGAACTAGGTCTCTTGTGCCAATAAAGGCACAAACATTGTTGAAAGCCTTCTGGCAGGCTTCAATATCGTTCCCAAGCGCAGTAGCCGGCCTTCTGATGCCGAAGCGAAACCAGATAGGGCGTTGGATAATCACTTTTATGTCTTCCCTTTCAATCAGATTATTCTTTACATAAAACCATTCCTCCATCCAGGCCCTGGGCCACCTTTTTTGAAATGTTGGAATTGGATAACTTACATCAGAACGAGGAACGAAGCCATAGCAACCGAAATTGTTGTGATATTGCTCCATGCCAGTGGCCTTCGTCTCGTACAGTAGCTCATGCATGTTACAGAAGCACTTTGCGCTTGGTTCTAGCCCTTGGCTCCTCACCGCCCAAACAAAAACCCCCATCCTGATAATGGCTTCAGGGGTAATTTGATGAAGGAAAATTTCGAAGGTCTTCAGCACTTCAACCAGGAATTTGGTTAACGAGAACCGAAGCCCCGCCTTCATGAAGCTCCTGTAAACAACCACTTCATCTTCTTCGGGAGCAGGGGCGACACTACCCCTCCAGCTCTCACAATGGATGTATCTCGGAAATATCTTCCCTTCATGGCATCAATCTGACTCTATTTGATGGACGACTTTCCGAAGATAGTATGACTTGGCCGCTAGGGCCTATCTTCAGCATCCTCGTTCCCACTTTCCACATCAAAATCCTTGCTATCATCAGAATCCTCAAACAACATGGCTAATATTTCATTCGTAATCTTTTCTGTGTTTGTCTTTTCCATAGCTTCGTAAAACCCAGCTAGAGCAGGGTCCACAACCTTCTTCTCCTCAGACATCTTCTCTTCAGGCATCTAACGAGCACTTGTGTAAATGACGAAGCTCACAAGCAAGATCTGACAGCAAGAAATTTCTAGCTTGAAACAATAGCACAAGCAATTGAAAGGCACAACAAATGCTATCGCTGCAGGTTCCTATTTATATGCCCAATGCATTGCAACATGGCGGGCCCCATTTGTCATTGACTTTCTCTATTCTAGCGAAAGGAAGGTGTTTTTTTCAGACCTTCGGCTAAAGGCCTTCGTTCACGTCGCAGTCTGAATTTGTTAGACGCAAAAACAAATTAATACTGCGAGGGGCTACTGTTGGGGGCCTTCCTCTTCTGAAGGTCCTCAAAAACACAACTAACATGTTTTCCAGTATAGTATACTGTCACAGGAAGCTTCGGCTTCAAGATGAAGGTGTGCATGGTATGAAAAGCGTGATTCGAAAGAAGGATGAACCAGCTCCGAAGCTATGGCTAGAAAAGCTTCAGCTTATCACAAGGACGATGGTGGAGGATGAAACCGACCTATAAGGGAAAAAACTGCTTAGTCCTCGATAGCTTGCCTTTTGACTAACAGTAAATGTCAGGGACATGAATGTAATTTTGCCCGGGCTATGTCCTGTGCCTATAAATAGATGAACAATAACATCGTACTGTTCACGCTGATTTGTAATCACTCCTGCGTCACTTCTGCTCTTTTACCTTCTATCAAGCCAAAGGTACAAATGTAATATAATTACCATTAATGTTTATCCATGTTTATGAAATAAAGAGATGTATAATCTAATGATTTGGGATAATTGCTTATATTCTTTTTGTGTTTCGTATGCCTTTATTCATGCCTTCTCTCACTAAGATGACGAAGGTATGCCCTTTGTGACCTTCGTCTAGAGATGATTATATCCTAAGGGAGATAATGCTTCGAAGAACGAAGGTCACTAATCAATAACAATCGTGTTGCTTTGTTCTTGATATAGCATCTGAGAACAAGGACCAACAGGTGGCTTACTTTATATGGCCACGACGATGGATGGATGATGACGACTTGGCTTAGTCCCCTGGATAAACGCGAGAGTTCGTTACGTTGCTGTTCAGAGTTGGGAGGTGCAACATTCTAGTGGGGCCCATCGAGCATAGACAGACCAGGGCATTTGCGCGATCTAGGGGAGGGAGTGAGTCCCTAGGATGGGCTGGCTTGAGGTTGGCTGAGTACAGGCCACACAGGAATAATGGGTCGCACGTCCGCGGCTTTTGGCCCACGCAGGTAGGGTTCTCTTTTCTTCTTTTTTATTTCCCTTTTCTTTCCTATTTTGATTTCCAGATTTCGAATCAAACTCAAATAAAGTTTTGGATTTAAAATCCATAGCTAAGAAAAGTCTAGCATGATTATGCTAAGTTTACTTTTATTTATTTATTATCTTGTTTTAGCTATTAAACAAATGTTCTCTTAATATGAAACTAAAAAACACTAATCTAAGAAAACAATTTCTAATATATTATCCTAAACCGTTTTGTGAATATTAATTCTATCTAGTTTTATTTATTATCCCATTTTCTATTTCACAAGGAATGTTTTGCAATATAAAACTAGTATTCACAAAGGATGTTATTTTAAAAAAACAATTTCTAATATACTACCATTAAGTATCTTAGTTGATATTCTCAATTATTTGAAGAACTCTTTAAATCAACCAAACAAGATTTTGGTTGTTACATTTATGAAGGCCCATAAGTACATTTTGGAAAGCTATTGAAGTATAGTTTCCAATGCTTCTAAGACTGACTTAATCGGATCTCCCAGCAAGGCAACCGACCTACTTTAGTGCTGACTGGTCAGAAGGTCAACAGACTGCTTGATGACCAAGTTTCAGTATTAAACTACATCATTCTACGAAGTTTCATTAGGCATGCTATACATGGTGAGAAAGATTATCAAGTTAGCTTTCCAACGCATCCAGCCCCACGCCATTTGGTGATTCATAGGATAAGTTATTATCAAAATACTGAAGGCTACGTAGAAGTCAAACAGCCACGTGGAATTCAGCTCTGGATATCTCCCGAAGAGGCCCCTTCACATTACTAGTCAAGAATTGGTGGATAGATTAGAATTAAAATCAAGGCGTCATCCTAGTCCATATAAGATGTAGTGGCTTAATGATTGTGGAGCATTGCATGTTAGCCACTGGTGAATGTTCCTTTTTCTGTTGGGAAGTACAATGATCATGTGGAATTTGACGTGGTCCCTATGCAAGCATGTCAATTACTGCTAGGCCAACCTTGGTTATATGATCGTGATGTCCAGATTTTTGGAAGAACCAACAAGTTGTCTTTCTTGTACAAAGGGGAGTGAATCTCTTTGCTTCCTTTAACACCGGAGGAAATTTTGAAGGATGATCTAAAGAAGAAATAGCGAGAGGGTGAGAACCACTTGAGAGTGATCCACAAAAATAGTAAGGGAGAGTTTCCAAAGCCAAATAAAACTCCACCGCCTCCAATAACCAAGACACCGGGAAAAGAGGGATTAGTCATGTTGACTAGGAAGGGGGATCTAAAAGAATTGAGTGAACCTAATGCCATGTTCTTTGTGCTCCTGTACAAGGACACCCTTCTTTCTACTAACAACTTAACCTCTACCTTGCCAAGTATTGTCTTTGATGCATTAAAGGAATATGAGGATGTGTTTCCTGATGAAGTGCCACTAGGGCTACCACCTAAGAGAGGGATTGAACATCAAATAGACCTTGTGCCTGGCGCTTCCCTCCCAAATCATGCTGCCTACCACACCAATCCAGAAGAAACAAAGGAGATTCAGCAACAAGTGGAAGAATTGATTAAAAAAGGGTACGTACAAGAAAGTCTTTCTCCTTGTGTTGTCCCTGTCCTACTAGTTCCTAAGAAAGATGGATCTTGGAGAATGTGTGTGGATTGCCGAGCTATCAATGACATCACCTAAGGTATAGACATCGAATTCCTAGATTAGATGATATGCTTGATGAACTTAGTGGTGCTTTTATTTTCACTAGAATTGACATAAGAAGTGGCTATCATCAGATTCGTATGAAAGAGGCAGATGAATGGAAAATAGCCTTTAAAACAAAATTTGGGTTGTATGAATGGTTGATGATGCCCTTCGGGTTAACAAATGCACCTAGTACATTTATGAGGTTGATGAATCATGTTCTTAGAACTTTCATTGGCAAATTTGTTGTTGTCTATTTTGATGACATACTAGTTTATAATAAATCTCTTGATGACCATGTTGAACATATCCGATACATACTTATTGTCCTTCAAGAACAAAAATTGTATGCTAACCTTGAGAAGTGCACCTTTTGCACCGACAAGGTAGTGTTTCTTGGATTTGTTGTATCAGGACAAGGTGTGGAGGTAGATGAAGAAAAGATCAAAGTTGTACATGACTGGATGCCTCCATAGACTGTGAGCCAAGTGAGAAGCTTCCTTGGGCACGCTAGGTTCTACCGGCGGTTTGTAAAAGACTTCAGTACTATTGCTGCTCCCATCAATGAATTGACCAAAAAAGAAGTACCTTTCAAATGGGGAGAAGCACAACAGAAGGTATTTGAAGAATTGAAGACAAAGTTAACAACCCCAGTTATTGTATTCCCAGACTTTGGTAAGACATTTGAAATAGAATGTGATGCTAGTGGAATTGGGATCAGTGGCGTGCTCATGCAAGAACGAAGACCAATTGCCTACTTCAGTGAAAAGCTAAGTGGTCCGACTCTGAATTATTCAGTTTATGATAAAGAATTATATGCTCTTGTTCGGAGTTTGGAAACTTGGCAACACTATCTTTTTCCTAAGGAATTTGTGATACATTCAGACCATGAATCATTAAAACATCTTAAAGGACAACTAAAACTAAATAGAAGCCATGCAAAATGGTGTGAATTTATTGAATCATTTTCTTATACTGTCAAATACATGAAAGGAAAAGATAATGTTGTAGCAGATGCTTTGTCTCGACGACATGCTTTGCTAACATAACTCGATGCTAAAATTCTTGGATTAGAAAGTATAAAGGAATTATATCCGACTGACTTAAACTTTGTTGAACCATATTCTAAGTGTTGTGATGACAGAGGGTGGGTAAAATTTCATGTTAATGATGGGTTTTTTGTTCCGAGCTAACAAACTGTGCATTCCACAATGTTCTGTTTGAATTTTACTTTTGCAGGAAACTCATGCAGGAGGACTTATGGGTCATTTTGGCACCAAGAAGACGGAGCAAGTGCTTGCCGATCATTTCTTTTGGCCTAAATTGAGAAGGGATGTGGAGCGACATGTCCTTAGATGCGAATCATGTCATAAAGCTAAGTCTCATTTAAACCCTCATGGCTTATACACTCCACTACCTATTCCTAGTGTGCCTTGGGAAGACATATCCATGGATTTTGTTCTTGGTTTACCATGAACAAAGCAGGGAAGGGATTCCATTTCTGTTGTTGTTGATCGATTTAGCAAAATGGCACATTTTATTCCATGCCACAAGAGTGATGATGCTTCACATATTGCTAAATTGTTTTTCAAAGAAGATGATCGTTTACATGGGATTCCATGAACCGTTGTTTCTGATCGTGACACTAAATTTTTGAGTTACTTTTGGAAAACTTTGTGGGGAAAACTTGGAACGCAACTTCTGTTCTCTACAACATGTCATCCACAAACAGATGGACAGACTGAAGTTGTAAACCAAACATTATCAATGTTGCTGCGAGCTATCCTCAGGAAAAATTTAATACTTTAGTAAGAAAGTCTACCACATGTCGAGTTTGCATACAACAGAGCTAAACACTTGACTACTAAATTTTATCCATTTGAAATTGTATATTGTTTTAAACCCAATGCTCCCATAGATCTTTTGTCATTGCCTGTGTAGGAACGGGTAAACTTTGACGCTAGCAAGCGAGCCGAGTTAATCAAGAACCTTCATGAAAAAGCTCGAACAAATATTGAGAAAATGACCAAGAAATATGAAAAGTGTGCCAACAAGGGTCGAAGAAAGATGTTGTTCAAACCAGGAGACATGGTTTGGGTACATCTACACAAAGAAAGATTTCCTGAATAACACAAAAGCAAATTACAACCACGAGTTGATGGTCCATTCAAAGTGCTTCGCAAGATCAACGACAATGCTTATGAAATTGATCTACCAGACACTTATGGTGTGATTTCCAGTTTTAATGTGGCTGACCTCTCTCCTTTCTTGAGATTGGAAGAGTTGACAATGACTCTTTTCAAGGGGGGAGGATGATGTGACCACACCAGCATCGTCAACATTGCCGACCATTCCTACTAGACCTATCACTCGAAGCCGAGCGAAACAGATACAACAGGTGCACGCGCTACTTTACGAATTTAAATTAAACACTAACGATAACTTTATGCTACCTAAGTCATGTATGTTGATTTTTCTTAGGTTCACCAAAGAGAAAGGACAAAACATATCAAGGGCGAATCAGAGAGAAGAACTATGTTTGAGTCAGTCCAGCGTGACAGAACCATCCAGAAGAAACACTCGTATCTTTTGATTCCCAAAAGCTATAAAAACCCATAAGTATATTTTAGAAAGCTATTGAAGTCTAGTTTCTAATGCTTCTAAGACTGACATAATCGGATCTCCCAGCAAGGCAACCAACCTACTTTAGTGCTGACTGGTCAGAAGGTCAACAGACTGTTTGATGACCATGTTTTAGTATTAAACTACATCATTTTACAATGTTTCATTAGGTATGTTATACATGGTGAGAAAGCTTATCAAGTTAGCTTTCCAACGCATCCAGCCCCACGCCGTTTGGAGATTCCTTGGAGAAGTTATTATCAAAATACTAAAGGATGTGTAGAAGTCAAACAACCACACGGAATTCAGCTCTGGATATCTCCCGAAGAGGCCCCTTCACATTAGCACGTTAAAATACTTTCTTTTCGTGTTTATACATATCTAAGGTTGGTTGTACCTAGTATAAATACCCCATATGTCTATGATGTAAAACAACTTTTGATAACCTTTGATGATTTGATAATCCAAGTAATTACTGCAGCTGAGCTGTTGAGTGTTTACTCTACCCCTATTCTTCCTTGTTCTCCTAGACTTGTGAAGAGATTCCTCTAGGATCCACTAGTTCATGCCTTGCGAGTTCCAATACGGCTGCCTTGCATTGTGTGGATTAGCTCCGGTTGTGGTTCTGCGGTCGTTCAGAGATCGAGTCAAAGTCTACATGGTTTCGGTGTCTCTCTCCCCGTCGCTTGGTCACTTCCGACCTTGATCAGGTATAAAGTCAGTTACCCGCTGTTCTTTAGCAAATTTACCTTGTTATTCCATTACCTTTATATCCAACCATCCTATTCATCAACCTACTGCTGTGAAGATCGGGCCACCCTAGTACCGAATATAATTCGGTACCTATCAAAACATGCACAAGAATTTTCTTTGACCAACACTTATGACCCACAGAAACAAACTCATGTCCTTGTTTTATTTGTTGGTTGTTTACCAAAAGAATACCAAGGTGCATAATTATAACTTTTCTCATATCTTTTTTTGGTCTTATACTTCTTATCTTCCTTTGCTATAAACATATAGGGGAAGTACTGTTAAGTTGTGGTGCAACCTACCATTGGTACTTCAACCCATCAATTGAAGAAGCTACTGCTTTTTACAACAAGTACACCAACTACACAATTTCATTTAAAAAAATAAAATGAACAACAAAAACTAACTTTACTTTATGATTCACAGGATTGGATCTGAGAAGATAAACATAGAATTACCCAGCCTTGACGAAGAAGAAATTACACCTCCACAACTTCCACAACGAGAACATCATGACCTTAAATACATATTACTTCTAAACCCACATGATGTACCGATAAGCACATCTATTGCTAATTTACATTAACTCTGATTTACTTCTTTCAAAAACATTTTGTAATTCATGTGTTCATGATTCATTCATAGGATGAAGCATATGAATGCACAGTAACCATTACAAGTATTCTTGAAGGCAAGACTTGGTATTTTATTGCTTGCAATACCTGCCCAAACAATCCAAGCATTGATCCTATCATCCGCCAATGCTCCGTATGTGGATCAATAGAATACTACTTTAGGTCTATTTTCGTACAACATAATAGATCTGCTTTCTTATAATCCCGTTTTTAATTGTTTCTCAGATGTAGCATAACGACATAACAATTTACTTACTCTACTCTTCATTGTAGGTACAAGCTCACTTTCAAGGCATGAGATGGAATTGCAGAAGCTGAAATGTTTGCTTTCGACATTGTTGTAAGGACAATTATTGGGGAACCATGTCCAATGGTTGTTGCATCATTTCCAGATGCATCAACTATCCCACCTAAAATTATAGCAATCGTTTCAAAGAAATACACATTCATTGTAGTGTTCAATAGTCAATCATACAGATTTCTAGAAAAAGCATTGCTCATAAAAGGAATTGTAGCATCATAAGGAAGAATGACATCACTACCAAGAGTACAAGAAAAAGATGATGTGCACCTTCCTCCCATTCTAGCCAAAAACAAACTGATAACAACAGCTGCTCAATCTCCCTCTATAGCCATGTCTAGACTTTCCACGGCGGACTCACCAAGTGTAAGTTCAATCTTACTTATTAAATACCTTTTCATTCTTAAACTTTCATTTAGTGACATATGTTTCATTCATCCTCAGGTTAGCCAAAAGCTAACCTATTCTAGCAAAGGATAAACCTACGGTAAGTCTATTTGATATTTGATATGAAGGAAACAACCCACCAGGTTCTACACCAACACTTGAAAGAAAAAATTGAAATAGGACATCTTCTTTGAATATTTTCAATACGATAGTTATATTTTTTTCAGAAACCTTTGCCAACTGTTCTTAATTTCCCTTTTATTCTTTTACAAATAATTTAACTATTGCACAAACAAACCCTCTTGATGCTAATAGAAGCGGAGCTCTTGCATCAACATTTGAATCACCTACAAAAATGTCTATAATTCTCATCTTAGCCTATAGTACTACCTCCATTAGTACATTCGCTATACTATGTAGCTAAACTTTCATCCTACATTCATCTAGTATCAAACAAGACCCCAAGAATCAACAAGAGTAGACGTTGTGTACAACACAGGAAGGTAAACAGTGCAACTAGAACTTCAAATACACCAAAAAAATTATTTTATGATTGAAATATCCTACTATTATAATGGATGCAGGAATACTTATGAACATCACACCCAAACTTCAACAAACGAAGGATATTCCTCACTATTTTGTCTGTAAATATTATGTGTGCCTTCTTCTATGAAGCAAACCTCACCCTCAATATGCTATATATGATATCTATGAAGCCTGCCATTGGTACTTCAACCCATCAATTGAAGAAGCTACTGCCTTTTACAACAAGTACACCAATTAAACACTTTCATTTTAAAAAGATTAAAATGAACAACGAAAACTAACTTTACTTTATGATTCACAGGATTGAATCTGAGAAGATAAACATAAAATTACCCAGCCTTGACAAACAAGAAATTACACCTCCACAACTTCCACATCGAGAACATCATGACCTTAAGTACATATGACCTCTAAACCCACATGATGTACCAGTAAGCACATCTAATGCTAATTTACATTAACTTAGATTTACTTCTTTCAAAAACATTTTGTAATTCATGTGTTCATAATTCATTCATAGGATGAAGGATATGAATGGACAGTAACCATTACAAGTATTCTTGAAGGCAAGACTTGGTATTATATTGCTTGCAATACTTGCCCAAACAAACCAACCATTGATCCTATCATCCACCAATGCTCCGCATGTGGATCAATAGAATACTACTTTAGGTCTGTTTTCATACAACAGAAAAGATCTGCTTTCTTATAATCCCGTTTTAATTGTTTTTTAGATGTAGCATAAAAATATAACAATTTACTTACTCTACTCTTCATGTAATATAACCATCTATAAACTCATCAGTTGCTACAACAGATTCTCATGTTATGGATATAAAATCGTTTGCTTCGGTTTGGTGAAAATATATAACATCAAAAAAAGCTAAACGCACGTGCTGCGCGCGCCAGTTGACTTGTAGGACAATATGGCTACAAGACGCGAGTACCAAGTGGAGTTGTGCAGATACATACATTACTTCCAACTTGTTGCAGCTGTGGGTTGCTAGGCTTGTTTACTGCAGTTGTGCGCCGCCAAGGAGGTCTGCCACCAAGGACATTCGTCACATGAGAGAGGCCAAGAACAAAAAACAAGCACACGTAAATGAAAACGGAGAAATGGACCCACCAAATCTAGATCCAAAATTAAAATACTCTCTAAATATTAGGAATAGTGGTAGACCAAACTACTTTTTACTGCCAATAACTATTTAGCAACTTGTTAAACATGAGTTTAGGGAGCTCTTTTTTAGAGAACAATTGGAGATGGCCACCTCAAACAGATCCCCTATCACCTCCTTTATTTTATCCCCAATTTCAAAACTACACTCTATAAACAGTGTCAAACAATGTTATTTATAGTTCTGTGTATCCTATTTTACCATCTGTACTGAAGACAGTCTTAGGGATTAGAATGCGGCAACAAGGAATGAGAAAAACGACCGATAGAGGATATAGACATGTTCTAACTATATGGGCCATGCCTCAAGATATGATTAGTGTGGCCTGGGGCCTAAATCTACCTCTAGGATAAACGAATAGGTCACTCAGTCTGAAACTGTAACACCCTGAATTTTAGAGTATAAAAATTTCTTTGCTCTATACTCAAAATCCAAGTGTTACACTCTTTTTTCCTTAATTTTCTTTTCTTTTTCTAAAATAATGGAGAATTATTTTGTTATATATTGTGTGAGCTCTAGTGGTGAATTGGTTGTTGCATACATGCTGTTGTATAGTGTTTCTAAGTGCAAAAAAATGTTTGGAACGTGTTAATATACCTTGTAGAATTTTCCGGTAATTTTTCATATTTTTTGAATATGTTCTTATTTTTCGAGAACCAAAATCTATTTATTTGAGACACTTAAAAATATTTTCAAAATCTCTAAATACGCTTTTGAGTTTATTGGGTGCCAAATCATGTCTAGGAATTTTCCTAGAATTTTTGGAGCCTTCGAGATATTTTTCGGATGTTAAATACGATTTCAGCCTTTTTAGAATTATTTTAATTTTAAAATTGATTTATTATGAAAAATAAAATATCTTCAAACCCTGGCAATACATATATATATGGCTGAAACCCTCTCGCCGAGTCCTTTCCAACTGTTTCCGCAGATTCGATCCACAATTTCCGGAATTGCTCGCCGAAGTTCGGGGCGGTTCCAACTCCGACGAGCAATTACTTTCAATCCGTGTGTCGTTGGTGAAATTCAAGAGTACCGTTGTATTCGTCTCGTCGAGGGCTTTATCTTGGTGCTTTCTATTTGTTGATCTGACCTCCAGTTCGCCGTCAATCGATGGATTTCTTCTCGGTTTCGGCGAGGTCTTTCTTCTCTGTTGAGCTATCTCCATTGTTCTTCGTAGTTTTCCATCGCTTCTCCATGCATATCGCAGCCCAAGCCCTCTCCCTCCCCCACTGCCCCCTCTCTGTTTCCCCTCCCCCCTGCGCGCACAGCGGCACCCCCTCCCTCGCGGCCGAGCGTGGCCCCTCCCCTCCCCCCCCGTGCGGCCCTCCCCTCCCCCTTCTCTTGCCATTGTTGTGATAAGAGCTGGAGGGGGTAGGATATGGTATTTTATAGAGAAGACCCTGGAATTTCGTTTAAACTGCGTGCAGATGTTTGATTGATTTAAATATTCAATATCTTTTGCGTTATAAATCCAAATCGCTCCATTCAAGTCGCTTAGATTCGTACTAAAGTTGTCTACACGTTAAAAATATTATTCCATGTTGTCACATATTTTAAATAAATTATTTAATGTTTGTTTGACCAATAATTATTAAATTAGCGTTCCAATTAAGTCTAATTTATAGTTTTCAACTTGCGCTTTTATAAATAAATATCAATATGGTTAATATTAACTTAAATACTCTTCTTTTAATAATTGTTTAGCATAAATGTGTCATCTATTTAGTAGATCTCGCGTGTTGCATTTGTTCGCACGTCGTTCGCACGTGTTGTTCGCGTGCTGTCGTGATGTTTCGCACGTCACGCACATTGTATTGTGCCATTAATTCGCCTCTCTTAGAACCGCTTATATTAATTAAATTACTTATTTAACCGAGAGCTGTTAGTGTAGCATATTAATCGAAAAGTGGATAATAGATCTAATTCACATTTGATAAATGTCGATTAATACAATTATGTCGAATTAAATGTTCTAGTTCACATTTGTATAACGTAAACGTGATAGCTTCTCAATCGTAGCTTCAATCTTGATATTTCTTTTTATCGTGGGACCGTAGAAGCGAGCTTTATTTCGTGTTGCACGTTTTTATGATGTTTTCCCTTATATGGTGTACTGTTCCTTTCTGTTTCAAGAATGTTGAATGTATGTTCGCACTCGCCTAGATAATGTTCCGTCCGAGGAGTATGAGGAACTTGCAGGAGAAGCCTCTCAGTAGCAGATGTTTGGTGAAGACAAGTGTCTTCTAACCTATTATGTCGTATTTACTTTATAATTCACTTTCCCGCATACTATGAGTAACCTAAGAATTGACTAGCTTGCTATTTGTCCTATCCTTGATTACCATTTTGGGTTGAGCTATTATAATCAACTACATGCTAATGCTTTACTTTAATCAACGAACATGATGAGAATTACTTTATGATATGATGATTCATTCTGATTATGATTATGAACTCGTGACACTTCAGGGAGCTCGGGCTGTATCCTGAGTACCTCTCTATAAGGATTTTTTTTCGTTGAGAGACCACTCGGGGAAACAGTACAACCATGAGGGTGGTATGGGACGCCCTTACCTAATTAATTAGAGGAATCTGTGGTGTGTTTTGCTTCACCGTTGTGCTGCCAATGGGGGCTGGGGCATAGTGCTTACTCTGCTAAGAGTGGGTGTCGAGGTTCATCGAATTGGTTTTGTTAGTAACCCCCTTAGGGAGGAGTACTGTGTTTGTACGATTGACTAAACCTAACGGGCGGCTTCACACCAGGAGAATTTTTGTAAATGCTACATAGTGATACCCTGCCACACAACCCAAGAAGTGATCAATGGGGAGTAGCGCTCCTCGAGCAGAAAGGGAATCACGGCCCGTGGGTAAAGTGTGCAACCTCTGCAGAGGGTTAGAAACTGGTATATTAGCCATGCTCATGGTTAAGAGTAGCCTTGGGATCCTCTTTGATTAGAGATATTCTGGATACATTTATGTTGATGTTTAATGATAATGGTTATACATATGATGTATGGTACTTTCCTCTCTGAAGAGGTGCTTTCTTTTAGGATATCAACTTGGGTTCTATGATAAAACTTGGCTTCCACTAATGATAAATACCTGACAAACTAAAAGTAACTAATTTGAGCTTAACCCCACATACAGCTAGTCCACTTCAGCCAAATGAGACATTTGCTAAGTATGTTGATGTGTACTCATCTTTGCTTAAACACCAAACACTAGGTTGTCCTCATTGCAAACATTGCTCAGGAGAAGATGAAGGAAACACGGAGGACTTTTAGGAGTTCTAGGACTTCAAGGAGTTCTAGACTAGATTAGCGGCAAACTCCCAGTCAGCTGCCTATGAAGGCCTTATCTCTACTGTGTTTCGTTTAGCACTTTGATTTTTGTTTAAATTAATGATTATGTGAATGTTTTGGACATCATGATGTAATAAAATATTACTTCTTTACGCTATTATTTGAGCACTATGTGATGATGCCCAGTTATGTAATCGTTGTGTATGTGAATTTCTTATCCTAACACGTACATGGTTCGCATTCGGTTTGCCTTCTAAAACCGTGTGTGACAGAAACATTCGTCAAAATGGGTCACACATCCCTTGTCACACCTATTGAGTGGGCTTGTGATCATAGTGCCCTTATGGTCCATCAACATTGTTCAAGTCTTCTCCTCCGATGAGATCTCTTTCTTCCCCATCTACTTTCTCATCTTAGCAGCTTAGATTTGCCCCGGTGGGATCTCTCTCCTCCTTCTCAGTTTTCCTTTGCCCCCAACGAGTTCTCCTAGGCAGGCTTCTCCCCTGGTGCTGTGTTCTTCTTCAGATCCCCAACCAGGCTACAGTCCCCTACTACCGGTGCCATTGATAAATTCAGAAGCTATCACAAGGTATGTTGTAGACCAATTTTTTTGGTCCAACGGATTCGTGCTCGGTTTATTTGTATTGTATTTTGCACAGCATGGCATGGCCTTACATCTCGCATAGCCAATTTCACCATGCAAGTATTGATGAGCTTATGGCCTAGCTTATATCACATTGTCGCCTCACTGTCGATCCATTCAAAACCAAAGTGAACAAGAAAGCACCGTTTTATTCATATTCCTTTTTGATCAAGTATGATACTTACATTGTCTTGTATGTGTTAACTATCTCAATTTATTTGTGCTAATACTAGAATAGGGGGGACAATGTTTACTATGAGCACAATGGATGATAATGAACATGACAGAGTTGACTAGTCTAGCTTTGTAATTCCCAGTGCTAAAATCTAGAAAATGAGGGTAGTGATGATATATTTAGAATTTGTGATGAGGATGAGATGTATGTGTTCTTGGAACTTGGAGATGAGGATGAGGAGATGAATCAAACCCACCTAGAACCATTTAACTTTGCATCTCATTTTTCATCAGAAAGTGCTACTTTAGATCCAATTGATTTAGATGTTGCCATGCCTGTTGATGACGAAAATGATGAAATGTTGAATATATTGCATGAGGTTGATCACCCTAATGTGAAGTTGGGTACTACCTATCCATCGATGAAAGAGTTTAGACTAGTTGTGAGGCAATATGCTATAAATAAGGAGTTTGAGCTTGACATAAGAAAATCAGATAGAAGTAGATATAGAGTGTACTGCAAAGGGAATGATTGCACATGTCCTTGGAAATTGAATGGTTGTATAAGACCAGATTCTAGTGTTATGGTACTGACCTTTCTTCTGTTACTTTTGAACCTAATAGTTATGTGAAAGCATCTAGGCCCCTGGTTGGTTTTAGTGATTAATGACAACATAAGATTATATGTGACTAACATGTGTTTTGTAGAGCAAATGGTAAGTTAGGTCATATTACAGGAAGTTGCGCTGCAACGGTGAAAACAATCCCTCAGATAAGAACTTGAAGCGACGGCTGAAAATGGTGAATCAAAAAGATGAAGGTCTTCATATTCCAAGTGTCGAAGGAGTTGTGGACACTTGGTATAGAGTTAGGTCTTCTATTTTTATTTTAGCCATACCATAAAGATGGGTTGTGGATGAGTAGCTTGACCAAGAGAATTCTAGTGTAGTGTTGGTGCATATTCACACACACAACTAGTGCTAGGTGTCACTCTATAACACACTCACGAGTTAGAACGAAATCGGGCATGAAAAACCTAAGGAAAATAACTTAGGCTTGCTGACCTAGGGGCACCGGACAGTCCGGTGTGCAGCGGACTATCCGATGCGACCCCTGACAGTGGGCCTAAGAATGCCCCCGGGACAACCCTCTGCCCCTGTGAAACCCGAGAGTGCGCAGTTCGCTGGATTGATTTTTAGCTAGGCACCGGACAGTCACTGTTCACTGTCTGGTGCGCTGTCAGAGCAACGGCTAGCTGTCAGAACTAGCCGTTGGCTGCACACCGTTGGTGCACCGGTGGCGCACTGGACTGTCCGGTGCGCCCATGTGCAGAAGCCACAGTAACGACTAGTTTTGGTAGGTCAGGGTATTTATACCCTCTCTACCAGCCACATTTAATGTCTTGCTGCCCACATACACTTGTATTCATTGCTAGTGCATTGCAAGCCCACAATGCATAGTGAGGTGATTAGGAAAATCATAATCCCTTGTTAGGACCTCATTAGTGTGCATGAGAACCAGCTAGAGCACACACCATATGCATTTGGCTTCTCTTGGTCAAGTGAAAGTCTATAGCTTGTTACTCTTGGTGATCGACATCACCTAGACAGCTTGGTGGTGATTGGAGTTCGGTGATCACTCCAGAGGACTTGTTGGTGACTCGACTCGAAGTTTGTACGCGGTTGTGAGGAATCCACCGCGCCAAAGAGGCAAAGGATCGTCTCATAGAGAGCACTTGGTTCTTGCAAGGACCTAGGGGGAGCGATACCCTTGCACGAGTGTTCCAACGAGGACTAGGGAAGAGTGCTGACTCTTCGATACCTCGAAAAAATGGAGTCTTCTTGCCCTTACTTTACATTCTGCATTTACTTTGAGCATTTTACTTTGTGCAATTGCTTAGTTAGTATTTGTAGTAATGACTTAGGGTTGTTGTCTATCTAGTAGTAGTTACTTATTGCTAGTAGTTTGGGTGAAATTGGGCTCATGCTTAGGGTTTAACTTTTGTTAGAATTTTTAGAAAAGCCCAATTCACCCCCTCTTGGACATCGTGATCCTTTCATTATGGTCATGAAAATTACTAATAATTATCTATGTTCCATTGTTTTGTAGCTTACAATCCTAGTGAATGAGCATAAATGTGCCTCAAGCAGCCGAGTAAACTACAGGAATGTCAATAGAGCATGGGAAGCACAGAAAGCCTTGCCTTTACTCAAAAATGAGCCTTCACTTGGTGCTAAGAAAAAGAAGTTCACACCTAAGAAAAAGAAGACCTACTCCTTAATCTAATCTGCATTTTTGAAATGGTGAACTTGTGTGTGAAGTAAACCTTGTTCTATGAACATGTTTTTAACCTGAACCTATGCACCTGTGAACTTGTGTCTGAGAGTGATGAGGACATGAACTGCAACATGAGTACGACTACACCAGCAGCACCTCCACCTCAGGCGCCAATTCCCTCCTCAGTTGGTCCAACTCCACCTCAGGCGCCACTTCCTTCATTAGCTGGGCCAATCACTTGGGCCTGTGCAAGAGATCTTAACTTCATGTAAATAATGAGGGACTAGAAGATAGACGACCGGCCCAACTGCGGCCCAAGGTGGAGGACCTAGGATGGGCTGCCCCTAGGGTTGCGTTTTTCCACCTTGGCTGCGACCAGGGGCTATGCCCCTCTCTCTATTTAACCAGGAGCTGCACCTCCTTTGTTCCAAGAGTTTTGTTTTAGATTAGCCTTAGCTATTCCCGAACACGCGCAGATTAGCGCTGTCTTCGTGTATTCAGAACTCCACCCTCGAGTAATATATTAGATTGCTCACATCTTTTTCTTGTTCGTTCTTCGATTGCGTGCAGGAAACGATCTTCATGATCAGGCTAATCTTGCACCAGCAAGGTCGATAACCACAGGAAGTTGGTTCAGCGATTGCATTGGCGCCTCGGGCTTGTTTGCCGTAGTCAGATCGCGAGGGTCATCTTCTGCCAGATCGAAATTATCTCCACTCACTGAAAGATCGGGCACTTCAGCCTTATCAAGTGGTATCAGATTTCCAGGTTGATCGGTGAGTTTATCGAGTGTTTTCATCTCTTACAGTCCACAAAACCATATTAGATTTCAGGTTAGACCTTATCCCAACACCCTTTTGAGCCTCGCACTTTCTTTCAATAATTTGCATTGTTGAATTTGTGTGTTGTCGTGTCATTTCTTGCTGGTTACATTGTGTTTTAGTTCGCGGTCCTTCTTTCTTCCACTTTTCAAACCCTAGCGCGTCGTTACAATCTTCCGTTTGATCACGCCACGCACCGAGCCAACACCACGTCCTTGTTTTTCTCCTTCGGTTACGAAAAAAACAGAAAAAGAAAGGGAAAAGAAAAAAAGAAAAAAGAAAAAGAAAAGGAAAGGATAGAACCAGAGAACAAACCAAAAAGGGGGATAGGATACAAAGCGGTTGTCTAATCTCAATCGTTTTCGTTCGAAAACTCCAGCAGATTCAGATGTCCTGTAGTAAAACGACCATAACTTTTTGCTCGGAACTCCGATTGCAGTGCTATTTTTTGTCGAAAAGCTCTAAAAAATTCTATACAGTGCTAATTTATGATTTGAGTGCAGCCTACCCAGAACTCCACATATTTCTACGGCGAGCAATTTTCTGTTTCTCCAGGCAATCGCTCCTCCAATCTTTCAATGGTTCTACCTGTTAGCTATAGTTCACCCCTGCATGCTTGGTAAGAACGGATAAGAACTTGATAACAACATTGCAATGAGCGATTACATTGAGCAATTTGTCACCACCATTCCCCTGTTGTCGTCTGTCTTTCACATTTTGGTGTTTTGGTGTTTGCGCTAACTATGGCAGGAGCAAACGACACAATAGATGTCAAGGTGTAGGAAGTAAGGGGAAAAGTTGATGGACTTGCTGCTGACATTAGGACGATGCATGAACGACTTGATTCAACTGTCACTTTGACGACTGCGCACTTCAACCAACTTCACCTCGCTCAAACGGCTACTTGAAACACACTCAACACCATCCTAGCACGCCTTGATGCGTTGACCACAAAGATGGAGAGGGATTATGGCGGTGATACTGAGCAGGACGAGGGAGATCGCCGTGGTCATGCATGTTGTGTGGTTCATCATACCCCTAATGACTCATTTGCTAAAATTAAATTTACAATTCCATCTTTTAATGTCAAATATGATCCTGCTGCATATCTTGATTAGGAATTGGAGGTAGAATAGAAATTTTCATGCCATGATATTCCTGCTAATACCCAAGTTAAGGCTACCATTAGTGAATTTACTGATTTTTCTTTAATTTGGCGGCATGAGTATAAACAAAAACTTCTCATTAATAGTGTCATTACTTGGACTCAATTAAAAAATGCCATGCGCCACATATTTGTTTCTTCCTATTATGCCCGTGATTTGCTTAACAAAATGCAGCATTTTCAACAAGGTTGACAATCTGTTGAGTAATATTGCCAGGAGTTACAAAAGGACATGATTCGTTTTGGTTTGGTAGAATTGGATGACGTTTCTATGGCACGTTTTCGTGGTGGTTTGAATAGGGAAATTCAGGATATACTTGATTATAAGGATAATTTTGATATCACCACATTGTTTGAATATGCTTGCAAAGCTGAACGTGAAGTGCAGTGACGACGATCGAAGACATATACTAACTCCTTTGCAGGACAAGGTCTGACACACAACTCAACTCCTTCCAGCACTGCACCTCCTACGCCCAGCACTACACGGTGCACAGGGACGGCCAAGTCTACAGCGCCTTCCACCAAAGGCGTTGCTTCTTCCACAGGACATACACGAGATATTCAGTGACATCGTTGCCGAGGATTTGGGCACATGATTCGGGACTGCCTAAACAAGCGTACCTTGCTTATACGTGACAATGGTGAGTACTCTTCAGCTAATGATTCTGAGGAAACTAATCATGCTATGATTGCCACTAACCATGCAGAAAATGAGGAAGTACATGTTGATCCCATCGACGCAGATAGGTATGAGAGTCTTATGGCGCAGCGTGTTCTTAGCACACAGCTTGCCCAGGCCGAAAAAATCCGCGACATACTCTATTCCATACCAAGGGCGTTGTGAAAGAACGATCGATTCGTACCATCATCGATAGTGGCAACTGCAATAATTTGGCAAGTACAGCTTTAGTAGAGAAATTATCCTTACCCACTCGCACACACCCACATCCATATCACATTCAATGGCTTAATGATGGTGGTAAAATAAAGGTAACACACTCGGTATGTATCCCCTTTTCACTGTCTTATTCTGATTATGTTGATTGTGATGTTATTCCTATAGAAGCATGATCTTTGTTATTGGTCGACCTTGGCAATATGATATTGATAGTTTACATCATGGTCATTCGAATCATTATTCTTTCATGTTTAAAGGCCAGAAAATAGTTATACATCCTATGACCCCTGACCAAATTCTGAAAGATGATCTTAGTATGGCTGCTAAAACTGCACAACAAGTCAAATCTCCATCAGCCGCACCTGTTAAATCTGAAATAAAGTTGAATGCTCCTGTTTTACTTGCTACATGTGCTGATTTTGATGATTTACATGAGGCTCATCTGCGCTGTTATCCACTTGTATGCTCGCGTATGCTTGTTCCGCTTGATGATGCACCGTCTTTGGATATACCCCCTGCCGTGGTTACCTTTTGGAGGAGTATGCTGATGTCTTTCCCACGGACTTACCATCGGGTCTTCCACCATTCCATGGCATCGAGCATCAGATCGATCTCATCCCTAGCGCTTCTCTTCCGAACCACGCCCTGTACCATACAAATCTAGATGAGACGAAGGAGATCCAGCGCCAGGTGCAGATGATGCTTGATAAAGGATACATTCGTGAGTCTCTTAGCCCTTGCTCGGTTCCTGTTTTACTCGTTCCAAAGAAGGATGGATCATGGTGTGTGTGTGTGTGTAGATTGTCATGCTATTAATAACATCACAGTTTGCTATCAATATCCTATACCACGCCTTGATGATATGCTAGATGAGCTTAATGGTGCCATTATTTTCTCTAAGGTTGATTTACGTAGCGGTTACTATCAGATTAGAATGAAACTAGGTGATGAATGGAAAATAGCTTCTAAAACGAAATTAGGATTATAAGAATTGTTGGTTATGCCATTTGGCTTGACTAATGCTCCCAGCACCTTTATGCGTTTAATGAACGAAGTTCTACGGTCTTTCATAGGTTTGTTTGTTTTTGTCTATTTCGATGATATCCTTATTTACAACAAGTCTATGAAAGAGCATTTAGAACATTTGTGTGATGTTTTTGATGCTTTGTGTGCTGCTCGCTTGTTTGGTAACATGGAAAATGCACCTTTTGCACGCAACGTGTCTCGTTTCTTGGTTATGTGGTTACTCCGCAGGGCATTGAGGTGGATAGTAGCAAGGTTGAAGCCATTAAGGGCTGGCCTACACCAACGACTGTCACGTAGATTCGAAGTTTTCTTGGACTTGTAGGATTTTATCGTCGGTTCGTGTGTGATTTTAGCTCCGTTGTTGTCCCTTTGCACGAACTCACAAAGAAAGTGTGTCTTTTGCTTGGGTCCCCACACAAGAAGAGGAGTTCAACACTTTGAAAGATAAGTAAACCCATGCTCCACTCTTACAATTGCCTGACTTTCAGAAAGTGTTTGAACTTGAATGTGATGCTAGTGGAATTGGGTTAGGTGCTGTTTTGTTACAAGAAGGAAAACCGGAAGCTTATTTTAGTGAAAAATTAAGCGGTGATAGCTTGAGATATTCTACTTATGATAAGGAGCTTTATGCTTTAGTCCGCACTTTGCAAACATGGCAGTACTACCTTTGGCCTCGCAAGTTTATAATTCATTCTGATCATGAGGCTTTAAAACATATCTGTACCCAAACAAACTTGAATCGTCGTCATGCTAGTTGGATAGAATTCATCGAGTCTTTTTCTTACATCATTAAACACAAGAACGAGAAGGAAAATGTCATTGCTGATGCGTTGTCTCGTAGATATACCATGCTTTCACAGTTAGAATTTCGAATCTTTGGCTTGCAAACTGTGAAAGATCAATATGTCGATGATGCCGATTTTAAACATATCTTTATAAATTGTAAGGATGGAAAACCCTAGGGAAAATTTGACGTACGAGATGGATTTTTGTTCCGTGCTAACAAGCTATGTATTTCAGCAAGCTCGGTCCGTCTTTTGTTGCTGCAGGAAACTCATGGAGGCGGCCTCATGGGGCATTTTGGCGTTTACAAGACACATGAGGAGCTGGCTGCACACTTCTTTTGGTCCCGGATGTGCCGTGATGTTGAGCGTCTTGTTGCACGTTATACTACTTGCCAGAAAGCTAAGTCACGTTTGGGCAATCATGGTTTGTATGTGCCTTGCATGTCCCTTCTTCCCTTTGGCTTGATATTTCTATGGACTTTGTTTTGGGATTGCTTAGAACTAATAAGGGGAGGGATAGCATTTTTGTGGTTGTGATAGATTCTCTAAAATGGCTCACTTTATACCTTGTCATAAAATTGATGATGCTAGCATTGTTGCTGAATTGTTCTTTAGAGAGATTATTCGTTTACATGGTATTCCGAAAACAATAGTCTCTGATCGTGATGCTAAGTTTCTAAGCCAATTTTCGAGCTTTCTTTGGAATAAATTGGGGACTAAATTTCTATTTAGCACTACTTGTCATCCTCAGACTGATGGACAAACTGAGGTAGTAAATAGAATTTTATCTACAATGCTTAGGGCTGTTTTAGACAAGAATTTGAGATGTTGGGAGGATTGCTTGCCTCATGTTGAATTTGCTTATAATCATGCCACGCATTCTTCTACAAAGATGTGCCCTTTTTAGATTGTTTATGGTTACATTCCTAGAGCACCTATTGATTTGATTTCACTTAATGCTGCGAGCGCCCCACATGTAGATGCTGCTACACATGTTGAACAAATGAGTACCATACATGAACAAACAAAATAGAACATTGCTGCTACTAATGCAAAGAATCAAGTTGCTGGTAGTAAAGGAAGAAAACTTGTTACTTTTGAGCCAGGTGATATGGTTTGGTTGCACTTGAGAAAGGATCGGTTTCCTACTTTGCGCCATTCTAAATTAATGCCTCGTGCTGCTGGTCCTTTTAAGGTGCTAACAAAGATTAATGATAATGCTTATATCCTTGACACACCTGCAGAATTTGGTGTTTCCACTAGTTTTAATGTTGGAGATTTGAAACCATACATGGGCGAGGATGACGTGTTACCGTCAAGGACAACTTCACTTCAAGAAGGGGAGGATGATGAGGATGAGGACATCAACTACAACACGAGTACGACTACACTAGCAGCAGCTCCACCATAGGCACCACTTCCCTCCTCAGCTGGGCCAACTCCACCTCAAGCGCCACTTCCTTCATTAGCTAGGCCAATCACTCGGGCCCGTGCAAGACATCTTAACTTCGTCATGCTACTGAATAACGAGGGACCAGAAGAATAGATGACCGACCCAACTATGGCCCAAGGTGGAGGACCTAGGATGGGCCGCCCCTAGGGTTGCGTTTTTCCACCTTGGCCGCCACCACGGGCTGCGCCCCTTCTCTCTATTTAACCAGGAGCTACGCCTCCTTTGTTTTGAGAGTTTTGTTTTAATATTAGCCTTAGCTATTCCCGAACACGTGCATATTAGCGTTGTCTTCATGTATTCAGAACTCCACCCTCGAGTAATATATTAGATTGCTCGCATCTTTTTCTTGTTTGTTCTACGATTGCTTGCAGGAAACGATCTCCGTGATCAGGCTGATCTTGCACCAGCAAGGTTGGTAACCACAGGGAGTTGGTTCAGCGATTGCATTGGTGCCTCAGGCTTGCTTGTCATAGTCAGATCACGAGGGTCATCTTCCACCAGATCGAAATTATCTCCACTCACCGAAGGATCGGGCACTTCAACCTTATAAGAGAGTGAACTTATGTGTGATTGTGTGAACCACTGAAACATCAGAATTTGGGTGTTATTGTGTCATTTGTGAAATCTATGCAGTGTTCTTTGTTTCTATGAGGACATGTTCTATGTTATGTGAAGTCTATGCACCGATGCAAATGTTCTATGATGTTCTATGTGCACATGTAATCTGAACCACAAAGTCCAGTGGACAATTTCACACAAGTTCCCTAGAGAACATCACAGATTCATGGCTGACAGTGGACGGTTTCAGACAAATACATATATAGATACTCCACATAGTCCACATAGAACAACACAAATTTCAGACATATTTCAGGCAAGCACAAGCACACAAGTATCTGTCATGCCCACTCCACATAGAACATCACATATTTCAGGCAGGTACAACAAGTTAGCCCATAAATAACCATAGTGGATCACAAAAAGATAGATACTTCATACATAATCATGGTTTAGATTTTGCCATGCTTCCAACAGTGCTTACATAATCATGGTTTAGATTGTAGTTAACCACTATAGCATGGCCAAGGATACAGAAGACACATAGTTCTTAGATAATGACTCCATACAAGATCAATTACAACCTAGTCAGAGTAACTAGGCATCTAGTCTGAGTTGTAGTCGACACCCAATAGGTTTCTATGTGCTCTTCAATGGACATGTAGTCATCCGGATCTAGCGCATGTGGGGACTTAGGCCACATGAAACCCAAATACAAGTTGTCATTGTCTAGGAAATCTTCCTTATTGAGACCATCCAATTCCAGTTGGGAAAATAGAGAGTCCTACTCCAATGCTTCGGCAATAGCTTCAAGCGCTTCTCGGAGTGGTTTCACCTCAAATACATTCAGTGGCTTCCCCAAGGGTAGCTTCTCCTGGTAGATATGAAGGACATTCTTTGCAGTATCCTGCATGATGGTGATTGCCTTGTCGGCGACATTGGTCTTCTGCATTGTCTTTGCACACATAAGTTACATAGTAAGACAGTAAGATCAGTTTGATATTAGTTTAGCACAAGCACACCCCTATTAATTGAATCAACAAGAAAGGAACATCCCTAGCAATGGTTGGGTTGCTTGGTGTGGCGATGTGGTGGTGGTTGCTGGCTCTTGTTGAATGTAATTTGGGTGGTGGGGGCATAAGAACTACTCGAGCATATGTTAACCCTAAACACTACAACACAATAACAACCCTATTACTGCATCATGAGTGCAAACTATGGTGGAGGTGTGGAGGACTAACCATGAAGACAAACGACGACGCAGATCTGGAGGACTAACAAGGACAAAGTGGGGAATGACGTCGACGACGCTTGTAAAATCGGTGGCAGTGGCTTGTAAAGCCTAAAATTGGTCAAAGAAAAAAATGATGATAACATAAATGAATAAATATATTTGAGGATTTTTTAAACCATGGGAAATTTATTTGGACCCTTCTATCTTCATAGCCAATTAATGGAGTATTATTAGTCGATTAAACCATAAACAAATAGGAATGCACATCCTGTTGGGGACTTGTTCTTAAACGCTAAGAGTTAGGAACAAGGCAACATAAAAGTGTTAAATGTTAAAGTCCTTCGTCCTTCGAAGCATTATCTCCCTTCGGATATAATGAATTTCGGACGAAGGTCATGAAGGACAAACCTTCATGAGCACAACAAATGATAAAGAAGGATTCACGCACAAGATATGGAAAAATAATATAAACACTTTAGAGGTTATTATTAACTTATTTTAATCTACATTGCTGTATTTACAATGACAAATTGTGAATGTACCTTTGGCTCGAAGAAAAGCAAGGGTACAAGTGTGACGTGAGAGCAAACGCCAAGTCAACGTGAACAGTACGGGAATACTGTTCATCTATTTATAGGAAAGGGACGCAACCCATGTAAAATTACATTCATGCCCTTTATATTTGCCAATAACACTATTGTAATCCTTCGAGGTCTAATTTGCCTTTTCATCTTTAAGTCGGTTCCCCTTTTCTACTGTCATGCCGAAGCTTTCCTGTGTACAGCTTCGTGATCACCTTGTCCTTCGTCATAATCACCCTTCGTCTCGCTCAGGCTTCGTCCTAACCATGCTCTGCATGCTCATGTTCACATATTTCACTTGGAAAACATTATCAAACCATGTTTTTGAGGACCTTCGGAAGCCGAAGGCCCCCAACACATCCCATGCTCAAGGTTATTTTGGGATACATTTTATTCGACCTCAAATTATAAATGAAAATATAAAACAGAAACTGAGTAAAAAATAAATAAAATTATTTCTTCCATAATTGAATAATAGGAAGGAAAAATAATAATAAAATAAAAATATTACAAATAGTAGTATTGATAATCACTTTAAGACATTTGTTAGGGTATTTTTCTTTATGGAGATCATACAATATAAAACTATTGTTCTTGACATAAATATGTGGGAATTACACATTTAAAAGGCAATGGTAAATAGAATAATAAATAAAATAATATCAATATTGCGTATCATATAGAGTAGATTGCACCAGAAAATTTTGGACATGAAACCCCAAGCTAGAATCTAAATCCAAATTAGAAAATCTGAATTTGAATTTAAATAGAAAAGGAAAAGTGTGGTTTTCATAACTGAAAACATTTTAGCATAAATAAATAAACTAAACAATTATGTTTTACTGGAATTTTCTGAAATGTGCATTTGAATTTATAATAGAAATTTGAATTTGGAGATTTAAATTAGAAAACAACAAAGAAAATAGAAACTAGAAATAATAAAGAGGAAAAAGGAGAAATTTGTGCCTAGGCCCAATCCAACGTTTCGTCCCACCAGAGAACACCTTTGCGTGGCCCAACTCTCTTTTCATGGTGCCACATTGTCTCACTCGCTGACACTGCCATGTGGGTTCGTCCTGTCAGCGAGGCGTGTTCTCGCGTTCCCTGGAACACTGGCTGATCGGTGGGACCCCTTGGTCAGGGCCATTCCCTACCTCCGTGTAAAGCGCACTGCTCTCCCCTCACTGGCCGATAGATGGGCCCCTGGGATAGCCGCGCACTCCTCACTTCCATGTGGGCCCAGGATGTCGGGGGGTTTTCCTTCTTCCCCACTCGCTCGACGCAGACCTGATATCAATATAAGCGTCGTGGATTCATCGCTCGCATGTGCGTTGATCTCCACCCGAGTTTTTCTCAACTGTCGCAATAGCTCAGCCTCGTTTCCTCTCTCACCCTACATAAAAATCCTGGCCGCTGCCCCCTGACTCTTTCATCAGAGCCGCCATTGATGAACCGTGAGGGAGATGTGGGTGCGCAGAGATAAGGGGTTGGCCGCCGCACCTTCAATTCGGCTACGGCGCTGTTCGGACTTGGGTGATCACGGCGGACGTGCTCATGGCCTTACCGAGGACAGTTTGGGACCCGTGGCGCCAGAATTCCACACTAGAGTTCAAGCACCGCCGTGGTGTCGTAGTTCACCGTGGCTGGAGCATCATCGCTACGTAATTCTTAGTGAGGTTCTCCCCGCTTGTCTCGCAATCATCTATTCCATGTTTTGCACCGCTTAGGGAGACGAACAGGGCTCGGGGTGGCCGTGTTGCCGTGCGGCTGGCGATGCCACCACCGCGTATGCGGGCGCCTCCATGCGTGTGCTCGGGTGGGGGAAGATAGGGTTGCGGCCGTGGATCTGGGTGTTGGCGGTGGAGATCAGGAGCTGAGTCGATGGGAAACGTGGTCCATTATTTCCTTGGCTATGGCTAGGATTAGAGGTTTCATACCAGTTTAGTTTGGTTGCATGGCGACCATAGATCTAGTGATGTAGGGTCCAGGGTGTGTGCAGGTTAGTCATTGCACCAGAATCTAATCGAGGCCGCAGATGGTTGATTGGGCGGCCACGGTGCGTGGATACCCCTTCGGCGTGGCAATTTCACATAAGGGCCCTCGGATTCATTTTAAATAAACCCGTCATCCCCGCACAGTCTAAAACAGTTACAAATGGGTCCCTGTTATTTGTACTTTTGACCCCAGACTTTGTTAAAATTATGGGCGCAGTCCATATTTCCATCAGGAATTATAAAATAAAGACAGAATTCGATTTTTAGTATAAAAATAATCCTACAAACTTGTGTAATTCATATCTAATTCATTTTAGCTCCAAATTGATCCATTCTAGTTGCGTTAAATCCATATTAATATTGTTTCTCATCTAATAACTTTATTTTGTTACGAAATTGGGATTAAAAATTATGCACTTAGTTCCTTCTAATCCAACACTTAATACTTCAAAAATCCACAACTTCTTCGTTTAAATTTCGATTTGGTCCATTCAAGTCGCGTTAGCTTTGTATAAATATTTACTACGCAGTAACAACATTAATTATACCATGTCGTATAATTTTATAGTTAGATAATTGTTTACCCTATGTCTACTAGATCAACTCTTCTAAAATCAAAGCTAACCGGTCCATAACTATAATTTGATAAAAATATGATCTCTAGTCAATTTATAATTAAAATTAAAGTTGAGTTAATTACTTATAGAATATTCTCTCATATGATGTATACTAACCAATTTGTAATATAGTTTAATACTTAAATCAATTAGATCTTCCATAAATCCTAACTTTATAACCGTAACTCCGATTTTAGTAGTCCTCAAACCCGCGATCTCGTTACGACGCGTAGATTATTATTATGCAGCTTATTCTTATGTTTGGTGTGATGTTAATTTTGCCTATACCATGTTTGTCTGTATTGCTACGTTTAGCAGTGAGGACACGAGTCACTTGAAGAGCAAGTTGGTACCTAGAATCTCAAGTCTCAGGCAAGTTGTGCCCTTGATCACTTTTATTTACCTAATAATGTTCGTTATAATCATTTATTCATGCATAGGTTTAATTTTGATGGGACCCAATAGGTCACCCCGGTCTGGTTATCTTATTACCTTGTTTACCCCTGAACTATTTGGGTAGTTTTTGCTATTGCTCTATATGGTTTTTGGTTTAATATTACATTATGTTCATGTTCCAATTATACTTTTAATTTATTTATTATTCATGTCAAGATCATTATTTTAATTGGAACATGAAGCTTAACTTGAGAAACACGTGCCACCATAAGGGTGGAATGGGACGCCCTTGGCTGAGTAACTAGGAAAGCTATTGGAGGACTATATTACCCAATAGGGGCAAGGGCAGTAGGGGAGTAGGCGTGTAGGGAGGTTCCCGGGTTGATTTTGCTATGATGGCGGTCAGATGGTGGATTCCTGCATTGCTCTTCCTAGAAACTGTAGCGGGTTTTCTGAAGCTAGTGGAACTTTGTAAAGGCCTCGTAGTAGATACCTAGCCATTCACCTTGGTAGTGTATAAGGGTCTAGCTAACCCTGGCGACATGGGATACAAAACTTGTTGGTACAGGGTTCAACCTCTGTAGAGTGTAAAACTAGTATACTAGCCATGCTTGCGGTCATGAGCAGCTCAGGACTCTCGCATGATTAAATTATGGAACTAAATTCAATTTGTCATTTGCATTGCATGAGATTTATTGTTAATTTTGTTCTATTATTATCATGGTTTGGTATTTACTTACATTTAGTAACTGCTAATAAAATTTGACCGACTTATTAAAAGCAATGCTCAGCTTTAACCCCTATTATTGATCAGCCTTACACATCACATGAACTCCCACCTTTGGTGAGTTCATGCACATTATTCCCCACAACTTGTTGTGCGATGAACATGTGTGAGCTCACCCTTGCTGTCTCACACCCCCCATAGGTCAAGAACAAGTACCGTAGGATAAAGCGCATGGATGATGCTGCGATGTGTTCGTGAGTGGTCTAGTCCGTCGTCTTCCAGTCAACTTTGGGTTGCTAGATCATTGTCTCCTTACGATGTAATTATTTATTTATTTTGTATAGAACTCCTATTATATAGTAAAGTTGTGACATTCGTATCTATACCATGATTCATCATATGTGTGAGACTTGGTCCCAGCACACCTCGTGATTATGTTCGCGCCCAGGTCCCTAAAACCCGGGTGTGACAGGCTTCTCCTTTTGAGCTCTGGTTTTAGATCTGCTATACTCCTCTGACACTGAGATGAATGGGAATGCGCTAATGGATGTAAGGGTAGTATGGTCACTCGTGATGTGCGGGCCCACTCATCAAGTGCGAAAAGGGATGAGTAACCCATTTTGACGAACGTTTCGGGTTGAGTGACTTGTTTTAACCGTTGCCATGACTAGCTTCCCATTTTGAAGAGCAACATCCTAGAGTGACCCATTTTTCCATTTTTCTCATTGATCTATGGTCAATGGAGTCACTAAACGGTGGACCCAATCGTCAAGGTGCACATTTTGTGTTTGTTTGTTTGTTGTTGTTGTTGTTGTTATTGTTGTTGTTGTTGTCGTTATTGTTGTTGTTACCATGGTCAATAATATATAGGAGGGTAGTAAGATCAAACTCCATTAGATGACGAAGAAGAGGGTTTATGGGCTCGGCTGAGAGCCCAAGGACTTGGACAAAGACCAGAGGGAAGCTCCACCGTTAGGAGGATTTAAAAAAGATAAACATGGCAAAAATCATTTCAAATTAGGATATATGATCGAGATTATAACATATATAGCAAGAACTAGTAGATAAGGAAGAAACAATTATAAAGATAGAATTTGACTCCCTATTAGTACGTGATGGACCTGATACCTATCTTGTAAAAAATTATCCCTCCTTGGACTACAAAAGGAGGGTCAAGGGAGTCCCATGATATCAAATCATTAGATTATATTGCATATCAATAGACACCGTCGCAAATAGAACATAGGGTATTATCTCACATCGAGTGTCTAAACCTATATAAATCTTCGTGTCTCTCGTACCTTTTACCTTCATCTTTTGATCACACGACCTACCTTATAAATTCACTATCGAATAAACTTAACCAATCGACGCACGTACCCCATAAATTCACTAGCGAATAATCTTTAACAATTGATGTGATAGGTAGTAAAATTCGTGTAGATCACCATAGAGTTGATGATAACCATGGGTTCCTCACTAGGAGAAGAATTCATCTTCGACACCCTAAAGGTCGATGACAACTTGTAATACCCAAAAATGTATACAATGAGATTATAGTTGATCCCCTTATTTTGTGTGTCATCTAATCATTATAACAAGAGAATAACTATAAATAAGAATAAGTAATTAAAACAAATGACACTTAAATAAAATATGCATCATGTTGGGATTTATTGTGTGTGTGCATTTGGTGACATAAATAAACCAACATTCAAATGGAGGATTTAATACCTACTTTGAATAAATAGAATAGAAGTTATATTCACATTAGTATGAATTTGGACTCTTGGAAATTTGAAGATCAAACGTGGATTTGAAAACAGTTGAGAAAGATAACTAGGATAATCATTTGATGTTTTTTTAATGTGAGAGGAAGATAAACATAATAATAATAATAATAATAATAATAATAATAATAATAATAATAATAATAATAATAATAATAATGATGATAATAATATGAAGTTAGGATTTGGTCCACATTAGAACTATGTTTTAAATCCAAAATGGGAATATAACATCTGAAATAGAAAATGAAATAGAGAAAAAGGAAACAGAAAATAAAAGAAAAAGGAAAATCGCTGTTTTGGGCCGAATCCTCCCTGCGTTGGCCCATCTCTACTTACTTTTTCCCGTGCGCTGGCCCATTTCCGCGCCAAACCCTAGTCGCTGGATTCCCTGTGCCGCCAGGATCCAAACGTCTCGCACGCGGTGACTCTGGCCACGTGGGCCCACACCTCATTCTTACAGAATGTCCTGCGCGCGCCCTTGTGCCACTACCTTGTGGGTCCCACTGTGCAGCTCCTCCTTCCCCACCGCGTCGCGCGCGCGTTACATGGCAGGGCTCGCTGCCGGTCTCCCTTTTCATGACGCGCTTGGCTCTCTCGCGCCCCGCTCTGACTTCTGGGAACCCGCGCGTCAACCACTCTACCACCGCACCCGCCTCCCAGCTGCTCGCCGCTAGGTAGCCAGTAGAGGACAATCCGTTAGAATCGCCTATCTTCTCGGGCGCGCGCTGACTGAAGGATGCGAACGGGCTGTTTTCAACCACCTCGCGCTGCGCTTCCGGGGGAATCGGGATGACCTCCTCTGTGCTTGGGGTTAAAAGCTAGAGCCTTGGGACCGAGTCGCATTCCCCTTGATCATCCCATCTCCCGCTCCCTCTGTCGTCTGACCCCTCGGCCGTGGGGCAATCTGGGTGCCAACCCGCCGCTAAACCAACGTCTCATTCCCTTATCCGTTTGTGAAGAGTGCCCTGAGTGACCGAATTGATACGACGGCCATCATGGTCGTGATTGTTGCGCCAACATTAGAGCCTTAGAACGCGAGCTGGGCGGTCATTGGTGCTCCCTGCGTGAGTTCGTGATCTTCTAGTGCGGCGACGGGTGCATCTTGGTGTCTCGGCGTCAAGGATACCCTGGAGCTCCCATCATGGGGCGGACTTTCAGATTGTGTGTGCCGGCCTCGTCTTCGTCTCTGTGCGGTATGTTGCGTCTCCCTGCTATCAAGTGTGAATTCCGCGGATACCTGTGTTAGCGTCATGGGGCTGTGTCGCTGGGCGAGCTCGCGATGGGCTGGCATGACGCCGTCGCCCAACTTGGGAGAGGGAAAGAAGAAGCGTGAGAGCCTTCGGATCCGAGATGAAAGGTGGAGATTAGATCGGGCTCATACCCTCTGCATTTTTATCTCGGTCGTAGATCCGGAATCTGGCGGCCAGGATTGGACGCAGGGTTTAATCAATTCATGGCCATCGATCACGGATCCGGCGGTCCCTGGTGCATACCGCTTGGTTAGGGATCCGATCTAATCTGCGCCGTGCGAAGATAATCCAACGGTCCACATGTCATGGTACCCCTTCGGCCAACACATTTGTTAAAGAGCCCCTGCTCTATATAGTAATCAACCCGCGGTCCAGTCTTGAGTCTTGGATCTATTTGCGTAGTAGACCCTGTGCTCTCCGGAATTCAAAGCCACAATCCAGTCAGTTATTAAATAAGAGAAAACATAATCAAAATGGATTTCTTATATAAAACAATTCCAGAATCTTGTTAAATCCATAGAAAATTCATGTGAAGTCCGAATTAGTCCATTCCAATTCCTATAATTCTATAATATTATTGTTTATCACATAGTACCACTATTTTGACATGAATGTTGCAATAAAATATATATCCTATTTAATCTTGTACAAAACACATAGAATCTTCAGAAAATCATAACTCCTCCGTTTCAACTCCGATTTAACTCGTTCAAGTTGCGTAGCAACGTGTAGATTATTACTATTCAGTTTGTATTTATGTTTGGTGTGATGTTAATTTTATCTATACCATGTTTGTTTGTATTGCTACGACTAGCGCGAGGACACGTGTCATCTGAAAAGCAAGTTGGTACCTGGATTCTCAAGTGCCAGGCAAGTTGTGCCCTTGATTCACTTTTGTTACCCAATAATATTCTTTATAATCATTTACCATGCATAGGTTTAATTTTGATGGGACCCAATAGGTCACCCTAGTCTGTTTATCCATTTCTCCTTGTTTACCCCTGAATCATATGGGTAGTTATGCTATTGCTTTACGTGGTTTTTGGGTTAATATTTCATTATATCCATGTTCCAGTTATTTTGTTATTCTATTTATGTTCATGTCGAGATCATTATGTTATTGTTAATTGGAACATGGAGCTTAACTTGAGAACCACGTGCCACCACAAGGGAGGAATGGGACCCCTTGGCTGACTAATTAGGAAAGCTAGTGGAAGACTACCTTACCCGAAAGGGGCAAGGGCAGTAGGGGAGTGGTCAGTGTAGGGAGGTCCTTGTTTGATTTTGCTGCGATGGCGGTCAGACGAGAACCCTGCATTGGAACTTCCTATAAACTGTAGCGGGTTTTCGGAAGCTAGTGGAACTTTGTAAAGGCCTCGTAGTGGATCCCTAGCCATTCACCTTGGTAGTGTCTAAGGGCCTAGCTAACCCTGGCGACATGGGAAACACGACTTGTGGGTAAAGGGTACAACCTCTGCAGAGTGTAAAACTGGTATACTAGCCGAGCTCACGGTCATGAGCGGCTCAGGACTCTCCGATGATTAATTTATGGAACCTAAACTCAATTTGTCATTTGCATTTGCATGGGTTTATTATTAATTTTATTCTATTATTTTATTATGGTTTGGTATTCACTTACACTTAGTAATTGCTAATAAAATTTTGACCAACTTATAAAAGCAATGCTCAGCTTTAACCTCTATTGTTGATCAGCCTTACACTTCATGAACTCCCACCTTTGGTGAGTTCATGCCACATTATTCCCCACAACTTGTTGAGCGATGAACATGTGTGAGCTCACCCTTGCTGTCTCACACCCCCCCACAGGAGAAGAACAGGTGGTTCAGGAGGAGCCACAAGGTGAGGAGTATGATCTAATCTAGGTGGCGTTTCTCAGTTGACATTGGCGCCGACGATCCTTAGTTCGTTTTATATTTACTATTTTATTTTTGTAATAAGTCTTCCGCTATGTAATAATTACTCTGATGTTTTATGACATTTATCTCTATACACTCTGTTATTATATATGTTGTCTTCTTGGCGCATGTATGAGATGCACCTGGTTTTGTTCCTTAAAGCCGGGTGTGACAGAAGTGGTATCAGAGGAAATGTTGACTGTAGGACGAAACTTAGATAGAAATGGACAAAACCCTTCACTACTTACCTTACTCTGATTCATTATATACTTATCTCATCTTGATCCTGTCTCACCTTTTGTTATTCTACTCTGATCATTCTTATATTTTCTATTCTAAGACAAGATGGATTTCACACCTTGGAATCCTACATTTATGAACTTTTTAAGGGATAGGAGACCTAAGATGAAATTAAAATTATTTTCTCTATTAAAAAAATGTTGGATGATTGTTCTGATGATAAATGCTTGATTTGCTTCTTTGATTGATTGAAACATTATAGTTGGGCATCTTAGCATGTACCACCATAAGGTAATGTATCAGCTTTAGTGGATAACACACTAATCTACTTAGCTAATAAATCCCCCCCGCAGTAACATTCCTCGTAATTACTCGCCTTGTCTACAATTCTTCTTTTCTTACTCTGTACTTCTAACCCAGATGGGCTACCCCTATAGTGCTAGAAGAGAGCAGTATAGACTTGATCCTTGGTATGTCATGGTTAAGAAAGGTAAAGGTAGTATATACACTGTGCTAAGGGAACCGTAGAACTCACCAGTTCCAAAGGACAAAGATTTGAAATTGCAGTAACTACGACCATCGGATTGTGGCATTCTTAGTAGATGGGAAGTTTGTTGGTGACAACATCCGTGTGGTTAAGGATTTTCTGGATGTCTTTACAAAGGAGTTATTAGGGATGCCACCTAATAGAGAAGTTGAGTTTGTTATTGGTCTCTTACCTGGAACTGCCCCTATTTCTAAACGGCCATACATGATGTCCATAGAAGAACTAAAGGAACTTAAGAAACAATTAACGGAATTACAAGAGGCTGGATACATTCGTCCAAATTCTTCACCTTGTGGAGCGCCGGTTCTATTTGTACAGAAGAAAGAAGGATCGCAAGGGATGTGCGTGGATTATAGGTCCCTTAACAATGTCACTATGAAGAACAAGTGTCCATTACCCCGTATTGAGGATTTATTCAGATGAGAGGTGTCGAAGATGGATCTCCGACCGAGTTATCACCAAATGAAGATTAGGCCATCGGATATTCCCAAGACGAAATTCTCGACCCGATATGGTTTATATGAGTTTACCGTTATGTCATTTGAACTAACTAATGCACCAGCCTATTTTATGGATTTGAAGAATAAGGTGTTCATGATTTGGACAGATTCGTCGTGGTTTTCATCGACGATATTTTTATTTATTCCAAGAGTGAGAGTGAACATGAGGAACATCTGAGATTGGTGCTACAGAAGCTACGAGACAATTAACGCTACGCCAACTATAGCAAATGCGAGTTTTGGATTGGCGAGGTGCCATTTCTTGGACATATTATTTCTAATGGAGGAATTTCGGTGGATCCTGCTAAAGTCAAGGTGATAGTGGCGTGGAGCATACCCACTACAGTTATGGAGGTTCGAAGTCTCTTGGGACTTGTAGGATATTATTGGAGATTTATTGAAGTATTTTCTAAGATTGCTAAGCCTATGACCTCACTTCTGGAGAAGGGAAGAGAGTTTAAGTGGGATGAGAAGTGCCAAGACAGCTTGGATCAACTAAAGAAGAGGTTGATGTCGCCACCAGTGTTGGTTATGCCAGACCTGCAGAAGGGATTTGATATTTATTGTGATGCATGTGGCCAATGATTGGGAGGTGTGCTCATGCAAGAAGGACATGTGATTGCCTATGCGTCTCGTCAGTTGCGGAAACAAGAGTTGAACTACCCCACTCATGACTTAAAATTGGCAGCCGTTGTGCATGCGCTTAAGATTTGGAGACATTATATTATAGGAAACAAGTGTCAAGTATGCATGGATCATAAGAGTTTGAAGTACATATTCACTCAGAAGGATCTCAACCTTAGGCAACGCCGTTGGTTGGAGCTTATTAAGGATTATGATTTGGAAATTCACTATCACCCGGGCAAGGCAAATTTGGTTGCAGATGCCTTGAGTCGAAAGGAGCATGTTCATTCAGCTGTTGATGCCCAGCTACCCGATGAGATTGTTGAGGATTTCAGGAGACTTAACCTGGGGATAGTTGCTCACACTGAAGGAGTTACTATTGATGTGGAATCTACTTTGGAACAAGAAATCCACAAAGGACAAATTGGTGATGCTAAAATGCAAGAGATTAAGGATCTGATTACTAAAGGTCAAGGTCTGGAATTCACGGAAGATGAGCAAGGCACCTTGTGGTTCAAGGACGGGATATGTGTACCTAATATTGAATGCCTTCGTGAGACTGTTTTAAAGGAGGCCCATGACTTGGATTATTCTATTTCATCCTGGTAGTACCAAGATGTATCAGGATTTGAAGCGGAAGTATTGATGATATGGACTGAAGAGAAATGTGGTTGCACATGTGGCTATGTGCGATGTGTGTCAAAGAGTTAAGGCTGAACACGAGAGGCCAGCTGGACTATTGCATCCACTGAAGATACCCGAGTGGAAATGGGAAGAGATTGGTATGGATTTCATTACTGGATTGCCTCGCACCCAGAAAGGATATGATGCTATATGGGTGATTGTGGATAGATTGACTAAAGTGGCTCACTTTATTCCTATCAAGACTACTTATAAAGGGTCTCAGCTAGCAGAGTTATATATGGCTCGGATCGTGTGTTTGCATGGAGTACCAAAGAAGATCGTTTTGGATAGAGGATCACAGTTTACCTCCAGATTTTGGAAAAGTTGTCGTGAGAATATGGATTTGAAGTTGAATTTTGGTTCGGCCTAACATCCTTAGACTGATGGACAGACTAAAAGGACTAATCAAGTATTGGAGGACATGTTGAGAGCTTATGTCCTTCAGCATGGTAGTAGTTGGGACAAGAGTCTACCTTATGCTGAGTTTTCATATAATAGTTAACAGGCCAGTCTGAAGATGTTACCGTTCGAAGCTCTATATGGCAGGAAATGCACTCTATTGGGATCAGACTGGAGAAAGACAGTTCTTTGGGCCTGAACTGATTCAAGAAGCAGAAGAACAAGTACGTATAATTCAAGAGAATTTGAGGGTAGCTCAGACCAGACAAAAGAGCTACGCTGATAATAGAAGACCACTGGAATTTGAGGAAGGTGATTATGTGTACCTCAAGGTGTCACCACTTCGTGGAATGAGGAGATTCCAGATTAAGGGCAAATTGTTCCCTCGCTTTATTGGACCAGTCGGAGTTTTTAGGAAAGATGGAGTGATGGCCTATCAACTCGAGCTACCTAATAATCTATCTAATGTGCATAATGTATTTCATGTGTCTCAACTTAAGAAGTGTCTCTGTGTCCCTAAGGAACAGTTACCAATGGAAGAGCTCAGTGTTTGGAGTGATTTGACTTACACGGAGTATCCTGTCAAGATTTCTAATACATTGACTCGAGTTACAAGAAATAAGGTGCTAAAGGTGTGCAAAGTGCAATGGAGTCACCATGGAGAAGATGAAGCAACATGGGAAAGAGAAGAAGAGCCTCGCATAGATTTTCCCCATCTTTTCCCTGGATCTTCTCAAATCTCGAGGACGAGATTATTTTTAAGGGGGTAGGACTTGTAATACCCAAAAATGTATACAATGAGATTATAGTTGATCCCCTTATTTTGTGTGTCATCTAATCATTATAACAAGAGAATAACTATAAATAAGAATAAGTAATTAAAACAAATGACACTTAAATAAAATATGCATCATGTTGGGATTTATTGTGTGTGTGCATTTGGTGACATAAATAAACCAACATTCAAATGGAGGATTTAATACCTACTTTGAATAAATAGAATAGAAGTTATATTCACATTAGTATGAATTTGGACTCTTGGAAATTTGAAGATCAAACGTGGATTTGAAAACAGTTGAGAAAGATAACTAGGATAATCATTTGATGTTTTTTTAATGTGAGAGGAAGATAAACATAATAATAATAATAATAATAATAATAATAATAATAATAATAATAATAATAATAATAATGATGATGATAATAATAATATGAAGTTAGGATTTGGTCCACATTAGAACTATGTTTTAAATCCAAAATGGGAATATAACATCTGAAATAGAAAATGAAATAGAGAAAAAGGAAACAGAAAATAAAAGAAAAAGGAAAATCGCTGTTTTGGGCCGAATCCTCCCTGCGTTGGCCCATCTCTACTTACTTTTTCCCGTGCGCTGGCCCATTTCCGCGCCAAACCCTAGTCGCTGGATTCCCTGTGCCGCCAGGATCCAAACGTCTCGCACGCGGTGACTCTGGCCACGTGGGCCCACACCTCATTCTTACGGAATGTCCTGCGCGCGCCCTTGTGCCACTACCTTGTGGGTCCCACTGTGCAGCTCCTCCTTCCCCACCGCGTCGCGCGCGCGTTACATGGCAGGGCTCGCTGCCGGTCTCCCTTTTCACAACGCGCTTGGCTCTCTCGCGCCCCGCTCTGACTTCTGGGAACCCGTGCGTCAACCACTCTACCACCGCACCCGCCTCCCAGCTGCTCGCCGCTAGGTAGCCAGTAGAGGACAATCCGTTAGAATCGCCTATCTTCTCGGGCGCGCGCTGATTGAAGGATGCGAACGGGCTGTTTTCAACCACCTCGCGCTGCGCTTCCGGGGGAATCGGGATGACCTCCTCTGCGCTTGGGGTTAAAAGCTAGAGCCTTGGGACCGAGTCGCATTCCCCTTGATCATCCCATCTCCCGCTCCCTCTGTCGTCTGACCCCTCGGTCGTGGGGCAATCTGGGTGCCAACCCGCCGCTAAACCAACGTCTCATTCCCTTATCCGTTTGTGAAGAGTGCCCTGAGTGACCGAATTGATACGACGGCCATCATGGTCGTGATTGTTGCGCCAACATTAGAGCCTTAGAACGCGAGCTGGGCGGTCATTGGTGCTCCCTGCGTGAGTTCGTGATCTTCTAGTGCGGCGACGGGTGCATCTTGGTGTCTCAGCGTCAAGGATACCCTGGAGCTCCCATCATGGGGCGGACTTTCAGATTGTGCGTGCCGGCCTCGTCTTCGTCTCTGTGCGGTATGTTGCGTCTCCCTGCTATCAAGTGTGAATTCCGCGGATACCTGTGTTAGCGTCATGGGGCTGTGTCGCTGGGCGAGCTCGCGATGGGCTGGCATGACGCCGTCGCCCAACTTGGGAGAGGGAAAGAAGAAGCGTGAGAGCCTTCGGATCCGAGATGAAGGGTGGAGATTAGATCGGGCTCATACCCTCTGCATTTTTATCTCGGTCGTAGATCCGGAATCTGGCGGCCAGGATTGGACGCAGGGTTTAATCAATTCATGGCCATCGATCACGGATCCGGCGGTCCCTGGTGCATACCGCTTGGTTAGGGATCCGATCTAATCTGCGCCGTGCGAAGATAATCCAACGGTCCACATGTCATGGTACCCCTTCGGCCAACACATTTGTTAAAGAGCCCCTGCTCTATATAGTAATCAACCCGCGGTCCAGTCTTGAGTCTTGGATCTATTTGCGTAGTAGACCCTGTGCTCTCCGGAATTCAAAGCCACAATCCAGTCAGTTATTAAATAAGAGAAAACATAATCAAAATGGATTTCTTATATAAAACAATTCCAGAATCTTGTTAAATCCATAGAAAATTCATGTGAAGTCCGAATTAGTCCATTCCAATTCCTATAATTCTATAATATTATTGTTTATCACATAGTACCACTGTTTTGACATGAATGTTGCAATAAAATTTATATCCTATTTAATCTTGTACAAAACACATAGAATCTTCAGAAAATCATAACTCCTCCGTTTCAACTCCGATTTAACTCGTTCAAGTTGCGTAGCAACGTGTAGATTATTACTATTCAGTTTGTATTTATGTTTGGTGTGATGTTAATTTTATCTATACCATGTTTGTTTGTATTGCTACGACTAGCGCGAGGACACGTGTCATCTGAAAAGCAAGTTGGTACCTGGATTCTCAAGTGCCAGGCAAGTTGTGCCCTTGATTCACTTTTGTTACCCAATAATATTCTTTATAATCATTTACCATGCATAGGTTTAATTTTGATGGGACCCAATAGGTCACCCTAGTCTGTTTATCCATTTCTCCTTGTTTACCCCTGAATCATATGGGTAGTTATGCTATTGCTTTACGTGGTTTTTGGGTTAATATTTCATTATATCCATGTTCCAGTTATTTTGTTATTCTATTTATGTTCATGTCAAGATCATTATGTTATTGTTAATTGGAACATGGAGCTTAACTTGAGAACCACGTGCCACCACAAGGGAGGAATGGGACCCCTTGGCTGACTAATTAGGAAAGCTAGTGGAAGACTACCTTACCCGAAAGGGGCAAGGGCAGTAGGGGAGTGGTCAGTGTAGGGAGGTCCTTGTTTGATTTTGCTGCGATGGCGGTCAGACGAGAACCCTGCATTGGAACTTCCTATAAACTGTAGCGGGTTTTCGGAAGCTAGTGGAACTTTGTAAAGGCCTCGTAGTGGATCCCTAGCCATTCACCTTGGTAGTGTCTAAGGGCCTAGCTAACCCTGGCGACATGGGAAACACGACTTGTGGGTAAAGGGTACAACCTCTGCAGAGTGTAAAACTGGTATACTAGCCGAGCTCACGGTCATGAGCGGCTCAGGACTCTCCGATGATTAATTTATGGAACCTAAACTCAATTTGTCATTTGCATTTGCATGGGTTTATTATTAATTTTATTCTATTATTTTATTATGGTTTGGTATTCACTTACACTTAGTAATTGCTAATAAAATTTTGACCAACTTATAAAAGCAATGCTCAGCTTTAACCTCTATTGTTGATCAGCCTTACACTTCATGAACTCCCACCTTTGGTGAGTTCATGCCACATTATTCCCCACAACTTGTTGAGCGATGAACATGTGTGAGCTCACCCTTGCTGTCTCACACCCCCCCACAGGAGAAGAACAGGTGGTTCAGGAGGAGCCACAAGGTGAGGAGTATGATCTAATCTAGGTGGCGTTTCTCAGTTGACATTGGCGCCGACGATCCTTAGTTCGTTTTATATTTACTATTTTATTTTTGTAATAAGTCTTCCGCTATGTAATAATTACTCTGATGTTTTATGACATTTATCTCTATACACTCTGTTATTATATATGTTGTCTTCTTGGCGCATGTATGAGATGCACCTGGTTTTGTTCCTTAAAGCCGGGTGTGACACAACTTGTTCAAAAATCTTAGGTTCATCCTAGACCTTCTAGCGACTCTGGTGTCCCACAATCAAGATTCTAAAGATCCAAATGCCATCTCGACTAATCCAGGTCAATCTAATCTTATGACGATCAACTCAACCTCGACATCGACATCGACATCAACTCAGACTCCGACTTTGACCCCAACTTTGAATTTGACTTATACTCGGACATGTATGATCTATTTGAAGACTGCTTCATGTTCATGTCAGATTCTGGACACCAAGATGGTAACCTCTCTGACATGTAGATGACAATGCTCGTGCAAGGGCTAGGAATTATAGGAATCAATATGAGTTGTGCGAGTGTGGCAGAGTTGTTCATGACCAAATCTAGACAATTAATTTGCATGGCCAACAAGTCTACGCAACACCAACATAGAACATGTTAGCAAAGCTCCTTCTTGACAGGCTCACACCATTGGTACCTAAGGATGAAGCATATGTGCATGAAGACCTGAATTACATCAACAACATGATAACTTATGTGGTTGTGTGTGTCGAGACTCCGATAGGACCAATGTCAAGTCATGTCCATGCCGAGTCCTAGAATGTTCCAGCATGGAATGAGCAAGAGTGCTCCTAGAGGCCAAAGTCATCAGTGGACCGAGTCCTAGGATCTCGCTACTCATAATTGCCATGATAGGGCTCAGCCAACAATTTAACCCATCCATGACTGGTCCCGGACTCTGTGAAAGAAACCTTCACGCCAAATTAGATAGTCATCAATGACATCAGAGCAAATATAATTACATGCCTCAAAATTGGGAATATAATGGATATGAAGTTGAACGTGAAGACTCTAGCTATGACTGAGTCCATCGAGATAAGGTTCATGAAGGCCCCTCGACATCTGTTGTCAAGCCGTTTATAGGTTAACCGAGCACATTCAATTGACCAAATTACTTGAAGCCTACACCAGTTAAAACATATGACAGTCATTCCAATCCGTCATATTGGCTCGAGATTTATTAATTATCTATTACAATAGTAGGAGGGAATTCTTCAGTTATGGCTACCTATCCGCCCATGTGAGGAAGTCGTTGTTCGGTTTTTGTGCAAATTCTATCGACTTGTGGGAAAATTTGAAGCATAAATTTAGCAACAACTTCAGTTTGACCTATGATCAAGAGAAGACTCAGCACAATCTTGAACTAGTTCAATAGAAGAAAAATGAGTCCCCATAGAGTTACATCAAGAGGTGGCACGATGTAAAATCCAACATCTCTAGCATACCAGAAGGGATAGCCATCTATGTTTTCTGCAAGAGCCTCAGGGATCGAAAGTTATCTCATAAACTCATATGAAAGGCTACAACCACTCTAGCCGCTCTAATTCAAGTTACAAACAAGTACGCCATAATCGAGCAGGTCCTTCGACATATGTCTTTGACCCAAAAAGACAGAGAATAATAGGAGGAGAGGGCTAGGCCAGAAAGGAGCATGGATAAGGAACACAAGACAAATCGTTAACTTACTACAACAATTGAATAGGGGGCTCAACGAAATACTTTCATTCCAAGGGAAGACAAATTTCGATATTTTTTGGAAGGGTGTTGCACCTATCATCTAGGTGGCAAGCATAAAACCAAGGATTACTTCCATCTCAATGGATACACATAGAAGGTTCTCAAGTTTCCTAAGCCTAAGTCCTAGAAGCCTGAGATAAGCAAGAAAAAAGTCTCAGACATGGATGGTAAGGTCGAGTTCCTAGAGTCGACTTAGGATGACATGTACATCTTTAGATGTACTGATTCTTATGAGTCAAAGAAAAAATTCCCGCAATGATCAAAAGTGTGCAAGTTTCTTCCTTGTCCTCATTGGAGCCACTTGCAAGGATGTCCACTCAAGGGCCAAGCTCCTGGTTGGGTAGCTAACTCTGTGTACAGCTTTAGTCCTTCTCTATGCGCAAGTGGTGCTCCAGTGTGGCCTCTTGTGGATATCCTCAGTCATGTTTGAAAGTTGCCTAGAGGGGGTGTGAATAGGTGAAACCTGAAATTTATAACTTAAAACACAAACTACAAGCCGGGGTTACCATTAGAATTAAATCCAAGTCCGGGAGAGAGGGGAAAAACAAATCAAATGAGAAACAAGCGGATGAACATGGTGATTTGTTTTACCAAGGTTCGGTTCCAAAGAACCTAGTCCCTGTTGAGGTGGTCACAAAGATCGGGTCTCTTTCAACCCTTTCCCTCTCTCAAACGGTCACTTAGACCAAGTGAGCCTTCTCCTTAATCAAACGGGTCACTTAGAGCCCGCAAGGACCACCACACACTTAGGTGTCTCTTGCTTTGATTACAAGTCTCTTGAGAACAAGAAAGAGAAAGAAGAAAGGCAATCCAAGCGACAAGAACTCAAATGAACACAAAAATCTCTCTCTCACAATCCACTAAGTGTTTGGAGTGAATTTGGGACTTGGAGAGGATTTGATCTTTTGTATTGTGTCTTGGAGTGAATGTTAGAGCTCTTGTATTGAATGTGAACTTCAGAAAACTTGGATGCTTGGAGTTGTGGTGATTGGGGGTATTTATAGCCCTCAACCACCAACAAGCCATTGGGGAAGGGTACTAGCGATGGGCACACCGGATAGACACTGTAGGCTGTCTGGTACGCCGTCACGTCACCCAACCGTTAGGGTTCTGGAGCAGTCGACCATTGGCACAGTTGACTTCTTGGGGCACCGGACAGTCCGGTGCCGCACCGGACAGCTCCTGTTCATTGTCCGGTGCGCCTCTGACTCTGCGCTCTGACTCTGCCATGCACTGTTGTGCACTGTTCATCTGATCATTAGCTTTTGCAGTCGATCGTTACGCTGGATAGCCATTGCTCCGCTGGTGCACTAGACAGTCCGATGGCACACTGGACAGTCCAGTGAATTATAGCGGAGCGCGTCTGAAGAAACCCGAGAGTGGCTGGTTCAGACCTGTACGGTCTCGGTGCACCAGACACTGTCCGGTGGCACACCAGACAGTCTGGTGCGCCAGACCACAACACACTTGATTTCTTTGCTCCTTTGAATTTGATCCCTAACTTGAATATTTATTGGTTTATGTTGAACCTTTATGCACTTGTAGAACATGTATTCTAGAGCAAACTAGTTAGTCCATATATTTGTGTTGGGCATTCAATCACCAAAATTAGGGGGTGTTTGGTTTTAGGGACTAATTTTTAGTCCCTCCATTTTATTCCACTTTAGTCCCTAAATTGTCAAATACAGAAACTAAAATAGAGTTATAGTTTCCGTGTTTATCAATTTATGAACTAAAGTGGAATAAAATGGAGGGACTAAAAATTAGTCCCTAGTAACCAAACACTCCCTTAATTGTGGGAAAAGGTTAACCCTATTTCCCTTTCAATCTCCCCCTTTTTGGTGATTGATGCCAACACAAACCAAAGCAAATATATAAAGTGCATAAATGAACTAGTTTGCATAAGGTAAGTGCATAGGTTACTTTGAATTAAACCAATTGATAATCTCACTAGATATGCATGGATTGCTTTCTTTTATTTGACATTTTGGACCACTTTTGCACCACTTGTTTTGTTTTTGCAAATTCTTTTTGAAAATCATTTCAAAGTCTTTTTGCAAATAGTCAAAGGTATATGAATAAGATTGCAAGAAGCATTTTTAAGATTTGAAATTTCTCCCCCTGTTTCAAATGCTTTTCTTTTGACTAAATAAAAACTCCCCCTGAATGAAATTCTCCTCTTAGCTTTCAAGAGAGTTTTTAAATGGATATAAAATTTGAAATCTTCTTTTCATAAACATAGATACCAATTGATACTAATTTGAAAATACGTTTCTAAAATTTTGAAATGGTTGTTTGGTGGTGCGGTCCTTTTGCTTTGAGCTTAATATTTTCTCCCCCTTTGGCATGAATCGCCAAAAACGAAGAACGTTGGAGCCCTTTGAGCATTTTCTCCCCCTTTGTGGTCTAACATTACCTCCCTAATGGTAAAGTGAATACGAGTGAAAGGTCATACCATTGAGAGTTTGCGGAATATCAGCAAATAGTAGATAATACTGTTAGAGTTGAGTGGAAGCGTTGTCTTTGCCGAATACTCCATTTCCCTTTCAATCTACGACTTAGTATAGAAATACACTTGAAAACACATTAGTCGTAGTTTTGGCACAAGAAGAATAAGAAATATGTATATGTACCAAAATGAAAGAGACATGATCAAAGGTATATAAATGAGCTATGTGTGCAATGTTTCAATCAAAATTCCGAGAATCAAGAATATTTAGCTCATTACTGAGTTTGCTAAAGGTTTTCTCATCTAGTGGCTTGGTAAAGATATCGGCTAATTGGTTTTGGGTATTGACATAAGCAATTTCAATATCTTCCTTTTGTTGGTGATCCCTCAGAAAGTGATACCGAATGTCTATGTGCTTAGTGCGGCTGTGTTCAACGGGATTATCCGCCATGCAGATTGCACTCTCATTATCACATAGGAGAGGGACTTTGCTCAATTTTTAGCCATATTCCCTAAGGGTTTGCCTCATCCAAAGTAATTGCGCACAACAATGGCCTACGGCAATATACTCGGCTTCGGTGGTAGAAAGAGCTACAGAGTTTTGTTTCTTTGAAGCCCAAGACACCAGGGATCTCCCCAGAAACTGACAAGTCCCTAATGTGCTCTTCCTATCAATTTTACACCCTTCCCAATCGGCATTGGAATATCCTATTAAATCAAAGGTGGATCCCCTGGGATACCAAAGCCCAAACTTAGGAGTGTAGACTGAGTATCTCATGATTCTCTTCACGGCCCTAAGGTGAACTTACTTAGGATCGGCTTGGAACCTTGCACACATGCATACAGAAAGCATAATATCTGGTCGAGATGCGCATAAGTAGAGTAAAGATCCTATCATCAACCGGTATACCTTTTGATCTACAGATTTACCTCCTGTGTCGAGGTCGAGATGCCCATTGGTTCCCATGGGTGTCTTGATGGGTTTGCCATCCTTCATCCCAAACTTTGTAAGTATGTCTTGAATGTACTTTGTTTGAGAGATGAAGGTGCCATCTTGGAGTTGCTTGATTTGAAATCGTAGGAAATACTTCAACTCCCCCATCATTGACATCTCGAATTTTTGTACCATGATCCTACTAAACTCTTCACAAGTAGACTTGTTAGTAGACCCAAATATGATATCATCAACATAAATTTGGCATACAAATAAATCTTTTGCAACAGTTTTAGTAAAGAGAGTAGGATCGGCTTTATCGACTTTGAAGCCATTGGTGATAAGGAAATCCCGCAGGCATTCATACCATGCTCTTAGGGCTTGCTTGAGCCCATAAAGCGCCTTTGAGAGTTTATAGACATGGTTAGGGTACTCACTATCTTCAAAGCCGGGAGGTTGCTCAACATAGACCTCTTCCTTGATTGGTCCATTGAGGAAGGCACTTTTCACGTCCATTTGATAAAGCTTAAAGCCATGGTAAGTAGCATAGGCAAGTAATATACGAATTGACTCAAGCCTAGCTACGAGTGCATAAGTTTCACCGAAGTCCTAACCTTCAACTTGTGAATATCCTTTGGCCACAAGTCGAACTTTGTTCCTTATCACCACACCATGCTCGTCTTGCTTGTTGCGGAATACCCATTTGGTGTGGCAGAACCGCCCGAATTATTCCAACTTAAGTGCCTAAGTCCCACCTTAGAGGTTAAACCACACTTAAATAGGAATAAAATGCCAGTCCCTCGGATCTAGTCCGACAAGGCCACTAACAGGATCAAGTACCACGTACTCACTCGAAGGTGAGGCATAGAGCAAATACAATAAAGCATAAAACCATACATTAAGAAGTATTTAATTTATTACAACATCATCGGAGTTTATCAAAAGTACTGATCATTGTTCGGAATGCAGCGGAATATAACTAACGGTAAATAAATGGAGGATGGGGAAGCTTGGCCCATCACTCCTCATGCTCCTCCTTTGCTAAGGTAGGGTCCCACTCGACTGTCTAGCCCGGTGGCAAGATGAACGGCCAAGTCACTCCAGCAACCATATCCTCCAGCGAACCTATAAAAATTGTGCCACAAGCAAGGCTGAGTATACTAATACTCAGCTAGACTTACCCGGTGTGAGGAGTCTACTCCTCTACCTCTAGACATGCAGATGTTTGGCTGAGGGGTTTGGTTTGCCAAAAGCGCTAGCTGAGTCTAAAATCAAGTTTTAGCTTTTCAAGTTTTAGTGTGGCTCTCTTAAGACTAATTGTGTACCTAGCTAATCATACATGGTATCAGACATTTAGCAATCAACATCTTTTGCCAAATCAACTCATTTCCACTTATTACTCAATGCAGTACAATGGATCAAGTATTCTCATTATCTGCGAGAAGCAGACGATTCGAATCGAGTTTTTATTATTGCAAGGTAAACCTAAACACACGACGTGGCGAGGCACTCCGTCCCCACACACGTTGACCGTCCCCATTGATTCCCAGTCAACATATCAGGGCTCACCGCCTTGGCGTACAATGCCTCACTGACCCTGACTGCCGTCGTGCAGTGACCGCACTTGTACCCACCATAACCGGAATGGGAGACCACGTCTTAGGTCGCGTGAGGGGTAAAGTCTGCTGCCAGGTTCACTCAGGTACTAGGCCTACCGATTTACCATATTTCTTGGTATGTGCTTAGTACGTTCAAACGCTTGACATAGGTATCCGCACGTTAATCCTTATTCCAATTTCTGTCTCGTAAACAACACATCCCCATGGATCCGTGTCCATAGACCTTCATCATTCTATTATCAAAGTGGATACAACCAATTCCTGACCTCGCGCGAGTGCTAGAAAAATCACTCGACTTCTACCGAGATCCCTAATTAGCAAAGCAGCTACTCGACCTAGCATACTAGTATCCATCACAAAGGAAATCCTGAGTTCATGCAACTAGGGTTTCAGTCAACTCCTACACTTAAGTGCACAGTACAAACCTACAAACATTAATTGCAGTAAAATAGCATGTATAACGGTTATGCATAAAACCGGGGCTTGCCTTCCATAGCTGGGGCAGGCAGATCCTCGATGGCGGGCTCTGGTGCTGGCTCCAGGACTACCTCCTGAGCAACTCCTTGCTCCAGAACGAGGATGTACTCTCCATCAGCGAGATTACAATCTATCGAATGCAATGAGTAAGATACACGCATATTAATGATATGGCAAGTTGTAAATGCTACGCAAGGTGAACAATATTGCAGTAGTGAGTAAACTAGTGTTTTCTTTGCTGGAGGGTGTACTAAGGGTTGTAGACACTCATCCAAGGGTATTGAGTGAACTTAGAAATCTTAGCCATCTCTTGTATGTTTGTTTGGGCTCTTGGAGGATTTAATTGTACACCACTAATTTCTCCCAAAATTTCTCACTCCACTTTTTATTTTGCTTATTATTGAGTGCTTTTGAACTATCATGGCAATTTAGAATTTTTCTAAAAATGTTACAAAAATTACAGTGGGTAAAAATTGACTTCTGAGATTTATTCCAAAAATTTGAGGTTAACATTAATTTAGTTATTCCTTGTGCAAAAATAACAAAAGTAAGGGTACAAGGGTACTTTACATTATAGCTCTGCTTTTGGTAGGGTTTCTGGATTAAAATTTATTTTTGCCATGATTCATGGGTGATAATAGGTCTCTGTGCCAAAAATCACAGAAAAATACCCACTGGGTATCTAGTGGTGATTTTCTAAAGTTTAATGCCAAAAATACACTTATAACTAACTTGTTATTTGAAAAATATCAAACAACAGAACTTATATTTTTCCTAGATTCATACTAGCATATTATTAGTTATCCCAAGGGTTGGGGTGGGTTCTCCTTAGAGTTATTTTTCTAGGATTTTTCTAAGTTTTCATTGTTTTCATGAAATAAAATGTAGTGAAAATCTTTTGTACTAACAGAGGGCTTAACAAAGTTTTCTATTGAACTATGTTAATAAAGTAAGCTAGCAAAAATGTAGTTGCCCCTGGTTCCTATATTAAACTCCCTTTTCTATTTTCTTTAACTTTGAGTCAAAGTAAGTTTAAATGGTAAACCCTTCCCTAATCTGGTGTACTGAGGGTTTTATTATTTTTAAACCGGCTATGTAGTGGTTTAGTGCCTCTCTAATTTTTCTTAACCCCAGTCTACAAGTGTAGCTATTTTTCCTTCTTTATTTAGCTTTTGGTCAGTTCATCATTTAAATCAAAACTTGAAAGTTTCCTGTAGTACTTAGGGTGTTTGGTATTTTTCCTAAGTAGTTCATTTTATTCAGAGCCTAGAAAAATTAGTTTGACCAAATTTGGTAGGATAAAATTGAAGTTATGAATTTTACAAGTTCTGCCTGCAATTAAATGAATAATGTTTGAAAGGTTTTATGAAAAACCAGTTTACACCGAGACCCCTAGGCTTTCCCTAAACTAACTCTTTCAACTATACCCCTGCGGGACTATTCACATGAGTCACTGACTATTCAAAACCCCCCGGCTTCTTCTTTCTCCCCGAGCTCCCTCCCCCATTGAAACAGTAACTGCGGGGAATAAACAGAATGGCACGGCTTACCGGCGGCGAGGGAGGTCTGGCGAAGGGCAGGGATAGATTCGGGAGGTCCTGGCGGTCATGTCGAGGTACGGCTCGTCGACGGTGATGACCGGAATCGGTCGGGTCACATGCACAGGCGGTTGGCCTCATCGGCGGCGTATGCTCCGGCCTGCTCACGACTGTATTGTTCAATCCAATGGCACAAGAAGCTTCACGGGGTGCTGAGGATGCTACCAGCGCAAGGAATCGAAGAAAGGCTCACCGTGGAGCTCGGTCTACGTGTGCCGGCAGTCGGGTGAAGTCCGGCGAGGTCGATCTGGTGTCTTCGGTGAGGTAGAGTTCAATCCCCGGCTCTGGAAGCTTCGCAGAGGTCCATAGAGGCTATCCTGAGGGTCGGATGGGGCAGGGGATGGCTTGGTTGGCCGGTCTACGGTCGCCGTGCCTTGCGCGGCCACTGGCACCGTGCTCACGGGCAAACTCCGGCAAATTTCGATCTCTGGTTGGGTCAGTGGCGCGCGGGGGTGTACGGTAGAGGCCGGGATGGCTTTTATAGGCGCGAGCATGGGTGTGGACGTGAGGTTGGCGTGGTGCGGGGCTACGCGCGTGGGCGGAGCGCCGAGGGCATGCTCTAACGCGCTAAAACAAGTCGAACACGTGGGCATTTGTTTCTGCCTCTGTTCAAGCGCTTGCAGGGATCACAAACGTGTGGATCTTGCCAAGGGTCTTGTGCAAATCTCTTCCTGGCACCTAGGGCTAGCTATTATGTGTGAGTTCCAATGGGAGATATGCCCTAGTTCTCAAGATATGTGGGCGCGAAGTCAGGTCGATTGGCACTGTTCAACCCGAGATAAAACTGATGTCAAACCTTGTCAAATGGTCTTGGCTTCGATTCAAATTTTTCTAGGGTGTGCCCTAGGTAGTTTGGCCACTTTTTGTTATTTGGACCAAGGTGTTTTGCCACCAGCACAAAGGTGAACACCTTTGATCATTGGACTAGGGTGGCTTTTGGGACTTAGATAAATTTTAAAGGCTCAAGTGTGCTTTCCACTTGGTGAACAAATTTGAGGTTTTTGTTGGACCTTTTTGCAAGATTTCCCTTACTAAATTTTGTAGCTTTACTAATTGTTGGGGCCATGCTTCGTTGCGCCGAAGGTCTCACACGAAGAAGCAGCTTCGGCTGAAGTTGTCCCCAGGAGATGGCCGAAGGTTCCTTTTTATGGAGCTTCGGCGTTACAAACCGACATAGAGATAGAATGACCTTTTTATCCATAGAGGTCTGAGTCAATGTTGTAAACTTTTGTAAGGGGCATAATTGTAATTCGTCACAGGCTGCGTCCTGTGTCTATAAATAGATGAACAGTACCCATGTACTGTTCACGCGAACCTGTCATTTGCCTTCGCATCACACTTGTATTTTCGCCTTCTTCAGGACCGAAGGTACATTTATAATTTGAAGTCATTTATATTCGTCCATGATAATAAAAATGGAAATGATTCTATGATAACATTTAAAATGTTTATTTTATACCTCATGATTTATATGAATACTTCGTCCCTCGTTATTATGCTCACGAAGGTACGTCCTTCGTAACCTTCGTCCGAAATTCTTTATATCCTGAAGGGATATAATGTTGTGGAGGACGAAGGACTTTAACACTTAACATTTTCTGTGTTGCCTTGTTCTTAACTCTTAGCATTTGAGAACAAGTCCCCAACATTGGCGCCCACCTACGGTGAACTCACTTCCACTTTTCTGAGCTGATGGCTTCGTTCAACAATCAAGCTGGAGCTGCTTCGGCTTCGAAGCTGGTGCTCCCGATAACAGGCGGTTCTTGCTCAGAGCCGGCTAACAAGAAGCAGAAGAAGGAGGCTTAGAGAAGGGTGCAGCATGTTGGAGTGCAGGGACCCTTCATCAAGTCAAAATGGTCCCACATTCCAATTACTTTCTCTCAGGAAGACCTTCAGCTTAAGGATTATCCTCACAATGATGCCATGGTTATCTCTTGCGTGATCAAAGGATTTCTGGTCCACAATGTCCTAGTTGATACAGGCAGTGCAGCTGACATTATATTTGCTAAAGCCTTCAGACAAATGCAAGAGCCCGAAGACAAGATTCATGATGCTACGCACCCTCTTTGTGGCTTCGGGGGGCGGCAGATTGTAGCACTTGGGAAGATTACCATGCCGGTAACCTTCGGATTTGTTAACAACACAAGGACTGAGCAAATTGTGTTTGATATTGTTGACATGGAGTATCCTTACAATGCTATCATTGGCCGTGGTACTCTTAATGCCTTCGAAGCAATTCTTCACCCAGCTTATCTCTGCATGAAGATACCTTCGGACCAAGGGCCTATTGCTATTCATGGAAGCCAGGAAGCTGCTAGAAGGGCTGAAGGAAGCTGGACTGACTCCAAAGCAATCCATAGCATAGATGGAGCTGAAGCTTGTGAACAGTACAAATTCAGGAGGGAGAAGGCAGCTTCAGCAGATCAACCGAAGCCCATGTTATTGTGTGAGGACATAGCAGAGCAGAAGGTGCTGTTGGGCTCGCAATTATCTGAAGACCAGGAGAAAACCTTGATAAGGTTTTTATTCAACAACAAAGATGTTTTTGCATGGTCAGCTAATGATCTCTGTGGAGTAAATCGCGATGTTATTGAACATTCGCTCAATGTTGACCCATCCTTTAGACCCCAAAAGCAGAGGCTTCGGAAGATGTCGGACGACAAGGCCGAGACCCCAAAAGCAGAGGCTTCGGAAGATGTCGGACGACAAGGCCGAAGGGGCTCGCAATGAAGTAAAAAGACTCCTCAGTGCAGGAGTTATCAGAGAAGTAAAGTATCCAGAGTGGCTAGCTAACACTGTTATGGTGAAGAAGGCCAATGGCAAGTGGAGAATGTGTATCGATTTCACAGATCTCAACAAGGCTTGTCCGAAGGACGAATTCCCGCTGCCAAGGATAGACTCTTTAGTCGATGCAGCAGCTTCTTCAGAACTCATGAGTCTTCTGGACTGCTACTTAGGCTATCATCAAATCTGGATGAAGAAGGAAGATGAGCCGAAGACTAGCTTCATAACTCCAAGTGGCACATATTGCTATCTTCGGATGCCTGAGGGGCTCAAAAATGCTGGAGGAAGTTTCAGCAGAATGACAGCGAAGGTTCTCCAGTCTCAGATAGGCAAAAATGTGTTGACTTATGTCGATGACATCATTGTAAAAAGCACGAATCAGGAAAATCATATTGCTGATCTGCAGGAGACCTTCGCCAGTTTCAGACAAGCTGGTCTGAAGCTGAATCCAGAAAAATGTGTCTTCGGGGTAAAGAAGGGAAAATTTCTTGGATGCTTGGTTTCAACAAAGGGAATCGAAGCTAATCCAAATAAAATCGAAGCTATACTTCGAATGGAACCACCAACCACAAGAAAGGGAGCCCAAAGATTGACAGGAAGGCTGGCATCTCTCAACAGATTTATATCCAGATCAGCAGAAAGAAATTTACCATTCTTCGAGGTGCTGAAGTCAGCTGAAGTCTTTCAATGGGGCCCAAGTCAACAAAAAGCCTTCGAAGAGCTGAAGCAATACTTGATAGATCTAACAACATTAACTCCACCAACGCCAGGGGCTCCTTTGTTGTTATATGTGGCAGCTTCGCACTCGGCAGTAAGTGCAGCACTTGTCCAGGAGAAGCTTGATGGACAAGTCAAGAAGCAGGTCCCAGTATATTTTGTATCTGAAGTCCTTAGTGTATCAAAGAAAAATTATACGGAGCTGGAGAAGGTATTATATGCCGTTTTAATGGCATCCAGGAAGCTTCGGCATTATTTTCAGGCATACAACATTATTGTTCCTTCTTCGCAGCCGTTGAAGGATATCATGAGAAATAGAGAAGCTACTGGACGGATTGGAAAATGGGCTGTAGAGCTCAATGAATTTTACATTCATTATGTGCATAGATCCTCGATCCAGTCTCAAGCATTGGCAGATTTCATTGCCGACTGGACGCCAGGGGCTCAGGATGAAGAAGCAAATAAAGATGCCGAAGTGTGGACAGTCTTCTGTGATGGCTCTTGGGGAACCTTCGGAGCAGGTGCAGCTGCTGTGTTGGTCTCACCATCCAAGGTTAAAACTTGTTATGCAGCAAGACTTGACTTCAGCTGTACAAACAATATTACTGAGTACGAAGCCCTGCTCCTGGGCCTTCGGAAATTAAAGGCAATGGGAATCAGAAGGGCGATTCTTAAAACTGATTCCCAGGTTGTTTCGGGTCATATTGACAAAAGTTGCAAGGCTAAAGATCCGAAGCTTGAAAAATATCTAGACACGGTCCGAAGGATCGAAGCCTCCTTCGAAGGATTCTCTGTCAAGAATATCCCTCGAGGACAAAATGAGCATGCTGATTTGTTAGCCAAGTCTGCAGCACAGGGGCTGCCGTTACCTTCGGATGTGTTCTTCGAAACAATAAAGGCACCTTCAGTGGAGCTTCTTGAAAGAGCAGTCCTCAACATATCTCCTGTTTACAGCGAAGATTGGAGAACTGAAATCATCTCTTACCTTCAGGGTAACTTCCTATCAGATGACGAAGCTTATAATAAAAGGATAGAGGCAAGAGCTCGTCCGTATGTCATGATAGAAGGGGAGTTATACAAGCATGGAGTTTGCGCTCCGCTGCTCAAGTGCTTATCTAGAACTGAAGGTATAGAGTTGATGAAAGAAATACATGCAGGCCTGTGTGGGTCCCATATTGGATCTAGGCCGTTGCTTGGAAAAGTCTTCCGTCAAGGGTTTTATTGGCCGAAGGCAGCTTCGGATGCAGCGGAGTTAGTTCAAAAGTGCGAAGGTTGTCAGAAATGTGCAAGAGATCAAAAGCAACCTTCGTCTTTGACACAGCTGATACAACCCATCTGGCCATTGCAAAGGTGGGGCCTTGACTTGTTGGGTCCATTACCACCGGCCCAAGGGAATCTAAAATATGTTATAGTAGCTGTGGAGTATTTTTCTAAATGGATTGAGGCGAAGCCATTAGCCACAATAACTTCGGCTACTGTCCAAAAGTTTTTCTGGCAGAATATTGTCTGTCGCTTCGGGGTACCAAAGGCAATCACTGTAGATAATGGAACGCAGTTCGACTCCGAAGCTTTCAGAAATTTCTGTGATCAAATTGGAACGAAGATCCATTTTGCATCAGTCAGGCATCCGGAGTCAAATGGGCTCGTTGAAAGGGCCAACGGCATTATAATGACAGGAATAATGAAGTTAATCTTCAATCAACCCAGGGGAAAGTGGCCAGATCAGTTAATCAAAGTGGTGTGGAGCCACAATACAACAACATCAAGGTCTACAGGTTTTACCCCATTCAAATTATTATTCGGTGACGAAGCAATAACTCCGGAAGAAGCTAAAGCTGGGTCAATAAGAGTAGTAGCTTCAGCAGAATCAGGTCCCGAAGATGCTTGCCTTGTGGAAAAAGATGCTTTAGAGGGGATCAGGCTTCAGGCCGTGGAGAATATCAATAAATATCAAGCTGAAACAGTCAAGTGGCGAGATAGAAAGGTCCGGCTAAAAAATATTGAGCCGGGACACTTGGTGCTTCGGAGAGTGGCCAACCCAGATACAGTGGGCAAGTTACAATTGAAATGGGAAGGGCCTTTCTTAGTAGCTTCTTCGTCAAGGCCTGGTTCGTACAGATTGAAGGACATGGATGGCAACGAAATTCCAAGGTCTTGGAATGCGGATGAGCTTCGGCGATATTATGTATAACTTGATGTAACTTTTTATGTTTTTTCTTTTCTTTTTCATGGCACCCTTTTCCTTTCTAAAGGGGGAGAAAGGTTTTTAATGGGGCCATCATGTGTAATTTCCTTTTTTAGTTTTATAAGAGCGAAATCCCCCAAAAAATGTAAATGTAAAAACTGAGAACGCACCATCGAGTGCTGAAACTGAAAAGGTGAAGAAGCTCCAAAGACGTCCCTAAGGGGATGTAGAGCTCACAGCGAAAAGTCAACGCTGATTCCGCCGAAAGTAAAAGGCGAAGAAGCCCCAAAGACGTTCCTAAGGAATGCAGAGCTTATACCGTCTAAGTAAAAGGCGAAGAAGCTCCAAAGTCGTTCCTAAGGGAATGCAGAGCTGATGTGTGGTTGTTTCTAAGGAAATAATGGCTGAGAGTGTGGCTTCGGACATATGTTTTGGACATTCATTCGCACATTACATTACATCATAGCATTTGCATGCATAAGCATTCATTCATAGCATTTGTGTACCTAAGTGGTTGCTTCGGCAAAAAGAAGAAGTGGTCTTTTATGCTTCGTTATGTACAAAAAAGAAAAGCTTTGGCAAAAAGAAGAAGTGGTCTTCTATGCTTCGTTGTGTACGAAAAGAAGGGAAGGTGTTTTTTTCGCCTTCGGCTCAAAATACTAATTTCGTCCACATCAAAGCGCCTCAGTAGAAGGGTAAGAATATATTACAAGGTATGTACAAAGTTCCTTGAGAACAGTTTAATTGTATTTACAAAAGTTGTTACAAAAGTATCCTAAGTTTTTTCTATAGTATATTCCTACTGATCTTCACTAAGCTTCAGCTTCGGCGACAGCTTCGGCGACATATTTTAAGCATCATCTTCACCTTCGTCATCCTACATGAATCAAGGTATCGCGAGTAAAAATCAAGCGTGAAGGAGAAGGTAAGTACGAAGTATGATTTCTTACTGGATCAAGATGACTTCGAGCTTCGTCTCCAGCCTTCTCTCGCCCGCCTTTTGTCCATATCATTTTTATAAATCTATTTGAGATGCTTCGGGCGAGGTCAGGAATATCGTCCAGAATTGATGGAGACAGGGTGAAGTTGGGCCTGTTGACGATTTTTCCATGCTCGCAGCCGGCCTTCAGGAACGCTGCAGCGGTACCCCGAGAAGCTACCCAGGCACAGAAGTCACCGTGCCCGGCTATAACTTCGTCAAGTTCTTCAATTTCAGCTTCAATATGATCGAAGGCTTTTGGTAAATTTTCCGCTGAAGGGTTAAACTTCCCGCTGCTGGCTCCAACAGAGTAAAAGATCTTTTTTAATCGTTCAATACAGTTATTGCTAAATTTTAAGCACTTGTCTTGAAGGCTTGTTAATGATTTCTTCAAGTCTGAGTTGGTCTGGACTTCGGCTTCAAGTTTCGAATTAAGCTCTAGCTTCTCCTGTTCAAATTGTTTTGATTGGCAGATAAGCTTCGAATTCAATTCTGATACTTTAGCTTCAGTCTCTGCCAGCAAGCCTTCAGTTGATTGGAGTTCAAAGTCTTTCTTTTCAATAATGGCTGACTGCTCTTTTATCTTGCTCTCTAGATTTTCAATTATAGCTTCGTGTTTCTTATCCTCTAGATCTTGTTGCATCTTCAGAGCTTTGCTCAGTAGCATGCTCTGCACAAAAACAACTTTCGTTAGTAACATTTTCATTATTAAAAGCAATAAAAGACAGAGAAAAGGTTGTTTACCTTGAAATTGGAATAAAATAAGCTGCCGACGATATGTTGTCGTCGGTAGCGGCTGATATCTGTTTCTAGCTTCGGAAAACCGATACTCTTTGATAGAGTACCGATGACCTTAGCCCCAGCCTGATCACGAATGCAGCCCAATTTTTCATCATCAATGCCTCCAAATAGAAGAGCTCCTGGCTTGTATCCGCAAGATTTGGCATATTCCTTGAGCTCTTCTATTTCGGCCTTCGACAGTTTTTGCCCAACTAAGTTTTGAAATGTGTAGGCTTCGTCGTCTGAAGTGTCTTCGGCTATTTCTTTCCCCTTCCCAGGCATTGTGGCCATGGTTTCTTCAGCAGCGGTGGCAGCTTCTTCTGCAGCCATGTCTTGCAAAATTTTGTTGATGTCCTCAATGGTAGTTTCTAAGTTCACATCTTCGGCTGTAGCGGCTTCGGTAGCCGCGACCTCCGAAGGTGCAACTTCGACATTTGCTGTGCCCTCAACAGCTGGCGTTTTCTGAATTGACGCCCTCGGTGGCGTCTTGTCAATAACTTCAGTTACTGCAATAATTCTTTGCCTTTTTGTTTTGGTTGTCTTCGTTTTTTCCGGCTGCTCCACCTTTCGAAAAAGCTTCGTCAGTTGAGGCCCTAATGGACTTAGCTTCGTGGGCATGGGTTCAGTCATTACCTTTAAGATTTCCTCTACGTCGTCGGTAGAAGGTGGTGCAGGAGACCCCTCTTCATCGGATAATTTTCGCTTTGGAGTTGATATTTTTCTCTTCTTGGGAATTTTCTTCTCTTTTGGTGGTCTTTCTTCATCCTTGTTCAAAGCTTCGGCCACTCTTTTCCTTTTTTGGCCCTCAGCACCCTTGTTCAGCCGTTCATAGTCAGGGTACTCGAAGCCCAGGGCATCAAGCACTCGGTTCAGCCTTCGCTTCGGACGGGTGCCGAAGGCCGCGGCCATCAGTTGATCTTCTTTTTTGGAATAATTCCCAAGAATTTCATTGCACATCACCTCAACTGTGTCCAGCCACTCTTGGCAGGGTTTTTTAAAGTATTTCTTGAATTTGAAGTGATAAGGAAGCCGGACAAGTTCTCCCTTCTTCTTCTCCCCCTCTAGCTTTGGCATTTCCCATTCTTTCAGAGTAGGGAAGACTCTGAACGCCAAGAATTCTTGAACCAGATCCCTTATACCAATATGCTCTGAAATAATTTCAAACTCACCCAGCGCAGCCCAGGTGGGACCCTCCAATTTCATGTGGCATCGCGGCCTTGTTTCTCCGAAGATTAAATCAAGAGGGCTTTGTACCAATTTTTCTTCGTCTTCGTCAACTTTTACATAAAACCACTCTGATTTCCAGCCTGCTGACCATTTGCTTCGGTAGCTGATAACAGGACACTTTGTTGTCTTCCGGTAGGCAAAATTGTAGCAACCGAAGTTATCATGTAGCCCATCTTTTCTGGCCTTTATTTGGTAATGTAACTCATGAACTCGACAGAAACTGTCGGCAAATGGCTCCACTGCTTGGCTTCGGAGGGCCCAGATATAAACATTAAGCCTAACGATAGCGTTAGGAGTCAATTGATGAAAGTAAATACCAAACTTTTTCAGAACATCTGCAATAATTCCATGAAGAGGGAATCTCAGCCCAGCCTTTAAAAAGCTCTTGAAGATGACAATCTCGTCCTTCTCTGGCTTCGGGGTGGTTTCTTCTCCCCCGAAGCGAAGTAGCTTCTTCTGATTTTCACTGAAATAACCTGCCTTCACCATCTTGGCGAGGTCAGCCTTTGAAACAGTCGACTTTCCGAAGTCTAGGTGGCTGGGCTTGCTGGGCATGGCAATGCGGTAGTCATCTTCGGAGTCAGTTTCTTCAATGTTCTCTTCTCCTTCGGCAGCTGTCGGGCCTACTTCAGCAGCGGGCATTTCTTCCGCAATCACCAGTCCGGAATGCTGCATTGCTTCGGAGATGGGCACAGTATTCGAACCTTCGGCTTCGTCTCCCTCACGTTCAACTCTGGCAGTAGATCGCACTCTGGCCATTTGATTCTGAGTTTGGGGAAGTTAAACACTTTTTTCTTTTTCCTTTTCTCCCAAAGTTTTCCTTTCTGACGAAGCAGACTTCGAGATGGACCTTCGTTCGATTCTGAGAATCAAGCTTCGGCTATAGTTAAAAATTTTGGCAGCAAAACAGTGCAAATAGCAATGAATGCTGTGGTAACTTCACACCTACTCGTCTGTTTATATAGTGCTGCAGGTAAGAAGGCGAAGCGGCAGGATTTTTACACCAGGCGGGCAGTCACTTGTACTCGCTGCGCAGTGGACCGCAAAGATCAAACAGTAACTCTGCAAGGTGGGACCGACACGAGCTCGGGAATTGAATCGTTTCTCGGCAACGAGCTCAGGGAAGGTGTTTTTTGGACCTTCGGCTTCCCGAAGCTTGAGAGGTTTTTTTTCACGGATCAAGCTCATTACGAAAAACGATCTAGCGCCGCGAAAGGGGCTACTGTTGGGGCCATGCTTCGTTGCGCCGAAGGTCTCACACGAAGAAGCAGCTTCGGCTGAAGTTGTCCCCAGGAGATGGCCGAAGGTTCCTTTTTATGGAGCTTCGGCGTTACAAACCGACATAGAGATAGAATGACCTTTTTATCCATAGAGGTCTGAGTCAATGTTGTAAACTTTTGTAAGGGGCATAATTGTAATTCGTCACAGGCTGCGTCCTGTGTCTATAAATAGATGAACAGTACCCCTGTACTATTCACGCGAACCTGTCATTTGCCTTCGCATCACACTTGTATTTTCGCCTTCTTCAGGACCGAAGGTACATTTATAATTTGAAGTCATTTATATTCGTCCATGATAATAAAAATGGAAATGATTCTATGATAACATTTAAAATGTTTATTTTATACCTCATGATTTATATGAATACTTCGTCCCTCGTTATTATGCTCACGAAGGTACGTCCTTCGTAACCTTCGTCCGAAATTCTTTATATCCTGAAGGGATATAATGTTGTGGAGGACGAAGGACTTTAACACTTAACATTTTCTGTGTTGCCTTGTTCTTAACTCTTAGCATTTGAGAACAAGTCCCCAACACTAATACTCTTCATCTTTAGTAAAGGTTCCTTTTTATGTTTTGATCATTTGCCCATTCTTTCCCCTTTAATCCCATGGTTAGGGTTTAAGGCTTAAGAAGGAATTAGGGTTTTTGAATCTTGTTTGTGGGTGAACACTGTATGGAGCATAGTGTTTTCTTCTTGTTATGGTTAAAGCTTAGCTTATCCATGATTCTAAAACTCTTAGCCCATCACTTTCCCTTTTAGCATAAGGTTTGAGTAGGATCCAATGTGCTTCTTTGGCTAGGGCTTTGGGTAACACCAGGGGTGTTACAGCCCTCCCCCCTTAAAGGAATCTCGTCCCGAGATTGGGTAAGGATCCTTTAGTGGGGTACCAAGAAGGTGTGTGCTGGGTGTTGCAGTTTTCTTTAATCAAATTTCTCTTGTTAACTGCTCTTCGAATGTCATCCTCTTTGCAACCTCAGAAGGAAGTCCTTCTAGATTTATTTCCATAACTTACTCTATTCTTATTGACTAGGTTTTTCTAATATTTAGGTTCAAAGGGTAGGTGGGGGTAGGTGTTTTGGGTTACGTATCGACTCCTTTAGGTAGAAAGTCGGGGAAGCGAGAACGTAGAAAATCCTCAGTTTCCCACGTAGCCTCTTCTTCTGAATGATTGCTCCACTGAATCTTATACATTCGGATGGACCTTGCCTGAGTTGATCTTTCTTTTTGGTCCAATACCTTGATGGGGTGCTCTTGATAAGTCCGGTTCTATCTCCAATTCTGGTTCAGGTAGCACTTCCGTGGGTATGTGGACACACTTCCGTAGCTGAGATACGTGGAACACATCATGAATTGCTGACATATGAGGTGGTAACTTCAATTGGTATGCTACAGGTCCACAAGTTTCTTTGATCTCATAGGGCCCAATATAGCGAGGAGCTAACTTGCCCTTGATTCCAAACCTCTGAACACATTTGGTGGGTGACACCTTAAGATATACATGATTCCCCACTTCAAATTGTAGAGGCTTCCTTCTCTTATCATGATAGCTCTTCTGTCTGGCCTGAGCAGCTTCCAAGTTTTTCTTAATGACTCTGACTTTATTCTCGGCTTCAAGTACTATGTCAGGTCCAAATATTTCCCTCTCTCCAACTTGTGACCAATTTAGTGGTGTTCTACACCTTCTGACCAAAATTTCTCACTCCACTTCTTATTTTGCTTATTATTGAGTGCTTTTGAACTATCATGGCAATTTATAATTTTTCTAAAAATGTTACAAAAATTACAGTGGGTAAAAATTGACTTCTGAGATTTATTCCAAAAATTTGAGGTTAACAATAATTTAGTTATTCCTTGTGCAAAAATAACAAAGTAAGGGTACAAGGGTATTTTACACTATAGCTCTGCTTTTGGTGGGGTTTCTGGATTAAAATTTATTTTTGCCATGATTCATGGGTGATAATAGGTCTCTGTGCCAAAAATCACAGAAAAAGACCCACTGGGTATCTAGTGGTGATTTTTCTAAAGTTTAATGCCAAAAATACACTTATAACTAACTTGTTACTTGAAAAATATCAAACAACAGAACTTATATTTTTCCTAGATTCATACTAGTATATTATTAGTTATCCCAAGGGTTGGTGTGGGTTCTTCTTAGGGTTATTTTTCTAGGATTTTTCTAAGTTTTCATTGTTTTCATGAAATAAAATATAGTGAAAATCTTTTGTACTAACAGAGGGCTTAACAAAATTTTCCAGTGAACTATGTTAATAAAGTAAGCTAGCAAAAATGTGGTTGCCCCCTAGTTCCTATTTTAAACTCCCTTTTCTATTTTCTTTAACTTTGAGTCAAAGTAAGTTTAAATGGTAAACCCTTCCCTAATCTGGTGTACTGAGGGTTTTATTATTTTTAAACAGGCTAGGTAGTGGTTTAGTGCCTCTCTAATTTTTCTTAACCCCAGTCTACAAGTGTAGCTATTTTCCCCTTCTTTATTTTGCTTTTGGTCAGTTCACCATTTAAATCAAAACTTCAAAGTTTCCTGTAGTACTTAGGGTGTTTGGTAATTTTCCTAAGTAGTTCATTTTATTCAGATCCTAGCAAAATTAGTTTGACCAAATTTGGTTGGATAAAATTGAAGTTATGAATTTTACAAGTTCTGCCTGCAATTAAATGAATAATGTTTGAAAGGTTTTATGAAAAACCAGTTTACACCGAGACCCCTGGGCTTTCCCTAAACTAACTCTTTCAACTATACCCGTGCGGGACTATTCACATGAGTCACTGACTATTCAAAAAACCCCCCTGGCTTCTTCTTCTTTCTCCTCGAGCTCCCTCCCGCTTTGAAACAGTAACCGCAGGGAATAAACAGAGTGGCGCGGCTTACCGGCGGTGAGGGAGGTCCGGTGAAGGGTGGGGATAGATCCGGGAGGTCCTGGCGGTCACGTCGAGGTATGGCTCGTCGACGGTGATGGCCGGAATCGGTCGGGTCACGTGCGTAGGCGGTCGGGCTCGTCGGCGGCGTACGCTTCGGCCTGCTCACAGCAGTATTGTTCAATCCAATGGCACAGGAAGCTTCACGGGGTGCTAAGGATGCTACCAGCGCAAGGAATCAAAGAAAGGCTCACCGTGGAGCTCGGTCTACGTGCGCTGGCAGTTGGGTGAAGTCCGGCGAGGTCGATCCGGTGTCTTCGGTGAGGTAGAGTTCAATCCCCAACTCTGGAAGCTTCACAGAGGTCCGTAGAGGCTATCCCGAGGGTTGGATGGGGCAGGGGATGGCTTGGTTGGCCAGTCTACGGTGGCCGTGGCTTGCGCGGCCGCTGGCACCGTGCTCACGGGCAAACTCCGGCGAACTTCAAGCTCTGGTTGGGTCAGTGGCGCGTGGGGGTGTACGGTAGAGGACGAGATGGCTTTTATAGGCGCGGGCGTGGACACGAGGTTGGCGCGGCGCAGGGCTGCGCGCGTGGGCGGAGCGCCGAGGGCGTGCTCTGGCGCGCCAGAACGCGTCGAACACGTGGGTGTTTGTTTCTGCCTCTGTTCAAGCGCTTGTAGGGATCACAAACGTGCGAATCTTGCCAAGGGTCTTGTGCAAATCTCTTCCTGGCACCTAGGGCTAGCTATTATGTGTGAGTTCCAATGGGAGATATGCCCTAGTTCTCAAGATATGTGGGCGCCAAGTTAGGTCGGTCGGCACTGTTCAACCCGAGACAAAACTGATGTCAAACCTTGTCAAATGGTCTTGGCTTCGGTTCAAATTTTTCCAGGGTGTGTCCTAGGTAGTTTGGCCACTTTTTGTTATTTGGACCAAGGGGTTTTGGCGTCAACACAAAGGTGAACACCTTTGATCATTGGACTAGGGTGGCTTTTGGGACTTAGAGAAATTTTAAAGGCTCAAGTGTGCTTTCCACTTGTTGAACTAATTTGAGGTTTTTGTTGGACCTTTTTGCAAGATTTCCCTTACTAAATTTTGTAGCTTTACTAATATTCTTCATCTTTAGTAAAGGTTCCTTTTTATGTTTTGATCATTTGCCCATTCTTTCCCCTTTAATCCCATGGTTAGGATTTAAGGCTTAAGAAGGAATTAGGGTTTTTGAATCTTGTTTGTGGGTGAACACTGTATGGAGCATAGGGTTTTCTTCTTGTTATCGTTAAAGCTTAGCTCAGCCATGATTCTAAAACTCTTAGCCCCATCACTTTCCCTTTTAGCATAAGGTTTGAGTAGGATCCAATGTGCTTCTTTGGCCAGGGCTTTGGGTAACACCAGTGGTGTTACATTTGGTACCTACAATATTTTGATTAGGACATGGAAGCAAATGTCATACCTCATTCCTCGTGAAGTTGTTGAGCTCCTCTTGCATTGCCACCACCCAATCTGAATCTCTTAATGCATCCTCTACCCTATATGGCTCAATAGAGGAAACAAAAGAGTAATGTTCACAGAAATGAGCAACTCGAGATCTAGTGATTACCCCTTTTATGAATATCACCAAGGATGGAGTTGATGGGGTGATCTCGTTGAATTGCTTGGTGGACTCTTGGGTGTGGCGGTCTTTGCCCCTGTATTTCTTGATCATCTTCTTTTTCTTCATTTTCTTCATCTCCCCCTTGATCATTGCCCTCCTCTTGAGGTGGCTCATCCTCTTGATCTTCATCCTCATCAATTTGAGGCTGGTCCTCATTTTGAGTTGGTGGAGATGCTTGATTGGAAGATGACGGTTGATCTTGTGCTTGTGGAGGCTCTTCAGATTCCTTAGGACACACATTCCCAATGGACATATTTCTTAGCGCGACGCACGGAGCCTCTTCATCATCTAGCTCATCAAGATCAACTTGCTCCACTTGGGAGCCATTAGTCTCATCAAACACAATGTCACAAGAAACTTCAACTAGTCCAATGGACTTGTTAAAGACACTATATGCCCTTGTGTTTGAATCATAACCAAGTAAAAAGCCTTCTCCAGCTTTAGGAGCAAATTTAGATTTTCTACCTCTTTTAATAAGAATAAAGCATTTTCTCCCAAAGACTCTAAAATATGAAACATTGGGATTTTTACCAGTGAGGAGTTCATACGATGTTTTCTTGAGGATTCAGTGAAGGTAGAGCCGGTTGATGGAGTAGCAAGCAGTGTTGATTGCTTCAGCCCAAAACTGGTCTGGTGTCTTGTACTCATCAAGCATAGTTCTTGCCATGTCCAGTAGAGTTCTATTTTTCCTCTCCACTACACCACTTTGTTGAGGTGTGTTGGGAGAAGAAAACTCATGCTTGATGCCCTCATCCTCAAGAAATCCTTTAATTTGAGAATTCTTGAACTCCGTCCCATTATCGCTTCTTATCTTTTTTATCCTCAATCAGAACTCATTTTGAGATCATCTCAAGAATCCCTTTAAAGTCTCTTGGGTCTGAGATTTTTTCCTGCAAAAAGAATACCAAAGTGAAGCGAGAATAATCATCCACAATTACTAGACAGTACTTACTCCCGCTGATGCTTATGTAAGCTATCGGGCCGAATAAATCCTGTGGAGTAGCTCGAGCGGTCTGTCCATTGTCATTATGTTCTTATGTGGATGATGAGCGCCAACTTGCTTTCCTGATTGACATGCGCTACAAACCCTGTCTTTCTCAAAATGAACATTTGTTAGTCCTAAAATGTGCTCTCCTTTTAAAAGTTTGTGGAGATTCTTCATCCCAACAAGAGCAAGTCGGCGATGCCAGAGCCAACCCATATTAGTTTTAGCAATTAAGCAAGTGTCAAGTTCAGCTTCATTAAAATTAACCAAATATAGCTGACCCTCTAACACTCCCTTAAATGCTACTGAATCATCACTCCTTCTAAAGACAGTAACACCTACATCTGTAAATAGACAGTTGTAGCCCATATTGCATAATTGAGAAACAAAAAGCAAGTTGTAATCTAAAGAATCTACAAGAAAAACATTGGAAATGGAATGGTCAGGAGATATAGCAATTTTACCCAAACCTTTGACCAAACCGTGATTTCCATCCCCGAATGTGATAGCTCGTTGGTGACCTTTGTTTTTCTCATAGGAGGAGAACATCCTTTTCTCCCCAGTCATGTGGTTTGTGCATCCGCTGTCAATTATCCAACTTGAGCTCCCGGATGCATAAACCTGCAAAACAATTTATGCCTTATTCTTAGGTACCCAAACAGTCCTGGGTCCTTTAACGTTAGAAACAAGCACCTTGGGTACCCAAACACAAGTCTTCGAACCCTTGTGTTTGCCCCTAACATATTTGGCAACTACTTTGCCTGATTTGTTAGTGAGCACATAAGGTGCATCAAAAGTTTTAAATGAAACATTATGCTCATTGATGCAACAAGAGTTTTCTTTTTAGGCATTTTAACATAAGTAGAATGCCTAGAGCTAGAAGTCTCATTCTTATACATAAATGCATGGTGAGAGACATTATGAGGTTTTCTAGCATGAATCCTCCTAATTTTGTGCGCAGGATAATTAGCAGGATATAAAATATAGCCCTCATTATCCTGAACCATGGGTGATTTGCCCTTAACAAAATTAGACAGTTTCTTAGGGGCATTAAGCTTGACATTGCTCCCCTGTTGGAAACCAATGCCATCCTTAATGTCAGGGCGTCTCCCATTATAGAGCATGTTTCTAGCAAATTTAAACTTTTCATTTTCAATCTCATGCTCATTAATTTTAGCAGTTAATTGAGCTATATGATCATTTTGTTGTTTAATTAAAGCAAGGTGATCATTTATAGCATCTACATTAACATCTCTACATCTAGTGCAAATTGAAACATGATAAACATTAGATGTAGAGGGTTTGCAAACATTTAATTCATCTATCTTAGATTTTAGCATGGCATTCTCATCTTTAAGACAGGAAATGAAATCATTGCAAACATTTAAATCTTTAACCTTAGAAGTTAAGCTAGCATTTTCATCTCTAAGGCTAGAAATTGTATCATTCAATTTTTCAATCTTAGCATTTAGACTAGTATTTTCATTTCTAAGTCTGACAATTGAATCATGGCAAATGCTAAGCTCCTTAGTCAAGTTTTCATTTTTCTCTTCTTCCTGAGCATAAGAATTTTTTACTTTAACATGCTTCTTGTTTTCTTTAATAAGGAATTCCTCTTGGCTATCCAAGAGTTCATCCTTCTCATGAATAGCTCCTATTAGTTCATTCAATTTTTCCTTTTGTTGCATGTTAAGGTTGGCAAAAAGAGTAAGCAAATCATCTTCATCTTCACTAGAACTACCCTCATCACTAGATGTACTATATTTGGGGGTGGTTCTAGATTGTACCTTCTTCTTTTTGCTATCCTTTGCCACGAAGCACTTGTGGCCGACGTTTGGGAAGAGGAGGCCTTTGTTGGCGGCGATGTTGGCGGCGTCCTCATCGGAGGAAGAGTCAGTGGAGCTCTCGTCGGAGTCTCATTCCCGACACACGTGGGCATCGCCGCCCTTCTTCTTGTAATACTTCTTCTCCTTCTTCTCTTTCTTGTCGTCGCCCCTATCACTATCACTAGACATTGGACATTTAGCAATAAAATGAGCGGGCTTACCACACTTGTAGCACACCCTCTTGGAGCGGGGTTTGTAGTCCTTCCCCCTCCTTTGCTTAAGGATTTGGCGAAAGCTCTTGATGATGAGCGCCATTTCCTCGTTGTCGAGCTTGGAGGCGTCGATTGGAAGCCTACTTGGTGTAGACTCCCTCTTTTCTTCTTCCATCGCCTTGAATGCAACGGGTTACACCTCGAGTGTGGAGGTGGCGCCTTGCTCCAAGTTGATAATATGTTTGGAGTCTTTGATCATAAGTTCAAAGCTCACAAACTTGCCAATTACCTCCTCGGGAGACATTTGCCTGTATCTAGGATCCCTACGGATTAATTGAACTTGAGTGGAATTACGAAATACAAGGGATCGTAGAATAACCTTGACCATTTCATGGTCATCCCATTTTGTGCTCCTGAGGTTGCACACTTGATTCACCATTGTTTTGAGCCGGTTATACATTGCTTGTGGCTCTTCTCCTTTGTTGAGGACGAAATGACTGAGCTCCCCCTCGATCGTCTCCCGCTTGGTGATCTTTGTCACCTCGTCCCCTTCGTGCGCCGTCTTGAGGATGTCCCAAATTTCTTTGGCCGTCTTTAACCCTTGCACTTTATTATACTCCTCTCGACACAAGGAGGCGAGGAGTATAGTTGTGGCTTGGGAGTTGAAGTGTCTAATTTGGTCGGCCTCGTCCGAATCGTAGTCCTTGTCCCCTACCTTTGGTACCTACGCTCCAAACTCAATAATCTCCTACATGCTTTTATGGAGTGAGGTTAGATGATGCCTCATTTTATCACTCCACATACAATAATCTTCACCATCAAAATATGGTGGTTTGCCTAGGGGAATGGAAAGTAATGGAGCGCGCTTAGAAATGCGAGAATAACGTAGGGGCATCTTACTATACTTCTTGCGCTCATGGCGCTTAGAAGCGATAGACGACGAGTCGGAGCCGGATGTGGAGGGCGACAAAGAGTCGGTCTCGTAGTAGACCACTTTCTTCATCTTCTTCTTCTTGTCACCTCTCCGATGGGTCTTGTTGGAGGAGAGGATTCCTCCTTATGCTTGTGGCCAGACTCCCTTGAGAGAGTTTTTTCCCCGGGCTTGCGGGCTTGTCGCCGATCAAGATCTCCCTCTTGGCGTGATCTCCCGACATCACTTCGAGTTGTTAGACTCTAATGAAGTACCGGGCTCTGATACCAATTGAAAGTTGCCTAGAGTGAATAGGCGAAACCTGAAATTTATAACTTAAAACACAAACTACAAGCTGGGGTTAGCATTAGAATTAAATCCGAGTCCGGGAGAGAGGGGAAAAACAAATCAAATGAGAAACAAGCGGATGAACACGGTGATTTGTTTTACGGAGGTTCGGTTCCAAAGAACCTAGTCCCCGTTGAGGTGGTCACAAAGACCGGGTCTGTTTCAACACTTTCCCTCTCTCAAATGGTCACTTAGACCGAGTGAGCCTTCTCCTTAATCATGTCACACCCAGGTTTCGAGGCACCAAGACCCGAGCGCGAACATAATCACCAGGTGTGCTGGGACCAAGTCTCACACATATGATGAATCATGGCACAGGATCGAATGTCACAACTTTACTATATAATAGGAATTTTGTACAAAATAAATAAATAAATAATTACATTATAAGGAGACAACGGTCCAGCAACCCAAAGTTGACTGGGAGACGACGGCCTAGATCTCTCACGAACACATCGCAGCATCCTCCATGCGCCTCATCCTGTGGTACCTGCTCTTGACCTGTGGGGGGTGTGAGACAGCAAGAGTGAGCTCACATACGTTCATATCTCAACAAGTTGTGGGGAATGATGTGCATGAACTCGCTAAAGGTGGGAGCTCACGTGAAGTGTAAGTTTTACCAAAGAGGATGGCTGAAGCTGAGCATTGCTTTTAAAGTTGGTCAAAATTTTATTAGCAATTACTAAGTATAAGTAAATACCAACCCAATTCTGTAGTAGTACAAAAGTAATAACAACACCCTCAATGCAATGCATATGACAAATTGAATTTAGTTCCATAAATTAATCATGTGAGTGTCCGAGCTGCTAATGACCGTGAGCACGACTAGTATACCAGTTTTACACTCTGCAGAGGTTGCGCATCTTTACCCACAAGTCATGTTACCCATCTGCCAAGAGACGGCCAATCCCATACACCTCTACCGAGGAGGCGAAGCAGGGTAACACTACGAGGCCTTTACAAAGTTCCACGAGCTTCCGAAAACCCGCTACAGTTTATAGGAAGCTCGAGTGCAGGATTCCCTCGCCTGACCGTCATCGCAGTAAAATCAACCCGAGGACCTCCCTACACTGACCACTCCCCTACTGCCCTTGCCTCTTTCGGGTAAGATAGTCATCCACTAGCTTTCCTAATTAATCAGCTAAGGGGTCCCATTCCTCCCTTGTGGTAGCACTGTTTTCCCAGGTGGTTCTCCATGTTCCAATTAACATAATGATTTTAACATGAACAATAAATAACAACCAATAATAAAGGTATAATCATGAATAATGAGTATCTCTATACCCAAAACCACATAAAGCAATAGCAGGTGTTGGGGGCCTTCGTCTTCCGAAGGTCCTCAAAAACATAACTAACAATGTTTCCCAAGAATAATATATGTATAGGAACCTTCGGACTCGGTATGAAGCTGTACACAATATGCAAGGCAGGATCGGAACGAAGGTTGAACCTGTGCCGAAGTTGTGCGCAAGGAAGCTTCGGCTCAGCGGCAGAAAGAGGAACCGACTTTAGGAGGAAAAGGCTATCTAGTCCTCAGTAGAGTGTTATTAAGTCAATAATAAATATGAAGGGTATGAATGTAATTTTACGCGAGCTACGTTCTGTGCCTATAAATAGATGAACAGTATGCTGACTTGTATTCGCTCGTGCGTCACGTTTGAACTTTTACCTTCTGTTAAGCCGAAGGTACGAATATAATTCAATATTATCTCTGTTTATCTGTGATAATAGAAAGAATATATAAATATTAATAATGTTATATGATTATTCATGTTATCTTTTATACTTCATATGCTTCTTCTTTTATTACTATACACTGTAATGATGAAGGTTCGTCCTTCATGACCATCTGAAGATCATTATATCCTAAGGGAAATAATGCTTCGAAGGACGAAGGGTTTTAACCTTTAACATTTCGTGTTGCCTTGTTCTTAATTCATAGCACTTGAGAATAAGTCTACAACATTGGCGCCCACCTCCGGTGAACTCATTCGACCACCTTCGGCAAGCTGTGACCTTCGTCATGCTGCCGAAGAAAGCTTCAGGGCTAGGGGCTGCACTGCAGCCACTAGACGTCAACTAGGACATGTTACGCGAAGCTCGAACTCAAAAGAGGAAGGCTACAAGTCCAACCCCCCAAGAGGACGAGCTCAATCAGGAGATAAGGGACCTCGAAGCTATTCATCAACAGGTCTAGAGAAAGAAGGAGAAGATGCTTCGCCTCTTCGAATTATAGAGGAAGATTGATGAAGCTGCTGAGGAAATGCGTCATCTCACTCAAGATGACCAGGACCATAGACCTCCATAGAGAGAGCTTCGTCAAGACAATTGCTACAGCGATGATGATTGGTATGAAGATTTCCATCATGGAAATTTTACTTTTGATGATGCTTCTCCTCTATTAGCAGAACTGCAGGCTACAGCATGGCCCCCATCATACAAACCACCCTAGCTCCCCATGTATGATGGGCACTCGGATCTGAAGCAGTTTCTGATGAGCTACGAAGCAACTATATCTTCGTACGGAGGCAACACTGCAGTCATGGCAAAATCTTTTGTCATGGCAGTCCGAAGCGTGGCTCAGACATGGTACTCTTCTCTTCGGCCAGGGATGATCATGTCATGGAAAAAGCTAAAGGATATGCTGCTCACCAGTTTTCAAGGCTTTCAAACGAAGCCAGTCATAGCTCATGCCTTGTTCCAGTGCACACAAGACCATGAGGAATACCTTTAGGCGTATGTCCGAAGGTTTTTGCGACTCAGAGCACAGGCACCCACAGTACCCAATGAGATTTTCATTGAGGCAATGATCAAGGGTCTTCGGCCAGGGCCTATGGCCCAATACTTCGCCAGGAAACCCCCTTAGACCCTGGAGAAGTTGCTTCAGAAAATGGATGAGTACATCCGGGCGGACAACGACTTCCGCCAAAGAAGGGAAGAAGCTTACAGATTCTCTGAGATGACTAGGGGCTTCAGAGGAAGAATCCACCCTAAGCATGTTAGATCAATCCACAGCTCCAGTCAGAATGATGACAAAGGAAGCCAGCTTTAGAGACCACAGCACACCTCATAGTCTTCAGGACAACAGCAAAGCTCCTTCAGGCCACCAGCTCCAAGGGGCAGAGGCGGCAAGGGCTTCGAAGGAAGATATGGGGATCAGCCCAGGAAAATCTATTGCTTATTCTGTGGTGAGAACAAGGGTCATACTACAAGAATGTGCCAAATCACTATTCTGAAGCAAAAGGAGATCGCTGAAGCCGAAGCTCGGCAGAATCAGCCGAAGCAGGTCTTGCACACTGCTTCGTGCCACTCTCCCTACATACCAGAATATGTGGGCAATCATTCTGTAGCTTCTGTTGCTTCGGCAAGTCATTCACAGGCTTCTTGGCCTCAGCTCCCACCGCCACCACCACTGCAACCTGAAGCCAGAAGGGAGCCAGCACTCCCAACAGCAACGTGAATTCATTGAGGAATCCGAAGCTCGTACAGTCAATAGTATTGTGCCAGAGTCAAAGCACATATACTGAGTGATATCCTGCCTCTAAAATCCTTTTACGTTTTATGCCATTTTTTCTGTTTAATAAGGGACAAGCAATGTAAATATAGTTTTTAATTTCTTGTAATGATTTTATTTCTATCAGAACAAAATATATCTTCTTTACAGATTTACGAAGTTCAAAAGTTACAAAGCAACAAAAGGTCGTTCCTAAGGGAGCGCAGTGTAAGTTGTGCTTAAAAGACGTTCCTAAGGGAACACAGAGCTAAATTTGTCGAAGCTACAAAAAGTTGTTCCTAAGGGAGTGCAGCGTAAGTTTTCTGCTCAAAAGTCGTTCCAAAGGGAATACAGAGCCAAATACCGTCGAAATATAAGGCGAAGAAGTTCAAAAGTCGTTCCTAAGGGGATGCAGAACTTATACCGCCGAAATAGAAGGTGAAGAAGTTCAAAAGTCATTCCTAAGGGGATGCAGAACTTATACCGAAAAATAAACGGTAAAGCCGAAAAATAAACGGTAGAGATTCCAAAGTCATTCCCAAGGGGATGCAGAGTTTTGTGTGTGGGCGTGTGGCTATGTGTCTTCGGCATTTCCATCATTTTTGCATCATGTCATCATGTCATATCATACATCATGCATCATATCGCATCAATAGACACAAAAATCGAATACGGAACTAATCTTCGGAAGGTGCTTCGTCAAAATGAAAATGTGTTAAGGCACGGAGTAAGCTTCAGAAAATACAATTTTATCAGACTTGTTACAAGAAGGGATTTCTCTTTACAAAACAAGGATATCTTTCTTTACGAAGCATGGATCTTTGTCTTTACGAAGCATGAAAAGAAGGGAAGGTGTTTTTTCGCTGAAGGCTCAAAAATGGTATGTGCGTAAGTTTCATGCATCGCAAAAAAAAGTATTACAATAATTTACATATTTGTTTCAATATTACATGTCTCAGACATTACATAGATTTGTTACAAAAGAGATCTAGTCTTCCTTCAGTTGTTTTACACATCAGGCCTCTAAAAATGAATATTGCAATAAAATCTATTCCTCTTTAAGGACTTTTTTAGCAATTTCGTTCAGTAATTTATTGACGACTTCATCAACAATGGATTCAGTTGTGCTTATGATATCCAATGACTTCTTCATCTCTGGATCAGCAAGGGGATCATATGGCTCCGATGGCGGGGATAGTTCAGCTGAAATAGATAAACACATAAGTTCGAAGCCTTAAAGAAAATAACGAAGATAGGTAATCAAGATATAATACTTATACGTCTTTCGCGCTCTGCAGCTTCTTCAGCTCGCTTTGCTTCTGCCCGGGCGTCGTGGGTATCTTTTTCACTCTTCTTTATAAATTCATGAGCCATCTCTCGGCCACCATTCACCCAGATATCATTATAGAATTTCTCGCCCATCAAGGTTGCTCCAGCTGAAGGATCCTTCATATCATTTATGGAGAAGGCAACTTCGGCAGAATAGGCACCCACTTTGGCGAAGCTAGTTTTTATTTTCTTCACACATTCCAAGGATTTTTCAAAGCACCTTTCCTTGGATGTGCGAAGTTCTTCAACATTTTTCTCTAAATGATTTTTCCAATATTCGCTGATTTCTTGGTTAGCTTCTGCGAGTGCACATTTTTCCTTAGCTTCGGCCTGTTGCCTCCGAAGGTCTTCAATTTCAATCTTTTGGGCTTCGGCTTCAGCTTTGAAACTTGCTTCATCTTCTTTCACTTTGTTACCCAGAGAAATTAAGATTTTGTCTTTTTCAAGACCTTCGTTTCTCAATTCAATCACCTCTGAACGAAGGTTGTTCAGAGCCATTATATAGCCTTCGTCTTCAATATTTTTCTGTGCCCTAAGGGCATTGCTAAGAATCAAGCCCTGCAAGAGGAGGAAAGAATTGAGTATGACAAATGAAATACCTCATTTGCAAATTCAAAGTTAATTTTTATACCTTTATGCTATTGTATGCTAGGCTGTCAGCAAGTTCATCCTTCGATAAAAGTGAAAGGCCATCTTCGAGCTTCAGGAATCCCATGCTTTTACCTATCTCCGGGCAAATAGATATTTCTTTGTTGTCCGGGAGACAGTATAAGAAATCATCTTCATTACTCCCGTTAAAAACCAAGGCTCCTTTTGGATATTTCAAACTTCGAGCATAGTGCCTGGCTTCCAGAATTTCTTCTTCGGACAGCTTCTTCCCTGAAGCATGTCGAATGATGTAGTCAATATTTTCATTCAAAGATTCGGAAGCAAAGGCCCCGATTTTTTCAGGAGCAATTTGTTCTGCCGATTTTTCTTCAGACACGATAGGCTCCGTCTCAATGAGCACTGAAGGCCCAGCTTCGGCTTCAGCTTGAGATTGAGTAGCTTCGGCTTCTGCTTGCCTAGTTTCAGCTTCGGCCTATAATTTGGCTTCAGCTTGAACAATTTTCTTCGCAGGAGCAGGGCTCAGCGCCTTTGTAGTCTCCAATACAGCATCTAGCACATTGGCCATCCTTCTCCTCCTAGGGGTCGCCGCAGAAGTTTTTTGCGCCTACGGCAGACTTGCCTCTGTTGAAGGGCTCAGAATTTTTGGCATTTTTATTTCTTCAACTTTTGGCTCTTCAGCCTTTTCAACCTTATCTTTGATTGTTTCAATTGTACGTGTCTTTGGCATTATAGTTGGTTCTACGCTGCTCTGTGCAATCAGAGCAGTTTGTGTTGCTTCGACTACTGAAGAAGACCCTACGCCAAAGTTAGGGACCACGGCCGGTTCAATGTAACGCGGCCGGTGGGTCAAAACATTCATCTTTTTGCTCTTCGGCGCAAGCTCAATTGGGATGTCCGAAGCAGCAATCTTCCTCTTTTTCTCATGTCCCCGCAGTGGTAGCGGTAATCGGGGTATACAAAGCCGATCGCATCAAAAACTCTGTTCAGTCTTTTCTTCCCCGACCTTCGAAGGCTACGAACAGAGCATTATCTTTGGCCTTGCTATATGTCCCAAGTAGTTTGTCGCTGATAGCCTCAATACTTTTTAGCCAATCATCATTTGGCTCATCAAACCTGTCTCTGAGCCTAAAGGTATATTTTAGTCGAATTAACCCACCTTCAGTTGATTCAGCAGTAGTTTCCTTCGGCATATCCCAGTTTTCCACAAGTGGCCATACTCTATACGCTATGTGCTCTTGAACAATATCCCTAGTACCAATAAAGGCGCAGACCCTACTAAAAGCCTTCTGGCAAGCTTCGTCATTCTGATCGATTTCCACCTTCGGCCTCCGAAGGCCAAAGTGAGACCAGATAGGGCGTTGAATGATCTCCTTAATATCTTCCCTTTTAATCAAATCATTCTTAACATAAAACCACTCTTCCATCCAGGCTCTAGGCCATCTCTTTCGGAATGCGAGAACTGGATGGCTTGCATTGGATCGAGCAACGAATCCGTAATAGCCGAAGTTGTTGTGATACTGCTCTTTCCTGTTGGCCTTCGTCTCGTACAGAAGCTCGTGCATGCTGCAAAAACTTTTTGCACTAGGTTCCAACCCTTGGCTTCTCACAGTCCAGACAAACAAAGCCATCCTAATTATAGCTTCAGGCATAAGTTGATGAAGAAAATTTTGAAATATTTTTTGTACTTCAACCAAGAACCTGCTCAATGGAAACCGAAGCCCTGCTTTCAAAAAGCTTCAGTAGATAATCACCTCATTTGCCTTAGGAGTAGGAGCAGTTCTTTCCCCTCCAACCCTCACAATAGTCATGTCGCGGAAGTATCTTCCTCTCATAGCATCAACGTGACTCTGTTTAATAGTTGATTTCCCAAAGATGGTATGGCTTGGCCGCCAGGGCCGATCTTTAGAATCTTCGTCTCCACTTTCTACATCATAGCTATCGATGTCACCAGTATCTTCAGATAAACCTTTCAGTGTCTCTTTAGCAATCTTCTCTTCGTTTGTCTTAGCTATCAATTCAATAAATCCAGCAATATAAGGATCCACAGCCTCCTTCTCAAACAGCTTCGTCTCTTCAGTCAGCTTCGTCTCCGCAACAACTTCACGAGATGATGAAAATGAAGATCAAGAGGAGGACAATGATCAAGGGGGAGATGCTAATGAACAAGACAAGGAAGATGATGAGGGTCCAAGACTGCAACACCTAAGAGTCCACCAAGCGATTCAAAGAGATCACCCTGTGAACACCATCATCGGCGATATTCATAAGGGGGTAACCACTCGATCTCGAGTCACTCATTTTTGTGAACATTACTCTTTTGTTTCCTCTATTGAGCCACACAGGGTGGAGGATGCACTTAAAGATTCGGATTGGGTGCTGGCGATGCAAGAGGAGCTCAACAACTTCATGAGGAATGAGGTATGGCATTTAGTTCCATGTCCTAATCAAAATGTTGTAGGAACCAAGTGGGTCTTCTGCAACAAGCAAGATGAGCATGGTGTGGTGACAAGGAACAAAGCATGACTTGTGGCCAAGGGTTATTTACAAGTCGAAGGTTTGGATTTTGGTGAAACCTATGCACTCGTAGCTAGGATTGAGTCAATTCGTATATTACTTGCCTATGCTACTTACCATGGCTTTATGCTTTATCAAATGGACGTGAAGAGTGCCTTCCTCAATGGACCAATCAAGGAAGAGGTCTATGTTGAGCAACCTCCGGGCTTTGAAGATAGTGAGTACCCTAACCATGTTTATAAACTCTCTAAGGCGCTTTATGGGTTGAAGCAAGCCCCAAGAGCATGGTATGGATGCCTAAGAGATTTCCTTATCACTAATGGCTTCAAAGTCGGCAAGGCTGATCTTACTCTCTTTACTAAAACAATTGCAAATGATTTGTTTGTATGCCAAATTTATGTTGATGATATCATATTTGGGTCTACTAACAAATCTACTTGTGAAGAGTTTAGTAGGATCATGGTACAAAAATTCAAGATGTCTATGATGGGGGAGTTGAAGTATTTTCTAGGATTTCAAGTCAAGCAACTCCAAGAGGGCACCTTCATCAGCCAAACGAAGTACATTCAAGATATACTCACCAAGTTTGGAATGAAGGATGCCAAGCCCATCAAGACACCCATGGGAACCAATGGGCATGTCGACCTCGACACGGGAGGTAAATCCATAGATCAAAAGGTATACCGGTTGATGATAGGATCTCTATTCTACTTATGTGCATCTCGACCGAATATTATGCTTTCCGTATGCATGTGTGCAAGGTTCCAAGCTGATCCTAAGGAAGTTCACCTTAGGACCGTGCAGCGAATCTTGAGATATTTAGTTCATACATCTAAGTTTGGTCTTTGGTACCCCAAGGGATCCTCTTTTGATTTATTAGGATTTTCGTATGCTGATTGGGCAAGGTGTAAAATTGATAGGAAGAGCACATCAGGGACTTGTCAGTTTCTAGGGAGATCCCTGGTGTCTTGGGCTTCAAAGAAACAAAATTCAGTAGCTCTTTCTACCGCCGAAGCCGAGTATATTGTCGCATGTCATTGTTGCGCGCAATTGCTCTGGATTAGGCAAACCCTTAGGGACTATGGCTACAAATTTAGCAAAGTCCCTCTCCTATGCGATAATGAGAGTGCAATCCCAATGGTGGATAATCCCGTTGAACACAGCCGCACTAAGCACATAGCCATTCGGTATCACTTTTTGAGAGATCTCCAACAAAGGGGGGATATCGAGATAGCCTATATTAACACCAAAGAACAATTAGCCGATATCTTTACCAAGCCACTAGATGAGAAAACCTTTACCAAACTTAGGAATGAGCTAAACATTCTTGATTCTCGGAACTTTGATTGATACTTTGCACACATAGCTCATTTATATACCTTTGATCATATCTCTTTTATGTCTATGACTAATGTGTTTTCAAGTGTATTCTCATGCTTAGTCATAGAATTGAAAGGGAAATGGGGTATTCGGCAAAGACGACGCTTCCACTCAACTCCATCGGTATTATTTACTCTTTGCTGGTATTCCGCATCATTCTCCACTTTGGTATAATCTTCACTCATATTTATTTGTTTGTCATTGGGGAGAAAGTTAAAGGGCTCATATTTCACTCAAAGTATCCGTTTTTGGCGATTCATGCCAAAGGGGGAGAAAATATTAGCCCAAAGCAAAAGGACCGCACCACCACCAACAAATTTTAAAAATGAAGTTTTCAAATTAGTATCTTAATGTGTTTTCAAAAGGGGGAGAAAATTCTAGTATCTTCAAAAAATTTGTAAAACCCTCTTGAACACTAAGAGGAGAATTTCATTGAAGGGGAGTTTTGTTTAAGTCAAAGGAAAAGCATTTGAAACAGGGGGAGAAAATTTCAAATCTTGAAAATGCTTCTTTCAATCTTGTTGTTATACCTTTGACTATTTGAAAAAGGATTTTGAAAAGAATTTCCAAAAGATTTGCAAAAACAAAACTTGTGGTGCAAGCGTGATCCAAAATTTTAATAAGAAGAAAACAATCCATGCATATCTAGTAGAAATAATTATTGGTTTCACTCCAAGCAACCTTTGCACTTACCTTATGCAAACTAGTTCAATTCTGCACCTTTATATTTGCTTTGGTTTGTGTTGGCATCAATCACCAAAAATGGGGAGATTGAAAGGGAAATAGGCTCAAACCTTTTCCTAAATGATTTTGGTGGTTGAATTGCCAACACAAATTATTGGACTAACTAGTTTGCTCTAGAATATATGTTCCACAGGTGCCAAAGGTTCACAACAAACCAATACAAAGTTAAAAGAAAGGGTTCAAAACAAAAGAGCAAAGTAAACCGAAGGCTGCCCTGGTCTGGCGCACCGGACTGTCCGGTGTGCCACCGGACAGTGTCCGGTGCACCAGGGAGAATCACTCCAAACTCCTCAGCTTCGGGTTTCTGGAAAATGCTTTCCGCTATAATTCACCGGATTGTTCGGTGTAGCACCGGACTGTCCGGTGTACCAGCGGGAGCAACGGCTAGCGTGCCAACGGTTGTCTGCAAAAGGTGAACAGTGAGCTGCAGTGCGCGGAAAGCGCGCGCAGAAGTCAGAGCAGGCGCATCGGTCAGTGAACAGTGACTGTCCGGTGCACCATCGGACTGTTCGGTGGCCCAGCTGGCAGAAGCTCCAACGGTCGAACCCTAATGGTTGGGTGACGTGGCTGGCGCACCAGACAATATCCGGTGGCGCACCGGACCCGTCGACAGCAGAGTTCCCCAACTGCCATTTTCGTGGGTGGGGCTATAAATAACGCCAACCACCACACATTCAAGGCATCCAAGTTTTCAGCCATTGCATTCAATACAAGAGCTCTAGACTTCACTCCAAGACACAAACAAGAGATCAAATCCTCTCCCAAGTCCAAAGATCACTCCAAACAATTAGTGACTAGTGAGAGAGATATTTGTGTTCATTTGAGTTCTTGCGCTTGGATCGCTTTTCTTCTTCCTTCTTTCTTGTTCCAAAGTCATTTGCAATCAAAGCAAGAGACACCAATTGTGTGTTGGTCCTTGTGGGGACTAAGTGTCCCAATTGATTGAGAAGAGAAGCTCACTCGGTCTAGGTGACTATTTGAGAGAGGGAAAGGGTTGAAAGAGACCCGGTCTTTTTGACCACCTCAACGGGGAGTACGTTTGCAAGAACCGAACCTCGGTAAAACAAATCACCGTGTCACACTCTTCATTTGCTTGTGATTTGTTTTCACCCTCTCTTTTCGGACTCGCTTTTATTTCTAACGCTAACCCCGACTTGCAGTGTGTGCTTAAGTTTATAATTTTCAGATTCTGCCTATTCACCCCCCCCCCCCCTCTAGGCGACTTTCAAAGGCGTCGTTGATTTTGTGGTTTCAAGTCGGATTTAATTGATGGTAAGTTGATTCGTTATTCCAGTCAACTAGGTATATAAATAGATTAAATAGAATTGTTGGTCACGATAACTGTTATTAATTTAGCATACGTATATTGTGATGTTCGATTTAGATAAATCGGTAAATCAGGTTAATTAAGATACATAGTTTAAAGAGTTAATTTGATTGTTTCTATAACTATTTTAAGTTGTTGGCATTTAATAATAGCGAGTCCAGGTTTTACTAGACCTCTGAAGTATATTTTACTAAAAATGATAGTGTGTGTTTATAATTTATTCTTGCTTGATAATAAAATTAGATGTGGTTGAACAAGAGAAATGCGCGTGCTGTAATTAGTATGTATAGTTTATTATTTTGTGATTATTGCACGTAGTCGTATGTCGACAACTAGTGTTTCCGTATGAAACAGTACAACGCCTCGTTGCTAGGTGTTTAATTCGCTATCGCGTAGCACTATTTAGATTTGTGCTATTCGTGTCTTGATGCATTCATGTGCATTATGCAAATCATTTAGGTATGTTTATTAATCACGAGATGTGGAGGACCAGAGCCGAGTCGACCCCAAGACGACATAACGTGTGGACTACTCCGCATAGTGAAGCTGATGGACGAAACTGAAGATGGACAGACGGAGCAAGTATTAGAATAAAGGTTGATCGCCAAGTGGTCGCCACTTAACCAACACTAACCTAGTGTTATCCAAGCAAGCCCCGGTGCATTTGCCACCTCCTTGCTATTTTAAAATCTTTATCACCTTGTTTGATGCATTAGGTGATAGGAGTTGTGTGCTAAACAGTTGCTGCATTTCCTTCCTTGAAAAAATGATTACCCTTCCATGATACCCTTTTATGAAATGGATTTTTATGGTGCTTAGCCTTTCTTTAGAAAAGAAAAATGTTTTGTTTTAAAACAAAAGTGATGGTACAGATTGGATGGGAAGTTTTCAAAAATAAAACTTGATGGTGGATCCATCATGGCCATGATGGGTTCAACTTCGGAAAAGATGTACCTCTGTCAGGTACTATACTTTGGGTTGAAAATAATAAAGCTGAGACCGGGCGGGTGACTTGCAGAGAAGAGAGTCTCGATGTAGTGTCTCCATCTGAGTCGATTAAGGACCGTCTCGATGTGGGCCTGCTGACCGAGGACCCTTTAACTGGTCACATGCCTCATCATGGGTAAGCTTTGCCTCAAGCAGACTAATACCAGAAAGGCCAACACGCAATGTGAGTGGAGAGATAGCGAGAGTAGCGTGTACCCTCCGTGGCAAGATGCTGGACGGTGGTGTATCTATGCTCTCGGTTGGCGTGAACCCGGTCTGGTCTTAAGAAACCCGGTGGCGAGTTGACATATGCAAGGGTTAAGTGCTACATATGTCGTGTGATTGGAGATCCCTAGCTGGGTATTAATCGATTCGGATCACCGTTACTTCTCGAACATGAAGACTTGGTCACTGACTTACAGGTAGCAATCTAGTGAACTGATGGGATAATAAAAAGATAGCTAGTATAGGCCAAGTGATTGAACTAGGACAGAAAGAACTCTACATGCAGGTAACTTTACTTAACCTGACAAGTAAAATGGATTTTAAGGATCCACTCATAGTAAGCTTTTCTGCAAACAGAGTCTTTGATTCTTGACAAGCTATACCTTGAATCCTTTTAAAACCAGCATACCCTTGAGAGTCTTTTCCTTAGTCGAGTAAGTCTTGCTGAGTAATTGCGTACTCAGGGTTTTATTCCCTGTTGTTTTTCAGGTTATAACTTTGTGCTGCTGTTGATGGTGTTAAGTGCCGGTGGGCTCGGCCTTCTTATAAGTATCTCTCATATACTTCTTATTAAGGATAGTCACTTGAGCTAGCATATATTTCAAACTTATACTTTTGTAATCACTCCGATAAATATAATGTAAAAATTTTGTAACTTGTAAAATTTGGTAATAGGATTTCTACTGCAAATTGTTGGTGTGTGATTTGTGTTTACTTAATCCTGTGATCCTGGTTGTAAGTGGTTTATCCGAGGCCCTTGGGACACTCGGACAGATCCTGTTAAGTTATCTAGTGCACATGCATAGCCGTCTGAGGTCTTTGAGACAAGGGCAGGTGCATGTGGGCCCAATAACTTGGGAGGTTCTGCCATAGCTGGTATCGGAGCAGGATTAAGTATATACGGTCACATACGTATTTTCAAAACAAGTTTTGGTTTCAAAAAACCTATTTTCAACTAAACACATTGTTTAGCTTTGAAAAACAGTTTTGAAAAACTATAATGCTAGCGGCATCCTCTATTAAGCCCTAAGTTAAGGAATATCAGGTGGCTTAGTTCAAAACCACTAACCCACAACCGAGGGTATTGCATACATGTGTATTGTTATTTTTGGGGCCATTCAGTTTTGAATGGATCGACGCTCAGGTAAGGTGAGGTGTGAGAGCATGACTGAACAAACGTCGGTCTAGGGGAGAGCATAAAAAGCGCTTGGTTATATACATGTTACACATATGTATATATGAAGGTTGCGATGTGGAGTATTTACTTCTCTAGGAATTTGGTACCCCATGGATGTGTATGGGTATACAAACATGGGAATACTGAGAAATGTATTGTACTCGCAATGACGCACCTACGCTCAGGTAAGAAGGTGAGTTACCATAATGAGTTGCCCTATGGTTAAAGTGCGGCAATGGCGCCTATGCGTGGCTCGGCGCTTAATGAAGAGCTGGCCTCTATATAGCAATATATGGAGTATAAACTGTGATAAACTGTCATGTTTGAATTGCGTCATGGGAAATTGGGCTGTGATGGATTTTTCTGCAGGTACACTAACCTCGAAAACGTATGTGTAGCTGACGACTAGCAAAATACCATGAGAGTCGTAAGTATGCCACCGATATAGAACGCTATCGCCACATTATGTTGGCAAAATTTGTAAGGACGCATAGGACGAGCATGCAACCTGATTGTTGCATTATATTTGTCACCTATACACCCAAGATGCTTCTCTCATCTTTATTCCAGTAGTCGATGATGGTAAATAATGTGGTGTAATGTTGTGTTATGAACCTTAAGGAAATAGTTGTCCTCCATTCTTTAGGTAATCTATTTAGGTGTCATATATGTGCTTGCTCTTGTACTTGATGTGCCGATAGGATATTGGTGACTTGTTTGCTTAAACCCAAAACTAGGACATATTCTTATTTAGTGAACCATGACCCAAATTTGAATTCTCCATTATCACTCCATGACCAAACTCATGCAAATGGATGTTTGGATAATTTTTTTATCCAATGCAAGATGTGCATGGGCTTAAAGCTAGGATCTCGAGTCTGTGTTCCTGCTATTTAATCCATGACGTTTTGGTTATTACATTTCCATCTTAGACCATGCCCTTGTTCGATTGGCACCAGCTGATGTCCCTTATCCAGTTTGCCTATTTTAAGGATCATCATGTTGCTTTGTCAACCCAACCTAGGAAAGACATGTCCAATCATTTTTCTTGAATTTGATGCCTTTGGTTTCCCCATACCTATCGAAGGCATACCAACTCAATCTTATGATTGTTTTCCCTCCGTATCTAATCAGATACTAATCCTTGACCTTGTAATCTCTGCGATGGGCATAGAAATATTCTTGGGGCTGAAATAACAGTCTCCCATCATACTCTCTTCATCGACTAAGTTAGGATATGGCCATGCCTTGTTCATTTCATCGGGCCATGATCTATTCGGCTCTCAACTTGTAACTGTTTTGACAAGTAGAGTCTCTTTGAATATTGTTACCCTTGCTCAATCCATTGGTGTGGCACGAGATTTGTTATTGGTTACGTCTAGTAATGGTGTTGTGACTAAAACCGATGGTGCCGCGACGAAATCGAGGGTCTCCTGTGAATGTACACACATGGTTGCGCTACTCGGCACGCGCTGGTATCACGGTTAGTAGTTGTAATCCATTATGAGACTATGTCAATGTGTTATCTTGGCACAATCTAGTTTTACCATGTGAGATCCATTATTGGTGTTGTTCGGTAATGGTGTCACGATTAATGACTTATGGTGCCGTTGCGAAACTGAGAGCCCCTTATGAATGTACACGCAAGGTTATGCTGCTTGGCGCATGCTGGTATCGAGGTCTATAGTCATGATCCATTGTGGAACTACACTAATATGTTATCTTCCATGGACGTTCCCTTGAAACAATTTCTATGTTGTCTGTCAAGTGATCAAGCAACATCTATCATTTCTGTTGGATAAAAAGGGCATACCACTTCACATGTGTGGTCTCTTTTCTTTTGATCATGGTAATGACTACTCATACAAGTTCCCTTTACATCCTTTGTGTAAAGGTGAATCCTTGGAGCTTTTTAGTGTTGGAAAACAGTTGGTTAGCTCTCAAAATGGAGATTGATTTTCCCTGTTGCTGAGATGCGGGAGTTTGTTCATTCGCTCTTTCATTTAATCCATGTATTCCCTAACCAAGTCAGTTCATCTCGCATGAAGAAACAAATGAACAACCTGACCAAATGGATTTCTACCCAAATGCACGACCTTTTGCTAGAAAATGTGAACTCTCAACCCTTGGCTTACCGATGGTAATGAAAGGACCTGCTCAATGTCAAAAGTAGTTCAACAAGTTGGTTTTACTAACTTGTAGCTCCATTGTGAACAAAGGTTGAGTTTAGAGATCGTTTTATCGAGTTGTCTAAACTCACTTTGGTTCAACCTATCCTAAAAAAATCAAAAATCAAATCAAGTTAAATCGACTGATAGCCACCTAATTATCGCTCTAGTCATGCCTATATCGCCTCACGTGTGCTTTTCCAGCATGTGTGATCAAGTCGAGCCATGCCTAGTGCTTGATACAATGGATTAGACGTGAAGGCAGCATTTACAGATCCCTCCGCTGGTGATGTTCACGGATCTATATCACCTTTCATGCTTGGATTCTCTGCTAACATGAGTTAACTATGATGTTATTCGACATTCACACTCGTCTTGTGTGCTATGAACTTACTGTGACCACTTGTTGGTAAACCTCTTTTTTGTGTGTTTTACCCAAGAGGTTGCAACTGATTCTGTTTGGGTAAAATCGAGTATTTACCGCTCGCTCAACAGACTTAGATAGTACAGTGTCATCAGAAAAAGCAAACTGCACACATGGAACCTTATGTGTTTCTCTGGCAGATATCGTCTCTATTGGTGGACATTTCTAAATTAGCCTAAGGCAATACATGTTATGTCCACTAGAGAAACAACATCCTGAGACACTCACCTTTGCTTGGAGCTATTTTATGGATATCGCTGATATGGACAAGGAGTTACATGCTTATCTACTCTTAAAAGTCTTTCGCTCCGAATCTCGGGACGAGATTCTTTTAAGGGGGAGGGATGTAACACCCCAGGTGTTATCTCCTGTTAAACAGCGGATATGGATTTATGCGCAGGATATTAGTAAATAAAATGGACACTAAATTTTAACTATCTCACAAAAGTTCGAGTTTGGTGCCATTTCCATTTTGATAATCTACGCAATTAAAAAGGGTTCGAGAAACTTTTGGATTATCGAATCTTCATCGCTGGCGAATTTTGAACTGTTCAGATCACGCGCATAAGTGAATACAAAATCAGAAGACTTATGATTTTATGTAAAATTTGGAGCCCCACGCTATCTGAAAAGAACAATGCGCACAGCTTCTCGCCCACATGTGTGATGTGTGTCGTCGCTTCCGGAACGGATCGCGTTCTCGATGTCGCATCGATATAGCGCGTTTATTTCACGGTATGTCGTGTGTCCGTATAAAAGTATACAGAGAATACGAATTCGGAAGCCCGACCCACTCGGATGATTTTATCCCGAGCAAATTAATTTGAACTCGGCGACAAAAGTTTTAATGTAAAAATTAAATCGGAACACACTCGGAATCCAAGGAAAAGCAGACAAAGTTTGTCTGATTTCAATTACTCTAACACCGATTAAAATATGGTGACAAAAATCATTTTAACTTGGTCCCCTTACACTACAGGAAACACCTAAATTTTCGTGGGCCAAAAGCCCACGAAAATAAGCCTAAACCGACGAAAATAGACTATTTTCGTCGGCAGACCGACGAAAATAGCCGCCGAAAATAAGTTCGACAAAAATAGGCACCTATTTCCGTCGGTACCGACGAAAAATACCTATTTTCGTCGGCTTTCCCAAGGCCGACGAAAATAATTGGTCGACTGACTATTTTCGTCGGCCTTGGGAAAGCCGACGAAAATACGTGCCCAGGCTATTTTCGTCGGCCAGGTGGGGCCGACGAAAATACATGCCCGATATTTTCATCGGCCCGCTGATGGCCGACGAAAATATGTTCCCAGGATATTTTCGTCGGCCACCACCGAGGCCGACGAAAATTGATGGTTCCCCCCCCAAAACAGATTTTTCTGCACCTATTAATAATTCACAGCAAAATACACAATATCACAATTCACACATATACAGATTCACAATCAAAATACATAATTCACAAAACACATTCACATATACATATCACAAAACACATTGACATATACATATCACAAAACACATTCACATATACATAAATAGTCCATAGTCCATAAGTCCATAAGTCCATAGTCCATCATAGTTTCAATACCATAAGTCCATAGTTTCAAACAAACTCACTACTCACTAATCACTCCTATGGGCTGTGGGAGTTTTGGCCACTCCCTCCTCCACCACCAGGAAGGTGGCCACTCCCTCCAGAACCATGGACGAGGAAGTCGTGGACGTTGACAGCACCCTCCTGAGCATGTGACGCTGAACCCTGCAATTCATCAATCATTCAAATAAGGCTGTGTTTTGCTATCCCTATACCTATACTGGCTATGTTTGGTCACTATTTGCATAAAACTAAACATGGAACGTCACCTGTGATCCATGGTGATAAGGAGGTTGTGCATGCATCCACGGGTACTGTTGTGCTGGCCACCCCTGAGGTGGTGGCACCCACCCCGTCGGTGGCGGTGCCATCCACGCTTGAAATGGCTGCGATCCTTGGGGTGGTGGAGGCGTCCAAGTGCCTGGAGGTGCCTGCGTCCACCCAACACCAGTCCACTGTGGCTGCGACGCTAGAGCTTGTCCTGGCCATTGTCCCCATCCTTGTGCCTGCGATCCATTTTTGATAATAAAAAAAGAGTTGCTATGGAATTGAAGTGTTCAGATAGTGTTACCTGGGGAGGGCGAAAAGCGGGCAAGTTCATATTAGGGCCGAGTCGAGTAGTCATTTCCTGCAAATGGATGAAACGTTAGAATCGCAACACTATACTTTGAATTCAATGACACGTGATGAGATAGACGAATTACCTGAAAATAAGAAGTCATATACTGCGTCAGCTGTCCGACCTGCTCCTGCGCTGCTCGAGCCTGCTCCTGTGCGAGTCGAGCCTGCTCCTGTGCTGCCCGAGTCTCCTCCTCTAGCTGAGCCTCTCGAGCAGACTTGGAGCGAGAACTCCCTGCCGAAGACGATGCCTTCCCTTGACCTATGGTCCTGTTGTACTCCACAACGCCGGTGCCAAAGGCAAACCTGCATGATACACATAGTTGAGCCATTAAGTGGACACATTCTTGTTAATGAAATTGTCGAATCAAAGACAACCACCTCACCTGCCATGCTTTCTACCCCCACCACTGTGGTACAACGCCGAGGCATCTAAGTCTGAATGCATCCAGTCGAAATCAGGCCCATGGCGTTGAGTCATTTCCTCCCCATATGCATTCTGCAAAGAAAGTTAGAGTTGGAGTTAGACACAAATCATGCAATTTAATTTGTAAATACAAACTTGTTTACCATTTTCTCCCTTGACGCCTCGCTGCATAGCTCATCAGGGTTCGCTGGATCAGGGCCACGGTGACCACGGACGTAAACCTCCATAAAACTTGGAGAAACTCCACTTTCAGCTTCCTGCATGAAAAAGAAGAGTTAAACCATAGAATTGTAATAGATGTAACATACAAGTTTGATTTATACACTTACCATGCGGCGTGCGGTACCAAGGGGTCCATCGGCGCCGTACCTATGCCCCGGTCCTTCAGTGCCATGGTTGGCACGGTGCTTGTTGGACTCTGCAATCCACTCAGGCGATGCCCATCTCTTAGCCAACCACCTCCAGGCTTCCATGTCCTTCGCCAGCCAATCCACAACGCTCTCCAAGTACTGCTCCTCTGTGAGGTAGATCTCATTGGCCCCTAATGCTTTGCTCATTTTCTGCCCCTTTATCTTCTTGTAGTAGTAGTTGACGGCCGCGATGCGAGCATTGTACATGGCATCCTTGATGACCTTATCAGCGCACTTCCGAAAGTGTCTCTTCACACGTGCCCACTGAGCCTGATCCGCCTCGATGTCATCTGGCAATTGGAACCTCCCCTACATATCAATGGAGAAGTTAAGTTAAAGTAAGATTAGGAGAAGCAATAATGCAGTGAATTGCTTATATACGAAAGTAAACTCACCCAGAACTCGTCCCACACAGCCACCTGACAAGTCCTTGGTTTTTGTTCTGAACTTCCCCCTCCGCTACTGCTTTCCCCTGGCTGGACATAGTCCTTCAGACCCCAGTCGGCCCACTGCATAGCCGCGAACCTCTCGCCATTGAGCTCCACCATGCCAGGGTAGTAGAAGCGACAGAGGCTACCCAACACCGCGTTCACCTTGGGACGTCTGCCTGTACCGTCCCAAGTCAAGTCTTCCCATGACCTACAAACATTAATAAAACAAGTAAACCAGTGCAATCACGTTCATATTAAAAAATTAACACAACAGAAATAAGCCCCACCATTCTCCATGCGGCCGGATGAGCCTCCTCTCAGCAGGCCTCGGACCAAGCGCATTGCTCTTCTTATACCTAAGTATACAAGTAAATTAAATATGATGAAATGATTTAAAACTAATATCAATTAAACTAATATGCATAATAATACCTGAAGGATGTAGAACCATCTGACGCGTCGCCCGCGCTGCCTGCCCCCATAGGGTCAACCTCCTCATCCTGCTCACCCTCCTCATCTTGCTCACCCTCCTCACCCTGCACATGAGCATCCTGCTGAGGAGCCTCCTGCTCACCCTCCTCACCATGCACTTCATCTAGACAGTCGAGAAGTTGCTGCTGCCTCTGTCGGCTCTGTGAGGTGCCCTGAAAAAGCCCACTGCCCGAGCTGTCCTCGCTGGCCGCGCTGCCCCCACTCCTCCTCGATCTCCTATGCTTGAACATGTTCAACTGTAGATAAATTAATGTCGAACCACAGTATATGAAACAAATAATATGAAAATTAATAATGTGAAAATTGGAATACATAGCTTAATTGATTAAATAAAAGAAACATACTAATCAAAAGTCATCTGCATCCGATGATGCTTCTTTGGCTCGTTGTTTATTCATACGCTCTTGATTTCGTTGGATCCTTACTGATCTTCTAACGACGACAGGTCGTTTGCGCTTTGACCTAGGTTCTTCAATTAAGTCGCTTGAATTGTAACAGAGATTTTCAAGGCCTTCTCCATTGGTCACATGGAATCGGTGAGCTATGTCTTGATTCGACACCGCTTCTGGTTGAAAAACAGCGTCATCGTTGTCCCTACTCGTATTCACGTAGTCAGCACTCTCTGGAGCGACGACTTGTGGGTTGACTTTGATTGCAACCCACCAAGCCCTAAGGCTTGGGTGAGGATATGGCAGGTAGTACACTTGTTTTGCCTGATTTGCAAGGACAACATCGCTCATACTGCTCGGAATCCTAGAGCTATGCTTCACCTCGACATTACCATACTTGTCGACACGAGTCCCACTATGAGCATCAAACCAGTCGCACTCGAAAAACACGACTTTAAGTTCCTTGGGGCCATCGAAAATCAACTCTACAATGTTTTGAAGAACATCGTAATAGTCCACTACTTTGTCATCGTCAACATATGAACTTGCCAACACACCACTATTGGTGGTGGCTGCCAATGGTCGACTCTTCTCCAATTTCGTGGTTCGGAAGCGATATCCATTTACATCATAGCGAGTATAGTTCCGGACGGACACAGAGGTATGTGCCATTTGCTGCAAGTCCGGGTGCACAGAGTTTTTGGAAACCTATACAAGGAATTAGTATATGCATTATATCTTCGAAGTCCAAAATTCAAAGATTAAGTATGGACAATGAGAGAACGACAATTACTAACATAATTACGAAACCACTGCACGAAGTTTGGTCCACCTTTCAACCCATCACGTCGAAGATTTTTTAATTGGATGGTCGTAGGTTTACTAGTAGATTTCCAACATTCTTCATCAAACATGCTGGACATATTAGAAACATGGAGATTACACACTATAGAAATTATGAGATGAGAAAATGGAAGTAACTATGAGGAAAACTTACTCGAACGCCTCCTGTGTGCTGTCAATATTGCTATACATATATAGCATTAGCGTGTTCAAATCTGATCCTTCAATGTGACGTACACTCCCTTTTCCAACTGCTTTACCCGGATTCGCAAAAATTTGAAGGGTGCTTTGGGGCGATTCATTTTCGACATGAAGTCGCACTGAAGGAGCAAACACATTGTTGGCTCGAGCGAAATACCTGGTTGAGAATTGAGATATCTCCTTAAGGGCAAAAGCCTCCGCAATACACCCTTCGACTCTAGCCTTGTTGCGAACAGACGCCCTGAGCTTTTTCAACGCCCTTTCTATAGGATACATCCACCTGAATTGCACTGGTCCGCCTACCAAAGCTTCCCAAGGCAAATGCACAATTAGATGTTGCATCACATTGAAGAATCCTGGCGGGAAAACCTTTTCAAATTTACAAATAAGAATTGGAATTTCTTTCTCAAATTTCTGCATCAACCTCTTCGATACCGTCTTTGCGCATACTTCCCTATAGAAGTAACTCAGCTCTGCAAATATGCTCCAAAGCTCATCCTTAAAATAGCCTCGAAACATCACGGGCATCAGCCTCTCCATAATAATATGGTAGTCATGGCTTTTCAAACCGATCAATTTACCGGTCTTCAGATTGACTGCCCGTTTCAGATTTGCCGCATATCGATCTGGAAATTTCAGATTCTTCAACCACTTAAATATTTCTTTCCTTTCATCTGGCTTGAGGCAGTAATCAGCTCGCGGCCTACTCTCATGCCCTTTATCGCTTACTTTCAACTCGAGCATCGGTCTCTTACAAATTTCAGCCATGTCTTTTCTTGCCTTCATATTATCTTTCGTTTTATCAGTCACATCGAAACATGTGCTTATGATGCTTTCAGCAACATTACGCTCTTGGTGCATCAAGTCTATGTTGTGCGGCATGATCAAGGCTTTTGCATACGGAAGCTCCCATATTGATGAAATATGGGTCCAGTTGTGGTCCTCCCCGTAGCCTTGAAACCTATCATTTTCTCCTTGCTTCAGACAAGCATGCCATGCCATTATCTGCGGTGCAGTTTGCCTCTTTGGTGGCCCATTTCTGATTTTGGCTCCACTTCTGAATGCAGTAAGCGAATTCCTGAAATCATGCTTGAATGGAGTCCAACGTCGATGAGCATCAAAGAATGACACTTTCCCACCATGCTTCAATCTGAATGCATCCGTATCATTCATACATATGGGACAGCACAACCGACCATGAACACACCATCCAGACCAATCTCCATACGCCAGCAGATCATGCACTGACCACAAATAAGCAGCGCGCATGGTAAACTCCTTTTCAGTATGGCTGTCATAAGCCTTCACACCTCTCCACAATTATTTCAGCTCTTCAATTAAAGGGCGAACAAACATATTCAGCTTTGGCCCTGGATGCTCGGGGCCTGGGATGACTAGTGCAAGGAACATGAACTCTTCTTTATTGACCAACTCAGGAGGAAGATTATATGGCACAATGAAGACAGGCCAACACGAGTAAGGGCTTGCACTAGTATTGAAAGGTGTGAATCCGTCCGTCGATAGACCAAGCCGTACACTCCTAGGGTCGTTTGCAAATTCGGGATCAAACTCGTCAATTGCCTTCCACGCATCACCGTCCGACGGATGGACCATTATGTCTGGATCAGTGACGAGACGTACACCATTCTTTGGCCATGTCATATGCAGAGCTATTTCCTTGTTGAGGAACAACCTTGAAAGCCGAGGAATGATGGGCAACCGACGAAGTTGCTTAGCTGCGACCTTCGTAACTACCAATTCACCCTCATCATTTGTCACCTCGACATATCTAGAAGCTTCGCAATGCTTACAACGGTCAAGCTTGTCATCCTCCTCAAAGAATAGCATGCAACTGTTGGGACACACGTCGATCTTCTCATATGTCATCCCAAGACCAGCCAACATCTTCTTTGTGAAGTACATATTCTTTGGCAACTTATGATTCTCCGGGAGAACCTCGCCCATCAGTTGGACGATGTCGTTGTAAGCACTGTTTGAAATGTTGTGCTTCGACTTTATCGCCATTAGTCTTGTGAGAGTCCCAAGAACTGACATCTGAGTGTGCTCGTGCAGTCTCTCTTCTCCCGCGGCGAGTAGCCGGAAGAATTCCTGAGCATCGCGTGGAAGCTGCCCCGGCTCCTCGGCGTTCATTTCAACATCCCTACCAAGATCATGCAACATGTCGTCCATCCTATCATGATCGTCATCAAGTTCCACCACCACGTCAACGTGTCTAATAGACTCTCCATGCCGGTACCATACAAGGTAGTTCGGCATAAACCCACTTTTGCAAAGGTGTTTCTCCATTTCTTCCTTCTTCTGAGGCCACTTGTTCTCGCAGCGATTGCAAGGACACTTCACTAGACGACCAGTTGCATCTTTGAAAGCGTGCTCAAGAAAAGCCTTTGTTACACCCATCCATTCATTCGAATGTGCCCCATCCTTTCTCCACCCGTCATACATCACCCTCCGATCACCGTCCATTTCAAAGGCTAAACAAAAGACAAAGAACATCAACGATCGTCCGTGGCTTAGGTGAACTCCCTATTAGGTAAAGGCCCTAAACCCACCCAAGAGTGTAGGCCGATGCTTGTGATTTGTGACGTGTAGCCTACGATTGCCGCGAAATTTCGGCAGCATAACCCTGCTGCTCTCCAAGCACACGCCTGAACATGGTGTGTTGGAGAACAACTGAGTTACACAACCGAAATTCCGCGTAAATCGTAAGGCACATATCATAAATCACAAGCATCGGCCTACACTCTCAGGCTGTCCAAAATACGTGGACAATTCCGGAGCGACGAACCTCACAAGCCAATGTGACGTTCGCCGTTCCCGAACGGGTGACGCATACGGTTCGCTACGGTTAATGATTAAAACTAAACTCTAAACATTAAAACATAACTCGGAGACAAATATGAATTTGAATTAAAGCAATAAACAGTTAAACTAATCACAACACGACAAGATGACTAATATAAATTAATGACCTCGGAGCCTCGTCAATTATACTTGCCTGATGGCGAAAATGCGGGCGAGTCGAGGCGGGCGACGGCTCAGCTGGGAGACCTTCGCGACGGAGCAGGCGGGCGTGTGGGCGGCGGCACGGCGCAGGGAGGCCGTCGCGATGCGGTGCAGCGCGCCTCGGGCGGGACGACGGCGCGGCGAGGGACGGGCGGGGTGCCTCGGACGACGGGCGTGCGGTCAGCGGCGTGGGGCGGTGTGGGGCTCGGCGGGGCGGGCGAGGGGCTCGGCAGGCGTGCACGGGCGAGGGGCGCGGCGTGTAGGAGCTAGGGGCACGGCGTGCAGGGGCGGGCGTGGGGGCATGGGCCTCGGCGGCGTGGGGCTCGGCGGTGTGGCGACGTGCAGGGGCGGGCCGGCGTGGGCTCGGCGGCGGCGCGGCCCCGTGGCGGCGCTGCTGTGAGGGCGCGCGCGCAGGCTCCCTTAGCGCGCGAGGCGGCGGCGTGGCGCATCGGCGCGGGCACCGGCGGGCGGCGAGCGGCGTGCGGTGGTGCGGCGAGGGGAGGGCGGGTGTGGGGCGGCGGCGCGGCGAGGCGACGACGGATTGAAACGAGTGACACGCGATTGAAACGAGCGAGGCCGAGGACGACGATGTTGGGCCTCTATTTTCGTCGGCCTCACTAGGCCGACGAAAATAGAGGACGGTTAATGACGTATGTTCGTCGGTTTGGCCTCGGCCCACGAAAATACGCGTTATTTTCGTCGGCCTAGTGACCGACGAAAATACGTTTCTGTATTTTCGTGGGCCTGCCGACGAACATATTGATGGGCCCACGAAAATACGCATTATTTTCGTCGGCCTGGGGACCGACGAAAATAACGTCAGTATTTTCGTGGGCCGGCCGACGAAAATATCGCGGCCCACGAAAATTTAGGCGTTTCCTGTAGTGTTACAACTTTCCAAATTCTAGCCTTGAACCCCGGTTGATATTTACGTTTGTATTTAAATTCGCGAGTACAAAAATAAAAGAAATGAAAATATCTTCTCCCTCCCGCTGTTCTCTTTCTGCCCTTGAATTTTTTTCCAGTTGCTCTCGCTCTCTCAGATTTTTTGGCCGTGCCACTTAAGCACCTGAGAAAAATCCCAGCCGTCTCTATCTGCTGTCACCGCCCCCTGCTCAGATTTTTTTTAGCGTCCATATCTTCTTCGCGCGTGTCCAACCTCCGTTTTTTGGCCGTCGTTCAGCTCTGAAAGGAAAAATCCAGCCGTGCCTGATTTTTTTCCCCTGCACGCGCGTTCTTCTTGTGCCGCGGCTTCCTCCTCCAACTCGGCGCCTATCTTCCTCCCTGCTCCAGCGCCGCGTGCCCTGCCTCTCTCCCTCCGTGCGCCCTGCTTCTCTGCGCGCGCCTGCTCCCGCGCGCGTCCCTCGGCTCGCTCGCGCCCTACTGAGCTCGCCCCTGCGCGCGCTCCAATTTTTATTCTTCAAGCCACGCACTTCTCAAATTCCCAGCTCCTGCTCATCATCCACCAGCGCGCCTGCTTCCTATGGCCGTCGTGCATCCCCTTCTCCTCCACCGGACTGCACTTCAGCCCTCCCATGGCACCCAACTGCTTCCTCTCTCTTGCGCTCAGCTTCCCGGGCGGATCTGCTGGCCATGTGCCCCAGCGTCGGTTGCCCATCTCCCTGAGCTCCCATGTGCGTCCCTATTTCTCTGCAGCTCGGCCATGGCGAGTCCCTCCCATGCTCGTGCTCGCTCAGGTCTTCCACTTCACCGGCGTGCTCCTGCTCTAGGTCAGATCTCGCCCATGGCGTCAGCCACAGCTCAGAGGCTCCCTTTAGCTCGGTCTCCATCTCCCTAGCACACGCAGTCGTGCGCCCAGCTCCCCTGTGCGCTCTGCTTCCCTGACGCGCGGATCTCTCTTCCTTGGTTTCTTCCTGCGCGCCAGCTGAGCTCACTAGCGTTCGCCCTGGTCTGCAGCAGGTCGCCTGGGTCATCCCTTTTGCCGGCCGTCATGGAGCCCAGCGGCCAACCTCGCCATGTTGTGTGGGACGCGCTCCCTATCCCAGCGCTGCCCCTTTTCCCCTGCTCGGTTTTCTCTAGTGTGCTGGCAACTGGCCCTAAGACGAGCTCCTATTCTCCGTCCATGGCGCCCTGGCGAGTAGCTTCCCTTCTCTAGATCCATGGGACCGTCATTCTTCATCTTCATGTCCCATGTCCGGCTGTCTAGCTCGCCCTCGCCCCTCCCCTGCACGCCGGAACTTGCCCAGCGTCGTGCCCTATTCCCTGTGCACAGCCGCCACCTGCAACGAGTTCCGGACCTTGCCGTCAACAAGATCGTCAGCAGCGGTGTCGGCCTCGTCGACCCCATGTGCGTGCAGCCAAGCTCCTCCCTGCGTGCACTGCGCCCAGCCAAGATTCCTCCCTACACGCGCCCTCAAGTCGCCGTGTGCCCAGCTCGCTCCAGCTCGCCGATCGAGCTTCTCCCTCTCTCTCGGATCCGGCCGTTAACGCCCAGCCATGTGTTCTTTCTCCCTAGCTCGTGGGTGTCGTCGTTCCGTGTGCTTGGCCATCAGAGTTCGCCGGCCATCACAACATCCACAGTCTATCATGCCATGCTCCAATCATCGATCTACGCAGTTCCTATTCGGCAATCGGTTCCGCCTCCATCGAACTCCTATTCGCCATCACGCCGAGCTCCTTCAACACTGCCCCACCCCGTTGTCGTTGTTCTGTCACCTCGCTTCGACGCTAGTCCCTACGTGATGCCCCCGAGTTGTAATCGCGCTGACAAAAGAATCCCCAAGAGAAGATGTCCAAAGGTTGGATGGTGGTGTGCGTGAAGTTCATGTAGTACCTGCCAAGCGCTCGACAAATTGTCTAAACCGGAGAATTCTAGAGGTGGATGAAGATGAAGCGTGATTCGACACAGCACTCACCCTATTTTTGGTGAAATGCTGAGCTAAAAGGCGTCGTCAATTTCGTGGTTTCAACTTGGATTTAATTGATGGTAAGTTGATTCGTTATTCCAGTCAACTAGGTATATAAATAGATTAAATAGAATTGTTCGTCACGATAACTGTTATTAATTTAGCATACGTATATTGTGATGTTCGATTTAGATAAATAGGTAAATCTGGTTAATTAAGATACACAGTTTAAAGAGTTAATTAGATTATTTCTATAACTATCTTAAGTCGTTGGCATTTAATAATAGCGAGTCCAGGTTTTACTAGACCTCTAAAGTATATTTTACTAAAAATGATGGTGTGTGTTTATAATTTATTCTTGCTTGATAATAAAATTAGATGTGATTGAACAGGAGAAATGCGCGTGTTGTAATTAGTATGTATAGTTTATTATTTTGTGATTATTGCACGTAGTCGTATGTCGATAACTAGTGTTTCCATATGAAACTGTACAACGCCTCGCCGCTAGGTGTTTAATTCGGTATCGCGTAGCACTATTTAGATTTGTGCTATTCCTGTTTTGATGCATTCATATGCATTATGCAAATCATTTAGGTATGTTTATTAATCACGAGATGTGGAGGACCAGAGCTGAGTCGACCCCAAGACGACGTAACAGGTGGACTACTCGGCATAGTGAAGCTGGTGGACGAAAATGAAGATGGACAGACGGAGCAAGTATCAGAATAAAGGCTTATCACCAAGTGGTCTCCACTTAACCAACACTAACCTAGTGTTATCCAGGCAAGCCCCGGTGCATTTGGCACCTCCTTGCTGTTTTAAAATCTTTATCACCTTGTTTGATGCATTAGGTGATAGGAGTTGTGTGCTAAACCATTGCTGCATTTCCTTCCTTGAAATGTTGATTACCCTTCCTTGATACCCTTTTATGAAAAGGATTTCTATGATGCTTAGCCTTTCTTTAGAAAAGCAAAATGTTTTGTTTTAAAACAAAAGTGATGCTACAGATTGGATGGGAAGTTTTCAAAAATAAAACTTGATGGTGGATCCATCATGGCCATGATGGGTTCAACATCGAAAAAGATGTACCTCTGTCAGGTACCAAACTTTGGGTTGGAAATAATAAAGCTGAGACTGAGAGGGTGACTTGCACGAGAAGAGAGTCTCGGTGCAGTGTCCCGTCTGAGTCGATTAAGGACCATCTCGATGTGGGCCTGCTGACCGAGGACCCTTTAACTGGTCACATGCCTCATCATGGGTAAGCTTTGCCTCGGTTAGACTAATACTAGAAAGGCCAACACGCAATGGGAGTGGAGAGATGACAAGAGTAGCGTGCACCCTCCATGGCAAGAGGCTGGACGGTGGTGTATCTGTGCTCTCGGTTGGCGTGAACCCGGTCTGGTCTTAAAAAACCCGGTGGCGAGTTGACATATGCAAGGGTTAAATGCTACATATCTCGTGTGATTGGAGTTCCCCAGCTGGGTATAAATTGATTTGGATCGCCGTTACTTCTCGGACATGAAGACTTGGTCACTGACTTACACGTAGCAATCCAGTGAACTGATGGGATGATAAAAAGACGGCTAGTATAGGCCAAGTGATTGAACTAGGACAGAAAGAACTCTAGATGCAGGTAACTTTACTTAACCTGATAAGTAAAATGGATTTTAAGGATCCACTCATAGTAAGCTTTTCTGCAAACAGAGTCTTTGATTCTTGATAAGCTATACCTTGAATCCTTTTAAAACTAGCATACCCTTGAGAGTATTTTCTTTAGTCGGGTAAGTCTTGCTCAGTAATAGCGTTCTCACGGTTTTATTCCCTATTGTTTTTCAAGTTATAACTTTGTGCTGTTATTGATGGTGTTAAGTACCGGTGGGCTCGGCCTTCTTATAAGTATAAGTATCTCTCATATACTTCTTATTGAGGATGGTCACTTGAGCTAGCATATATTTCAAACTTATACTTTTATAGTCACTCCAATAAATATAATGTAAAAATTTTGTAACTTGTAAAATTTGGTAATAGGATTTCCGCTGCAAATTGTTGGTGTGTGATTTGTGTTTACTTAATCCTGTGATCCTGGTTGTAAGTGGTTTATCAGAGGCCCTTAGGACACTCGGACAGATCCTGTTAAGTTATCTGGTGCACATGCATAGTCGTCTGAGGTCTTTGAGACAAGGTCAGGTGCATGTGGGCCTAATAACTTGGGAGGTTCTGCCACAATCACTCATCCTTTTCTCCCTTGCGGCAATAGTGGCCCTCGGTAACGACATTATCTACTAGGATGGGGCATGGAGAAGCGGGTCGTGGGGGCTTATCATTTATACTCCCATGGAGGGATATCCGGGCGGGAGCAACGGATTCCACGGATCTCCATATGGAGTTTGTTGCAACGCGCGGTGTTTGTTTAAGTCTGCATGGCTGTTGACACGGAGAAGACGGATCCGAGCGCTGGGGTCCACCAGTCAGGCACGGGTCTTCCGCAGGGAGAAGGAAGCACGACATGCGGACTGAGGGGCTGGACAGTGGGGTCCACCAGTCACGCACGGGTCTTCCGCGGGGGGAAGGAAGCGCGGCACGTGGACTGAGGGGCTGGACAGTGGATCCAGGGGTCAGTCAATGTGTGGAGTCTGTTCGCGAGCACGATGACAACGGAGATGACCGCCCTAACGAACGGCTCCCACATGTTAGGGAGACAGAATGCTCTAGCGCGCGCTGAGTGATACCTGGCGGTGGAGCCCACCCGTCATCCCCCATGAGCATCAGTGGGGCGCGGTCGTAGGTGGGCCGAGACAGGTGAAATCGGCCCAAGGTGAGGTTTCTGTCCTTTTTCTTTTTTTATTTTCTTTTTGTTTGCTTTTCAAATTCCAATTAGATATTAAATTCAAACAAAGTTCTAATTTGCACACCAAAAATATATTTCAACATGAATGCAAGGTTCATGTATTAAGTTTATTCATTTATTTATTACCTTACTTATTTATTTAGGCAATGTTTTCAATATGCAACACAAAGTATTCATTTTACGAAAATATTTCGAATGTTTAGTCCATTAGAGGTTCATTCCAAAGCTTCATTATTTATTATTTATTATATTTTATGAGAGAAAACCTTATAGAATATAATTACTTTTACGAGAAAATACTCTTATTTAGATCCCAGGATTAGACATATGTGTATATATATTTCTAAATTTATTTGTTATTTCCCTTACTTGAATATGCACACATAAAAGAAAATCAAATGATCTCCAAAGGTTCCATAATCCCAAAACACTTTTATGTAAATTCATGTTTTTATACAAATTTTAGGACTTTACAAATCCTACCCCTCCCCCTTAACAGAAATCTCGTCCTCGAGATTTGTAAGGAAGAGGATACAACAAGTTTAGCTTGTAGTCTAGATTTTAGTTTCTAATTAGTTCAAAAATCAAGAGTCTCTCTTTTTTTCATTAGCGGGTGATTAGGAGAGCATGGGTATCTAGCCAATCAATGCGAGGAATAAGGGATGGATAGGTTGGGGTAAGAAAGATTATGGCAAGGAAAGACTTTATCACGGATGGTGGGTCTTGACTCATCTGGTGATCCAGTTCTGCTCTTTGAAGACTTGAGTTGGGGCTTCTCCTTCCTTGACGATGTTGGTCTTCTTTGGCCTTCATCCTTGGAGTTGCCATCCGTATCAAGGACATATGGTTAATATAGTTGTCGGTGCTTGGGATGGGTAGGCCCAACAAGGTTTACTTTGCTTTTGGAGTAGGTGAATTTAGGTAACATATCAGGCAGGTTAGGTAGTTATGCATGGCCGAGTTGATCTCAGGCACCAATTTAGGCTTAAGTGAATTAGGAGCATGGTCTTATCCTTTGTACCATCATTAAGTAACTCGCACTAGATTAGATCATATAAGATTAGATAGGATCTAGATTAGACTGAATATGACTAGATTAGACTGGTTTAGATTGGATATATCTACTAGGGTAGGATGGATATGTTAGAATCTTTTGAGATAAGTTAGATCTATTAGGGTGAGATAAAATCTTTTCAAGATAAAATATATCTATTAAGATAAGAGAGAACCTTTCAAGATAAGATGAGTCTATTAAGGTAATAGAGTATCTTTTAAGATAAGATAGATCTATTAAGTTTAATATATTTTAGGGGGAGATATTTAGAGTTGGTCTAGTTTATCTTATAAACAATTTATGAGGATAAGATAATTTTTTTAACATAAGATGAACCTATTATGATAAGATAGAAATTTTTTTCAACTTAAAGGATTCTATCTAAAATAGATACACTTTAATGGAGGATAATCTAGATTTTTTTATCTTATGAATTTTATTTATATTTACGCCTATATGTGTATGCAGATGTAATTGTGGACATTACTCCACAACTCATCACACTCAATGAAATATCCAAATCAGACATGTATCACAAGAACAAACATTCATGCATACAAATATTTACAAAAATAGTTTTGATTTTTTTTCCTAAGAGTAGGTCTCCTATTCCTAAAGGTTACTTTAGGCACACGATTTCAAAGTGTGAAATCCACTTTTGTCTTTAGAAGTGGAAAGGTAAGAATAATCAGAGTAAAGCAGAATTTTATGAGAAAAGATTAAGATAAGTTTAGGAAAGAATCAGAGTAGCAGAGGTAAGTAGACAATGGTTGTCCATATCTATCTAGGTTTTGTCCTACAGTCAACATTCCTCTGATACCACTTCTGTCACACCCGGGTTTTGGGGCACCAAGACCCAAGCACGAACATAATCACCAGGTGTGCTGGGACCAAGTCTCACACATATGATGAATCATGGCACAAGATTGAATGTCACAACATTACTATATAATAGGAGTTCAATACAAAATAAATAAATAAATACATTATAAGGAGACAACGGTCCAGCAATCCAAAGTTGACTGGGAGACGATGGCCTAGATCTCTCACGAACACATCGCAGCATCCTCCATGCGCCTCATCCTGCGGTACCTGCTCTTGACCTATGGGGGTGTGAGACAACAAGAGTGAGCTCACATATGTTCATAGCTCAACAAGTTGTGGGGAATGATGTGCATGAACTCGCCAAAGGTGGGAGCTCACGTGAAGTGTAAGGCTTACCAAAGAGGATGGCCGAAGCTGAGCATTGCTTTTAAAGTTGGTCAAAATTTTATTAGTGAGAGCACCTAGAGGGGGGGGTGAATAGGTGATCCTGTAAAAACTTCAAACTTAAGCCACAAAAACTTGTTAAGCGTTAGCACGATTAATGCCAAGTGGCTAAGGTGAAGTCTCAACAAAACACAATACCACAAGAATCAAGCACAGAGGGACACAGTGGTTTATCCCGTGGTTCGGCCAAGCCAACGCTTGCCTACTCCACGTTGTGGCGTCCCAACGGACGAGGGTTGCAATCAACCCCTCTCAAGCGGTCCAAAGACCCACTTGAATACCACGGTGTTTTGCTTTTCCTTTCACTATCCCGTTTGCAAGGAATCTCCACAAATTGGAGTCTCTTGCCCTTACAAGTATGATCACAAAGAAAGCACAGAGTAAGGGAGGGAAGCAACACACACAAATCCACAGCGAAACGCGCACACACACGGCCAAGAATCGAGCTCGCAAGAGTTTCACACAGTTCTCACTAGAACAGAGCTCGAAACACTTAGAATGACAATCAAATGCGCAGAGACTGAGTGTGGATGATCAAGAATGCTCAAAGGTTGCTTGTGTGTCTCCTCCATGCGCCTAGGGGCTCCTTTTATAGCCCCAAGGCAGCTAGGAGCCGTTGAGAGCAAATCCGGAAGGCCATCCTTGCCTTCTGTCGTCGGGGGCACCGGACAGTCCGGTGCACACCGGACACTGTCCGGTGCCCGATTTGTTTCCTTAAACGGCGAAGACGACCGTTGCCGACCGTTGGAAGATCTGGCGCAGTTGGCGCACCGGACATGTTCGGTGCACACCGGACAGTCCGGTGCCGTCTTCCGACCGTTGGCTCGGCCACGTGTCCCGCGCGGATTGCGCGGCCGACCGTTGGCCCTGGCCGACCGTTGGCTCACCGGACAGTCCGGTGCACACCGGACAGTCCGGTGAATTATAGCCGTACGCCGTCGGCGAATTCCCGAGAGCGGCCAGTTCGAGCCGAGGCAGCCTGGCGCACCGGACACTGTCCGGTGCACACCGGACAGTCCGGTGCTCCAGACCGAGCTGGGTCTTGGCTGCACACAGCCAAGACTTTCCTCCTCTTCTTCTTTCTGTTTCTAGCACTTAGACAAATATATTAGTACATAAAACCAATGTACTAAGGCTTAGAAACATACCTTTATCTCATGATTTGCACCTTGTTCATCCATGTATATAACTTCACAATTAAACACATGTGTTGGCACTCAATCACCAAAATACTTAGAAATGGCCCAAGGGCACATTTCCCTTTCAATCTCCCCCTTTTTGGTGATTTATGCCAACACAACATAAAGCAACTAGAACAAGTGCAAACTTACTTCAAATAAAATAAATTTAAGTTTTATTCAATTTTGGCATATATGGATCATCCTTTGCCACCACTTGGTTTGTTTTTGCAAATCAAACTCAAATCTCTATCTCTAAGTTAAACACATATGTTTAAGCAAAAAGAGAGTCATTCCAAAAGAGATTGATCAAAGATTTCAAAAACTCCCCCTTTTTCCCATAAACAATACTTCTCCCCACAAGAAACCAACTTTGACAAGAGAGACAACATAAGAATTTGGACAAATCAAACACTCAATTCTACTATTTTCAAAATCTCTCAAGTGGTAGCTGATCCATTTATTGCTTTGGCTTTTATTTTCTCCCCCTTTGGCATCAAGCACCAAAACGGGATCAATTGTGGCCCTTTAACCCCATTGCCTCACCAAAATCTTCAATTAAGAGCAAATGGCAATAAGAGTTAATGAGATGAACTTGGAATAAGTTACCCCTCATCGGAGTGCAGTGGAAGTCTTTCATGGTCCAAGTCCACCTTTTCCCTTTCAATTCTCCTTTGAGACTAAAACAGGCAAACTCAAGCATATGGTTAGTCTCAAAGGGTCAAGTTGTAACACATCTCCCCCTAAACATGTGCATCACTTTGCAACGGACTTGTGAGGTCCAGGGAGTGTATTGTACAACTTGAGCACCATAATAAGCAACAAAATGCAGAATGAACGTGATCAAAGGCATAAATACATGTATGCTACAATTCAATCCAAGTTCCGCGAATCTAAGACATTTAGCTCACTACGCAGCCTGCAAAAGGTCTTCTCATCTAAAGGCTTGGTAAAGATATCGGCTAGCTGGTTCTCGGTGCTAACATAAAACACTTCGATATCTCCCTTTTGCTGGTGGTCTCTCAAAAAGTGATGCCGGATGTCAATGTGCTTTGTGCGGCTGTGCTCAACAGGATTTTCCGCTATTCGGATAGCACTCTCATTATCACATAGGAGTGGGACTTTGCTCAGATTGTAGCCAAAGTCCCTGAGGGTTTGCCTCATCCAAAGTAGTTGCGCGCAACACTGTCCTGCGGCAACATACTCGGCCTCAGCGGTGGATAGGGCAACGGAGGTTTGTTTCTTAGAGTTCCATGACACCAGGGACCTTCCTAAGAATTGGCACGTCCCTGATGTACTCTTCCTATCGACCTTACATCCAGCATAGTCGGAATCTGAGTACCCAATCAAGTCAAAGTTAGACCCCTTTGGATACCAGATCCCGAAGCAAGGCGTAGCAACTAAATATCTAAGAATTCGCTTCACCGCCACCAAGTGACACTCCTTAGGATCGGATTGAAATCTAGCACACATGCATACGCTAAGCATAATATCCGGTCTACTAGCACATAAATAAAGTAAAGACCCTATCATTGACCGGTATGCTTTTTGATCAACGGACTTACCTCCTTTGTTGAGGTCGGTGTGTCCGTCGGTTCCCATCGGTGTCTTTGCGGGCTTGGCGTCCTTCATCCCAAACCGCTTTAGCAGATCTTGCGTGTACTTCGTTTGGGAGATGAAGGTGCCGTCCTTGAGTTGCTTCACTTGGAACCCAAGGAAGTAGTTCAACTCGCCCATCATCGACATCTCGAATTTCTGCGTCATCACCCTGCTAAACTCTTCACAAGACTTTTGATTAGTAGAACCAAATATTATGTCATCGACATAAATTTGGCACACAAACAAATCACCATCACAAGTCTTAGTGAAAAGAGTTGGATCGGCTTTCCCAACCTTGAAAGCATTAGCAATTAAGAAATCTCTAAGGCATTCATACCATGCTCTTGGGGCTTGTTTAAGTCCATAGAGCGCCTTAGAGAGCTTACACACGTGGTCGGGGTACCGTTCATCCTCGAAGCCAGGGGGTTGCTCCACGTACACCTCCTCCTTTATTGGCCCGTTGAGGAAAGCGCTCTTCACATCCATTTGGTACAACCTGAAAGAATGGTGAGCGGCATATGCTAGCAAGATACGAATAGACTCTAGCCTAGCCACAGGAGCAAAAGTCTCCTCAAAGTCCAAACCTGCGACTTGGGCATAACCTTTTGCCACAAGTCGAGCCTTGTTCCTTGTCACCACCCCGTGCTCGTCCTGTTTGTTGCGGAACACCCACTTGGTTCCCACAACATTTTGCTTGGGACGAGGCACCAGCGTCCAAACTTCATTGCGCTTGAAGTTGTTAAGTTCCTCCTGCATGGCCAACACCCAATCCGGATCTAGCAAGGCCTCCTCTACCCTGAAAGGCTCAATAGAGGAGACAAAAGAGTAATGCTCACAAAAATTAACTAATCGAGATCGAGTAGTTACTCCCTTGCTAATGTCACCCAAAATTTGGTCGACGGGATGATCCCTTTGAATCATCGCTCGAACTTGGGTTGGAGGTGCCGGTTGCGCTTCTTCCTCCATCACATGATCGTCTTGTGCTCCCCCTTGATCACACGCCTCCTTTTGATGAACCTGTTCATCGTCTTGAGTTGGGGGATGCACCGTCGTTGAGGAAGAAGGTTGATCTCGTTCATCTTGTTCCTGTGGCCGAACGTCTCCAATCGCCATGGTTCGTATAGCGGCCGTTGGAACATCTTCTTCATCTACATCATCACAATCAACAACTTGCTCTCTTGGAGAGCCATTAGTCTCATCAAATACAACGTCGCTAGAGACTTCAACCAAACCTGATGATTTGTTGAAGACCCTATACGCCTTTGTATTTGAATCATAACCTAATAAAAACCCTTCTACAGCTTTGGGAGCAAACTTAGAATTTCTACCTTTCTTCACTAGAATGTAGCACTTGCTCCCAAAAACACGAAAGTAAGATACATTGGGTTTGTTACCGGTTAGTAGCTCATATGACGTCTTCTTGAGGAGGCGGTGAAGATAGACCCTGTTGATGGCGTGGCAAGCCGTGTTCACGGCTTCCGACCAAAAGCACTCGGGGGTCTTGAACTCTCCAAGCATCGTCCTCGCCATATCGATTAGCGTCCTGTTCTTCCTCTCTACCACACCATTTTGCTGTGGTGTGTAGGGAGCGGAGAACTCGTGCTTGATCCCTTCCTCCTCAAGAACCTCCTCCACTTGAAGGTTCTTGAACTCGGACCCGTTATCGCTCCTAATCTTCTTCACCTTGAGCTCAAACTCATTTTGAGCTCTCCTGAGGAAGCGCTTGAGGGTCCCTTGGGTTTCAGACTTATCCTGCAAAAAGAACACCCAAGTGAAGCGGGAAAAGTCATCAACAATAACTAAACCATACTTACTTCCTCCTATGCTTAGATAGGCGACGGGTCCGAAGAGGTCCATATGCAGCAGCTCCAGAGGTCTTGATGTGGTCATCACATTCTTGCTGTGATGTGCTCCTCCCACTTGTTTTCCTACCTGACAAGCTGCACAAGGTCTATCTTTTTCGAAATAAACATTTGTTAGACCTATCACGTGTTCTCCCTTTAGAAGCTTGTGGAGGTTCTTCATCCCCACGTGAGCTAAGCGGCGATGCCACAGCCAGCCCATGCAAGTCTTAGCGATTAAGCATGCATCTAGACCGGCCTCTTCTTTTGCAAAATCAACTAAATAAAGCTTGCCGTCTAGTACACCCTTAAAAGCTAGTGAACCATCACATCTTCTAAAGACAGACACATCTACATTTGTAAATAAACAATTATATCCCATTTGACATAATTGACTAACAGATAGCAAATTATATCCAAGACTTTCTACTAAGAATACATTTGATATAGAATGCTCATTAGAAATTGCAATTTTACCTAACCCTTTTACCTTGCCTTGATTCCCATCACCGAATATAATTGAATCTTGGGAATCCTTATTCTTGACGTAGGAGGTGAACATCTTCTTCTCCCCCGTCATATGGTTTGTGCATCCGCTGTCGATAATCCAGCTTGAACCCCCGGATGCATAAACCTGCAAGGCAAATTTAGGCTTGGGTCTTAGGTACCCAACTCATGTTGGGTCCTGCAAGGTTAGCACAAATATCTTTAGGGACCCAAATGCAAGATTTATCTCCCTTGCATCTAGCCCCTAATTTCCTAGCGACTACCTTCTTACCCTTTCTACAAATAGCAAAGGGAGCATTACAAGCATAATAAATGGTAGAAGGTTCATTCACTACTTTCCTAGGAGCATGAATAAAATTTCTCCTAGGCATATGCGCAACATTTCTCCTACTCATATCTCTATCATGCTTATGAGAGGAACTAGAGGCAAACATGGCATGAGAATCATAAACATGTGAATCAAAATCATTATGAGCATTTCTAGCATGTCTCCTATCATGGTATAAGAAAGCATGGTTCTTTTTAGCATTACTAGCCATAGGGGCCTTCCCCTTCTCCTTGACGAAGATGGGAGCCTTATGGCTTGTTAAGTTCTTGGCTTCCCTCTTGAAGCCAAGCCCATCCTTAATTGAGGGATGTCTTCCAATTGTATAGGCATCCCTTGCAAATTTTATCTTTTCAACTTCACTCTTGCTAGTCTTAAGTTGGGCATTAAGACTAGCCACTTCATCTTTTAGTTTTGAAATTGAAACTAAGTGTTTGCTACAAGTGTTAACATCAAAATCCTTACACCTAGTGCAAATTGTAACATTTTCAACATAAGACTTAGATTTATTTGTTACTTCTAATTTAGCATTTAAATCATGGTTAACACTTTGTAAAGCAGCAATGGTTTCATGACAAGAAGATATTTCACTAGAAAGCACTTCATTTCTTTTTACTTCTAAAGCATATGATTTTTGTGCCTCTACAAACTTATCATGTTCATCATACAATAAATCCTCTTGCTTTTCTAAAAGCCTATCCTTTTCATTCAGAGCATCAATCAATTCATTGATTTTATCTATCTTAGATCTATCTAAGCCCTTGAACAAGCAAGAATAGTCTATGTCATCATCACTAGACTCACTATCACTAGAAGAAGCATAAGTGGAGTCTTGAGTACTCACCTTCTTCTCCCTTGCCATAAGGCAAGTGAGACGCTCGTTGGGGAAGAGAGTCGATTTGTTGAAGGCAGTGGCGGCGAGTCCTTCGTTGTCGGAGTCGGAGGAGGAGCAATCCGAGTCCCACTCCTTCTCTTTGTCGTTGATCACTATACCCTTCCCCTTAGGATCCATCTATTCGGGCGGTTAGTCCCTTTGTGAATAGAACGGCTCTGATACCAATTGAGAGCACCTAGAGGGGGGGTGAATAGGTGATCCTGTAAAAACTTCAAACTTAAGCCACAAAAACTTGTTAAGCGTTAGCACGATTAATGCCAAGTGGCTAAGGTGAAGTCTCAACAAAACACAATACCACAAGAATCAAGCACAGAGGGACACAGTGGTTTATCCCGTGGTTCGGCCAAGCCAACGCTTGCCTACTCCACGTTGTGGCGTCCCAACGGACGAGGGTTGCAATCAACCCCTCTCAAGCGGTCCAAAGACCCACTTGAATACCACGGTGTTTTGCTTTTCCTTTCACTATCCCGTTTGCAAGGAATCTCCACAAATTGGAGTCTCTTGCCCTTACAAGTATGATCACAAAGAAAGCACAGAGTAAGGGAGGGAAGCAACACACACAAATCCACAGCGAAACGCGGACACACACGGCCAAGAATCGAGCTCGCAAGAGTTTCACACAGTTCTCACTAGAACAGAGCTCGAAACACTTAGAATGACAATCAAATGCGCAGAGACTGAGTGTGGATGATCAAGAATGCTCAAAGGTTGCTTGTGTGTCTCCTCCATGCGCCTAGGGGCTCCTTTTATAGCCCCAAGGCAGCTAGGAGCCGTTGAGAGCAAATCCGGAAGGCCATCCTTGCCTTCTGTCGTCGGGGGCACCGGACAGTCCGGTGCACACCGGACACTGTCCGGTGCCCGATTTGTTTCCTTAAACGGCGAAGACGACCGTTGCCGACCGTTGGAAGATCTGGCGCAGTTGGCGCACCGGACATGTTCGGTGCACACCGGACAGTCCGGTGCCGTCTTCCGACCGTTGGCTCGGCCACGTGTCCCGCGCGGATTGCGCGGCCGACCGTTGGCCCTGGCCGACCGTTGGCTCACCGGACAGTCCGGTGCACACCGGACAGTCCGGTGAATTATAGCCGTACGCCGTCGGCGAATTCCCGAGAGCGGCCAGTTCGAGCCGAGGCAGCCTGGCGCACCGGACACTGTCCGGTGCACACCGGACAGTCCGGTGCTCCAGACCGAGCTGGGTCTTGGCTGCACACAGCCAAGACTTTCCTCCTCTTCTTCTTTCTGTTTCTAGCACTTAGACAAATATATTAGTACATAAAACCAATGTACTAAGGCTTAGAAACATACCTTTATCTCATGATTTGCACCTTGTTCATCCATGTATATAACTTCACAATTAAACACATGTGTTGGCACTCAATCACCAAAATACTTAGAAATGGCCCAAGGGCACATTTCCCTTTCAATCTCCCCCTTTTTGGTGATTTATGCCAACACAACATAAAGCAACTAGAACAAGTGCAAACTTACTTCAAATAAAATAAATTTAAGTTTTATTCAATTTTGGCATATATGGATCATCCTTTGCCACCACTTGGTTTGTTTTTGCAAATCAAACTCAAATCTCTATCTCTAAGTTAAACACATATGTTTAAGCAAAAAGAGAGTCATTCCAAAAGAGATTGATCAAAGATTTCAAAAACTCCCCCTTTTTCCCATAAACAATACTTCTCCCCACAAGAAACCAACTTTGACAAGAGAGACAACATAAGAATTTGGACAAATCAAACACTCAATTCTACTATTTTCAAAATCTCTCAAGTGGTAGCTGATCCATTTATTGCTTTGGCTTTTATTTTCTCCCCCTTTGGCATCAAGCACCAAAACGGGATCAATTGTGGCCCTTTAACCCCATTGCCTCACCAAAATCTTCAATTAAGAGCAAATGGCAATAAGAGTTAATGAGATGAACTTGGAATAAGTTACCCCTCATCGGAGTGCAGTGGAAGTCTTTCATGGTCCAAGTCCACCTTTTCCCTTTCAATTCTCCTTTGAGACTAAAACAGGCAAACTCAAGCATATGGTTAGTCTCAAAGGGTCAAGTTGTAACACATCTCCCCCTAAACATGTGCATCACTTTGCAACGGACTTGTGAGGTCCAGGGAGTGTATTGTACAACTTGAGCACCATAATAAGCAACAAAATGCAGAATGAACGTGATCAAAGGCATAAATACATGTATGCTACAATTCAATCCAAGTTCCGCGAATCTAAGACATTTAGCTCACTACGCAGCCTGCAAAAGGTCTTCTCATCTAAAGGCTTGGTAAAGATATCGGCTAGCTGGTTCTCGGTGCTAACATAAAACACTTCGATATCTCCCTTTTGCTGGTGGTCTCTCAAAAAGTGATGCCGGATGTCAATGTGCTTTGTGCGGCTGTGCTCAACAGGATTTTCCGCTATTCGGATAGCACTCTCATTATCACATAGGAGTGGGACTTTGCTCAGATTGTAGCCAAAGTCCCTGAGGGTTTGCCTCATCCAAAGTAGTTGCGCGCAACACTGTCCTGCGGCAACATACTCGGCCTCAGCGGTGGATAGGGCAACGGAGGTTTGTTTCTTAGAGTTCCATGACACCAGGGACCTTCCTAAGAATTGGCACGTCCCTGATGTACTCTTCCTATCGACCTTACATCCAGCATAGTCGGAATCTGAGTACCCAATCAAGTCAAAGTTAGACCCCTTTGGATACCAGATCCCGAAGCAAGGCGTAGCAACTAAATATCTAAGAATTCGCTTCACCGCCACCAAGTGACACTCCTTAGGATCGGATTGAAATCTAGCACACATGCATACGCTAAGCATAATATCCGGTCTACTAGCACATAAATAAAGTAAAGACCCTATCATTGACCGGTATGCTTTTTGATCAACGGACTTACCTCCTTTGTTGAGGTCGGTGTGTCCGTCGGTTCCCATCGGTGTCTTTGCGGGCTTGGCGTCCTTCATCCCAAACCGCTTTAGCAGATCTTGCGTGTACTTCGTTTGGGAGATGAAGGTGCCGTCCTTGAGTTGCTTCACTTGGAACCCAAGGAAGTAGTTCAACTCGCCCATCATCGACATCTCGAATTTCTGCGTCATCACCCTGCTAAACTCTTCACAAGACTTTTGATTAGTAGAACCAAATATTATGTCATCGACATAAATTTGGCACACAAACAAATCACCATCACAAGTCTTAGTGAAAAGAGTTGGATCGGCTTTCCCAACCTTGAAAGCATTAGCAATTAAGAAATCTCTAAGGCATTCATACCATGCTCTTGGGGCTTGTTTAAGTCCATAGAGCGCCTTAGAGAGCTTACACACGTGGTCGGGGTACCGTTCATCCTCGAAGCCAGGGGGTTGCTCCACGTACACCTCCTCCTTTATTGGCCCGTTGAGGAAAGCGCTCTTCACATCCATTTGGTACAACCTGAAAGAATGGTGAGCGGCATATGCTAGCAAGATACGAATAGACTCTAGCCTAGCCACAGGAGCAAAAGTCTCCTCAAAGTCCAAACCTGCGACTTGGGCATAACCTTTTGCCACAAGTCGAGCCTTGTTCCTTGTCACCACCCCGTGCTCGTCCTGTTTGTTGCGGAACACCCACTTGGTTCCCACAACATTTTGCTTGGGACGAGGCACCAGCGTCCAAACTTCATTGCGCTTGAAGTTGTTAAGTTCCTCCTGCATGGCCAACACCCAATCCGGATCTAGCAAGGCCTCCTCTACCCTGAAAGGCTCAATAGAGGAGACAAAAGAGTAATGCTCACAAAAATTAACTAATCGAGATCGAGTAGTTACTCCCTTGCTAATGTCACCCAAAATTTGGTCGACGGGATGATCCCTTTGAATCATCGCTCGAACTTGGGTTGGAGGTGCCGGTTGCGCTTCTTCCTCCATCACATGATCGTCTTGTGCTCCCCCTTGATCACACGCCTCCTTTTGATGAACCTGTTCATCGTCTTGAGTTGGGGGATGCACCGTCGTTGAGGAAGAAGGTTGATCTCGTTCATCTTGTTCCTATGGCCGAACGTCTCCAATCGCCATGGTTCGTATAGCGGCCGTTGGAACATCTTCTCATCTACATCATCACAATCAACAACTTGCTCTCTTGGAGAGCCATTAGTCTCATCAAATACAACGTCGCTAGAGACTTCAACCAAACCTGATGATTTGTTGAAGACCCTATACGCCTTTATATTTGAATCATAACCTAATAAAAACCCTTCTACAGCTTTGGGAGCAAACTTAGAATTTCTACCTTTCTTCACTAGAATGTAGCACTTGCTCCCAAAAACACGAAAGTAAGATACATTGGGTTTGTTACCGGTTAGTAGCTCATATGACGTCTTCTTGAGGAGGCGGTGAAGATAGACCCTGTTGATGGCGTGGCAAGCCGTGTTCACGGCTTCCGACCAAAAGCACTCGGGGGTCTTGAACTCTCCAAGCATCGTCCTCGCCATATCGATTAGCGTCCTGTTCTTCCTCTCTACCACACCATTTTGCTGTGGTGTGTAGGGAGCGGAGAACTCGTGCTTGATCCCTTCCTCCTCAAGAACCTCCTCCACTTGAAGGTTCTTGAACTCGGACCCGTTATCGCTCCTAATCTTCTTCACCTTGAGCTCAAACTCATTTTGAGCTCTCCTGAGGAAGCGCTTGAGGGTCCCTTGGGTTTCAGACTTATCCTGCAAAAAGAACACCCAAGTGAAGCGGGAAAAGTCATCAACAATAACTAAACCATACTTACTTCCTCCTATGCTTAGATAGGCGACGGGTCCGAAGAGGTCCATATGCAGCAGCTCCAGAGGTCTTGATGTGGTCATCACATTCTTGCTGTGATGTGCTCCTCCCACTTGTTTTCCTACCTGACAAGCTGCACAAGGTCTATCTTTTTCGAAATAAACATTTGTTAGACCTATCACGTGTTCTCCCTTTAGAAGCTTGTGGAGGTTCTTCATCCCCACGTGAGCTAAGCGGCGATGCCACAGCCAGCCCATGCAAGTCTTAGCGATTAAGCATGCATCTAGACCGGCCTCTTCTTTTGCAAAATCAACTAAATAAAGCTTGCCGTCTAGTACACCCTTAAAAGCTAGTGAACCATCACATCTTCTAAAGACAGACACATCTACATTTGTAAATAAACAATTATATCCCATTTGACATAATTGACTAACAGATAGCAAATTATATCCAAGACTTTCTACTAAGAATACATTTGATATAGAATGCTCATTAGAAATTGCAATTTTACCTAACCCTTTTACCTTGCCTTGATTCCCATCACCGAATATAATTGAATCTTGGGAATCCTTATTCTTGACGTAGGAGGTGAACATCTTCTTCTCCCCCGTCATATGGTTTGTGCATCCGCTGTCGATAATCCAGCTTGAACCCCCGGATGCATAAACCTGCAAGGCAAATTTAGGCTTGGGTCTTAGGTACCCAACTCATGTTGGGTCCTGCAAGGTTAGCACAAATATCTTTAGGGACCCAAATGCAAGATTTATCTCCCTTGCATCTAGCCCCTAATTTCCTAGCGACTACCTTCTTACCCTTTCTACAAATAGCAAAGGGAGCATTACAAGCATAATAAATGGTAGAAGGTTCATTCACTACTTTCCTAGGAGCATGAATAAAATTTCTCCTAGGCATATGCGCAACATTTCTCCTACTCATATCTCTATCATGCTTATGAGAGGAACTAGAGGCAAACATGGCATGAGAATCATAAACATGTGAATCAAAATCATTATGAGCATTTCTAGCATGTCTCCTATCATGGTATAAGAAAGCATGGTTCTTTTTAGCATTACTAGCCATAGGGGCCTTCCCCTTCTCCTTGACGAAGATGGGAGCCTTATGGCTTGTTAAGTTCTTGGCTTCCCTCTTGAAGCCAAGCCCATCCTTAATTGAGGGATGTCTTCCAATTGTATAGGCATCCCTTACAAATTTTATCTTTTCAACTTCACTCTTGCTAGTCTTAAGTTGGGCATTAAGACTAGCCACTTCATCTTTTAGTTTTGAAATTGAAACTAAGTGTTTGCTACAAGTGTTAACATCAAAATCCTTACACCTAGTGCAAATTGTAACATTTTCAACATAAGACTTAGATTTATTTGTTACTTCTAATTTAGCATTTAAATCATGGTTAACACTTTGTAAAGCAGCAATGGTTTCATGACAAGAAGATATTTCACTAGAAAGCACTTCATTTCTTTTTACTTCTAAAGCATATGATTTTTGTGCCTCTACAAACTTATCATGTTCATCATACAATAAATCCTCTTGCTTTTCTAAAAGCCTATCCTTTTCATTCAGAGCATCAATCAATTCATTGATTTTATCTATCTTAGATCTATCTAAGCCCTTGAACAAGCAAGAATAGTCTATGTCATCATCACTAGACTCACTATCACTAGAAGAAGCATAAGTGGAGTCTTGAGTACTCACCTTCTTCTCCCTTGCCATAAGGCAAGTGAGACGCTCGTTGGAGAAGAGAGTCGATTTGTTGAAGGCAGTGGCGGCGAGTCCTTCGTTGTCGGAGTCGGAGGAGGAGCAATCCGAGTCCCACTCCTTCTCTTTGTCGTTGATCACTATACCCTTCCCCTTAGGATCCATCTATTCGGGCGGTTAGTCCCTTTGTGAATAGAACGGCTCTGATACCAATTGAGAGCACCTAGAGGGGGGGTGAATAGGTGATCCTGTAAAAACTTCAAACTTAAGCCACAAAAACTTGTTAAGCGTTAGCACGATTAATGCCAAGTGGCTAAGGTGAAGTCTCAACAAAACACAATACCACAAGAATCAAGCACAGAGGGACACAGTGGTTTATCCCGTGGTTCGGCCAAGCCAACGCTTGCCTACTCCACGTTGTGGCATCCCAACGGACGAGGGTTGCAATCAACCCCTCTCAAGCGGTCCAAAGACCCACTTGAATACCACGGTGTTTTGCTTTTCCTTTCTCTATCCCGTTTGCAAGGAATCTCCACAAATTGGAGTCTCTTGCCCTTACAAGTATGATCACAAAGAAAGCACAGAGTAAGGGAGGGAAGCAACACACACAAATCCACAGCGAAACGCGGACACACACGGCCAAGAATCGAGCTCGCAAGAGTTTCACACAGTTCTCACTAGAACAGAGCTCGAAACACTTAGAATGACAATCAAATGCGCAGAGACTGAGTGTGGATGATCAAGAATGCTCAAAGGTTGCTTGTGTGTCTCCTCCATGCGCCTAGGGGCTCCTTTTATAGCCCCAAGGCAGCTAGGAGCCGTTGAGAGCAAATCCGGAAGGCCATCCTTGCCTTCTGTCGTCGGGGGCACCGGACAGTCCGGTGCACACCGGACACTGTCCGGTGCCCGATTTGTTTCCTTAAACGGCGAAGACGACCGTTGCCGACCGTTGGAAGATCTGGCGCAGTTGGCGCACCGGACATGTTCGGTGCACACCGGACAGTCCGGTGCCGTCTTCCGACCGTTGGCTCGGCCACGTGTCCCGCGCGGATTGCGCGGCCGACCGTTGGCCCTGGCCGACCGTTGGCTCACCGGACAGTCCGGTGAATTATAGCCGTACGCCGTCGGCGAATTCCCGAGAGCGGCCAGTTCGAGCCGAGGCAGCCTGGCGCACCGGACACTGTCCGGTGCACACCGGACAGTCCGGTGCTCCAGACCGAGCTGGGTCTTGGCTGCACACAGCCAAGACTTTCCTCCTCTTCTTCTTTCTGTTTCTAGCACTTAGACAAATATATTAGTACATAAAACCAATGTACTAAGGCTTAGAAACATACCTTTATCTCATGATTTGCACCTTGTTCATCCATGTATATAACTTCACAATTAAACACATGTGTTGGCACTCAATCACCAAAATACTTAGAAATGGCCCAAGGGCACATTTCCCTTTCAATTAGCAATTACTAAGTATAAGTAAATACCAACCCAATTATGTAGTAGTACAAAAGTAATAACAACACCCTCAATGTAATGCATATGACAAATTGAATTTAGTTCCATAAATTAATCATGTGAGTGTCCGAGCTGCTCATGACCCTGAGCACGGCTAGTATACCAGTTTTACACTCTGTAGAGATTGCGCATCTTTACCCACAAGTCATGTTACCCATCTGCCAAGAGACAGTCAATCCCATACACCTCTACCGAGGAGGCGAGGCAAGGTAACACTACGAGGCCTTTACAAAGTTCCACTAGCTTCTGAAAACCCGCTACAGTTTATAGGAAGCTCCAGTACAGGATTCCCTCGCCTGACCGCCATCGCAGCAAAATCAGCCCGAGGACCTCCCTACACTGACCACTCCCCTACTGCCCTTGCCCCTTTCGGGTAAGATAGTCATCCACTAGCTTTCCTAATTAATCAGCCAAGGGGTCCCATTCCTCCCTTGTAGTAGCACAGTTTTCCCGGGTGGTTCTCCATGTTCCAATTAACATAATGATCTTAACATGAACAGTAAATAACGACCGATTATAAAGGTATAATCATGAATATGTGTATCTCTATACCTAAAACCACATAAAGCAATAGCAGGTACTACCCAAAATTCAGTGGTGAACAAGGTATAAAGATAGTCAAACTAGGGTAACCTATTAGGTCCCATCAAAATTAACCTATGCAGATCATTATGATTAATTAGAACATGATTGGGTAAAAGAAGTGATCAAGGGCACAACTTGCCTGGGGCTTGAGATTCTAGGTACCAACTTGCTCTTCAGATGACACGTGTCCTCACTGCTAAACGTAGCAATACAGACAAACATGGTATAGACAAAATTAACATCACATCAAACATAATTACAAACGGAAGAAGAATATCCTACGTGTTGTAACGAGATCGTGGGCTCGAGAATCACTGCAATTGGAGTTACAGTTATGAAGTTATGGTTTTCCGAAGATCCACGTGGTTAAATATAGAATAGACTAAGTGCAACATTTTAACCTATATTTCATGGCAAAACAAAGTTACCAGATGATAATAAATATTATTGTGAGACTAATGCAACTAGAATGGATCAAAATGGAGTTACGGTTATTGGGTTACGAATTTATTAAGTTATTTAACACCTAGAATAGATTAATTCAAATGAACAATTTTAATTCAAGTTTGATGGCTAAACAAAGGTACTAGGTGATAAACAATATTAATACAAAATTATTGCAACTGGAATGACTCAATTTGGAGTTAGAATGAATTAACTATGAATTTCACAAGTTTCTAGAATTATTTTTTGCATTAAAAATCAATTTCTGAAATTAATTATCCATTTTCATTGTTCTTTGTACCGGGTACTAATTACAGAGAACCCTGGGGGCAAATCCAAAAGATCTCCCTAGACACAGAGAACACCGCCCAGGATGGCGGGTTGATTTTTGTAAAAGGCAGGGTCTCTTTAGCAAATCGTCCAAGACGAAGGGGTACGGGTAGAATTCAGCCGTTGGATCGCCGTTTGAGGGCTCGGATTAGAAAGCCACATCACCCAACCGGCATGCACTCTGGTCCCCACGATCCAGATCTAACGGCTAGACGCCCACCCACTACTGAATTTAATCTCACCGCACTATTTGGATCGGACGGCTCGCGACTAAGGGACGAAGAGGTATCAGCCCGGTCTAATCTGGACCGCTCGCGTAGATCGGACGGCGCCCACGCATCGTCTTCCACACCTAGCAGAGGACGACGGCGCAGGCCCTTCCACACAGCGGGGCATTATCGACGCATAACAATCCCAGTGCCCTGAGGCTTTCCCCAGCCAACGACTAGCGAAGAGGCAAGCGCTAGAATCTAGGAACTACGCAGGGCACCCTACCGATGATTGGTGTGTCGAGTACTCCCGCCCACGAGGGACAGCGGATCCATGGCGGCTTGATAACTCCGATGAGCCATTCCTCAGTACTCTGAGCATGAGTCCACCCAAGCGAAGCCACGCATGCGTTGTGCACGACATGGCGAGGCATACTGGCCCGCTTCCGAGGACCCCACACCGCATGAACCAATCGCGGCGGCATCACTCATCCTTTTCTCCCTTGCGACAATGGTGGCCCTCGGTAACGACACTATCTACTAGGATGGGGCATGGAGAAGCGGGTCACGGGGGCTTATCATTTATACTCCCATGGAGGGATATCCGGGTGGGAGCAACGGATTCCACAGATCTCCATACGGAGTTTGTTGCAGCGCGTGGCGTTTGTTTAAGTCTGCGTAGCTGTTGACGCGGAGAAGACAGATCCGAGCGCCGGGGTCCACCAATCAGGCACGGGTCTTCCGCGGGGAGAAGGAAGCGCGGCACACAGACTGAGGGGCTGGATAGTGGGTCCAGGGGTCAGTCAATGCGTGGAGTCTGTTCGCGAGCGCGATGATAACGGAGATGACCGCCCTGATGAATGGCTCCCACTTGTCAGGAAGACAGAATGCTCTAGTGCGCGCTGAGTGATACCTGGCGGTGGAGCCCACCTGTCATCCCCCACGAGCATCAGTGGGGTGCGGTCATAGGTGGGCCGAGACAGGTGAAATCGGCCCAAGGTGAGGTTTCTGTCCTTTTTCTTTTTTTATTTTCTTTTTGTTTGCTTTTCAAATTCCAATTAGATTTTAAATTCAAACAAAGTTCTAATTTGCACACCAAAAATATATTTCAACATGAATGCAAGGTTCATGTATTAAGTTTATTCATTTATTTATTACCTTACTTATTTATTTAGGCAATGTTTTCAATATGCAACACAAAATATTCATTTTACAAAAATATTTCGAATGTTTAGTCCATTAGAGGTTCATTCCAAAGCTTCATTATTTATTACTTATTATATTTTATGAGGAAAAACCTTATAGTATATAATTACTTTTACGAGAAAATACTCTTATTTAGATCTCAGGATTAGACATATGTGTATATATATTTCTAAATTTATTTGTTATTTCCCTTACTTGAATATGCACACATAAAAGAAAATCAAATGATCTCCAAAGGTTCCATAATTCCAAAACACTTTTCTGTAAATTCATGTTTTTATACAAATTTTAGGACTTCACAAATCAAACGGGTCACTTAGACCCCGCAAGGACCACCACACACTTAGGTGTCTCTTTCTTTGATTACAAGTCTCTTGAGAACAAGAAAGAGAAAGAAGAAAGGCAATCCAAGCGACAAGAACTCAAATGAACACAAAAATCTCTCTCACACAAGCCACTAAGTGTTTGGAGTGAATTTGGGACTTGGAGAGGATTTGATTTTTTGTATTGTGTCTTGGAGTGAATGCTAGAGCTCTTGTATTGAATATGAACTTCAGAAAACTTGGATGCTTGGAGTTGTGGTGGTTGGGGGGGTATTTATAGCCCTCAACCACCAACAATCCGTTGGGGAAGGCTGCTGGCAATGGGCACACCGGACAGTCCGGTGCGCCACCGGACAGACACTGTAGGCTGTCCGGTGCGCCACCACGTCACCCAACCGTTAGGGTTCTGGAGCAGTCGACCGTTGGCGCAGTTGACTTCTTGGGGCACCGAACAGCTCCTGTTCATTGTCCGGTGCGTCTCTGACTCTGCGCTCTGACTCTGTCGCGCACTGTTGCGCATTGTTCATCTTATCATCAGCTTTTTGCAGTCGACCGTTGCGCTGGATAGTCATTGCTCCGCTGGTGCACCGGACAGTCCGGTGGCACACCGGACAGTCCGGTGAATTATAGCGGAGTGCGCCTGAAGAAACCCGAGAGTGGCTGGTTCAGACCTGTACAGTCCTGGTGCACCGGACACTGTCCGGTGGCACACCGAACAGTCCGGTGCGCTAGACCACAGCACACTTGGTTTCTTTGCTCCTTTGAATTTGATTCTTAACTTAAATATTTATTGGTTTATGTTGAACCTTTATGCACCTGTAGAACATGTATTCTAGAGTAAACTAATTAGTCCATATATTTGTGTTGGGCATTCAACCACCAAAATTAATTGTGGGAAAAGATTAACCCTATTTCTCTTTCAATGTTTGCTATCAAATTTCTGACCAAAACATTGTGGGACTCATTTCCTCCATTACATGATGGTGGTCATACTACAAACGTAGTTGGTGTGATCTAACAGAACTATAAGCCCCTCTGTACAACCAGTATAATGATGCATGCATGCAACAAGGGATAAGAGTTGTACAAACCTCACTTCTAATGCTAGGACTAAACCTAGAACAAGTGTTATATGCAGTGATTTAACTAACTTAAGCACTTCGTAAAAGCACCTAACTAATCACCGAATGATTATTTGAGCACTTGAGTGTCTAGAGACACTATGGGTAAGTCTCAACTCACTTGTAATGTTTTTTATCCCCCACAACCCACAAATGGCTAGTTGGATAGTGTATATAGCCTCAAGTCCAAAACTAATCATTGGAAGCGACACAAGAGTTCTGCACACTCACTAGACACTCAGATGCTACTTGTTCTACTTGTCCACTTCAGCTAGCTGTTGAAACTAGTTGTGTCAACCGTTTGAGTAAGGACGTCTATTGTTTCGATCGATGTTACATTGAACACGTTTGACGCGTCATAGCTTTTCCTGGTCATTTTGCAACCTTCTCTGATTACCACATCTAGTAGGGTATCTGATGGTACACCGATCAAGTCCGATGCTTAATGAATCTTCCCAAACATGTTGTAGTCTACTTTGAGTGTCATATCCAGTGTCGTCTAGTGTGGTGTCCGATGCACGCCTACGTGTTCGCTAGAGCCCTTTTCAATACAGCTCTCCTTATCTCTCATATTTTACCTCTCTTGAACATGCTATTTTTTCATCATTTCTTCGCGTGTCTTCGTTCATTTCTTCGTGTCTTCGTCCGGGCATCTGAATTCGTCCAAATCCACTTTTCATTATTTAAACTTTGATTAAATAGTCCAAATAGATATAATGGTCATCAAATACCAAAGCTTAACTATAGGCGAGCATCGTTCCATTTATTCTTTAAGGGCATAATATGCACTCCAACTACATATCTGTTTCGAATATTCAGGTTAATGCTCATTATGCCACGTGGACTATGATTATTCTTTAATGCATCGCTACTTTATTTCTCAAACATACATTAGAGTTGCGTATCTTTTTCATTAAAAAAAGTCTAAATCGTACAAGAGATTCCTAGCAACACTCATACACTTATGTCTTGTTTGAAACCCCTAGCTCTAATATTTAGTCATCTAACAAATCGTTAGCTAGGTTAAAACGGCTAATAAACTAATTATTAGTAGTAAGATATTAGCTAGAACCTCTATAGCTAATTTTGACAGCTAAATATTAGCTCTAAGCTCTAGAAGTTCCAAAAAGCCTTCACCCACAACAATTAAGAATAAAAACTGAAAATAAAGACTATAACCAACACGACGTCACGACCAGAACAACCACAGCATGGTTTCAATTCCTGCGAGACCTTGCAAGAAACTCCTAGAGGCCTTTTATCATGGTTTTGTGAATGTTGGAATAGAGCCGTTAAAACGTAGTGAAGTCCAGTTCCTGTGCTTCCAAATTTCGCAAGCCTAAAACCTTTTTTTGTAATAAAGACTTATTCAACAAATCATATATGGATCTGTAAAAAAAATAGATATTACCGTACAATATTGGAAAACTTTACACTAACGGTACGTTTAAATCAATTCATCTTAGAGAAATTAAAATTCGCTAAATAAAGCAACTTATTTAGTTTGAAATTTAACATTCCAACACTTTCCAAAGTTCAGGTAGAAGCCTATTTCAAAATCATGGGATAGAGGATAAGAAATAATTCTATACATAAGTAGAATTAGTTTCTACTTTTGTCGGGTACCATAATTAGGGGTACCCCCAACGCTCCTAATCACGGCTGGTTAACACCCTAAGACCAACTGACGGGTGCGGTTCAAGCCAAGACTTCGTCTACCGAAGGACGTAATCTCACCCGAACCCAGCCTCGGGTTGGAACAGTGGTCACAGACGAATTCACGCCTCGCCCGAGGGCCTCCTCAGACGGCAGGCGCCCCCTCGGCTCTCCCGAGGCCCGGCTCGGGCAGGCTTCGTTGTGAAGCAACCTTGGCCATACCGCCTCACCAACCGACCGCTTCGCAGGCGCATTAAATGCGGGGGATGTCTGACGCCGTATCCTGACACGCGCCTCAGTCGGCCAGGCGGAAGTGACCGCAGTCACTTCGCCCTCCTCTTTACTGTCCGATATGACAAGAAAACAGCGCCGCTCGCTCCGCTCCGACTGCCGTGTCAGCCACCCCGGCAACGACTGACAGCACGTCACGATCAACCACCGAGCTCAAGCCTCGGGCGCAACAGGAAGCTCCGCCTCGCCTGACCTCAGACTCCGGCCTCGGGAGGAGGTCTCCGCCTCGCCCGACCCCCGGACTCGGCCTCGACCCCAGTCTCGGGAGGAATCGCGTCCTCGCCCGACCCCGGCCTTGGCCACAAGAGAAGTCTCCGCCTCGACCGACCCTAGGCTCGGACTGACCATGATGATAGGGGATGCATCATTCCCCTACTCCTAGCCTGCTCAGGCTACAAGGAACAAGACCGGCGTCCCATCTGGCTTACCCCAGTGACGGGTAATGATGGTGGCCCGCGTGCGCCATGACGACGGTGGCTCTCAGCCCCTTACGACAGCAAGGAGACGTCAGCAGGGTCCTCGCCGCGCTGCCAGCTATGCTCCTGTGCCCAAGCTCTCCCCCAACGGCCACGATGGCATGTACACAGGGCTTAGGCACTCCACTGCCGGACACGTTAGCGCATAGCTACGCCCCCCGTTGTACACCTGGACTCTCTCCTTGCCTCTATAAAAGGGGACTCCAGGGCCACCCTGAGGGGGGTTCGCACGAGGGAAGCGGCGGACGAGCTCTGTGTCCCCCTCTCTCTCTCTCCCTCTCGCGACGCGCTTGTAACCCCTACTGCGAGCGGCACCCCTAGTGCAGGATAATACAAGGCTTGTCCCACATCTTGTGTTCCATCCCGCGCCAACCCATCTGGGCAGGGACACGCAGCGACAATTTACTCGTCGGTCCAGGGACCCCCCCCCCCCCCCCCCGGGGTCGAAACGCCGACAGTTGGCGCGCCAGGTAGGGGCCTGCTGCGTGTTAACGTACACCTTCCCATTGAGATCCAGATGGGGAGTCTTCAGCAACCTCTCCAGCCTGGGACGGTGCTCCGCTTCGGGAGTCTTGAGTTCATGTCCCTCGACGGCAGCTACGACATGGTACTCCTCCCCCTGCGGCGTGACGACAACGACGGTCTTCGACTCACACGACGGCGGCAAGCTCTACGACAGCATCTCCCCACGGCAGAAGAGGAGCACTCCGGTCGTCCCCGCCACCCTCCTCGTCGGAGGAGGCGGAGACGGGGCAACCATGGCCACACAGGAGGCGGCACCTTGTCGGCTGTCGCACCAGGGCGAGTCGACGACGCCGGCACTCCCCCGCGGGACATGTCGGGCATTGCCCTCGCACCAGAGGCGACAGCGGGTGTCACTTCCCCACGATGTGTCAGCCCCAAGCGGACAGATGACGCCAGCACCCTCGCAAAGGATCTGCTGGGCGTTACCCTCGTACCTGAGATGACGGTGTGCACCGCCCCCGACGCGACTTCACCACCGTCCAACGACCAAGAGGTACCGTCCGTTTTCCATCCCATACCTTTTCGGTTCAGCTTCGATCCACCTAGCGACCCCGCAATGGTGAGCGCCTTCGTAAAGGCGTATCCAAACCTTCCGGGGTACCACATGTGGTCGACCTGGGACCGACTGACAGCCGCCTCGACCTTCGGACCGGCGGGTTCTGAGGAGGAGGACATCCCCGACTCCGGTTGGGATTTCTCTGCCCTCAATGACCCCGGTGCCATGCGGGGCTTCATGTCCGCATGCGACCACTGCCTCTCCGGTTGTTCTGACGATGGCCATGACCTTGACGACGAGGGTTACAGCCCAAGTCACGAATGCTTCCACGTCGATCTGGGAGATCACAACGAAGGCAACCACCTCGGTATGCCAGAGGTTGACGATCCCCCTGGGCCCTCATCTCACGTTGACATCCTGCGGGAGCTAGCTGTCGTCCCAGTCCCTGCAGGGGGTCATGACATACAGCTCGAGCAAATCCGTGAGATGCAGCCCCGGGTCGACGGGGAAGCAGGCCGGCTTGTATAGCTCCGATAGAACATCGAACAGGAGTGGGCAGGCCGATCACTCGCCGGAGAAGCCTGTCATCAGGCCCAAGACATCCGGCACCGCATCGTCGACAATGCCAGGGCAGCGCTGCCTCCGTCAGCGGGTCCGGCCAGGACCTAGCTGCAGCGGCGATGCTACTTCGGGCCATGCCGGAGCCATCCACCACCTGGAGGGGCCGGCGCGTTCGATAAGATGCTCAAAGAGCCGTGCCCCTATCACCAGGGGCCCGTCAAGCACACCCTCGAAGAATGTATCATGCTCCGACGCCACTTCCATAAGACCGAGCCCCCGGCGGAGGATGGCAAGGGCCATGACAACAACAAGAAGGAGGGCGGCAAGGAAGAGGGATTCCCGGAAGTCCATAACTGCTTCATGATCTACGGCGGGCAGGCGGCGAACGCCTCGGCTTGGCACCGCAAGCAGGAGCGTCGGGAAGTCTGCTTGGTGAAGGTGGTGGCGCCAGTCTACCTAGACTGGTCTAACAAGCCTATCACCTTCGACCAAGGCGACCACCCCGACTTCGTGCCGAGCCCGGAAAGGTACTCGCTCGTCGTCGATCCGATCATCGGCAACGTTAGGCTGTCCAAGGTCCTCATGGACGGAGGCAGCAGCCTCAACATCATCTACGCCGAGACCCTGGAACTCTTAAGGGTTGATCGATCCGAAGTCCGGGCCGGTGCAGCACCCTTCCACGGGATCGCGCCCGGGAAGCGAATCCAACCCCTCGGACGGATCGACTTACCCGTCTGCTTCGGAACTCCCTCAAACTTCCGAGAGGAAGCTCTCACCTTTGAGGTCATCGAGTTCCGAGGAACCTACCATGCGGTGTTGGGAAGACCATGCTACACCAAGTTTATGGCCGTCCCCAACTACACCTACCTCAAGCTCAAGATGCCGGGCCTGAATGAGATCATCACTATCGGGTCCACGTACCGCCACACGTACGAATGCAACGTGGAGTGCGTGGAGTACGCCGAGGCTCTCGCCGAGTCCGAGGCCCTCGTCGCCGACCTTGAACGCCTCTCCAAGGAGACGCCCGACGCGAAGCGGCACACTGGCAACTTCGAACTGGTTGAGGCGGTCAAATCCGTCTCTCTCGACCCCAGCAACGACGCCAGCAAGCAAGTTCGGATCGGCTCTAAGCTCGACCCCAAATAGGAAGCAGTGCTCGTCGACTTTCTCCGCGCAAACGCCGAAGTCTTTGCGTGGAGTCCCTCGGACATGCCCGGTATACCGAGGGATGTCGCCGAGCACTCACTGGATATCAGAGCTGGAGCCCGACCCGTGAAGCAAACCCTGCGCCGTTTCGACGAGGAAAAGCGCAGGGCCATAGGCGAGGAGATCCACAAGCTACTCGCGGCAGGTTTCATCAAAGAGGTATTCCATCCCGAATGGTTAGCTAACCCTGTTCTTATAAGGAAGAAGGATGGGAAATGGGGGATGTGTGTAGACTACACTGGTCTAAACAAAGCATGTCCGAAAGTTCTCTACCCTCTACCTCGCATCGATCAAATTGTGGACTCCACAGCTGGGTGCGAAACCCTGTCATTCCTCGATGCCTACTCAGGCTATCACCAAATCAAGATGAAAGAGTCCGACCAGCTTGCGACTTCTTTCATCACACCTTTTGGCATGTACTGTTACTCCACAATGCCATTTGGGTTGAGGAATGCAGACGCCACTTACCAGAGGTGCATGAACCACGTGTTCGGAGAACATATCGGCAGAACGGTCGAGGCTTACATCGACGACATCGTTGTCAAGACGAAGAGAGCCTCCGACCTCCTCTCTGACCTTGAAACGACATTCAAGTGTCTGAGAGCGAAAGGCGTGAAACTCAATCCCGAGAAGTGTGTCTTCGGAGTCCCCCGAGGCATGCTCCTTGGGTTCATCGTCTCCGAGCGGGGCATCGAGGCCAACCCGGAGAAAATCGTGGCCATCACCAGCATGTGACTGATCAAAGATTTTAAAGGAGTACAGATGGTCATAGGATGCCTTGCGGCTCTAAGCCGCTTCATCTCACGCCTCGGCGAGAAAGGCTTGCCTCTGTACCGCCTTTTAAGGAAGGTCGAGTGCTTCACTTGGACCCCCGAGGCCGAGGAAGCTCTCGAAAACCTTAAGGCGCTCCTTACGAAAACACCCATCCTGGTGCCCCCCGCCGCAAGAGAAGCCCTCTTGATCTACGTAGCCGCGACTACTCAGGTGGTCAGCGCCGCGATCGTAGTCGAGAGACGAGAAGAAGGGCATGCACTGCCCGTCTAGAGGCCAGTCTACTTCATCAGTGAAGTACTTTCCGAGACCAAAGCTCGCTACCCTCAGAGGAGGCTCGGGACGTCGCCTTACTACATTCGGCACGGTACCAGCAGTCGCTACGGCGCTACCACGCCCGAAGCATTCGGGCCCGAGGCTTCCAAGTGGGAGACCTGGTGCTTCGCTTGCGACAAGACGCCCGAGGGCGACACAAGCTCACTCCTCCCTGAGAAGGGCCCTTCATCATCACCAAGATCTTGAAGCCCAGAACATACAAGCTGGCCAACGACCAAGGCGAGGTCTACAGCAACGCTTGGAACATCCAACAGCTACGTCGCTTCTACCCTTAAGATATTTTAAGTCGTTCGTGTACCTCATTTACGTACACAAAGTCTAACCGTCAAGGAAGGGTCGGCCTTGCCTCAGCAAAGCCCGACCCTCCCTCGGGGGCTAGAAGGGGGGAACCCCCTCTGTGTCAAAATTCTCCTCGGAAAAATTTTCTACCAAAACAACCTCTGTGCTTTCGACTTCCGTATTGATAGCGGGATCCTGAGAACAACGAGAGTACACGTAAGCGGCAAGGTCGACCGAGCCGAGGAACTCCTACGCCTCCGGGATACGGATACCTCACTCATCACCTTCCGCGAGAAGTAACTCACGCTCGGATAAGCGATCCTGCTAACGAACAAGTCCTAACACTCGGGTAGAAAACGACTTTCGTGCCTTCTCGACTGTCCCAATAATGGAATCCTTCGACCAAATGAGAGCGCACGTAAGCGGCAAGGCCGACCGAGGCGAGGGACGCCTACGCCTCCAGGATACGGATACCTCACTCATCACCTTCCGCGAAAAGTAACTCTCGTTTGGATAAACGATTCTGCTATTGACAGACAAGTCGTGATGCTCGAAACAAGAGGAGAGAAGACGCAGCTTTTTAAACACGACGATAAAGTGTTTAGGCCTCGGTGGCCGCAAAAAAGCATGTGCATGCTACAGACAAACTGTTCCTGCAGGTTCTGGCATTGGCAGGGGGAGCAGCAGCACCCTCGGCGTTGATTCCACCCTCGATGGAACCAGGCCCGGCCACGGACGGCGACCCGGGGAAAGGACCTCCACCTAAGGGAGGACGCCAGCACAGCGCCAGCAGATGTCTTGGCCAAGCTCCAGCAACTGCTACCACATCTTCCTCGGCCTAGGAAGCCACCATCCCCCGGGCCGACGAAGTCTCTTTCCGAGCTGACTCCGCGTCTGTCCGCGCTAACACCACTGCCTCCGGCTTCGGCTCATCGCAGAGCAGCCGAGGGTTCCGAAAACTGAGCAAGGGAAGCCTAGAGCGGCAAGGCCGACAGAGCCGAGGGACTCCTACGCCTCCGGGATACGGACACCTCACTCGTCACCTTCCGTGAAAGGCGACCGACGCTCGGTTAAGTGGTTCGGTTAGCCAACAGACAAGTCCCAGCGCTCGGAATGAGGAAGACACATAGCTTCATTCTCGAATACCCAAATGTTCAGGCCTCGACAGCCACAATGAACATACACTGGTGCTCAAGGTGCCATTACAAACGGGACTCCGGTTCCGTTCCCGCGGGTATGAACAACCTCCATACCAGGGGGCCCGCGGGATGACGAACTCCAAGCGGCTCACCGGCAACCGCTCCGACAGCAGCGACAACGACCCCCGCTTCGGGTGGCGAAACAGCAGCAGCGATGACCTCAGGGCCGACGCTGCTGTGACGAGGCCCTCACCCGCGTCTCCACTCGAGGGGCGAGGACAAGCCATCAAAGCCAAAGAGTCGGGGGTCCGGCCGCAGCTGGCGCCGACAGTCTCGTCGGTAGAGACAACCTCCTCCGGCTGCCACCACCTCAGCACCGACGACAGCGGCCACCTGCGCGCCAGCGCCACGCCGGCGAATGGCGGATGCCCCAGCCTGCAACGGCAGATCCCCACTCAGGTCCTCGCGGACGGACAGGCCTCGACCTCCGCACAGAGGCGTCGTGTCGGAGTGAGAACAAGACAATCCAAGAACACGAACGCCGCCCATGCGGCGTACGGCGTCCTGGACGGTCCACCGGTGCGCGCGGCGCAACAGACGCCCGAGCCCAGATCAAGCGGCAGGAGGCAGCGTCGGAGGCCGCGACAGCGGCGCTTGCGGCCGACCGGTCCCACGTTGCCGAAGTTCGCCCCTCCGCAAGGCCGGTGAGTGCCTTCTCCCTTGAATGCTGAAGGAGGAGATGGCCTGCCGGCCCATGTGGGAGGTAGAACCCCGGCTCAGCGCTCCCCCTGCATCAGCAAGGATGACGAAGATCCTTGAAGCTGAGAGCGGGGCGGAGGCCGCAGCCCGGCTTGCTTTTCCCCACCAGACTGCCCATTGGTGAGGGAATGCAGCCGGGCTGGACGACGAAAATCCTTGAAGCCGAACGATGGCTGAAAGGTACCAATCTCCACGAGGCTATGCTCCTCCAACGACAGCAAGAGCAAGGCGACGCTGGAGCACCCCATCCGGGGGCTCAAAAGGCGGAAGGACGCAAGGCATGAGGGGAGGACGAAGGCATGGCCACTGCCCAGGGGATCGTTTCCCCCTTTTATAGGCAAACCTCCTCGCTTGCACCCCTTAGCGTCACGGGCGAAGTCCCCACTGACATCCTCCAGGGTTCTCCCCCCACGACATGGGGGCTGGGACCCACACGTCATACGAGCTGAACCGAAGCACGAAGAAGGCGAACCGCCGCACGCAAGGCATGTAACCGTCCCGCGGTTACAAGCACTCTCCCATCTTCGCAGAAACCGGTGGTCGAAAGGGTGAACTGCCACGCGACAAGCGTCCAACTGCACCGCAACTGTGCGCCCCTTCGGCTCCGTCCACCTCCGGTGGCCCAGCGCAAAGGAAGCGGGCCCGCATATCATGTAACCGGCGCGCCGGTTACGACGTGCAAGAAGCTACACCGCCACTCACGCCAATGCTGCGCCTCCTCGACTGCGGGACCAGTACCACGCGAATCACCCGTCCTGTCGCATCAACTCCCCGACGGAGCAGGCAACACCTCTGGCAGGCGAGGCGGGCGTCGCTTCGTCTTCGCCATAATGACCGCGTCAAAAAAGGTGCGCTATTTTATTTAAAATTCATATCCTTCCCCTCTTCCTCTCTCTCTCTCTCTCTTGCCACAAGGACCGGAGAAGGGCACGTTGTGGAAAGGATCCTTCCCGGCGAAGGAAGCAGGCCCCGAGCCCTCCTACTGATCAGGGGTTCGAAAGCTGGCCCCTCGGAAGGGTTCGACAGCCGCCCCAGAGCGCCCGGGCTCCGTGCCCACTACTGATCAGGGGTTCGTAGGTTGGCCACTCGGAAGGGTTCGACAGTCGCCCCAGAGCACGCAGAGTGAGGGATGACTCTGGGTACGTTCGATACATAACCAAGGCTCGGGCTACGCTCCCGAGGTACCCTAGGACATTTTCGAGACCGGCGGGAACAATTTGTAACGGAATCACACCGGAGGGAGGCATCGAGCCCTCGGACCCTACCGAAGGGGTCCGGGTCCGGCGAATCACCCGCAGGTACTTTTGGAGTGCGCCTCCGGGCCACAGCCGACCCCTAACGAACGGGGCACGGGCGTCCACTCGGATCACCCATTAGCAGCTCACTGGAAACACCATGTTCGGCGCCCTCCGAGGGCAACATGGAGCTTTCCCCCCTCCTCCTTGCGGAAAGGCGACGCAGGGGCGTATAATAAAAGTCGAGAAAGTCCTTGATCGTCCTCTCGCTCCGTGCAGAGGCTCGGGGGCTGCTCTCGCACCCGGCTACGGCCAAAACTGTTAACAGCGTCAACGAACCAGCCTGATAACTTGGAACCCGACCACGCACCCGGGCTACTGCCGGACCGCAAGAGGGAACGACCAGACCGGCCGAAGCACCACGAAAAGCGTTCAGACCTCAGAGGAGTCAAACCACTCCTCCGAGGCCTCGGGGGCTACACCCGGCGGGTGCGCTCGCGCGCACCCACCAGAACAAGGCAAAAAACCGAGAAAGGCCGGTCCCCTCACCGAAAACGCGGCAAAAGCCTCCAAGCGAGTACCATCACTCCCTTCGAGGCTCGGGGGCTACTGTCGGGTACCATAATTAGGGGTACCCCAACGCTCCTAATCACGGCTGGTTAACACCCTCAGACCAACTGACGGGTGCGGTTCAAGCCAAGACTTCATCTACCCGAAGGACGTAATCTCACCCGAACCCAGCCTCGAGTTGGAACAGTGGTCCCAGACGAATTCACGCCTCGCCCGAGGGCCTCCTCAGACGGCAGGCGCCCCCTCGGCTCTCCCGAGGCCCGGCTCGGGCAGGCTTCGTTGTGAAGCAACCTTGGTCATACCGCCTCACCAACCGACCGCTTCGCAGGCGCATTGAATGCGGGGGATGCCTGACACCGTATCCTAACACACGCGCCTCAGTCGGCCAGGCCAAAGTGACCACAGTCACTTCGCCCCTCCTCTTTACTGTCTGATATGACAGGAAAACAGCGCCGCTCGCTCCGCTCCGACTGCCGTGTCAGCCACCCCGGCAACGACTGACAGCAGGTCACGATCAACCACCGAGCTTAAGCCTCGGGCGCAACAGGAAACTCCGCCTCGCCCGACCTCAGACTCCGGCCTTGGGAGGAGGTCTCCGCCTCGCCCGACCCCGACCTCGGCCACAAGAGAAGTCTCTGCCTCGACCGACACTGGGCTCGGACTGACCATACTGATAGGGGATGCATCATTCCCCTACTCCTAGCCTGCTCAGGCTACAAGGAACAAGACCGGCGTCTCATCTGGCTTAGCCCAGCGACGGGTAATGATGGTGCCCCACGTGCGCCATGACGCCGGTGGCTCTCAGCCCCTTACGACAGCAAAGAGACGTCAGCAGGGTCCTCGCCGCGCTGCCAGCTGTGCTCCTACAGGACTCAGGCGCTCCTCCGGCGGCCACGCCATCACATGTACAGCGCCCAAGCTCTCCCCCAACGACCACGATGGCATGTACACAGGGCTTATGCACTCCACTGCCGGACACGTTAGCGCATAGCTACGTCCCCCGTTGTACACCTGGACTCTCTCCTTGCCTCTATAAAAGGGGAGTCTAGGGCCACCCTGAGGGGGGTTCGTGCGAGGGAAGCGGCGGACGAGCTCTTTGTCCCTCTCTCTCTCTCTCTCTCTCTCTCTCTCTCGCGACGCGCTTGTAACCCCTACTGCGAGTGGCACCCATGGTGCAGGATAATACAAGGCTTGTCCCACATCTTGTGTTCCATCCCGCGCCAACCCATCTGGGCAGGGACACGCAGCGACAATTTACTCATCGGTCCAGGGACCCCCCGGGGTCGAAACGCCGACAACCTTGTAACTTATATGACACTCTTCGTCTCACTCCTCTATAGTAAAAATAAAAATGTAGGATATAAATATCTCCGATATCTTGCTAATAATAGTATACAAATATATTTTTACATAAAACCGAATTAACTTAATTGATATATGTCAAAATTACTAGTATTAGAATGAAATTCAATTCCGATGCAGGGCGTAGGATTTATTTGGGAGCAAGGGGAATTTGTTTGGGAGCAAGGAGAATAGAGGGGCTTCAATAACTACCCTTTATTTAGGTATTGATTTTTTTTTTTTTTTGCAATATCAAGGCACGTGCACAGTAAGATGTCCCCAGCAGTGGAGTCGAGTGAAATGGGACTCCGAATTGTCATGGAAGATTCAAATCACTTCTTGGGATAGTTGGTAGGATCAGGTCCGATATCACGTGAACCCGTATTCACGTATGGTCCTCGAAAAGTAGCCTGTGGTGGCAGAGGTTTTGTCGAATCGATGATAGGCTTGTTCTTTGATTTCCTGAAAACAAATATGCAGATTGTAAAATAAAGGTAAACGCACAATTCCTCTATCCCAGTTTCATGGTGGTGCAAAACAGTACATAGGTTGGCCTTACACGAAAAGGAACGGAAATGATAAGCCAGCACCAGCGAAGAGCAGCAATCCAGTGGCAACTACAGCATTACGTGCCTTTGACATGACTCACCATATAACTGTACAAAATAAGGGAGAGATACACCAGATCAGAAAATACAACCAAAATCTCTATTTTGTTACCACGAGATTAAATAAGACTCAAAAGGACAAGGGCACCTTAGATGACTGCAAACATACGGAGAAAGAAGGCTCGAAAGGATGGAATATTTCCAAAGATTTGGCTTTGAACATAAGTACATGGAAAACAGTTACCCACGTGACTAAATCTTGACTTGCGGCTTCTGTTGAGTTCAACCCTAGACTAGGTAAACTTGTTTGGGATTTTGTTGTTGTTGAAATGAATCAACCATATTTATGATGGTACAGTTTTGCCACTGAACAAGATACCATATACGAACCAATGAATCAACATATAGTTGCTGGAAGATGTGCTAGCTAGACCTAGTGTTTCAGTTTTTTTCAACTAAGAACAAAATAAGGTTTCATGAAGCGTTTCGGAGAAGTTCATATGAGGTGCATTAATCTGTATCTAGAAGAAATTATACTTTGCATTTAATTCAGTGTGCTAAACTAAGTTTGTCACTTTACCGCTCCACTGAGTTTCTCTGCATCAAGTTTATAGATACCAACCAGTTAAAAGATTCAGTGAGACATTCATGTTCTCACATATGTTTACAAAATTCTAGTAAAAAATACGAGAAACTAATTGATCACTGCATTTTGGATCATAACACCTGAATCTTATTGGACAAGGTGTGGTTTAAAAGGAACATAGCTCATCACATTCTGGGAATCCTGGCTATTTGGACACTGGCGCTTTTTCATACAGCTTGCAGCCAGCGGATCGCTTGACTTTAAGAAGTCTGCCATACCCTGCTATTTGAATGCTCTACAATCAGGAGGGTGAGCCCATCAACCATCTCTCGGTGCGCTGTCCTTTTGAACAAATGAAGTCTGTCGAGTTTTCAGGGATGCAAGTTGTGTTTACATGAGTTCTGGTGTGAGTCTTGCTGTTGTAGCACAGAAGTTATGTGTTTGAGCAGTGTTAAAAAGCGCAACTAAACGCTCGCTTACACACGTACTTTTAAGCACTTATGTGTGGAATGCACCTCGCCTAGGCCACAGGCGTCCAATTCAGCGCTGGCTGACGGGTAAATAGCGTGGAATCAGGAAGAAGGGAAGCTAGCTCGTGCATGGGCAAGCAGCAGGAGTAAGCGCGAGTACAGTGGAAAGCAGCACATACAGAAACAAGATTTTGTGCTGTGGCCACAACCACCACCTCTACATCTGCCGTTGGTGTCAGCAGCAAGGATAATCTCAAGCACTAACTCCTCATGGCGTCAACGGTGCAGCGCAGCCCTGCACCCCTGCCACCACACATGTGCCTCCCGGGTGCATGCTTATCGAGAGGCTTATGCCACCTGAGTTGACTACCTGATGCCAGCAATCCCAAACCTGCCAAAGCTACTGCTGGCCTTTTGCTGTAACAAGGATTGGGCTAAAGTTGTGATCCAGTGATACAATTAAACATATCTCAGTCAAAAAAAAAGCACAAGCACTTAATTGCGTTTAATCTCCAGTTCTCCATTAAGGCATCCTAGGCACTAATCAGTGGCCTGGCGCCTAGCCCCTTTTGGAACCTTGGTATGAGGATGTTTCTGCACCTCTTTTCCTCTTTCCAATGCAACATATTTGAGAAAATAAAGTTGACTGTATAGTTGTTTGAAACCATGTTTTTGAGGCATTGAGACATACCCCAGGCACCACAGGACTCCATAAAGTTCTAGTTACCCTATATTTCCTAGGTATCCAGGCGTACCACCTCCAGTGGCCAGTCCGCCAGTGCCTCAAAAACCATGTTTGCAAGCAAAGGGAACTGATAAATACCAAATAAAAAAAATGATATTTTATGTGCCATGTCTAGTCATGCCATGAGAAGCCTTGTCTATCGAAAATTCAAAACGTTGTCTTATGAGCTCCTTTCATGTAAAAAACAGAAAACTGATGAAATCAGAGATTCTCTTGAGATAATGAAGCACACATTTGAAGAAGATGATAAATTGGAAACTGTGATAAAAAAATTTGATGATGAAATGCAAGAGAAAGGAAACCAGTTCTACAAAAAGTATGATGAAGGTAGTACATGGGAAGTTGACAAGGTAGTTGAATCATTAGGCTATTTCCAGTAACTTACCCATCACTATACCCATATTCAAACTTCACTCTGCGAACAGTGCAGTCTACCATGCAAAACAGTGTTTTGAGTGACCATATAGATGAACTACTGGACACGGTCTTAGCCTTGATATCTTCCCATCTTAAAACCAAAAACTCTGTGATAAAAGTTTGCCTAAACCTTTCAAAAGTATTATTTGACTGAAATGGTGAATGCCTCCTGATGTGCATTGACACACAGCATGGATGTCTTGTGATAGAGAAGAACTGTGTTGAGGTGAATGTTTACCACCATTAGTGTCGTAGTAAAGATAGTTTCAAACGTGTACGGAATTAGTTCTGATTTATGCTGCCATAAGCTTTGCATTAAAAATTTCTAAACAAGTCTTAGACAATACATATTGTTGGGGAGAAGGCTCAACGCCCCCTCGATCGAAAGATCACAATGTCGAAGGGTTAAGGACTGAAGGACACGAAGGCCTGAAGAGCGACCGCGCTTCGAAGAGCACGAAGAGTCCGGGCGAAGACTCGGACGCTCCTTTCGCCAGGACGGGCCAGAGCGAAGACCATCGAGAATTCCATTGGCAGAGAATCTGGACTGCGAAGACCATGTGCTGCGATCTACCGCCAATTGTAATAGGGGGGCCCATATATAGTCGGCCCACACTGTGAGATCTAGCCTGCAGACCGTCACGCGGGTAGGGCTGTTAGTGGATCAGCCCATGCTTGTAATTAATTATGATGCAATGACCCGCTGTAACCCCCAAGGGAGAATATTCCAGGGATAACGTAGGTAACCGAGGGTACAATCGTCTTTGACGGGGCAGGGCCGACCCTCAGTTACCTATAACTACCCCCGTATAGCACCATTGCGGGGGACGAAAAAACATTGTTGCCCTAATACTCTGTGTTAAGCGGCAGACACTATTACAGTTGGGCCCGCACTCTTTTCCTCGCAGGGGGTGAGGTTTTTAACGAGGTGGAGCCATGTAATGAATTGCCGCAAAAATCCCCCAAATAATCAAAACGGCACCACGACCGCGGATGTCGAAAAAGACCGCAGAGTCGGTCTTCAGCATTCAACGCCAAAACAATCACCGCAACGGCAAGCCTCGGTAGCCATTACGTGCGACAAGTCTAGGCAAAAGTCATCTAAGGGTGCGACGCACATTTTTATCCGAGCAAAAGTCGCCTAAGGGTGCAACCGGATAGGCACAACAAGTGCGTAACATCACCCACAGGGTGCGAAGTCGTCTATAAGACGCACATTTTTTATCCGAGCAAAAGTCGCCTAAGGGTGCAGCCGAATAGGCACAACAAGTGTGTAACACCACCCACAGGGTGCGAAGTCGTCTATAAGACGCACATTTTTATCCGAGCAAAAGTCGCCTAAGGGTGCAGCGGGATAGGCACAACAAGTGCGTAACAACACCCATAGAGTGCGAAGTCGTCTATAAGACACATTTTTATCCGAGCAAAAGCCGGCTAAGGGTGCAACCGGATAAACACAACAAGTGCGCAACAACAACACAAGGGTGCGAAGTCGTCTACAACACGTATACTTCCATCCCATACAAAAGCCTCCTAAGGGTGCAGCTGGATTCACACTAAACGCAGCAAGCAAAGTCGTCACAAAAGATTACCAACAGATCAACACAAAGCGCACGAAGACACAATTCAGCGCAAAACGAAAATGAAACACATTGTTACAACTACACAATGTACACCATACACAAGATATCCACCCCTCGTAGATGTCCCCACCGCCGTCCTTCGGCGAAGGGGGGCGAGGGCAGCATTTTCGATCATTGTCGCCAAAGAACGGCGATGGCAACACATCATTACATTGGTTCTTCTTTCGAAATAAGATCAGCTTCTCGGAAATTAAAAAGCATCAACCTCAACTCTTCCACATCAAAAAGATTCCGCAGATCCCCTTCCCCAATACGCGACCCAGACATCGACGCCAGCAAGTCAACTGTGGCCCGCTCCAAAGACGCGACCTCTCCATGTCCATTCGATGATGCCTTCGAGCACCTTGCGAAGGCTCACCGACGTTTTTCTTCGGCACCCCCATCTTTTTTCGCCCCCGCAGGTCATCGGGGAGTACGTCATCCAAAGTCACCGGCGCGTCGTGGGGGCGACCCTCAATGGAGACTCCGCTGCAGCCAAATCCAATGCCGCAAAATAATCTAAATCATCCTCCGAGGATTCATCATCTATCCAAGAAAAAGGACTCCCCAATTCCCCACCATCCGAAGACCACAACCCAGCATCAGATTCCCCAGATGCGTTAATACTAAGAGACACCGCATTTCCATCCATCAAAATATCATCATTCATGTCATCATCAGGGTTTGCTTGTGCAGGCCCGGATGCCGGAACCTGCGCAACAACCGATCTTCAGTATCATACAAAACGAACATTGTCAGTCTATTCCCTATTACACCCTTTCAATCTGCGCCGATGCGTCGGCCGTCGCAGGACCCTCAGTGACACCTCCTTGGAGCATGGTTTGCTCTTCGGCTCCCGCCTCCGCCGAAGCATCCCTCCGGGTCTCCGAGCTATCCAGGCCGGCGAGATCCTCCACATCTTCTTCGTTCATCGCCTACGAAGACAGCACAACAACATTTCAAAACAGTGAACACACACAACACCACCCGCCAAACCCATAACATACCTGCGCCAGCGCTCGGTCTGCCCTCTCCCAGACGATGCCGCGGCCGTGAGGGCCCCACATCCTATCATAAAGCGCCCAGCAGAGCGCTTCAGGACGTCATCCTCAATCTGGAACACGCCACGATCGAAGTCCTCGTTCACTCGATCGAAAACCTCAAAATCCCTGCACCCCTCTCGAGACAAACCATTCGCGGCCCCTTCGCAAGTGACGAGAGACGCATATGACATGAGACCCGTCACGATAGACGGGAGCGACCCCCAGTAACCTTCAGCATGCGCGAAGAAGTTTCCCGAAGGTCAGGCGAAGACATCACTTCCCCGGGAACCGCGCACGTCCGCATTAACTCATGAACAAAAATCCCGGAGGGCCTCGGCCCAGTCGCGTCGTCCCCCCATACCTAATTGTTAGTGTATATGGATTAGGCCCATGTATGAATATTGTATAGCCACCCTCTAGGGTTGGCCCAGTAATGTATTCTCTCTCCAACATGGTATCCAGCTAGGTTTCTCACTCCCCTCCAGCCGCAGCCGCCGCCGCCGTCCCCTGCCGCGCGCGCCAGGACTGCGCTCGCGCCTCCCTCTCCCGTTCCGGTGGCGCGTGCCCGCGCCTCCCCCGGCGGCGGCGCCGCCTCTCCTCCCCGGTCGCGCGCGCCCGCGCTTTCCCCGGCCGCAGCGCCGCCTCTCCTCTCCCCATTCGCGGCCTCTGCTTGCTCCGACGCCCGCGCAAGGCCCAGGCGCGCGGCCCCGAGCACCGCGTAGCCGCCTCGACCCTCGCCGACGCACGCGCGTCGCGCCGTCGTGCCCTCCATGGCCGGCAAGCACGACCCTCCTCCCCCCTCCTATTCCCAGGTTTTTCCTCCCCTCACCTCTTCCTCCTGGGCACACGCCGCCGCTCCTGGTGCTCGCGCAGCCGCTGCTCCGCTCCGCGCCGGCGTCGCGCGCACTCCCCCGGCCGCACCATTCCCTCCCCACCCCCTCCCAGCTGCCGCCGCCGCACACCCTGCTGGCGCGCCGGGGCCGGTGGCAGGGGCGTGGGGGACTGGTGTCGCCGCCACCTCCCCTGCGCTCGCCGGTGTGCTGGGTGCGTGGGGGGCAGGGACTCACGTCGCCGGTGGGGGCGGTACCCTCACCGCCGCGAGCGCCGTCGCTGCCCTTGCTGCTGTGGCGGATGACGTTCCCGCGGGGGTTGAGGGTCAGGGGGACCTTCCCCCTCCGCTCCCCCCTCCGCCGGTCGTCGATCCGCCTCCTGTCATCGACCTGTCACCTCCTCCACCTCCTACACCGGTCTCCCAGCAGGGGTACACCGTCGCTGCCCTCGCCGCTGCCCGCGCGGAGCATGCGGCGCGACAGGCCCGCCTGCGGGAGGCGGCCCTCATGTGGGAGCGCGAGCGCGAGGCCACCGATGCTATCGCTGCTCAGATTGCCGCGGCGGAGCAGCTCCTCGCTTCACCTGCGGCCCACGACGGCGGGGCCACCTCCACTGATACCGCGGGCATCGTGTACGGCGCCCCGGTCGTCGGAACCGGGCACCGCACCACCTCCACCACCACGGTGCCCTGGCACGACCCGACCGACCCACACGTGGCTCAGCTCCACCTTTAGGCTGGGAGTGTCCAGAACATTCGCCTGATGGTCCCCGTCGTCCTGGAGCCGGAGTCGCCGTCCTACGCTCGCTGGCGGGACCTGCTCCTTCTCACCCTTCGTCGCTACGCCCTGGACGACCACGTCCTATGCGACCCCAACGGCGTGGCGCCGACCGCCGCGTGGGTACGCCTCGACAGCATCGTGCTCGCCTGGATCGTGGGGACGATCTCCGTCGACCTCCACAGCCTCCTCCGGAACCTTCCTCACGCTCGCGCTGCCTGGCTGGCCATCGAGGGCCAGTTCCTCGGCAACGCCGAGGCCCGGGCTCTCCGCCTCGACGCGACCTTCCGCACCTTTGTCCAGGGGGACCTCAGCGTCGGTGAGTACTGGGATGAAGACCATAGCGGACTCACTTGGCGATCTGGGTTGCCCCGTGGAGGACCGCATCCTCGTCCTCAACGTCCTCCGTGGCCTCAGCGATCGCTATGCCCGCCTCCGGTCGTTGATCATGCGCCAGCGCCCCTTCCCCACCTTCCTCTAGGTCCGCGACGACCTTGCCCTGGAGGAGATCACTCTGGGTGCTCAGGCTGCGTCGATCTCCGGCCCGGGGTCCTCGTCTTCCTCCACTGCGCTGGCGGCTACCACCCTGAACCGTCCACCCGGGCCGGGCGGGGGAGGCGGGGGACGCGGTGGTAGAGGCTAGGGCGGTGGGGGCCGTCGCCGCCGTGGTGGCCGCGGTGGTGCCCGTGGCAACGCACCGACGTCGGGACCCCACCAGGGTGCGCCTTGGCCCACTTTCCACCACCCGTGGTCCGGGCGCATCTCCATGTGGCCGTTCCAGGGGCCAGGTTCTGAGGCTCGTTCCCCGGCGGCCATGTTCGCCGGTGCGCAGCCGGGGTTCGCCTTCGCCTCTCCGTCGCCCTGGACCTCGACACCTGCCGCTTCGTCGTGGCCCACGCCGCCGACTGCTCCACCATCCGGGCTGGTTGGTTGGGACACGGCCGCCCTGGCTGCCTTCCAAACTCCCACTCTGACTCCGCCAATGGGTCCCGAGTGGATCGCGGACACCGGTGCTACCTACCACATCACTCCTGACCCTGGTATACTCACCTCTATTCGCCCTCCTTCTTCCTCTCTTCCTTCGTCCATCATGGTGGCGAATGGCTCGTGTCTTCCGGTCACATCTGTGGGTGCCGCCAGCACTACCGGCTCTTTTCGCATTCCTGATGTTCTTGTCGCTCCTTCTTTGGTCCACAATATCGAGTTTGACTCTTCTGGTCTTACTGTGAAGGACTCGACAACTCGGCGCCCCCTCCTCAGATGTGACAGCACCGGCCCCCTCTACACCCTTTGACTTCCGCACGCCACCTCTTCTTCGTCTTCATCGCCTGACAACGCTGCTGTTTTTGCTGCCACTACACCTACTACCTGGCATCGTCGCCTTGGTCATCCCGAACGCGATGCCTTGATGAAGCTTACTCGTAGTGCCACTATCCCATGTACTAGATCCCATGATGAGCAACTTTGTCATGCGTGCCAATTAGGCCGCCATGTTCGTCTTCCTTTTTCTTCTTCTTCCTCCCTTGCTACTCATGCATTTGATCTTGTACACTGCGGTTTGTGGACTTCACCTATTACCAGTATGTCAGGCTACAAATACTATCTTGTGGTGCTTGATGATTTTTCTCATTATGTGTGGACTTTTCCTTTGCGTGCCAAGTCTGAGACCTTCTCCGCCCTCCGCCACTTCTTCGCCTGGGTGACCACTCAGTTCGGCCTCACCATTAAGGCCGTTCAGTGTGACAATGGTCGGGAGTTCGATAACTCCACCTCCCGTGACTTCTTTCTCTCCCACGGGATGCAGTTGCGGATGTCTTGCCCGTATACCTCCTCCCAGAACGGCAAGGCTGAGCGCATGATCCGCACGACCAACGACACCATCCGCACTCTTCTTCTCCAGGCGCACCTACCGGCACGCTTCTGGACCGAGGGCCTCCACACCTCTACCTACCTCCTCAACCGTCTCCCTTCCACTGCGTGCCCGGCTCCCACTCCTCACCAGGCACTCTTCGGTACCCCTCCGCGCTATGACCACCTCCGTGTCTTCGGGTGTGCTTGCTACCCGAACACCGCTGCCACTGCTCCTCACAAGCTAGCACCCCGTTCCACACTCTGTGTGTTTCTCGGGTACTCCCCAGACCACAAGGGCTACCGCTGCTTTGACCTCTCCTCTCGCCGGGTCCTCATCTCTCACCATGTGGTGTTTGATGAGTCCGTGTTTCCCTACCCCACCACCACCACACCACCCTCCTCCGACCCTGACCTTGACCTCTTCACTCTCTTTCCGACTGATGCGGTGGTCGAGCCACCTATACTTCCTCTTTCTGCAGGTACTAGCTCGCCGCCTATCGGTACTACTCCCGGTCCGTTGGTGTCGCCTCTCCGCGGGGCCCCGTCTCCGACCTCCCCCGAGCCGAGCGGGCCTGCACCGCCTTCGCCCAGCCGGTGCGCGTCTACCAGCGCCGGCTACCGCCGCCGGGGTTCGCACCACCACCGCCGTCCCCACCGGTGACCTCTCCTCCGACGGCGCCGCCGGTGGCCTAGTCCCCGCCAGGGACACCTACACCTCCGCCGCAGCCACCCGTGGCACGTGTCGAGACGCCGGTGTACCACCCGCCGCTCCTTCACCGCGACCCGCGACACGTCCACCCGATGGTGACGCGGCACGCGGCTGGTACCCTGCCGCCCTGGGTCCTGGCGGCCACGCCCGGGGACTCGCCGGTTTCTCCGGTACCCTCCTCCGTCCGCACCGCCCTGCTGGACCCCCACTGGCGTCGGGCGATGGAGGAGTACGCGGCACTCGTCGCCAACCAGACGTGGGATCTGGTGCCCCGTCCGCCCGGCACCAACGTCGTCACCGGCAAGTGGATTTGGACGCACAAGCGGCGGGCTGATGGTACCCTGGAGCGGTACAAGGCTCGCTGGGTTCTTCGGGGCTTCACTCAGCGCCCCGGAGTCGACTACGATGAGACCTTCAGCCCGGTTGTGAAGCCGGCCACCGTCCGCACGGTGCTCTCACTGGCCCTTGCTCGCTCCTGGCCAGTCCACCAGCTCGACGTCAAGAACGCCTTCCTGCACGGCGCCCTCACCGAGACTGTCTACTGCTGTCAGCCGGCGGGGTTCGTGGACTCCTCTCACCCTAACATGGTCTGCCGGCTCAACAGGTCCCTCTACGGCCTCAAGCAGGCCCCCCGGGCGTGGCACTCTAGACTGGCTACGTTCCTGGTGACACTGGGCTTCGTGGAGGCCAAGTCAGACACGTCTCTGTTCGTCCACCATCATGGAGCAGAGACTGCCTACTTGCTTCTCTACGTGGATGACATCGTCCTCACCGCCTCCAGTCAGTCACTTCTTCGCCGCCTCATCGATGCGCTTCAGCGGGAGTTTCCGGTCAAGGATCTGGGCGTGGTTCACCATTTCCTGGGGGTCACTGCTGAGCCTCGCCCCTCGGGACTCCTTCTTCACCAGCGACAGTACACTCTTGACATTCTGGAGCGAGCCAAGATGATTGACTGCAAGCCCTGCTCCACCCCAGTCGACACGCAGGCGAAGCTCTCTGAGGCCGAGGGTGACCCAGTCGAGGACCCCACCGGGTACAGGAGTCTTGTCGGTGCCCTTCAGTACCTCACCTTCACCAGGCCGGACATCTCCTACGCCGTGCAGCAGGTCTGTCTCTATATGCACGACCCCCAGGAGCCCCACCTCGCGGCTCTTAAGCGCCTCCTCCGCTACCTCCGGGGCACCGTCGACTACGGGCTGCTTCTTCACCGGTCCACCGCCTCCGAGCTGGTCGTCTACACCGACGCTGACTGGGTCGGGTGCCCGGACACTCGGCGCTCCACCTCTGGCTACGCCGTCTTCTTAGGCGGCAACCTGGTGTCCTGGTCGTCGAAGCGCCAGCCGGTCGTCTCCCGCTCGAGCGCCGAGGCGGAGTACCGTGCCGTGGCCAACGGCGTGGCGGAGGCTGCGTGGCTCCGCCAGCTCCTCGCCGAGCTCCACAGTCCCCTCTCCAGGAGCACGTTGGTCTACTGCGACAACGTCAGCGCCGTCTACCTCTCCACCAACCCGGTGCAGCACCAGCGAACCAAGCATGTGGAGATCGATCTTCACTTCGTCCGAGATTGCGTCGCCGTCGGCGATGTTCGGGTACTCCACGTGCCGACCACCTCCCAGTTTGCCGACATCTTCACCAAGGGTCTTCCGTCCTCGACCTTCGTCGAGTTTCGCTCCAGCCTCAACATCAGTAGTGGCTAGTTGAGTCTGTGGGGGGATTCTATGGTGTGATGTACTTCTTCTCTTCGAGTCCAGTCTGTGAACTCCGCTGCGACGGAAGTTCAGACTGCGGGGGGGTGTTAGTGTATATGGATTAGGCCCATGAGGCCCATGTATGAATATTGTATAGCCACCCTCTAGGGTTGGCCCAGTAATGTATTCTCTCTCCAACACTAATTTCCTCTTCCAGGTGGCCACGACCGGAGCCTTCCCCTTTGAGGTGCCTTCGTCAACCCGAGGCTTCACTTGCTTGCCTCGATCGTCACCGACGTCTGCGGAGTCCCCCTCCAGGTAAGGACCATACGGCAAACTATTCAATTCAAAAACACGGTTAAACCTCACGCGGATATCCCAGCTTCTCAACATTTCAGCCTTCGGCGCATTCCGACAATTTTAATAGCCTCCGACTCAACTTCTCGCACGAAAGCGGCAGCATCCCGGCCACGCAAGTATACGGCGAAGGCTGGGCTTCGCACCAGTTTATTCCCTAGGGATGGCATCCGGCGAGGTACAATTTCGCCCAAAGCCCACCCGTGCGCCAAAGGCCACACTCCGCAAGCAACGAATTCTTCCACCAGATCACGACCACTGCTAATACAGGCCGCGTAGCGAAAGGCCTGCTCGTCCTGATCCCATTTCGCCACCTTGAACTGTGGAAACGCGTCATAACAATGGGAGCACAAAATAGCAGGGGGCAAACTAGGTAACCCTTCGACGTCGCCAGGCGCCACATAAAACCAGAAATACCACGATTTACCCCACTTATTCTTCGCACATGGTACAATCTCAACCACTTCAGCCGAAGTCTTCCCGGTCCTCGGCGTGAAGGTGCAAGAACCCAACTGAGCAATCAAGCCACCTATCTTACTCTTCTGCCAGTGCAGACAATATTTTTTTGTGAAGACCTCAACAGGCAGCTCTCCACCGTATGAGGACACAGCCCACACATACTTCGCCAGTGCAGCCATTGCGTTCGGTATCAGTTGATGGATTTGCACCTCAAACCTCCGCAAAACCTCGACTACAAACCAATGTGCCGGCAAACGAAGTCTAGCGGCAAAAAAGCCTCAAACACAACCAACTCCCCTTCTGGCTCAGGGACATCTTCAGCCCCTAGAGCCCGCCCAACTCTGTTTCCAAAATAACCCAGCTGCTGCATCTCTAGCACGCGGCCCGAGTAAATCCTCGAGGTCCCGAACTCGACCGTATGCCCGGGCTGCAGGTCCACAACTGCCGCCGGGTCGCTAATCGTCTTCTCAGACGACGACGCGGTCGAGGATGCGGTCGCGGCAGACGACGACGAGGAAGAAGACGGCATGGTGACGTACCGTCGGCGGCGGCGGGCAGTCTGCTTAACACGGGCTAGATCTCCGACAGAGCGAGAGCAGAAGAGGGCAAGCAAGCGGAGGAAAGTGCTAGGGTTTCTTCAGCACACGCTCAAACGGGTGAAAAGTTCCAGCCCGCGCCTAGCTTTTATAGGCCAGGGACAGTGCCTCGGGAACTCAACAGTCCCACAGTAAAACGTCTCATCAACGGTCACATTTCAAAAAACCCCGCGCAACCACTTCGAGCGAGGGCAGCATTTTCGCCATCTTACGACAGACTTCGGCACCAGCTGATTTAGTCGAACTGGTCCCTCGGAGGACAAATGTTGGAGCGAAGGCTCAACGCCCCCTCGCTCGAAAGATCACAATGTCGAACGGGTTAAGGACTGGAGGGCGCGAAGCATGACGAGTCCGGGCGAAGACTCGGGCGCTACTTTCGCCAGAACGGGCAAGAGCGAAGACCATCAATAATTCCATTGGCAAAGAATCTGGACTGCGAAGACCATGTGCTGCGATCTACCGCCAATTGTAATAGGGGGGCCCATGTATAGTCGGCCCACACTGTGAGATCTAGCCTGCAGGCCGTCACGCGGGTAGGGCTGTTAGTGGATCAGCCCACGCTTGTAATTAATTACGCTGTAATGACCCCGTGTAACCCCCAAGGGAGAATATTCCGGAGATAACTTAGGCAACCGAGGGTACAATCGTCTTTGATGGGGCAGGGCCGACCCTCGGTTACCTATAAATACTCCCATATAGTACCATTGCGGGGGACATAAAAACATTGTTGCCCTAATACTCTGTCTTAAGCGGCATCAAACTGTTTCCTATTCTCCCACTGTTTGAGGTTGGCTGACCGCGAGTTAGCGAGTTCCAACTCATTGTCAAAACAGCTACCATGAATAGTGCAGGTGACAGGTGCAGCTCAACTACAAACATTCTACGAAAGCTGCATCAATCCTGTAAAAACTTATGTGCCCTGCTGCAGTTGCACTAGACAAATAGGCTTATGTTGTGATTAAAATCTCAAGTCATCTGTTAGTCCCATGTGTTTGAACAATAATTGGTATATTTGGAAGTGGCAATCTTTGAAATTGGGAGCAAATTGTTCATACCAAAATGTAAATCTAAAACGATACCAAAACAAGAGTTAACAGGACGCTGAAGTTTTATACCTAGTGCTTGCTTACTTCTTTCAGAAATGTTGTCACCTCCGCACCTGACACTGGTGAACGGCCGCCGACGGGGACAAGGACGGGCGGATTGCAGACTCGCTCTGGTCGAGCCCACGCAGCCCTGGAACTGGATGCCTGGCGCCGCGACACCTGTCTAGCCCTCGCGCCTCGCACGGCCAAACCTGTCAGCGTTGCGTGCTGGAGCCGTCTACCGCCCGTCCCGGTCCGGCCGCCCACTGCTGCTAGGGTTGGGGATTCGCCGCCGATTTGATCGGCCTCACGCCTCCACGCACGGCCGCAGCGGTGATGATGGTGGCCTATTGGTAGGGATGGTCCGGAATAGTTAGGTGGGCTACTTTTCTCCTTCAGAGCCCACGTTTAATTTTGCATTGAGCCCAGTTGCATAGCAGGGCCAATAACGCAACGAGAATTTCATTCAAATCGTCTACTATTCTACATTAGTATCTGTACTAACTATTAAGGATGCAGTGTAGACTGCCCCCGCTCGCAAAACGCCCGCCGCTCCGCCTGCCCGCCCACACCTCAAGCTCCGCGAATCTAGCGCCTCCCTCGCCGCGAAACCAGCCACCGAAACCAGCCATCGCCCGCCGCTCCTCAAGCTCCGTGAATCCCCCGCCGCGCCTCAAGCTTCCCTCCTCCGCCTTATCCCGTCGTTTTGTAGTGGCTTCGTCTTTACCTTGGGCCTCGCTTCCACTTCGTAGCTGCCTACGCGCTCGCGACTCGCCTGGTCGCTTCCGGTTGAAGGGCCGGGCCGCAATGGACGAAGAGGTCGGTGCCACCGGGCGGCAGCAGGTAACGGCTTAATCGACCCGCCCCTCTGCTCTAGACTCGTGTCTGGTGTTGCTGAGATGTGAGATTCCGTTCGATTTGGCCGTCCCGTGATCCGGAGAACGCCAGGCGCTAGCGCGGGCGCGTTCTGATTTCGGTCGATTTCGCGAGCGTGTGGATTAGCTTCTGCTATCGCTTCGTAATTCGATTTTTGTTTCGCGATGTGGGGAAGGAGTTCCGTGGTGGAGATTTGCCTTTGCTGGAGAACGCGAGATGTGGCTTCTGACGTTACGTGACTCGTGTGTGTCCAATCCATTGCATCGTTGGTTGGCCAAGCAGCTTTGTCCCCATCCCCTGGTGTTCCCGCAGAAGGGGATTGGCGTGTAATTGTTTCTCCAGTGTTTCCATGGCATGCGCAAAAGAGGGCGATGCACAAATAAATCACCGGTCAGTCAAAATAAAGAGTGTCACCCATTTTCTCCTTTATTTTATGGTCGAAGCCATTCACAATCTATTTGCAGCGCTCTTCCTTGCAAGTATTGGAATGCTCATACATGTTAAGTTCTTGTGGAATCATGTTGACATATTACTTGCAGCTGTTATACTGGTTATAATAGTAAAGAGTATTGTCGTAACTATTGTTGTAAAGGCATTTGGATACAGCATCAGAACAACTTTTTTTTGTAAGTATCTTCTGTTGGTGGTTCTCCATCAGTTATTCACCAATCTTGAAATGTATACTCACATTTTCCTTCTTATTTGGTCAAGGTTGGGCTGTCCTTAGCTCAGATAGGGGAGTTTGCTTTTGTGCTTTTGAGTCGTGCCTCCCATCTCCATCTTGTTGGGGGTAAATTAACCTATCTTGTTCATGTGTTTCTTTTAAACATATGTTCATCTTTTAGAACAACTCCCGATTGCCACACATTCATGGTTACGATTTCTTAACCGTTTAAAATTATTTTTCAGGGGAAAATGTATCTACTATTACTGGGAACAATTGCCCTTAGCTTGGTAATTACCTTTTTGTTTTATATTGTGGTCCTTAGCTGTTAGGTATACATCTCTCACTTTTCCGTTCATTGTTGCAGGTAACAACTCCTCATTTTCAAACTAATTTCTGTGGTAATGCACCTTGGCATCCTTATGTGTTGGTTCGCCTCGGAAAACAGTATGCAGAGTGAGGTATCCTTTACTACCCTATTTGCTGTTTTTATTAAAAAACTTGACCTATGGACATTGTTGGCTGGAACGGTAAAGGCGTAACGCCTCTGTTCAAATTTCATGGTCTAGAATATTTGACATGTTAGGTTTTGAAGAAGTATCACATTTGTGTTTTTCTTCTTTTAATCAGTTGAGGTACTATATTAAGGTTGTAAGGGTAGCCTGCCTTCCCGCTGTTCTGCTTTCCAACTATCTCAACCGTCCATCCATGCCTCTGTTTTTATCGTCCGTCGGATGCAACCCTGATCCATGCCTCTGTTTTTATCGTCCGTCGGATGCAACCCTGCAGCCACCAACGCCGGATGACGCCCACGCCGCAAACGCCACAACTCCACAGCCGTCAGATGACACCCACGCCCTGCGCGAGCACCAGCTCCCTCGATCCATCCCTCCTCACCACGCCCCTCTCTCACCTAACTGCCCAGCTCCGATCCCGCCGCCGACGCCCTGGCCCCGCGCAAGCACCAGCTCCGATCCCGCCGCGTCTCTCATCCCCGTCGATCCCTCCTCCCCTCCGTCCCAACTCTCCTCCTCGTGCCCTCTCTAACCTAACCACCCTCCATCGCCACACGAGCGCCGCCAGCCTGAGCCCGCCTCTCGACGTGAGGACTTCCTGGAGTCGTGCCTGGCGCACGCCATCGCACTCACCTCGCCACGCCATGGGGGAGGAGCAGATAGCGCCTATAAAGGCTGACTCCAGAACTCCAGCTCGCGCGCGCTGGATCCCAGTGAGCAGCTGAGACCCCGCATATTTGCCTATTATTAAAAATTGTAAGACATCACATTTTTTAATTGAGGTTGCATCAATAAACAGGTTGATGTAGACCAATATGGTTTGTGTGTGGTTTACATGTTTTAAATATAAATATATGTGGGCAGCTAACACATCTAAATGTCAAACAAATCCCTTTTGATCTTCGAGCTTAATAGTTTCTTCGATCAAAAAGTAATTTGATTACCGAGCAACTACTAACTTTATGTATGCCAGACCTCTGAACTGAATGTTGTTTAAGTCTTTTGTGTGCATTGAGATATTAAGTTTATACAATTTGTATGCCTATATTCTACTATACCAGATTACATGTTCATGCCATACATCTTAGGACCTGGCAATCTATTTTGACCTGTATTGCTCTTCTTGTTTATAGGCACATGTTGTTTCAGCGATTTTGAATTTTAGTGAGAATTGTACACCAGAATTTTTGACGCCTTAACTGGATGAAATCGTGAATAAATTACTTGTTTTTCTTCAGTTACACAATTACTTGTGTTGAATTAGGTTTCAGGTTGCTTCAAATATATTTGTTATCATGGTTAGTAAACAATGCTAACTGCTCATGTTCATATTCTGAATGACAAGCAAATGGTGCACGGGAGAGCATTGACAGCTCTAGCGTCAGTAGCAGATTCATCACAGGTGTTGTTCACTTGGGAGTTTTATGCATATTGAATTCTGTTATTGTGCATCATGGCCTCATGGGGTTGTCGTATTGTTGTAACGCTTTCTAACTTACTCATAATAACAACTTTATATATCATTTACATTGTTTTTTTGTCTAGCTGATCATAAGTTTACATTGTATATCATTTTTTGTCATATTGTTGTACGTGGGGTAGCAGGCTGCTGCGCTCTTGGGAGAGCAACCCGTCTACTACGCCGTAAAGCATACCATTGGCTGCGGGGCCGCATGCCCCCAGTGGCACTGCCCGACAAGGAGGCTATGTATTTGGGGGAGTATCAGTGAAGCATCATGACTCCCGATGAAGCAGGGGCTGCGACCAGCGCGCTGGACGTTGCTGGGGGCCGCTTGATGCTGGCGGCGGCTGCTGCCTGGGGGCAGCGGCAGAACTCATGATCGTCGAGACCTTTGATACCAGATTGGTAGGAGTCGGGTTCCCTATACTGACGATATGTTTCCGTTGCAACGCACGGGCACCCACCTAGTATTAGTAATAAGGTGCCCATACTAACGGAACCATAAATCTAAAATGCAATAATTTTAATCAAAACGATGGAGTTATAGACATAGGGCACGGCTTGAATTTTCATAATATTAATCACCTAATGAAAAAAGTTGTACCCTTCTAGGTTATCTTCAATTTCCTATTCTACATTCATGGAGAACATAAGGTTCCTGATCAACCAATGCACATATACACATAATTATACAATATGTTCCAAGAGGATAAATATTATAATGACAAACTATATTTCATGGATTCTTGTGAAGGAGAACCATATTCATTTGTAGCTTTGCCATTATTATAGACATTTATACAAAACCCAAGAAAGTTCCTTTTCACATCCAAATGGCATTGCCAATACAAAATCTGTAATTTGGTTAGTAGGGGAGAGTCTATGTTGCCATGTTGATTTTAAAAGGTTAGAGAAATACTGTTACAGGGCCATGGGCCAGTGATTGAAGATTATTCCTCCAGAAAGGTAGCCAAACTATCGGCTTTGATCGTACTTTTGTTCACACTGAGCATGGAGCAAATCACCCCCCCATTTGTGCATTCAACTAACTAGATTCAAGTATTCATTTTCCTCCCTAAGAAGCTTCACAACTGTGACCAAGATTAGCAAAAATAAATCACATTTCATACCTCGTCTTCAACCTGCAAACTTGTAAACATCGCTTCCTTATTGAAAGGGAAATAGGGTTAACTTTTCCCTACGATTAATTTTGGTGGTTGAATGTCCAACACAAACATATGGACTAACTAGTTCGCTCTAAGAACTCATGTATTACAGGTGCATAAGATTCAACATAAACTAATAAAAGATTCAAGTTAGGGACTAAAATGAACTAGAGCAAAGACTTGAGTGTGCTGTGGTCTGGCGCAACGGACTGTCCGGTGTGCCACCGGACTGTGTCCGGTGCACCATGTCCGTACGAAGATGAACCAGCCACTCTTAGGAAAACTGAGCCACGCTCCGCTATAGTTCACCAGATTGTCCGGTGTGCCACCGGACTGTCCGGTGTGCAAGCAGAGCAACAGCTACTCACTCCAACGGTCAACTGCAAAAGCCGCTGTGAACAACAGTGTGCGTAGAGTTAGAGCCGCAGAGTCAGAGGTGAGGACGAATCGATCGAGTTCTCCCTCGATCGTCTCGTGCTTGGTGATCTTGGTCACCTCGTCCCCTTCGTGCACCGTCTTGAGGACATTCCAAATTTCTTTGGCACTCTTTAACCCTTGCGCCTAGAGCTGGGCGTTCGGGTTTACCCGTTATTTCGGGTCGGGCTTTTTGGGGTTTTATATTTCGGGTATCTAACATCTATACCCAAACCCATACCCGTAATTTCGGGTACCCATAATTCCGGGTACCCATAATTTCGGGTACGGGTTCAGGTAGTATCAAACTACCCGAAACAGTGAAACAATATTCAGCAGTAGTAGAGTAGAATATTTAATATTCAAGAGAGCAAGATTTAATACTCAACAGTGAAATAGTGAAACAATATTTAATATTCAACAGTGAAACAATATTTGCTCTCACACAATCACATAACACATAACAGAGTCGGAGACTCAGGAGTTGGACATGTTCAACGACACCAGCGCAGTCAGGCCTGTCAACAGATGTAGCTCTTGTCTCTTGAGACGAGCATAGTGATGTGCTTGCGTGATGTGCTTGTGTGATGTTCTACAAATAAACTACCTTCCATGATGTGCTTGCTGCCTGGTTGGCTGGTTGCCTACTTGCCTTGCCTGGACGGTTCTATGGGTAATTCGGGTAGATTGGGTACTTCGGGGTACCGCGGGTTAATACCCGATTAGGCCCAAACTCAATTCGGGTATTTAATTTCGTTACCCGCTGGATCTGTTCGGGTAATGGGCTTCGGGCTAAACGGGTACGGGTTTGGGTATTTCGGATAACAGGCTTTGGGCTCGGGTTTTATGCCCAGATCTACTTGCACCTTATTATACTCCTCTCGACACAAGGAGGCAAGGAGTATAGTTGTGGCTTGGGAGTTAAAGTGCCTAATTTGGGCGACCTCGTCCGAGTCGTTGCCCTCATCCCCCACCTTAGGTACCTGCGCTCCAAACTCAACAACAGCCTAACCCAAAAGGTAAACAAGGACAGGGTGAATACAAAGCTAGTCAGTCCTTAGGTTGAACCATGTTGTGCGGGAATGTAATTTCTCATGTGAATATGACATAAGTAGGTTACAAGACTCTTACCTTGTTTTCAAAACACAATGCTCAGGTTCTTCAATTTTGTATATCTTGAAGTTCGTGATCTCTTGGTCATCAAAACTTCATCATCAATTCCTCAAGGCTCGAGAACAGATCACGTTCTATTTGCAATACACGTCTAACATGAATAGGCACAAGCAAACAAACATACATGCATAAGAACATTACACCAACCAAAGGAAAAGATAATAAAAACGCACGCCAAAGAATAGGGTTCGACGCTATGGTCACACGAGAGAAAGAAGCATGAAAAACAGAGCTACAGTTGAAAAGATATAACTTTCAAAGATTTATGAGATTAAACGCGTAAAATTATATTTCTCAGTTGATTTTAATTTATATAAACTGTTGGAACTCACTAACTCGTGGTCAGCCAAGATCAAACAGAATAGGAAACAGTTTGATGCCGTTTAACACAGAGTATTAGGACAACAATGTTTTTTCCTTCCCCACAATGGTGTTGTACGGGGTATTTATAGGTAACCGAGGGACAGCTCTACCCTATCAAAGATGATTGTGCCCTCGGTTACCTACGTTATCCCCAGAATATTCCCCTTTGGGGGGTTATTGTAGGTCATTACAGCGCAATTAACTACAAGCACAGACAGACACACTAACAGCTCCGCCCTCTTAGCGGCGTACAAGTGGGACGTTGTAACATGGGTCGTTTATATGTGGGCTCCTTATTACAACAACAAGCGGGTAACAACACATGGTCTTCGTGTTCCACATGCTCAGCCTTCGGACTTCTCGGTGGTCTTCATTCTGACCCATCGGCACGGAGGGAGCACCCAAGCCTTCGCCCGCTCTGTGTGCTCCCTCCGTAGTGGAGCTCACTCTTCAGTCTTCGCATTCTTTAGCCTTCGCTTGAATCCCTTCCAACATGCTCCACTTTTTGCCATGTATTAGATCGAGCGAGGGGGCGTTGTGCTTTCGCCACAACATTAGCCCTTCGAGGGACTAGTTCGACTAAGTTAGTTGGTACCGAAGTCCGTCGAGAGATGGCTGAAATGCTGCCCTCGCTCGAAGTGGTTTCGCGGGGGTTTTTGAAATGTGACCTTTGACGAGACGTTTGACTGTGGGACTGTTGGGTTCCCGAGGCGCTGCCCCTAGCCTATAAAAGGCTGTGCGTGGTCTGTAATGTTTTACCCGTCTGCACGCATGTTGAAAAAAAACCTAGCTTTCTTTTCTGCTTGCTTGCCCTCTTTTGCTCTCGCTCTGCTGGAGATCTGGCCCACGTCAAGCAAACTGCTCGCCGCCGCCGACAGTATGTGATCATGCCGTCTTCTTCCTTGTCATCGTCTGCTGCGACCATGTCCTCGATCATGCCGTCATCGGAGAAGACGATTAGTGATCCGGCGGCGGTGGTGGAACTACAGCACGGGCATACGGTCGAATTTGGTACCTCGAGGATTTACTTGGGCCGCGTGCTGGAGATGCAGCGTCTAGGCTATTTTGGAAACGGAGTTGGGCGGGCTCCAGGGGCTAAAAATGTCCCTAAGCTAGAAGGGGAGTTGGTTGTGTTCGAGGCGTTCTTTGCTGCTGGCCTTCGTTTGCCGGCGCATCGCTGTGTAGTTGAAGTTTTGCAGAAGTTTGAAGTTCAAATTCATCAACTGACGCCGAATGATATGGTTGCACTGGCGAAGTATATCTGGGCAGTATCCTCATATGGTGGAGAGCCGTCTGCTGAGGTCTTCGCCAAAATTTTTTGCATGCACTGGCAGAAAAGGAAGATATGTGGTTTGATTGCTCAGTTTGGGTCCTGCACTTTCACACCGAGGACTGGATAGACTTTGGCAAAGTTGTTGAGATTGTTCCTTGTGCCAAGAATAAATGAGGTAACTGGTGGGACTTTTGGTTTTATGTGGCGCCCGGGGATGTCGAAGGGTTATCGACCATGCTCCCGACCATTTTGTGCTCTCATTGCTATGTGGCATTTCCACACTTTAGGGTTGATTTGGTGACAAGGGGATCACGGGGGGATTGGAGGGGATTAAGGGGGAAATGAACTAATTTCCTCCTCAATCCCCTCCAATCCTCCTATGATCCCTGGTCACCAAATCAGCACTTAAGGTGAAGAAGGGGGATTGGGATGAGGAGGCCCTTCGCTACGTGGCCCGATTGAGCAGCGACCGTGATTTGGTAGAAGAGTTTGTTGCATGCGGAGTGTGGCCACTGGCGCACGGGTGGGTTTTGGGCGAAATTAGACCTTGTCGGATGCTGACGCTGGGGGATAAAATGGTGCAGAGGCCAGCCTTTGTTGTTGACTTGCATGGTCGGGATTAGAGCTGGAAAAAAAGCTCGAGGCTCGCGAGCCGGCTCGGGCTCGATCAGGCTCGGCTCGGTGAGGCTCGCGAGCCTAAACGAGCCCGAGCCGAGCCTAATTCCACGGCTCGTTACACTAACGAGCCGAGCCAAGCCGGCTCGGTGAGGCTCGCGAGCCGGCTCGAGGCTCACGAGCCGGCTCGAGGATCGGTCCAAACTACTGCAGCTATCACTTGTCAGTTGTCAGTTTGTTTATTAGTGTCCAGCCATCTAGATCTAGTGACTAGTGTGTTGTTTTGGTCACAACTCACAAGGAACTAGAGTGCAGGGACATGATTTTTTATTATATGGAACATATTCTGCTTCAAATTTGAAATAACGATTGTAATTACTGCTGTTGAGTACTTGAGTCTACAGGCTCGCGAGCCGAGCCGAGCCGGCTCGCGAGCCTATATCGAGCCGAGTCGAGCCTCATTACCGAGCTCGCGAAGTGACTGAGTCGAGCCTGGCTTGGCTCGCTATTCCACCGAGCCTTATCGAGCCGAGCCGAGCCTGGCTCGGCTCGGCTCGTTTCCAGCCCTAGTCAGGATGCGGCCGCCTTCATGCGGGAGGTGGAGTTAGAGGCCATTAGGATCATTGGGAAGTATGCGCTGAAGACTGAAATGATAAAGAGTTGGGATATCCGTGGTTCCAACGTGAGGTTGAACCGTGTTTTTGAGTTGAATTGCTTGCCATACGGTCCCTACCCAGAGGGGGACTCTACTGACGCCGGCGATGACCAAGGAAAACAGGTGAAGACCCGGCCTGAAGAGGGCACCTCAAAGGGGAAGGCTGTGGTGGCAGCTACCCAAATAAGGAAAGTAGATTTGCAAGGTACGAAGGATGATAAGATGAGGCCGAGGGCCTCTGGGATTTTTGTTGAGGAATTAATGGGGACGTGTGCGGGTCCCAGGGAGCTGATGTCTTCGCCCGAGCTCCGAGAAACATCTTCGCGCATGCTAAAGGTTACAGGGGGTCGATGGCACAGGAATGACCCTATACACCGGGCCACCGGTGATAACTATTTTACGTCCTGTTTGACTCGTGAGCTGAGAATCTTTCCTTACGGGATAAATATTGGAATTGTTGTGTTAACAGTGATGGAGAAAGATTGCCAAGATGCCCAGCAAAAGAAGTAGAAGGGCCCTCTTCGGCTGGTGGACCCACACCGAGATGCTAAGGTGGCGCGGCCCAGTGCGAAGGGGGCCACCCCGCCTACGACGATGCCCCCGTGGTGCCGTCTGTCGCTCCGAAACTACCTTCATCGTCGCGCGTGACTGAGACAGTGTTGTCGGGGACCGGGGGATAGGCTAGGAGTTGTTGGTGGATGACTCCCTGGTGGGCAAAGTCACCATGTTTGACGCCTAGACTGGGCTGCCGCCTGCTGGTGAGTCGAAAAACTTATGCTTATTAGCTGGGTGATTCTATATTTTCTAACTTGTTTTTGATGCAGGGGTGGATGCTGGGTGTCACACCCTGTTCCGGTGGGCGGAGCCGAGTGCATCACATATGTGTGCCAAGATCCATTTCCACATATATGTTGACGTCACGAGTGTAATATATCAAAAGACATTGCAATAAAGGCGTAAAGAGAGTAGAGTACTTTATTACATCATCTGAATTATTGTATCATTAACAAGTATCAACATCAAAGTAGGGCGGAATTAAATATGGGTAATCTCCCACAGGAAGATGACCGACGCTTCGTTAGACTTAGAACTCATCGTTAAAATCTCCATAAAGTCTTCTTCATCACCCTCTGATCAAAATATTAGCAAGGGTGAGCTCACTTATGGTCGGGGCTCAGCAAGTGGGGGAAAATTAATGCAAGTTAACAAGGTGTGGCTAGGGTTGAGCAGTAAGCATTTTAGTTGGTCAATATTTTATTAACAACACCTGTCTTACTAATAAGTGTGTATCCCAAGTATTCCCATTAAACAAAGGTATAAGAGTATATCAAAGACACTTAAGTGAAACCACTTAAGCAAACCATTGGTAGATCATCAGATCTCGATTTATTGTCCATCTTTAAGTTCAATTATCATGTGAGGAGTCCAGGTTGCTCTTAACCGTGAGCACGACTGACATATCAGTTTTACACTCTGCAGAGGTGGTACAACTTTACCCACAAGCCATGTATCCCATCTAGCCTGGGTTGATCGGACCCGTAAACACTGCCGAGGTGAATGGCTAGGGATCCATTATGAGACATTCACAAAATACACTTAATACAAAGCAACTCGCTAAGGTTTCCAAGTCGGTGTGGAGGCCCTCTGGGCGAGGTACCTTAGCCAAGAATACGTCCCCATGTTAACGTGAGCTGCCACCACTGCCGCTCCCCCTCTTGCCCATATTTCAGGTAAGGTTGCTAAGCACTAAGCATATAAAGCTAATTACCAAAGCCAGAGCCATGATAGCACTCGTGGTTGCACTGTTATCCTGGGTGGTCACTCCATGTTCCAATTAATATGAAATAATCTTGTCTAACCATCGGGTTAACATCATAATGCCAATTTCATTTTTGGAGCATTTATATCAAATAATGAGTGACATCAAAATTAACAAGTTGAGCGATAGCATAATTTTGCAAAGCATAGTATTTTCCCAGGGTAATCAAGGAATACAGTTGGTAAATCTAGGAAATCCTTAATTAGGTAAATCCCATCAAATTATGCAGTATATCCAAAAAGTAAACACTATTATATGCATTAATTGGGTACAAATAGAATATGCAGAGGGATAATCCACTTGCCTTGCTCAAAAGTCTCCTGTGGGTCGTCCTCGAACATGTTAGGCTCATCTAACTCACAGTCCACTTGTAGCATCAATTTGCGGATCGCACATACAAAAGAATACGTACACCAAATAAATAAACATACACCAGTACAGGGTAATCATTCACCATTACATTCACATTCACACATCGCACTTATCACACACATAAATACGTCCTAAAGCGTAAATACTTATTGTAGGAAACGAGTGATGCCTAAGAGGGGGGGGTGAATTAGGACTTCTAAAACTTTTACTAAACTAGGCCACAATTAAATCCCTAGAGCAAAACCTATGCAAATAATCAAACTAGAAAGTGCAATCTAGGTTTTGTCTAAGTGTTGCTATCTCTACCACAATGGCTAAGTTTCAATCTACACTAAATAAGTATGAATACAAGATTGAAACTTAAATGCTTAGTATAAATGCGGAAACTTAAAGAGCAAAGTAGAGAAGCAAACTCTCGTGGATGACGCCGGTAGTTTTACCGAGGTATCTGGAACCACGCAAGGTCCCGACTAATCCTCGTTGGTGCCCCTACGCAAAGGGAAGCCCACGTGAGGGCCAAGCACCACTATCGAGCTTCCGTAGAGAGCCGCGAGCCTTCTCCACGCGCAAGTGGTGCTCCGCTTCCGGCTCCTCTCGGACGCTCCCCGCCGTCTCCACTATCGAGCTTCTGGCCGAAACGCCGCGGGCCTCGTTCCCTCCGGTACACGGTGGCGGCCGTGACACAAACGCGGTTGTCACGGTCTCGCAAGACTCTTGCCCCACTCGGTACAATTACAACGACTCACGCAAGAGCCGAGGGGTTGTGTGGTTTGTCTAAACTCACTCAACTAACTAGGGTTGACCTAGAGCAAGCGCTAATGCGGTCTAACTAACCTAAGCACTTTGCAAAGCACCTACGCTAATCACCAAGTGATTCTATTAATCACTTGGGTGTTTGAGCACTTGGAAATGTCTACAATATGCCTTGGTATGTTGCTTAGGCTCCCACACCTTCAAATGCCCGGTTGGGTGAAGTATATATAGGCCCCAACTCCAAAATAGCCGTTGGAGAAAAGCTGCAGTTCAATGCGGCACACCAGACAGTCCGGTGGTGCACCGGACAGTGCACTGTAGCCTGTCCGGTGCGCCTAGCCGTTGCCTTGTCAGAGCAGGTGATCATTGGCACCACAGGCTTTTCACACCGGACAGTCTGGTGGTCTTTTCTCCGGGTGCCACCTGGAACTAGCCGTTGGGCTGCAGTTCTCTGGTGCACCGGACAGTCCGTCGTGTGGGCACCAGACAGTCCGGTGTGCCATCGGACACTCCGGTGCTCCACGCACAGACAGTCCACAGGCAGCACACTTGGACTTTTCTTGGATCTTTTTAAAGTCTTCTTTTGAGGTGTTGCTTTCCCCAATTCCTTAGTCCAAGTAGATCTTGCATCCTGTGAACTACAAACACTAGAAATCTTATTAGTTCACGGATTGTGTTGTTCATCAAACACCAAAACTCAATTAGCCAAATGGCTCGAGGTCCATTTTCCTTACAATCTCCCCCTTTTTGGTGATTGATGACAACACAACCAAAGCAAGCAAATAATACAAGTATATGAATGAAAATATGCAATCTACTTGCTAGGATGCATGTTTGTCCCCACAATGTGATATTATGAACTTAAGCCTCCCCCTAACTCCATAATTCACTTACTTCCTATTATTGGACCAAATAACCAAAACCACTTGAAAAGCCACTTGCAGATTAAAATTTTAATTTGGTGGTGTTTGGTGTTTGATACGGTTTTCATTGCTTTGGTCGGTAAACTTCTCCCCCTTTGGCATCAACCACCGAAAAGGAAGACATTAAAAGCATGTAGGAAGTAAATAAAAGCTTGTCCTCAAAAGATTACTCCCCCTAAATGAGTGTTCTCCTTTAGAAAGAATTTTCTCCCCCCTTTTTAGAGATGAAGAAATACTCCCCCTGACAGAGATCTTCTACTTTTAGGAAAAAGTATGTGAAAATTAGAGGTGCAAGACATGATTTGAATAGATTAACTCTCCTTATGCATAGGTAACAGAATATGAGTTAGCCACTTATGAATTTTTAGCAACATGGAAGTATATGATATGAAATATAGTCTAATCAAATATTGGAGAAGACATGTAAATGATACTAGATGTAGTCTCAAAAGGAATCGATTGAAATTCAATGGCGAGCTTGAGAGACATGAGAGTTCTTGGAGATTTTGCAGTGGAAGATTGTTGTCTTTCTCCGGGGACCTTATTTTCCTTACAATGAGACTATCACATGAAATAGACTTGAAAAGGTGTTAGTCTCAAAGTATTAGATTATAGAGTAACCTCCCCCTGAAGGTGTGCATACAAGTTTTGAATACTTGTAGGAGACATGCACTTTGATTTGATATCAAGAGGGGCAAATTATCTATAATCCGAACTTTGGCACATATAAGTTAAATGATATGACTTGTAGAACTCAAAATTTTCAATTGATGTATCATTTACTGTGGAGTGATATAGAAGCTATGTGCCATGCTTAAATAAACATTTTAAGTCATGTAGGTTTGCTTAAGTATATGAATTGAAAGCAAGCAACCCTACCATGTGATTTACCTAGTATGCATAATTTTAAACAAATGTAATACTAGGCAAGAAAGGTAAACTAGATACAAGGTAAATAGATACGCATATCTAAAAACAAGAGATACAATAAATCTAGTTACCTTAGTCATGGGTGGGAAATTTGGGTCCAAAATTTTCACTAACCCACTTGGCAATTAAACTAGATCCAATATGATGTATCCCATGATATACATCCCAACTTTGCCAAGTCTCCAAATTTCCTGAGACCTTCGGTCCACTCACTTCCCTTTTGGGATCCAAACCTTCTTGGTGCTTTTCATGGTTGAAATTATTTCCTTTGGCACCCAGATGCGTTTGGCCCCCTTTCCTTTATTGGCTTGCTTGTTTGCCTTGATTGCTATCACCTTTCCATTCTTTTTCTTCTTGATTAAATATGGTGTAGCAGCCTTTTTGTCCACCTTTTAGATGTAGGTGTTGGAGATTTTGCTTGATGGCTTTTGCTTGAGCTTTTGCCTTTGTTTATCCCCGGTCATCGCCTTGCATTGGAAAGACTTATGGCCTTCCATATGGCATAGACTACAAATCACAGTTTCTCCCTCTATAGGCTTGTTCACTCCCGCAGTGGTGTTATCCTGTGGAGGTCGGATTTGTTTGGCTTTGCCTTTCTTGTCATACAAAGCCTTGTCAAGGCGAGCCACTTCTTGCTTTAATTGTTCATTTTCCTTTGCAACCTCATCCGAACATGTTTCTACAACAATATTCTCAACAAGAACTTGGTTGCAGGGGTTAGAATCATCAATTAAATCAAAGCAAGAAGTAGAAGCATCTTTCTTAATAATTTCAGGTATTTCAACTAAAGATGTTGCTGGGGTGCTACCAATGTTTTCTAGCTTAGTAGTTAGCTCATTATTGTGTATGCTAAGAATTTCCATTTTCTCTAGCAAATTTTCAATAGCTTCTTGGGAGCTAGCTAACTTAGCCTTAAGTTTTATTCTTTTTAATAAGGCCATCATCGGTAGCAGTGGATGGAGCATTAGATTCTAATAGCTCAATTTTAGTTGACAGCTCACTATTTAAGTTTGCAAAAGTTTCAAAATTTTCTAGCAAACCTTTATAATCATTTTGGGAGCTAATCAACTTATTTTTCAAAGTTTTAAGTTGAGCTTTTTGCTTAGTGCAAACATCATGAAAAAATTTTACGGCTTCCGCAAGCTCATCTACAGAGGGCTTTACCTCACCTTCATCATCACTACTACTTTCATCACTAGAGGATGGAATGCTTTTGTTACCTCTTGCCATAAGGCATTTGTGTGATGACCGTGATGAGCGTGATGAGGATCAGTGGCTACGTGTCCTTGGAGGTTCATCTTCACTTGAAGAATCATCCCAAGTTCTAACACTTTTTAGCGCCTTGCCTTTGCTCCTCCCCTTTTTGGGTTCGGCCATAGTTGGACAGCTGTCCCTGAAGTGGCCCTTCTCCTCGCATGCGATGCATCCTCTCTTTCTTTGCTTTTTCCTGTCAATGTTAAAGAGAAGATCCTCTACCTGCAGAGGTACACCCATTAGATTAATCTTGCGGATCATCCTCATTACCTTTCTGACACGTCAGTTTGTTTCTTCGTCCTTGGAGGATGATGTGCATGGTTGATTATCTTCATCATCATCACTTTCTTCTTCTTCCTCTTCTTCACTTGAGGAACTTGGAGTAGGAGCCTTCTTTTTGCCCTTCCTTTCATCACATGCAAAAGCATATGACTTTGAGGAAGTTGGCTCCTCTCCCCGACACATTTTTCGCGACATCTCAAAAGCCGCGATTTTTCCAATCACAATGGTCGGGGTCATGTTACCTATGTCCTCCATGATGTGAAGGATAGTAATGATGCTCCCATATCTTTGTTGTGGTAGCAGGGAGATAATCTTCCTCACAATGTCCGCATCACCTAGCTTATTAATGCCAATAGAATTGAGCTCATTGATAATTAGATTCAAACGAGAATACATGTCTCTAACAAGCTCATCGTCTTTCATAGCAAAAGAATTATACTCATTTAAGACTAGGCAATGTTTTTGCTCACGGACATTGGATGTGCCGTCATGGAGCTCATGCAATTTTAGCCAAATCTCATTAGCAGTTCTCAAGGTAAATACTTGATTAAAAATATCCATGCTAAGAGATTCATACAAGCAATTTTTGGCTCTAGCATTTAAATGAATTTCCTTTTCCTCACTCGTGGTGGGTTTCTCGGGATTCTTGAGGGGTTTCATCCCGTCACGAGTGACTCTCCAAACACCTAGATCAACGGCCTCTAGGTAACAAGCCATTCTAGCACTATAATATGAGAAGTTAGTGCCGTCGAAGTGTGGTGGCCTATGGGTATCCATCCCTTCCTCTAAAAAGTGTCGTCTCTTTTAGCGGTGAAGCTAAAACGTTTCAAATGAGCCAAACCAGGCTCTGATACCACTTGTAGGAAACGAGTGACACCTAAGAAGGGGGGGAGGAATTAGGACTTCTAAAACTTTTACTAAACTAGGCCATAATTAAATCCCTAGAGCAAAACCTATGCAAATAATCAAACTAGAAAGTGCAATCTAGGTTTTGGCTAAGTGTTGCTATCTCTACCACAATGGCTAAGTTTCAATCTACACTAAATAAGTATGAATACAAGATTGAAACTTAAATGCTTAGTATAAATGCAGAAACTTAAAGAGCAAAGTAGAGAAGCAAACTCTCGTGGATGACGCCGGTAGTTTTACCGAGGTATCCGGAACCACGCAAGGTCCCAACTAATCCTCGTTGGTGCCCCTACGCAAAGGGAAGCCCACGCGAGGGCCAAGCACCACGGTCGAGTAACTCCGTAGAGAGCCGTGGGCCTTCTCCACGCGCAAGTGGTGCTCCGCTTCTGGCTCCTCTCGGACGCTCCCCGCCGTCTCCACTATCGAGCTTCCTGCTGAAACGCCGCGGGCCTCGTTCCCTCCGGTACACGGTGGCGGCAATGACACAAACGCGGTTGTCACGGTCTCGCAAGACTCTCGCCCCACTCGGTACAATTACAACGGCTCATGCAAGAGCCGAGGGGTTGTGTGGTTTGTCCAAACTCACTCAACTAACTAGGGTTCACCTAGAGCAAGTGCTAATTTGGTCTAACTAACCTAAGCACTTCGCAAAGCACCTACGCTAATCACCGAGTGATTCTATTAAGCACTTGGGTGTTTGAGCACTTGGAAATGTCTATTATATGCCTTGGTTTGTTGCTTAGGCTCCCACACCTTCAAATGGCCGGTTGGGTGAAGTATATATAGACCCCAACTCCAAAATAGCCGTTGGAGAAAAGCTGCAGTTCTCTGCGGCACACCGGACAGTCTGGTGGTGCACCGGACAGCGCACTGTAGCCTGTTTGGTGCGCCTAGCCGTTGCCTTGTTAGAGCAGGTGACCGTTGGCGCCGCAGGCTTTTCACACCGGACAGTCTGGTGCTCACACCGGACAGTCCGGTGGTCTTTTCTTCGGGTGCCACCTAGAACTAGCCGTTGGGCTGCAGTTCCCTAGTGCACCGGAGAGTCCTGCGTGTGGGCACCGAACAGTCCGGTGTGCCACCGGACAGTCCGGTGCTCCACGCACAAACAGTCCGCCGGTAGCACACTTGGACTTTTCTTGGATCTTTTTAAAGTCTTCTTTTGAGGTGTTACTTTCCCCAATTCCTTAGTTCAAGTAGATCTTGCATCCTGTGAACTACAAACACTAGAAAACTTATTAGTTCACGGATTGTGTTGTTCATCAAACACCAAAACTCAATTAGCCAAATGGCCCAGGGTCCATTTTCCTTACACTTATTTAATTCTTTTATGACTATTATTGTGAGTCATTAATGATGAAATTATGAGTAGGTGCAAATGATACTAGTTTTAACTAGTATTAATACGTATTAACATCCTTTATGAAAATAAATGCTAATTATTTTCTTTGATACTAATAAATAGAATAATAGACTTTATTCCTTTTATTTCTAACTTGAGTTTATGCGTATAGCTAAAAATTAATCTACTAACATTAATATTCTAAAAATCAATATAAATCACTAATTGGACCTTTAATAACATAAACAGGATTATTTTGACGTAAACAAGTATTTTTACTAATTTAAAAAGTTAAGTGCTATACTTATGAGCATCTTTATTTTGGCTAGTAAAATCTATTTTTCCATACGACTAGTGGTATTTTCTCCTTTCTTTCTAAAAGAAAGTATTATTAAAACAATCAAAGATAAATCATCTAAAATCCTATAATGTTTATATGACCATGAATTCTATACCCTTTACTAATTCCATTAAAATGAACTTATGATTATAATCCTTCAAATAATTTCCAAAGTTCATTGTGACCAAAATTAACTATAAAATTTCCTATCTAGTGCTTTTATCACCAACATGTGCCTACTAATTTTTGTCATATTTCTCTCTAATCCAACATTCTAAAAGTCATCGCATCGAATAACATGAATAATCACGGTGCACTACTTATCGCATATATCTACCAAAAATTCCATAGCGCACATACGCGTGAATTTCGAATCACAACATGCTCATATTACAATATAATAAATATACAATTCACAAACTGAATCAAAAGTAATTTCGAAAATACATAAAATGTTTTGGGTCGTCTTCAACCTTGAGCTTGCACGTGTGACGGGGGAGAGTTCGACGGGGGTTCAGCCGGGTGGAGAAGAGCAGGGGCTCGACTTCGGATGGCGGGTGCGTAGCTCCGTCGAGTTCCTCAGGCTCCGGCGACAGCTTGGCGAACTCCGACGACGGCGGCGGTGGCTCTAACGGCGAGGAGCTTGAGGGAGAGAATGGGGCAAGCTCGGGTAGGAAGGAAAAGAGAGGAGCTCAGCGTGGGTTTTATAGAGGAGAGGGAGGGAGAGGGAAGGTCTGCTAGGGAGAGATCAATGGGCGCCCATCAATGGAGGGAGGGAGTAATGGAGGAGAGTGATGGGAGGAAGAAACAGAAGCAGTTGAATCTCCATAACGCCGAGGGAGTCGAACAGTCAGCGCAGGGTGGCGGTGCAAGCACGCGGTCGGTCTTAGGGCTGGGCTCGGCCGCGGGCGGTGATGGCGGTGCTTCGGTCGCAGCGAGTCCTAGCATCGATCGGCTTGGCCGGGTCGTGCCTTGGCGTGGCTGGGGTCGGCTGGGGCACGGGCGACGTCCTGTCTTCCTGGCGCGCGTGGTAGAGAGGTGAGAGGAGAGAAGGAGGATGAGAGAGAGAGGAGGGAAGGGGAGAAGGAAGCAGGGGCCGGCGGTGACTAGGAGAAGCCAGGGGGCGCGCACGATTGGTGGGTTAGCTGGGCCCCTAGTGGGCCTTAGGGTTAGGGTTAGGGTTTATTTTGTTTTTTCTATTTCTTTTCTAAATTTGAAATACATTTTTAAATAACTCTAAAATTCATAATAATTATACCAAAACTATTTATAAATAAAATATTTATTTCTAAACTAATAATTATTATATTATTTACTAGGATTTTCCTATAAGAAGAAATGCTATTAAATATCCAAAAAATCAATCATGCGCAATAAAAAATTATTCAAAGTGCAAATAGATAACAAACACTTTGAATGAAAATTTAATACCCTAATTACCATAATAACTAAATTCATTATTTTTAGTTGATGGTTTTTATAGTGTTACACTGGGCAACTGACGGTGATACCGGCTACAGTGCCCGCCGGCCTGGTGGGTATGGCAAAGGGTGACACATTGACTTCGCTGGACCCATGGTTGAAATTTTGCACCACCGCTGATGGCGGAGACGAACTTGCCTCGCCTGCTGCCGTTGCTGGCGTAGCTGCGTCTATCGTGCAGTAGCTGCGATATGTGAGTTTTTTTACTGAGTTTGAAAAATGTCTATGTCAGGTGACGCCTTCGCCGACCAGGTTGCTTCGGGGGCGCTGACCTCGCATATGGTTTCCGAGAGGAAACAACTTGAGGGTAGGGTTGAGCGCCTTTGGACGTAGCATACCAAAGCAATTAGGGACAAGTCGGCAGCCGAAAATAAGAGTCAAAACCTTCTCAAGAAGGTGACGGCGCTTGAGAGGGAAAAAGAGGACCTCACCTGTCGACTTAATGATGAAAAAGAGGATGCGAAGAACGGCCGCGGGGAGGCCTGGTCTGCCCGCAAGCGTGATGCCGACTTGGAGCTAGAATTGAAGAATATGCGCGGCTACCGCGAGAAGACAGAGTCTGCCACCTATGCTAGGGTGGACCGGGCGCACACACTCTTCGTGGATGCGTACTGTGACCTCAGCATGCAAACTGTCCCCTTCGACAAATTAGGGGAGGAGGTGGGGACCCACTTCTTGGGGTGGCTGCAGGATGAGCTAGAGTCGCTCCCGTCCATTGTGTCGGGCCTCATGTCCTATGCATCTCCTGTGACCTATGAAGGGGATGCGAATGCCTTGTCCCATGATGGGTGTAGGCACTTCGAGGCCTTCGATCGAGTCAACGAGGACTTCGACGCTGGTGTGTTCCAGATCAAAGATGGCATGTTGAAGCGCTCTATGGGGGCGCTTTACGATAGGATGTGGGGCCCTCATGGCCGCGGTGTTGTCTGAGAGAGGGGGCCGACCAGGCGCTGGGACAAGTATGTTTTGGGTTTGTGAAGGTGTTGTGTATATTCGTTATCTGAAACGTTAGTGTGCTGTCTTCATAGGCGATGAGGGAAGAAGTGGTGGAGGACCTCGTAGGCCTCGAGTGCTCGGTGGCCTGGAAGGATGCTGCGGTTAAGGCGGGAGTGGAGGAGCAATCCTTGCTCCAGGAAGGCGGCGCTGAAGGTCCTACAGTGGTGGGTGCTTTTGAGCAGGTTGAAAAAATGTAATAGGAATAGCCTGGCAGTGTTCGCTTTGTGCATGATACTGAAGATCGGTTGTTGCACAGGTTCCGGCATCTGGGCCTGCGCAAGCAAACCGTGATGATAACGTGAATGATGATATTTTGGTGGATAGAAATGTGGTGATTCTTAGTAGTGATGCATTTGGTGAATCTGATGTTGGGTTGTGGTCTTCGGATGGTGAAAAGTTGGGGAGCCCATTTGCATGGATAGATAATGAATCTTTGGAAGATGATTTAGATTATTTTGCGACGTTAGATTTAGCTGCAGCGGAGTCTCCATTGAGGGTCGCACCCCTTGAGGCGCCGGTGACTTCGCTCGGGGTAGTCCCTAGTGAATCATGGGGGCGAAAAAAGATTGGGGTATCGAAACAAAGTGTTGGGATGGTAGGAGAGTCTTCGCAAGGTACTAGAGTCTTCTGAAGACATCGCCGAATGGGAATGGAGAGGTCGCACCTTCGGATTGGACCGTGGTTGGATCAAGGGACCCGTCGCGTCATACTGGCGCCGACGACCAGGTCGTGCTTCGGGGAGGGGGATCTATGGGCTATTTTTGACGGTGAAGAGTTGAGATTGATGCTTTTTAATTTTTGAGAAATCGGTCTTATTCCAAAACAAGAGCCAATGTAACAATGCGTGTTGCCATCGCCATTCTTTGGTGATGATAAACGAAAACACTGCCCTCGCCCCCCTTCACCAAAGGACGACTGTGGGGACATGTATGTGGACATTTTTGTTGTGCGCAGTGCGCATCTTGTAATTGAAGTATGACATGTCTTGTATTGTGGTATGTGCGCTAAGTTGCAGATGTTTGCGTCTTTGCGCGTTTGGGTGTCGTTAATACGTTTATATTGATCCGATTACAATGTTAGGCGACTTTTTCTTATTAGCGTCTTCGCCTTTTTGTGATACGCTTGTTGTGTGAATCTAGCTGCACCCTTAGGCGACTTTTGCATGGATAGAACTATGCGTCTCTAGGACGACTTCGCACCCTTGGGTGTTGTTACACACTTGTTGTGCTGATCCAGCTGCACCCTTAGGTGACTTTTGCTTGGATAAAAATATGTGTCTCTAGGACGACTTCACACCCTTGGGTGTTGTTATGCACTTGTATTGATCCAGTTGCACCCTTGGGTGACTTTTGCTTGGACTATGCTTGTCGCATGCAACGGCTATTGAGATTGGTCGTTGCAGTGACTGTTTTAGCGTTGAACGCCAAAGACCGACTCCACAGTATTTTTTGACATCCCGCTGTCATGGTGCCGCTTTTATTTTTTTGGTGGGATTTTTGCGGTGATTTATTACATGGCACCGCCTCGTTAAAAACCTCACCCCCTGCGAGGAAGAGAGTGCGAGCCTGATTAAAATAATGTATGCGAAAGTTACAAAGGTGCGAAGGGCTTAGGATTTGGTGTCTTAGCCAAAATGTTTCTCAGGTTCTCTACATTCCACGAGTGTTCGAGGTCTTCGCTGGATTGTGATTTGAGTCTGTAGGTGTTTGGGGACGTTTTCTTCTTGATGATGAATGAACCTTCCCATTTAGGCTCGAGTTTGCACCAGGACTCTGTTCTGGTGGTTCTGATGAGAACGAGGTCCCCTTCGTCGAACACTTTAGGAATGACAGTGTTGTCGCGCCATGCCTTCATTTGCGCTTGGTATCTGTTCAATGCTTAGAGGGCAAGAACATGGTCTCCGTCGATAAGGTCCTTGGTGATTGACTCGTCAACATCTGGAGTAGTCGTGGCATTTGCTCGTGGAGATCCGTGCTTTAGTTCTTGCAGTGTCATTGCTTTAGACCCGTACATTAAGCGGGAAGGAGTGAACCCAGTAGCTCTAGATTCTATTGTGTTTAGCACCCATATGACTTCGGGAAGTTGGTCTACCCATTTGCCCTTCTTGTCGTCGAGGAGTCTCTTCTTTATGGTGCTGAAAATCTTGTCGTTGGCGCATTCTACTACTCCATTGGATGGTGGGTGGTAGACTGATGTGAACACTGCTTTCGTGCCGATAGAGTTGCAAAATTCTCTGAAGTCTTGATTGTCAAATTGCTTTCCATTGTCGACTATTAATTCTAAGGGGACTCTGAACTGACAAACAATATTCTGCCAGAAGAATTTTTGCGCTATCTTCGACGTTATTGTCGACACAGCTCTGGCTTCGATCCACTTGGTGAAATATTCAACATCAACGAAGGTGATTTTTAAATTTCCCTACGCTGTTGGCAGCGATCCAACGATGTCTAGTCCCCAACGCTGTAGTGGCTAGGTGTGTGCGATGAGTTTTGTGAGTTGTGAAGGGACGCCCATTCGAGGTGAAATTTTTTGACATGCTTCACACGAACGGGTGACCCGATTGGCCGCACACACAATTGCTGGCCAATAGAAACCTTGGCGTATGACCTTTGCAGGGAGGGCTCTTGGTCTCGAATATGATCCGCATATACCCGTGTGGACTTCTCGGAGAAGCTCTATGCCTTTGGCTTCAGTTATGCATTTTAACATGGGTTGACTTATCCCCTTTTTGTATAGTTGTCCGTCGATTATAGCAAAGTCTCTGCTTCTATGTTTTAACCTTTTGGCTTCGCTTTGGTCGGAAGGATGGTAATGGCCTTGGAGATAAAGGGTGATGGGTGCCCGCCAGTCTTTGGCCATTATTAGATTTACTTTTCGGTAACTGTCGGCATCTTGTGTTATTTGCAAGCCCTCAGGGTTTCTTACGACTGGTGTGCTGATTGTGTGAAAAAAATACGTTGGATGGCAAGGGTTCGCCCTTCGCTGCTGCTTTGGCTAACATGTCATCTTCTCCGTTCTTGTTCCACTCAATGTGCTGTAAGGTGAATCCTTTGAATTGCTTTTCTAGACTTCAGACAGTAGTGAGATATTGCATGAGTACTGACTCTTTGGCTGAGTAGTATTTTTTGATTTGGCCGGCGACTACCTTGGAATCAGTTTTGACTATGCATGTGGTCACTCTGAGGGCTCGCAGCTTGTGAAGGCCTAAGATAATTGCTTCGTATTCAGCAATGTTATTTGTACATTTATCTGAGTCCAGTGCGAAACAGAGACGCGCGATGTATCTGTGTTTGAGTCCTGTGGGTGATGTAATGATTGCTGCAGCGCCGGTGCCTGCGTGACACCATGCCCCATCATAGTGGATGGTCCAGAGAGTCTTTGCCCGAATTTGCTGTGGCTCTAAAGGCCCTGTCCAATCTACTATGAAATCAGCCAAAACTTGGGATTTGATTGCTGTCCTGGGTTCGAAGGTGATGTTGCAACCAGAGAGTTCAGCGGCCCATTTAGCTATCCTAGCCGACGCCTCTGGATTTCTGAATAACTATCCAAGACCCCGATCTGAAGTGACTCGTACCTTGTGTGGCTCAAAATAATGTCTTAGCTTGCGCGAAGCCATGATGACGGTGTACACTATCGTTTCTAACTCTGTCATTTTGCACTCGGAGGTTGTAAGTACTTTGGAGACAAAATATACTGGGGATTGGTGGGTCTTGCCCTCCCTGCTCCGTTCTTGGACCAAGGCTGTGCTGATTGCGTTGGGTGAAGCTGTGATGTAGAGTAGTAGGGGTAAGACTGGGTCTGGGCTGGTTAATGTTGCTAGATCAGACATATATTATTTCAAAGACACAAAGGATGTGGCTTGTTCTGGGCCTAAGGTGAAGTCCTTTGCATCGCCCAACGTTTTGAGGAAAGGAAGGCTTCGCTCAATGGATCGTGAGATGAATCTGTTCAATGCAGCCAATCTGCCTGTGAGCCATTGTATGTCTTTTGTTGATTGTGGCGGTGCCATGTTCATGATAGCCTGGATTTTGTTGGGGTTGGCTTTGATTCCTCTATGTGATACGAGGTAGCCAAGTATCTGGCCTTGGCGGACACCAAAAATGCATTTTTCCGGATTCAGCCGGAGTCGAGCTTCGCGCATGTTTGCGAATGTTTCTGCAAGGTCTGATAGGTGGTCTTCTTTGTTTTTGCTCGCAACAACTATGTCATCAACATATGTGAAAACATTGCAGCCCATCTGGTCTTCAAGGATTTTTTGGTAAGGCGGGAGAAAGTTGATCCGACGTTCTTGAGTCCTTATGGCATTCGCACGAAACCGTATGTGCTGAAGGGTGTGATGAAACTTGTGCTGGCCTTGTCTTCTTCTTTCATATAGATCTGATGATAGCCCAAGAAGCAATCCAGGAGAGACATGACTTCGCAGTCAGCTACGAAATCAACTATCTTATCAATTCGTGGTAAAGGAAAATTATCCTTTAGGTAGGCTTTATTGAGGTTGGTGAAATCGATGCACATTCTCCATTTCCCATTTTTTGTCTGCACCATGACGACATTGGTGAGCTAGGTGGGGTAGGCAATTGGCTCGATAATTTTGCTTCTAATAAACGGTGCACTTCGGCTTTCGCAGCTTCTGCCTTTTCGTTAGACATTTTTTGCAGTCGCTGTTTCCTTGGGCGCATAGAAGAGTTGATGCCCAGACTATGTTTGATGATTGTGCATCTGACCCCGACTAGGTCTAAAGCATACCATGTGAAGATATCCTTGTTGCGGTTAAGGCAGGAGAGAAGTCTTGTTTCTTCATTTGGCAGGAGGTCTTCATTGATTGAAACTATTTGCTTGGGGGTTGCGGGGTCAAGGGGGGCTGTCTTGGTTCCCTCGTTACTCTACAATTGTGTGTTAAATTTTTTGTTCTTGGTTGTGCGAGGACGGTTGGTGTCTTTGCATAATGTCGTTAGACAATGCACATTGTGCTGGCCAGGGACGAAGTCTCTTTCTATGTTCATGGCTACCTGTTGGTCTCCATATATTGTGATTACACCTTGAGGGCCTAGTATTTTCATGCATAGGTAGAGTCCGTGTATTTCTGCCTCAAACTTATTGATGGATCCTCACCCCATTATGGCGTTGTAAGGATAGACCATGTCAACTATGTCGAATGTGACTTGCTCACTTCGCGCATTGGCTGTAGTGCCGAAAGACAGCGGCAACTCTATTTTGCCGATTGGAAAAGTGCCTTTGCCTCCAAAACCGTATAAAGGATTATCTGCAGGCTTGATTAGTTTAAGTCACCTAGAGGGGGGTGAATAGGTGAAACCTAAAAATTATAGACTTCAAACACGCACTTCAGCCAGGGTTAGGGTTAGAAATAAATAATAGTGAACTCCTAGTGCGGAAGATAGTTCTTCTTGCTATGAGTTGCTCAATCAATGTGGATAACTTTGGGAGCAAACTCAAATCAATGTAAGCAAGGGAACTTTAGAAGGAGTGGAGAGGGAAGAAACAAATCGAGTGATGAAGATCAACACAAATGAACACTATGATTTGTTTCCCGAGGTTCAGTTTCGATGAACCTACTCCCCGTTGAGGAGGCCACAAAGGACGGGTCTATTTCAACCCTTTCCCTCTCTCAATCGGTCACTTAGACCGGTCGAGTGCTTCTTCTTAATCACATGGGTCACTAAGACCCGCAAGGATCACCAATCACCCTCTCTCAAATCACTTGGAAAGATTAGAGTGAGAAGAAGAAAGCAACCAAGCAACAAGAGCAACAAAATAAACACAAATCACCCTCTCTCAAGTCACTAAGCACTTTTGGTTTCTTGACTTGAATTTGGAACTTGGAGAGGATTTGATGCTTTGATTGTGTCTTGGAATCTATTCTTTTGCTCTAGTATTGAATGAGGAAGTTGGAATGATTGGATGGCTTGAATGGAGGTGGTTGGGGGATATTTATAGCCCAACCACTATTCCAGTCATTGCTGTCGATGGGCACCCCGGGCAGTCCGGTGGTGCACCGGACGCAACACTGTTCACTGTCCGGTGCGTGCCACATCAGCCGACCATTGTGGTTTAGAGCAGTTGACCGTTGAAGTCTTCTGTCCTCTTGCGGCATCGGACAGTCCGGCGTGTCCTGATGTTGCACACTGACTTCTGACTTCTGCGCTGTAGACTACCCTATAGTCAGCGTAGTCGCCATTGGGCGAAGTTGACCGTTGCTCCGTTGTCTTACTAGACAGTTCGGTGGCACACCGAACAGTCCGATGAATTTTAGTGGACGAGCGCTAAGGAAACCCGAGAGTGGCTAGTTCACAGAGGTCTCCAGCCTAGGCATCGGATAGTGTCTGTTGCGCCACAGGCTACACCAGCCCTGTTTTGCTCCAACCGAGTAGAATTCCCCCAAGTCATTTTCTTTGTATGTTTATGTGAACTTTATGTGCCTGAGAAAACATCCACTAGGCAAACTAGTTAGTCCATATGGTTTGTGATGGTCGTTAAACACCAAAATCGATAATAGGAAATGGTTAAGCCCATTTCCCTTTCAACCTCCCCCCTTTTTGGTGATTGATGCCAACACAAACCAAAGCAAATACAAAGTGTAGAAATGTAACTAGTTTGCATTTTTGCAAATGTGCATAAGTTGCTTTGAAATGAAAGCATTTCTAATCATATGTGGTTGTTTTGATATATTTAACATTTCGGACCATATTTGCACCACTCAGTAGTTTTTGAAAATCTTTTTAAAAGAGTCTTTTGAAATTCTTTTGCAATTAGCCAATGGTATAAGAATATGATTTCAAAAAGCAATTTCAAGTTTTTGGAAATTCTCCCCCTATTTCAAATGCTTTTCCTTTGGCTAAATAAAAGCTCCCCCTGAAGAAATTCTCCCCTTAGCTGTCAAGAGGGTTTTTGCAATTTGAATAATATCTCCCCCTTTTTGGAAAAGGTTTTAGAAAATAGAGTGGTGGCACGGTCCTTTTACTTTGGGCCTATTACTCTCTCCCCTTTGGCATTAAGCGCAAAAAACAAACAGAATTAGAGGCCTCGAATTTCTCCCCCTTTGGAAAAAGGGTATGAATGAAAGTTCATGAATAGGGCAAAGGATAAATGATACCAACAGAGTCGTAGTGGAAGCCTTGCCTTTGTCGATTTCTTCATTTCCCTTTCAATCTAGGACTAATCATGGAAATACTCTTGGAAACACATTAGTCTTAGCTTTGGCACAAGAAGAATAAGAAATATGCATTTGTACCAAATGAAAGAGACATGATCAAAGGTATAAAATGAGCAATGTGTGCAAGATTTCATTCAAAGTTTCGAGAATCTAAGATGTTTAGTTCATTCCTAATCTTGCTTCAGGGGCTTGGTGAAGATATCAGCTAGTTGGTTGTGGGTGCTAACATAAGCAATTTCGATATCCCCCTTTTGTTGGTGATCTCTCAAAAAGTGATACTGGATGTCTATGTGATTAGTGCGGCTGTGTTCAACGGGATTATCCGCCATGCAGATTGCACTCTCATTATCACATAGGAGAGGGACTTTGCTCAACTTGTAGCCATAGTCCCTAAGGGTTTGCCTCATCCAGAGTAATTGTGCACAATAATATTCTGCAGCAATATACTCGGCCTTGGCAATGGATAGAGCTACTGAGTTTTGTTTCTTTGAAGCCCAAGACACCAGGGATCTCCCTAGAAACTGATAAGTCACTGATGTGCTCTTCCTATCAATATCTCATGATTCTTTTCATGGCCCTAAGCTGAACTTCCATAGGATTTGCCTGGAACCTTGCACACATGCATACAGAAAGCATAATATCCGGTCGTGAAGCACATAAATAGAGTAAAGATTCTGTTGGGGGCCTTCTCCTTTCGAAGGTCCTCAAAAACATAATTAACCATTTGTTTTCAGCATAAGCTATTACAGGAAGCTTCATCTTCAAGACATAAGCCTCTTATGACGAAGACACACAAGATGAAGACGGATCTAAAGAAGATAAGAGTAAGCACCGAAGCTAGCACCAGACGAAAAAGCTTTGGCTCGCAACGAAGCAGAGGAATAATGATGATGACTGAAGGAGGAAAAGACCACTTAGTCCTTTATAACTTGTAAACATTGAGGACTTAAATGTACTTTTCCTTGGGTTGCGTCCCATGCCTATAAATAGATGAACAGTAGCACTGTACTATTCACGCTGGATTGTATTCATTCTCTCGCATCCTCGCCTTCGAGCAAGCCGAAGGTATCTATGTAGTATTGATATTGTTGATATTTATATATATTTTATAGAATGCAAGAATAAATAAATCATTATGATATAATTATAATATCCATCCTTATGTATTCTCATCTATGTATTAATATGATGAAGGTAAGTCCTTCTTGACCTTCGTCTTGACAAGCATTATACCCTCAGGGAGATAATGCTTCGAAGGACGAAGGTCCTTAATGATTAACAATTGTGTTGCATTGTTCTTGATTCACAACATTTAAGAACAAGTTACCAACAGATTCTATCATCGATCGGTATACCTTTTAATCTACAGATTTACCTCCTATGTTGAGGTCGAGATGCCCATTTGTTCCCATGTGAGTCTTGATGGGTTTGGCATCCTTCATTCCAAATTTCTTGAGTATATCTTGGATGTACTTAGTTTGGCAGATGAAGAGGCCCTCTTGGAGTAGCTTGATTTGGAATCCAAGAAAATACTTCAACTCCCCCATCATAAACATCTCGAATTTCTATATCATAATCTTACTAAACTCTTCACAAGATGACTTGTTAGTAGACCCAAATATAATACTATCATCAGCATAAATTTGGCATATAAACAAGTCTTTAGCAATTGTTTTAGTGAAGAGAGTAGGGCCAACTTTTCCAACTTTGAAGCCATTAGTGATAAGAAAGTCTCTCAGGCATTAATACCATGCTCTTGGGGCTTGTTTGAGCCCATAAAGCACCTTTGAGAACTTATAAACATGTATAGGATACTCACTATCTTCGAAGCCGGGAGGTTGCTCAACATACACTTCTTCCTTGATAGGGCCATTGAGGAAGACACTTTTCACGTCCATTTGATACAACTTAAAGCCATGGTAAGTAGCATAGGCAAGTAATATACGAATTGACCCAAGCCTAGCTACGGGTGCATAGGTTTCATCAAAATCCAAACCTTCGACTTGTGAATATCCTTTGGCAACAAGTTGGGCTTTGTTTCTAGTCACCACACCATGCTCATCTTGTTTGTTGTGGAATACCCATTTGGTACCTACAACATTTTGGTTGGGACATAGAATTAAATGCCATACCTCATTCCTTATGAAGTTGTTGAGCTCCTCTTGCATTGCCACCATCCAGTCCGGATCTCCTAGTGCATCCTCTATCCTGTATGTCTCAATAGAAGACACAAAAGAGTAATGTTCACAGAAATGAGCAACTCGAGATCGAGTGGTTACCCCCTTGTGGATGTCACCAAGAATGGAGTTGATAGGGTGATATCTTTGAATTGCTTGGTGGACTCTTGGGTGCAGTGGTCTTTGATCTTGAATCTCTTGATCATCTTCCTTGTCTTGATCATCTTCATCTCCCCTTGATCAATGTCCTCCTCTTGAGGTGGCTCATCGTCTTGATCTTCATCCTCTTCTTCTTGAGCCATTTCCTCATATTGAGTTGGTGGAGGTGCTTGTATGGAAGATGATGGTTGATCTTGTCCTTGTGAAGGCTCTTCGGATTCTTTTGGACACACAACCCCAATGGATATGTTCCTTAGTGCGACGCATGGAGCCTCTTCAAAATCTAATTCATCAAGATCAACTTGCTCCACTTAGGAGCCATTAGTCTCATCAAACACAATGTCACAAGAAACTTCAACTAATCCAGTGGACTTGTTGAAGACTCTATATGCCCTTGTGTTTGAGTCATAATCAAGTAAAAAGCCTTCTACCGCTTTAGGAGCAAATTTAGAGTTTCTACTTCTTTTGATAAGAATAAAGCATTTGCTCCCAAAAACTCTAAAATAAGAAACATTAGGCTTGTTACCAGTGAGTAGTTCATATGGTGTTTTCTTGAGGATTCGGTGTAGGTTGAGACGGTTGATGGAGTAGCAAGCGATGTTAATCACTTTTGCCCAAACCGATCCAGTGTCTTGTACTCATCAAGCATGGTCCTTGCCATATCCAAGAGAGTTCTATTCTTTCTCTCCACAACACCATTTTGTTGATGTGTGTAGGGAGAAGAGAACTGTTGCTTGATGCCCTCCTCCTCAAGAAATCCTTCAATTTGAGAGTTCTTGAACTCCGTTCCATTGTCGCTTCTAATCTTTTTGATTCTCAATCCAAACTCATTTTGAGCCCATCTCAAGAATCTATTTAAGGTCTCTTGTGTTTGAGATTTTTCATGCAAAAGAACACCCAAGTGAAGCGACAATAATCATCCACAATAACAAGATAATACTTACTCTTGCCGATGCTTATGTAAGCGATCGGGCCGAATAGATCCATGTGGAGTAGCTCAAGCGGCCTCTCGGTCATTATGATGTTCTTGTGTGGATGATGAACTCCAACCTGCTTCCCTGCTTGACATGCGCTACAAATCTTGTCTTTCTCAAAATGAACATTTGTTAGTCCTAAAATGTGCTCCCCCTTTAGAAGCTTGTGAAGATTCTTCATCCCAACATGAGCAAGTCGGCAATGCCAGAGCTAGCCGATATTAGTCTTAGCAATTAAGCAAGTGTCTAGTTCAACATTGTTATCAATGAAATCAACTAAATATAGCTGACCATCTAACACTCCCTTAAAAGCTATTGAATCATCACTTCTTCTAAAGACGGTAACACCAACATCAGTAAAAAGACAGTTATAGCCCATTTTGCATAATTGAGAAACTGAAAGCAAGTTGTAATCTAAAGAATCTACAAAAAATATTAGAAATTGAATGGTCAGGAGATATAGCAATTTTACCCAAACCTTTGACCGAACCTTGATTTCCATCCCCGAATGTAATCACTCTTTGGGGATCGTCATTTTTCTCATATGAGGAGAACATCCTTTTCTCCTCTATCATGTGGTTTGTGCACCCGCTATTATCCAACTTGTCCCACCGGATGCATAAACCAACAAAATAAATTTAGGCCTTATTCTTAGGTACCCAAATGGTCTTGGGTCCTTTCACATTAGAGACAAGCACCTTGGGTACCCAAACACAAGTTTTTAGACTCTTGTGTTTGCCCCCAACATATTTGGTAACTACCTTGCCTAATTTGTTAGTAAGCACATATGATGCATCAAAAGTCTTAAATGAAATGCTATGTTCATTGGATGCATCAACCGTCTTTTTCTTAGGCATTTTGATATGAGTTGTATGCCTAGAGCTAGAAGCCTCATTACTATACATATAAGCATTGTGAGAAATAATATGAGATTTTCTAGCATGAATTCTTCTAATTCTGTGCTCAAGATAGTTCTCAGGGTATAAAATGTAACCTTCCCTATCCTGAACCATGGGAGCCTTGCCCTTTACAAAATTAGAAAGCTTGTTTTTAAGGGCATTAAGCTTGATGTTGCTTTGGCTCCCTTGTTGGAAGCTAATGCCATACTTAATGCTGGGGCTATGGCAGAACCGCCCGAATTATTCCAGCTTAAGTGCCCAAGTCACGTGATACACCCAGCCTAGGTGGGGTTGGCCGAGGCCCAACAAATTAGGGTTGCCCGGAGCCCAACAGTTCATTAAGCACACCCAACTCAGGGAAAGGCCCAATCGCCCCAAAAGACTAGTCTAATAGGGGAAGGGTGGCTCTCCTTTTAAAGTGGCTTCCTCCTCCCAAGTTAAGCGAGGTGGGATAATTCTGAGGCTCACACGGTCGTCATCCGACTACAATTGGGCCAACTGGGCCAATTGCATCTTTGCCAACGGGTAATAGTGGAGGATGTCCTTATCATTCCCACCTTCTTAAAATGGGCCCTAGCTTTGATACCAGATGATACACCCAGCCCAGGTGGGGTTGGCCGAGGCCCAACAAATTAGGGTTGCCCGGAGCCCAACAGTTCATTAAGCACACCCAACTCAGGGAAAGGCCCAATCGCCCCAAAAGACTAGTCCAATGGGGGAAGGGTGGCTCTCCCTTTTAAAGTGGCATCCTCCTCCCAAGTTAAGCGAGGTGGGATAATTCTGAGGCTCACACGGTTGCCGTCCGACTACAATTGGGCCAACTGGGCCAATTGCGTCTTTGCCAACGGGTAATAGTGGAGGATGTCCTCATCATCACGCCTTAGAGGCTGCAACACACTTTGGAATAACCCGTTAGTCCCTTAGATCTAGTCTGATAAAGCCACTACCCAGGATCAAATACCACTAACTCACTCGATGGTGAGTCACAGAGAAAATACAATAAAGCAGGAAACCTCAAATTAAAGTACTGGGGTTATTACATGAATTGGAGTTTTCAAGTAAACTGAAACAAGTTCATAATTTAAATTGCAGCGGATAGTCGATAACGTCGAATGATGAGGAATAGGGCTAGGCCTAGCCCACTATTCCTCCCGCTCCTCCCTTCCTGGAGTAGCATCCCACTAGACCATCCAACCCGGTGGCAGGGTGGTAGGCCAAGTCACACCATCAACCATATCCTGAAGCGTACTTACAAAAATTATGCCACAAGTAAGGCTGAGTATACTAATACTTAGCTAGACTTACCCGATGTGAGGAATCTACTCCTCTACCTCTAGACCATGCAGCTGTTTGGCTGAGGGGTTTGGTTTGTCAAAAGCACTAGCTGAGTCTAAAATCAATTTTATCTTTTCCAATTCTAGTATCATTAATTTTAGCTAAGTTTGCTCCTTCTAAAGCATACATGGTAGCAATCATTTAGTACAATAAACATGTTGTCTCAAATCAACCTTATTTCACTTTTTACTCAATGCAGTACAAGGGGTCAAGTAATCTCATTAGATGCGAGAAGCAGACGATTCGAATCGAATTTTTAAACCTTGCAAGGTAAACCTAAACACACGACATGTAGGGGCACTTTGTCCCCACACATATCAACCGTCCCCATCAATTCCCCGTTCGCGGCCAGGGCTCACCGCCTTGGCATACAATGCTCCACTGACCCTGGCTGCCACCGTACAGTGACCGCACTTGTACCCACCATAGCTAGCATGGGAGACCCAGTCTCAGGACAAGTGAGGGGGAAAGTCCGTGCCCGGCTTCACTCAGGTACTAGGTTTACTGGTTACCATATTTCCCGACATGTGTTTAGTACGTTCTAACGCTTGACTCAGGTATCCACACATTAATCCTTAGTTCCTTTTTCCCGTCTCATGGATAAGGCATCCACCCTGGATCCAAGTCCATAGATCATCATAGATCCCGTTATCAAGATGAATACAATCAATTCCTGACCTCGCGCGAGTGCTAGAAAAATCACTCGACTTCTACCGAGATCCTAATTAGCAAAGCAGCTACTCGACCTAGCATACTAGTATCCATCTCAAAAAGGAATCCTGAGTTCATGCAACTAAGGGTTTCAAGCAACTCCTACACTTAAGTGCACATCACAAGCCTACAAACATTAAGTGTAGTAAAGTAGCATATATAAACTGGTTATGCATAAAACCGGGGCTTGCCTTCAAATGCTGGGGCTGCGAGGAGATCTTCTGTGGCAGGCTCGGGAGCTGGCTCCTGATCTTCCTCGTGGATAGCTCCTTGCTCGGGAATGAGCACGTACTCTCCGTCAACGAGGTTGCAATCTAATGAATGCAATGAGTAAGATATATGTATGGCATGATATGCAAATTAGCAATTATAATTGGATGGTGAATGATTAAATTAATAAGGTAAAGCTTAACCTTACTACTAGAAATTTTGGTGGTACACTTAGCCATTTAGGTCAAGTTTGGTTAGGTTAAATGGTTAGATTCTTTTAGTGTTCCGTTGATTTCCTTTTTATGTTTTAGTGAAAGTTTATTGTAATTCCTGGCTGAATTCAATAGGGTGAGATTCATTATTCTTCCAAATTTCTCTCTTCTTTCCCTTTTCTCTTATGTTTTAAGGTGGGTTTGAACTACAATCTAGCTTTATAAATTTCCACAAATTCTGCAAAAATTACAATAGCTTCTCAATGGTGTATAACTCTCTGTCTCAAAAATTGGAGCTCAAAAAGTTAAGGGTTCTCTTTGTACAAAATTATCAAATCTTAGGGCAGAGGGGGTGCTTTGAACTACAACTCTCCTTTAACAGTGGATTATTCCCTAAGGCTTATTTTTGCTAGCATTTAGGTGTAATAACATGACTTTGTACCAAATTTTAGCCACTAATACTTATTAGTTATTTTACTGTGATTTCATAAAGTTTTTTTTGGCCAAAGGGGTGCTTTCTACTACCACTATACTTGAAAAATGTCAAACACTAGATTCCTAATTTTTCCTATCTTCTTCTTTGTGCAAGAGCAATCATTCTAGAATTTGGCAATTTTTTGCTTAAGGGAAGAGGGGGTAGAAATTCTTGGATGATATGGCCTTTTTCATGGGGTAGGAGGTAATGGGTGTTATCTTATATTTTTGAATAGGTTTTGTATTTTTCTCTGGTGGTCTACTTCATCAATAGTTGGGTAAAAATTCATTTGCCTACTGTTGCACAATTTTAGACTTTCTTATGATTTAATTAGATCATGGGCCAAAACCATATTTGAATTGTTCAACTCACTTATTGTGAGGGGCTGGGGTGTTTATTATTTTTGTAGTGGTGTTCTAGTAGTTAGGAGTCTACTGAATTTTCTCTATCCTTTTTACAGTGGTCCTTGCATTTTTAATCATGGTTTTCCTTGGTTTCTTAGTGCATAATAAATATTTAACCCTGGATTAACTTGGGACTAGGGTTCTCTGTATTTTTCCTAGGTTCCTCATCACTTAAGTATACTAGGAAAAATATGCTCCTTCTCTGTTTATTATTTTCCACTACCTTTCTTAATTTTCTAAGTTTTGGACAGATATAGTTTTTAATAGCAAAACTTGAGTTAATCTTGTATACTAGGGTGCTTAGTATTTTTTTGCAGTGCCTAAGTTGGGTATGTATCTCTACAAATTTTCTTAAGCCTAGCACAGAAGCATTTCTATTTTCTTTATATTAATAAGGTTTAGATTGTTTCCCTGTTTAATTCAAAACTCTAAAAATTAACACAAAAAATGGGGTTCAGTATTTTTGTTTGATGGTTCATATTATTTTGAAACTAGCAAAATTGGTTTAACTAATTTTGGATAAATATTCTTGAAGTTATAAATTTCCTAAGTTCTTTGTTCATTAAAAAGAATAATCAGAAATAGTTAAATGGAAACTAACTTTGCATCGGGTCCCTAGCGATTGCTTTCAAATTCCCTTACAGACTAGTCCTTGGGTCACTATTTAAATGTGCCACCGACAGTTCAGAAAACCCCCTAGGGTTTTGCTAAACCTAAACCGAGGTCCTTCTCCCAAATAAACAGTACTCGCGGCGGAGGAAAGGGCGGAGGGGCTTACCGGCGGTGAGATTGTTCCGGTGAGGTGGTGGAGGGCGTAGGGGAGGTCGTGACGATCACACCGATGTGCGGATCGTCTGCGGGGATAGCGGAGTAGGCCGGTCCACGTGCGCAGGCGGGGGAGCTCATCGGCGGCGAGGGCTCTGGCCTATCCAGGGCGGTAGAGTTCAATTAAACTGGTCAGTGAGCTTCACTAGGTGCTAGGGAAGGCATAGGCGCGAGGAATTGGAGAATGGCTCACCGGATAGCTCGGCCTACATGCGGTGGCGGGCAGCAGAAGTCCGACGACGGTGATCTTGCTGTTCCATTGAGGCAGGGCTTTAATCCTTGCTTGGAGAAGCTTCACGGCTCCCCGGGGAAGCTGTCCAAGGGCTCGGTTGAGGTTGAGGGTCTCTGGAAATGGCTAGCCATAGTGGCCGGCGCTCGGGTGGCTCGGGCGGGTGGCGCAAAGAGAGTGCGGAGTGAGGTGAGGCACGTCTGGGGGTGGTCTTAAAGGCGTAGGCGAGCACGGCTGAGGGGTGGCTCTGACACGCGCTTGGGGTGTGCGCAGGCGAGCGCCAGTGCGCGCTCTGGCGCCTAGGCACGGCGTCGAGCATGAGGCAGCGCAGAGAGAGGTCAAGTTCAAGCGTAGATTGGCTCCAAATCTTTGCGATTATTGCCATGATTCCGTTGAGAGATCTCTTCCCCTGACATTCCTTTGTTGTTTGTGTGTGGAGGCTTATGGGTTTTGCTGAATGGAGCCAAAGATATGGAGTGATGAAGTTTGGTTTGTCTCACTGCTGAACTCCAAGAGAAAATCCCAGATTTGACGTGTCTAGGGCACAAATCTTGATGCCATCTTCGCACACGTTCCAGAGGGGTTAGTTTAGAACAATTTTGTCAATGGGGACTTAAGGATTTGAGCTAGGGATCAAGGTGAACATGCTCAAGTTCTAGGTGAGGGCTGAAATTCAGCAATCTGAATTTCAGATTTTCCCTAGAGAGCTACCACTTGGATGGCATTTTTGGGGATTTTAATCAATTATTTTGGCCAAACTTTTATAACAATTATTGTAGCTTAATTAGTGTATTTAAACTTTTATAATTGTCCTAAGCCATGATTCCATGTTTTTCATGGTCTTTTTAACAATTTCTTCCTTTCTACTTAAATGGCCTAATTAGGGTTGTTCTAGGGTTTAAACATTTTCCCATTTTGAATGCATGATATGATTTAGGCATGAGTCTTTAGGACATAAGAATTAGTTGAATTTTTGCTCTTAAGTTTTTGGTGTCTTTTGCTCAATTTGATTCACATGAAATAATGGTTCTTGAGTTAGCACTGAGAAGAACTCTGGGAATTACTGGCGTGTTACAGCCTTCCACTCTTAAAGGAATCTTGTCCCGATATTTGGGTCAGAGTCCTTTGGGGTGATGCGAAGGTTAAGGCTTGCTTGAATTTGGTGGTTTGTTCATTAAGGTTCTTCTTAGTAAACTGCTCTTCGAATGTCATCTTCTTTGCAACTTCAGAAGGAAGTCCTCTTAGTTTTAGTCTTACAACTAACTCATTTTTTTAAGGTCATTTTTCTTATATTTAGATTCAAAGGGCAGGGGGAGGGGTTGGGCATGGTTACGTACCAATTCCCTTAGGTAGACAGTCGGGGTAATTCGAACATAGAAATTTCTCAGTCTCCCAAGTAGCCTCTTCCTCTGAGTGATTACTCCATTGGATCTTATACATTTTGATTGATTTAGCCCGAGTTGATCTTTCTTTGCAATCTAGAACCTTGGAAGGGTACTCTTGGTATGATAGATCTGGCTCTATTTCCACTTCTGGTTCTGCTATGATCTCGGTCGGCAATCGAACACATTTCTTCAGTTGGGATACATTGAATACATTGTGGATGGCAGCCATTTTTGGAGGTAACTTCAATTTGTATGCCATGGGTCCACATGCTTCCACGATCTCATAAGGTCCAATGTAGCAAGGGGCTAACTCGCCTTTGATCCCAAACCTTTGCACTCCTTTGGTGGGTGATACTTTCAGATATATGGAATCTCCCACTTCAAACTGGAGGGGTTTTCTTCTCTTATCATGGTAACTCTTCTGCCTGGCTTGAGCAGCTTCTAGATTTTTCCTGATTAGTTTGACTTTCCTTTTGGCTTCAGTCACTAAGTTAGGTCCAAAAATTTCTCTTTCTCCAGGCTAAGACCAATTGATGGGTGTTTGACACCTTCTTCCATATAGGGCTTCGAAAGGTATCATCCTTAGGCTGGATTGATAACTGTTGTTATAAGCAAACTCTGCCAAAGAGAGGTACTTATCCCAGTTCTTGCCGCAATCGATCGTACAAGCCCTTAGCATATCTTCAAGAATTTGATTGACCCTTTCGGTCTGACCATCAGTCTGTGGGTGGTAAGCTGAACTCCTTATTAGCTTGGTTCCCAAAGACTCTTGCAATTGTTCCCAAAATCTGGCAACAAATTGGGCTCCTCGGTCAGAGACAATGGTCCGGGGTAATCCGTGCAAACACACGATTCGGTCAATATACAGCTCTGCATACTTCTGAGTCTTATCGGTGGTGTGCACTAGAAGAAAATTTGCCACTTTTGTCAATCGGTCCACGATGACCCAAATTGAATCATGATGCCGAGAGGTGTTGGGCAGACCCACAATAAAATCCATGCTGATGTCATCCCATTTCCATGAAGGTATTGATAGGGGCTATGGCGGAACCGCCCGAATTATTCCAGCTTAAGTGCCTAGGTCACACCCCAGGGGCCGTAACACACTTAAATCGGAATAACCCGTCAGTCCCTCAGATCCAGTCTGATAAAGCCACTTAACCAGAATCAAATTCCACAATCTCACTCGAAGGTGAGTCACAGAAGAAACACAATAAAGCAGGAACCTCAAATTGAAGTACTGAATTATTACATAGATCGGAGTTTTTCAAGTAGCAATTAAAAGTTCACAAAATGAAATGCAGCGGATAATCGATGTCGTCGATAGCGAGGAAATGGGCAAGGCCTAGCCCACTACTCCTCATGCTCCTCTCCTGCCGGAGCAGCATCCCACTCGAGCGTCCAACCCGGTGGCAGGGTGGTAGGCCAAGTCACACCATATCGTATCCTGAAGCATACCTGCAAAAATTATGCCACAAGCAAGGCTGAGTATACTAATACTCAGCTAGACTTACCCGGTGTGAGGAAACTACTCCTCTACCTCTAGACCATGCAGCTATTTGGCTGAGGGGTTTGGTTTGCCAAAAGCACTAGCTGAGTCCAAAATCAATCTTTTAGCTTTTCAGTTTCTAGTATTATTATCTTAGCTAAGTTTGCTCCTTCTAAGCATACATGGTAGCAAGCATTTAGTGCAATCAACAAGTTTCTCATGTAAACCTCATTTCACTTCTTACTCGATGTAGTACAAGGGGTCAAGCAGTCTCATTAGCTGCGAGAAGCAGACGATTCGAATTGAGTTTTAACCTTGCAAGGTAAACCTAAACACACGACATGTAGGAGCACTCTGTCCCCACACATGTCAACCGTCCCCATCGATTCCCCGTTCTCGTCCAGGCCTCACCGCCTTGGCATACAATGCTCCACTGACCCCAGCTACCGCCGTGCAGTGACCGCACTTGTACCCACCATAGCTAGCATGGGAGACCCAGTCTCAGGTCGCGTGAGGGATAAAGTCCACGCCCGGCTTCACTCAGGTACTAGGTTTATCGGTTACCATATTTCCCGAAATGTGCTTAGTACGTTCAAAAGCTTGACTCAGGTATCCACACATTAATCCTTAATTCCTTTTTCCCGTCTCATGGACAAGGCATCCTCCCTGGATCCAAGTCCATAGACTAACATAGATCCCGTTATCAAGATAAATACAATCAATTCCTAACCTCGCACGAGTGCTAGAAAAATCACTCGACTTCTACCGAGATCCTGATTAGCATAACAGCTACTCGACCTAGCATACTAGTATTCATCTAAAAAAGGAATCCTAAGTTCATGCAACTAAGGTTTCAAGCAACTCCTACACTTAAGTGCACATTGCAATCCTACAAACATTAAGTGTAGTAAAGTAGCATATAATAACACGGTTATGCATAAAACCGGGGCTTGCCTTCAATAGCTGGGCTGCGGGGAGATCCTCGATGGCAGCCTCGGGAGCTTGCTCCTGGTCTTCCTCTTGGACAATTCATTGCTCGGGGATGAGCACATACTCTCCGTCAGCGAGATTGCAATCCAATGAATGTAATGAGTAAGATATATGCATGGCATGATATGTAATTTAGCAATTTAAACCTTGATGTTGACTAATCTACTTGAATCAGGTAGAGTTAACTCTTGCTACTAAGGATCTTGGTGGTATATTTAGTAATTTAGATCACACTCAGTTAAATAAAGTGGTAAGTCCAATTTGGTGTTCCACTATATTCTTTTTAAAGCCTTAGTGAGAATTTGATAAGATTTCTAGTTGAACTTATTAGGGCGGGGTTTATCTTTTATTTCTTTCCGTCTATTTCTTTTATGTTTTTAGAGTGGGTTTGAACTACAAGTTGTCTCAATAAATTTCCAAAAATTCTGCAAAAATTACAGTGGCTTCTTATTGGTGTATAATTCTCTACCCTAAAATTTGGGGCTTAAAAAGTAAGTGGTTCTTTCTGTATAGAATTATCAAATGCTAGGGGCAGAAGGAATGGTTTGAACTACAACTACCATTTAACAGAAAGTTATTTCTTAAGACATATTTTTGCTGGCATCTAGATGTTATAACATGACTTTGCACAAAGTTTTAGCCATTAATACTTATTAGTTATTTTAGCATGATTTTCTAAAATTTCTAGCCAATGGGGTACTTTCTACTACCACTATATTTGAAAAATATCAAACAACAGATTTCTGATTTTTCCTAGCTTCTTCTTTGCGCAAGAGCAATCATTCTGAAGTTTGGCATCTTTTTGCTTAAGGGAGGGGGTGGTAAGAATTATTTGGATTAAATGACCTTTTTCATGAAGTATTGGCAATAGGTATTATTTTGCATCTTTCAAATGGGTTTGCATTTTTCTCTGGTGACCTATCTCATTATTGATCTAGCAAAATTTTATTTGCCCATTATTGCATCATTTTTGGGTTGCTCATGATTTAATTGAAATATGCCTCATTATCAAGTTTTATTTGTTTACCCTACTTAAAATGATGGGCTGGGGTGTTTATTATTTTTGCAGTGGTGTCTTGGTGGTTACAAGTCTACTGGATTTTTATTAACAATTTTGGGTCTGATTTTATAACTCCAATAATTGTTTTCTAGTTGGAAAAATGCTAAATAAAACATTCCACTTTAATTCTGTTCTGGACTAGTGGTCTTTTTATTTTTCCTAGGTTCTCTGTTACTTAAGTAGGTTAGAAAAAATAATTGCACTCACTATTTATTAATTTCTAATGCCTTTCTGATTTCCCTAAGTTTTGGACAAAAATGGCTTTTAATAGATATCCCTACTCAAATTTTCAATACTGGGGTTCCCACTATTTTTAAACAGTGTTTCAATGGGGTTTAAACATCTATAAATTTTTTTAGGTTCAGCACAGAAGCATAACAAATTTTCTTTAATTAAATAAGGTTTGGTTAGTTTCTATATTTAATTCTAAACTCTAAAATTTAGAACAGAAAGCATGAGGTTTAGTAATTTTAATTGGTAGTCCATAATATTTATAATCCAGCAAAATTGGTTTGACAATTTTTGGTTAAGTATTTCTTAAGTTATGAATTTCCTAAGTTCTCTGTTCATTAAAAAGATTAAACAGAAATGATTAAAAGGAAAACTACTTTGCAACGGGGTCCCTGGCGGGTGTTCTCAAGTTTCCTTACAGACTAGTCCTTGGGCTACTATTCAAGTGAGTCGCTGACAGTTTAGAAAGCCCCCTGAGTTCTTCTAATCCTAACCCGAGGTCCTTCCCCCAAATCAAACAGTACCTGCGGCGGAGGAAAGGGCGGAGGGGCTTACCAGCGTGGGGACTGCTCTGGTGAGGTGGCCGAGGGTGTAGGGGAGGTCCTGAGGGTCACTGCGATGTGCGGGTCACCGTCGGGGATGGTCGGAGTCGGCCGGTCCACGGGCGCAGGCGGGGGAACTCATCGGCGGCGAGGAGTCCGGCCTATCCAGGGCATAATTGACCAATCAAACGGTTTAGAGAGCTTCACCAGGGATCAAGGAGGGTGTGCACGCGAGGAATTGAAGAACGGCTCACCGGATTGCTCAGTCTACGCGCGCAGGCGGGCGACCAAAGTCCAGCGAGGACGATCTTGGTTCTCCGGTGAAGTTCTGCCGGGTCCGAGAGCTTGGGGAGCTTCACAAGCTATTGGCGAAGCTATTCGAGTGGCTGACGCGACTGGGAAGCAACTAGAGTGGGCTGGCCACGGTGGTCGAGGCTCGGGTGGCAATGGCGGGCGGAAAAGAGCTCGCTGGAGCTAAGGAGGGGTGTCTGGCCGGCGAAGGTGAGCACGGGTGAAGTGAGGCGCACCCGCAGAGGCTTTATAGGCGTGGGCGGGCACGGCCGAGGGCGAGTGCGCGCGGCGGACTTGACCGAACGCTGGGGCAAGCGCGCGCCCGGGTTGGTCGAACGCCGGCATGCCGACTAGGGTCGAACACGTGTGCGCGTTCATTCTGCCCGAGTTCTGGCGCGTGTGGTCATTCATCCGAGCCTGCTCTCGCCTTGGTCAATGCACAAAACCTCTTCTCCTCCCTATAAGCTACCGATCTTGTGTGGGGGTCATAGGATTTTGCCTACTGGTTTCAAAGATTTGGAGCTCTAAATTCTGGTCTGTATCCCTGCCCGAGCCCGAGGCAAATCCTGGGTTTTGTCATGTCTAGGGCTTGCGTCCCAATGCCATCTTCTGGCATGTGACAGAGGGGTTAGTTAGGCACAATTTTGTCAATGGGGTCATTAGGATTTGATCTAGGGATCAAGGTGAACACGCTCGGTCTTTAGCTCAAGGGCTGAAATTCAGAATTCAGAATTTCAGAAATTCCCATTGAATCCCCACTTGAGAAGCTTGTTTGGAGTTTTTATTAAACTATTTTGGACAAGCTTTCATAATCTTTATTGTAGCTTATTTAGTATACTTCAATGTTTATATTTGGCCTAAGCCATGATTTTATATTTTTCATAGTCTTTTGCCCCTTTTCTTCAATTCTACTTAAAGAGCTCAATTAGGTTTGGTATTAGGGTTTCAACATTTTGCTCTTTTGAAAATCTCATTTGTTTTGAACATGATTCCTTTAGATATAAACTTAGTGGATCTTTTATTCTTAAGTTAATTTGATGCTTCATGCTTAATTTGGCTCACATAAAATGTTGATTCTTGGGTTAGCAATTGAGAGAAACCCTAAGTGACACTAGGGTGTCACAGGGGCTGCAAGGCACCAGCTGATTTTAAGTGGCTTGCCTTTATCCTCTGACAGGTGTCACATTCTGATACGTATCGAGCTATTTCCCTCTTCATTCTGGTCCACCAATACAAGGGCTTCAGATCATGGTGCATCTTGGTGCTTCTCGGATGCATAGAGAATTTGGAGAGATGAGCCACATCCAAGATTTTCTTCTTGAGATCCTTGTTTTTAGGAACCACCAATCTGCTTCCAAACCACAATATACCCTTCCCATCTTGGCGGAAACACTTATACTTCTCTGTCTTCTGATGGAGGTTCTCCTTAATGATTTGCACTCCCTTGTCACTGAGTTGGGCCATGATTATCTAGTCTCGCAAAGTTGGCTCAATGGAAATGTGAGACAAAGCACCAGAAGGAATCACTTCAATCTTCATTTTGCTCAACTCATCACACAGGGTGTTGATGAGAGAATCCATCATAACACAGTTAGATTGCGACTTCCGACACAAGGCATCAGCTACCACATTAGGTGGTAGTGTACCTCCAGGTCGTATTCCTTGATCAGCTCTAGCCATCTTCTCTGCCTCATGTTAAGATCAGCCTGAGTAAAGATATACTTGAGGCTCTTATGATCTGTGAAGATGTTGCAGTGGGTTCCCATCAAATAGTGTCTCCACATCTTCAATGCATGAACCACGACTGCTAATTCCAAGTCATGAGTGGGATAATTTTGCTCGTGAGGCCTGAGTGCCCTGGATGCGTAGGCAATGACCCGGTTGTCTTGCATCAACACACAACCCAGTCCAGTGCCAGAGGCATCACAGTATACATCAAATGGCTTGGCATTGTCGGGTTGCACTAACACCGATGCTGTGGTCAGATGCTGCCTCAAGATGTGGAAAGCGTCTTCACACTTCTGACCCCAGTCAAACTTGGCTCCCTTCTTCAACAATTTAGTCATGGGATTCATAATTCGAGAGAAGTCTAGGATGAATCTTCGATAATAACCAGCCAATCCTAGAAAACTACGAATCTGACAAACAGTTGTTGGCGGCTTCCAGTTCATCACTTCTTGCACTTTATCTGGATCAACAGCTATGCCAGATTGAGAGATAGTGTGACCCAAGAATTTGATTTCCTTTAGCCAAAAATCACATTTGGATAGTTTGGCATAAAGACGGTGCTCTCGCAGACGTTGGAGCACTACATGTAGATGACCGACATGCTCTTCTTCGTTCTTTGAGTACACCAATATATCATCGATGAAAACCACCACGAACTTGTCCAGTTCAGGCATGAAGACAAAATTCATCAGATACATGAAGTATGATGGAGCATTAGTCAGCCCAAACGACATCACTAAATACTCATACAACCCATATCTGGTTGAGAAGGAAGTCTTCGGAATATCACTTGCTCATATCTTGATTTGATGATAGCTGGAGCGAAGATCTATTTTGGAAAACACTTTGGCTCCGTGTAAGTCCCAAAATTGGTATAAGAAAAAAAAATTAATAATAAAATAAATACACAAAGAAATAAAATAACAAATACAGAAATCTCAAATTATAATTGAGTGTTGAAATTTGAGGACTGAATTTTGAAACCAAGAACTATTTTTTTAAAAAAGAAGTAATATAAAGGTTTTCAGTTCAACTACTAGATGATTATTCATTTCATTAAATGATGCACCATAAGCATTTATTTACAAGAATATTTAATTTTGAAGTGACTTTTACTTCTTACCCACATTCAAAATACTATTTTTCTAAAAAAAGAGAAAACAATATGAGTGTTTCTCATATTTCAAACATCTATAAATCAATTAAAATAAATACATACCTATGACTTCATAATTGATTTTGAGTATGTAATAAAAATTTGAATTCCTAAACTTTATCGTGGATTTGGATTTTAAATTTGTAAATCAAAAGAGAATGAAATGGGAAAATTAGAAATTGAGAAGAAAATAGAAAAGAAAAGGAAGGATTTCCTGCGCTTGGGGAAACCCTCACCTGTCTCGGCCCATTTCCTTTTCTTGCACGCGGCCCACTAACTCCCTTCCGCGCAGCCCACGAAGCCAACCCCTCCTCACATGCGTGCTCAGCCACTGCCTCACGGCCCTATCGGCCAGTACCTGCTATCGCGCATGGATTTACTCTATCTCTGACAATCCAGCCCGCCTTGTCAGTTTCATCCTCTTTCCCTGCTTTCTCGCTAACAGACACGCTTGCCTCACCTGGTCTGCCTGGAATCTCGGCCAGTCGGCCATGCCCCACTCAACCGTCCGCAGAACTCGCGGGCAGCTCCGGGCTCGCCCAAATCGCACACCCCTAGCTAACCGCCTCTAACTTTTCCTTGGCCGCAGCTTGGGCGCAATCAACACGGTCGTGACCAACTCCCTGTTAATCCGCTTGGATCGTTGCGGCCTCTCTGCGGTGCATATAGGTCCCAATGCCTGCGTCCCCATGGCCCCTCGCCAGCCGACGATGCTCCACCACGCCCGCGTCCCTGCTACCCTCTAGCGCCTGCCGTTATTTTCCCTGCACCCCTATCTACTCCATGAACCATCCCATGACCGGTCCACACGCTCATCTGGGGTCCCATCGAGGCTCCCCGCAACCGAGAAGCCTGGACGCGTGTATCGGTAACTCGACCGCGACCGCCGCCGTGGTTCTCCACTGTTGGCACCGCCATGAACCCAGTCGCGCTCGCTGCCATGGGCGCTTCGTCGATTTTCCATGGCCGGGGAACTCCACCGCGCTGCCGCTGCTGTAGTCAATCCCATGTGCATTGCTGCACCGAGAAGATGTGGCCGTCGTGGTCAACTCGCGTGGACCTCGCCGCTTGGCCATGGGTGATTACTGGCATTCTCTGGGCGTATTCGGGGGGGGGGGGGGCTGTGGGCCTTGGCGATGTGCTGCTGGAAACACGGAACGTCGGTGTTGCGTGAACTGCGCATCACGGCCAAGCTCCTCCGCGGTGCCACACACTGTCATTGGCAGGTGAGTTTGCGCAACTCCTAGTAAGTTGCCCTCCCCTAGTATCGCCTTCATACTCCTCACGCGTTGCGGGGATCGTCCTGGTGTTGGGTGCACCAGGGGGTGGGTCTGCTTTCACCGACGACAGTCGCCGCAGTAGGGGGCGGTGGTCATCGTGCCTGTGTCCAGGGATGGAAGAAGAGAGGATAGGCGTGCAATGGGAAACCAATGGTTGGGATTAGATGCTGTCATACCCTTTCGTGATTTAAATCCGAACCGTAGGTCGTTCATCCGAGGGTAGTAATGTATTCCTTCGCAGGATGATCTGAGCCATCAGATCTGGATCTAGTGGGTTACAATCCATACTGACTCATAGATGATTAAGATCCAATCGCGGCCATCTGCTTTTGATCGGGTGGCTCATAGTGAACGATACCCCTTCGCGGATACAATTTGCTAAAGAGTCCCTGGAATACTGCTGAATAAAACCGCCGTCCCTTGCGACAGAATAATGAGGCTTAGGGATTCTTGCTCTGTAACCCCTGGGTTTTTGTTTAATCATGCGCGCAGGCCAGAATCATAGGAAATTCAGAAATTCAATTAGAAAATGAATTCTAGTCTTAAAATAATTTCAAAAACTTATTTAATTCATAGAAAATCCATTTTAGCTCCTTTTCAGTTCATTCCAGTTCCTATAATTTTGTTATATTATTGTTTATCACCTAGTGTCTCTGTTTTGACATGAAAATCATATTAAAATGTATTTCCTAATTAATCTTATATCAAATACATAAAACCTTAGGAAATTCATAACTCCCCTGTTTTAACTCCGAATTGTCTCGTTCAAGTTGTGTTAGTCTCATACAAGTATTTACTATGCAGTAAAAACATCTATTATACCATGTCTCATTATTTTATAATTAGATCTGTATTTAACTGATGTTGGTTAGTCCGGCTAAACTGCTTATCATTATAGACTACTAGAATATGATATATGGTCAATTTATAACTTAGATTAAAGTTGAGATAATTATTTATAGAATAACCTCTTATATGATTTATATTAACCAATTTATAATATAGTTTAATATTTTAATCACATAGATCTTCTATAAAATCATAACTCCTTAATCGTAACTCCGATCTTAGTAGTTCTCGATCCCACGATCTAGTAGTGACGAGTAGACCATTATTATACAATTTGTTCTTATGTTTGGTGTGTTGTTAATTTTGTCTATACACTGTTTGTTTGTATTGCTACGACTAGCGGTGAGGTCACGAGGATCTGCAGAATCATTCTGGTACCTAGAATCTCAAGTGACAGGCAAGTTGTGCCCTTGACCACATTTGTTACCCAATAATATTCTTTATTATCATTATTCAGTGCATAAGTTTAATTTTGATGGGACCCAAAAGGTCACCCTAGTCTGATTATCTTTTACCTTGTTTACCCCTGAATCACTTGGGTAGTTTTGCTATTGCTTTATATGGTTTTGGGTTAATACTTCATTATATCCATGTTCCAATTAGTATGTTATTTTATTTATGTTCATGTCAAGATCATTAATGTTAATTGGAACATCTAGCTTAACTTGAGAAACATGTGCCACCAAAAGGGAGGAATGGGACCCCTTGGCTAACTAATTAGGAAAGCTAGTGGAAGACTACCTTACCCGAAAGGGGCAAGGGCAGTAGGGGAGTTGCATGCAAGGAGGTTCTCGGGTTGATTTTGCTGCGATGGCGGTCAGACAGGGGATTCTTGCAAGTGCTCTTCCCATAAACTGTAGCGGGTTTTCGGAAGCTAGTGGAACTTTGTAAAGGCCTCATAGTGGATCCCTAGCCATTCACCTCGGTAGTGTCTAAGGGCCTTGCAAACCCTGGCGACATGGGAAACACGACTTGTGGGTAAAGGGTACAACCTCTGCAGAGTGTAAAACTATTATACTAGCCGAGCTCACAGTCAAGAGCAGCTCAAGACTCTCACATGATTAATTTATGGAACTTAATTTCAATTTGTCATATGCATTTGCATGGATTATTTATTAATGTTGTTCTATTATTTATTATGGTTCGGTGTTTACTTACACTTAGTAACTGCTAATAAAATTCTGACCAACTTATTAAAAGCAATGCTCAGCTTTAACCCCTATTGTTGATCAGCCTTACAAATCACATGAACTCCCACATTTGGTGAGTTCATGCCACATTATTCCCCACAACTTGTTGAGCGATGAACATGTGTGAGCTCACCCTTGCTGTCTCACACCCCCACAGGAGAAGAACAAGTGGTTCAAGAGGAGCCACCATCAAGGAGTTCGATTCGATCTAGGTGGCATCTCCCAGTTGACTTTCTGGCGCCAAGGATGGATTTTAGATCCTGTTATATTTATCTTTTATTTTGTAAGACTTCCACTATGTAATAAATACTCTGATTATATTGTGACATTTATCTCTATACACTATGTTATTATATATGTTGTCTTCTTTGGCACATGTATGAGATGCACCCGGCTTTGTTCCTTAAAATTGGTGTGACACTCCGACCAATTGATTGAAAAGAACATCAATACGAGGCAAAGGATACTTGTTCTTGATAGTCACCGTGTTGAGTGGGCGGTAATCTATGCATAGTCTTAAGCTTTCATCTTTCTTTTTCACAAACAAAGCTGGACATTGCCAAGGCGAAGTACATGGGTGGATGAAACCCTTGTCCTACAATTCTTGCAATTGTTTCTTCAATTCTGCCAATTCAGTGGGTGGCATGCGATAAGGCCTCTTGGAAATAGGTGCCGTTCCCAGTTGCAATTCGATGGCGAATTCAATATCCCGGTTTGGTGGCATTCCTGGTAATTCATCAGGAAAAACATCTGCATACTCATAGACCACTGGAATCTTCTTCAAGGGTAACTCTATCATAGCAAAAGCACATGATCGAGTAGAGTCTTGGCTGGGTAGATACAATGCAAGGTCTCCGAAGGTAGGAGAACAGATTTCCAGAGCTCTGGCAGCTACATCCAACACCACTCAGTGTGGAGTCATCTAGTCAGCTCCGAGAATGATGTCCATACCCTCTAATCCCAAAATCAGGAGTGTGGTTTTGAAGATGTTACTTCCCAATGAGATAGGAACACTTCAATTTAATTGGTTTGTTGCAATTTTGCCCCTAGGCGTTGCTATCATGAAAGACCCTTTTGTGCGATAGAAAGGCAGTTGACATTTAGCACTGAACTTCTGGCTAATGAAGCTATGAGATGCACCAGAATCAAACAGAATTAATGTAGGTTGATTAAAAACTGAAAAGATACCAATCATGATGGGGGCTCCTTCAGGTAACTCTTCTAGAGTAGTGAAGTTGAGCTTCCCTTGCCTGACTTGCACCTTCTGCTTTCTTCCTCTGTCTTGATTTGGTGTTGGTATCTGCCTTTATTGATTCCTTGGGCAATTCTTGGCAAAATGGCCCACATTGCCACAAGTGAAGCACTTGTTCCCATTTCCCTAGCGGAACTGCTGTTGTTGTTGGGGTTGATTGTTCCTTGGAGCGAGAGCTGGAAAGCAGTTGGGTGCTTGCTGCTGCTGAGGTGGCCTGATCACCCATCTGCCCGCCTGCTGCTGGAATCCTCTGCTCTGATTGTTGGAAACAATCCTGAACCTCTTGGGGGTGCGGAGGGTCCTGACATTGGGGCCTTCCTCTTCTTCTCTGCCCGGTGAGCTACAATATAGTCCTCCTATGATATCGCCAGGTTGACCAACTCTTTGAAGCTATCAGCCCGGACAGTGTTGAGATGCTCACACAGCTTGGTGTTGAGACCCCTGCGGAAGCGGTCTCTCTTCTTTTTATTAGAGTCAGCATGATACCCCGCATACTGGCACAGGTCATTGAAGGCCTGGGCATACTGCAACACAGTGCGGGTCCCTTGATTGAGTGCCAGGAACTCATTCAACTTGCGGTCAAGAATCCTAGCTGGAATGTGGTGTCCCCTGAAGGCAGTCTTGAACTCCTCCCATGAAACTTCATGATCAGCAGGTAGCATGGCGCAGAAATGGTTCCACCATGTCCGAGCGGGTCCGCGAAGCTGCTGCGCGGCGAAGCGAGCCTTGGTGTCATTGGGGTAGTCTGCCATGAGGAGGGGAAACTTGGACTCCATTACGCCTAGCCACACGTCGGCGTCCAGTGGATCCTCTAACTTGGTGAACAAGTGCGGCTGCATGCTCAGGAACTCCTGATAAGTTGCCGCGGTTGGAGGTCGCTGCGGCTGGCCTCCACCATGCTGCTGAGGGCGGGGTTGGCGCTGCAAGAGCTGTCGCAGAATTTTGTTCTGCTGAGCTATCAGCTCCTGCACCGTGGGAGCTAGAGGAGGTGGTGGGGGAACTTGCTCATTCTGCCCGCGACGCTGCCTAGCTGCCATCTGAAAATAGAGATTGCCACCATTGTTATCCCAATTCATAATTCCGAACAATATGCTTTATATCATACAGAAAGAAAATGTCATAACATAACATCAATTTGAACGAGGACAACATGATTACAATCACTTCATTGTTCGCAAAAGTTCTCATGGGTTACATCAATTTAGGGGAAAGTACCCGTAAGTCTAGTTCAAAATCTGATGCCAACTAAGCTCGCGTGGGTTTCTATCCTCATAATGCGTCAAAACAACCCATCAACCCTGAGTAGTGGAAGCGACACTGGATACGGGTGAAGGGGGCATCTCGGAGGCAGTCGCATTGGTACCAGGGCTGGTCCTAACTCCTCGGGAGCCTCCTCTCCCTCGCTTCCATCCTCGTTAGCCTCCATCTCCAGGTGGTGCATGTCCAGGTGGTTGTTAGCTTCCTCAAGCTCCTGCTGCACATCGTGGAGCTGGTTTTCCAGGACATCAATGGTGTTGTCCCGGATCTCCACCTACTACTCCAGGGTCGCGATGCACTGGCTCAACCGTTCCACATGTAGGTCCTTTTCCACCGATTCTGAGGACAGGTCGACCACGAAATCCTCTCGGCTGTCGAGGGTGAGCTTAGTGGTCTGAACTAGGTTAGCAAGATGTGCCATAGCGTCGCTCTGCAGGGCCTGTAGGCGGTACAGTGCGCTCATGCACTGAATAGTGATCCTCCCAACTAAGTCAGGATACATAGCCCACATGTCCTTCACATGGCTCACACGGTTGCACCACATGGGGTCATCCCTCTTCTCAGCAGGGAAGAGTCCCAGTGGGTGCATCACCATCTCTAGGGGATGGTAGCCGCAGAAAGTCGTCAGGGTCTTCAAAGCTACCGCCTCGGTGGTGTCATTTGTCCTGAATCCAATAGTCTTAGAGTCAAGGGAACGCCAACCCGGCTGAAGGGGGTGAGCCTCCAGAGTCAGCCAGACTCGGCAACGTGGCACCCGATGCTCCTCGTACAGCTGCACCGTGTACAAAGGGGGCGAAGGGTAACCGACGGAGTTGAGAACCTCCCACAAGATGGAAGAAAAACCCTCGTGAGAAAGGAAATCGGAACTGAAACAAGTGTCTCCTCCATTGGCGGGGGTGGGTGAAGTCATCTATGGAAGAGGATCAGATGTAAAGGTTATGGTAGAAGAAAGAAAAATATGTGAGCCCGGGTTGTTAAAAGGAAGTGGGTTAGATCAAATTTTTACTCCTTTAATTTCTAATCCTTTCGTGTTTTATAATGCATGCATGCTGAAAAGAGCGTCTCCTCACCGAATCATAAGGGTGCTTTTAGGGCATCCTTGAAATCCTAAGACTAGCCCATAGGGCCTACTTATTTAGCCACCTGTTTTCCCCACTATTCCTAAGGCCTTTCATCCTAGGTCTAGCGTTCTAGTCCCGACGATTCCAATACTGGTTTCTAAGCAAGTTTTAGATTTTTGAAAAGTTGGTATTCGCGATTTATTGCTCCCTTTGTGGTGGTACTTGCTCCGATACTAGCTGTGGCAGAACCGCCTGAATTATTCCAGCTTAAGTGCCCAAGTCACACCTTAGAGGCCGCAACACACTTAAAATGGAATAATCCATCAGTCCCTCAGATCTAGTCTGATAAAGCCACTACCCGGGATCAAATACCACTAACTCACTCGATGGTGAGTCATAGAGAAAATACAATAAAGCAGGAAACCTCAAATTAAAGTACTGGGGTTATTACATGAATCAGAGTTTTTAAGTAAACTGAAACAAGTTCATAATTTAAATTGCAGCGGATAGTCGATAACGTCGAATGATGAGGAATAGGTCAAGGCCTAGCCCACTACTCCTCTTGCTCCTCCCTTGCTGGAGTAGCATCCCACTCGACCATCCAACTAGGTGGCAGGGTGGTAGGCCAAGTCACACCATCAACCATATCCGGAAGCGTACCTACAAAAATTATGCCACAATCAAGGCTGAGTATACTAATACTCAGCTAGACTTACCCGGTGTGAGGAATCTACTACTCTACCTCTAGACCATGCAGCTGTTTGGCTGAGGGGTTTGGTTTTTCCAAAAGCACTAGCTGAGTCTAATCAATTTTAGCTTTTCCAATTCTAGTATCATTAATTTTAGCTAAGTTTGCTCCTTCTAAAGCATACATGGTAGCAATCATTTAGTACAATCAACATGTTGTCTCAAATCAACCTTATTTCACTTTTTACTCAATGCAGTACAAGGGGTCAAGTAGTCTCATTAGCTGCGAGAAGCAGACAATTCGAATCAAATTTTTAAACCTTGCAAGGTAAACCTAAACACACGACACGTAGGGGCACTCCATCCCCACATATATCAACCGTCCCCATCGATTCCCCATTTGCGGCTAGGGCTCACCGTCTTGGCATACAATGCTCCACTGACCCCGGCTGCCGCTATGCAGTGACTGCACTTGTACCCACCATAGCTAGCATGGGAGACCCAGTCTTAGGAAAGTTCGCGCCCAGCTTCACTCAGGTACTAGGTTTACCGGTTACCATATTTCTCGACATGTGTTTAGTACGTTCAAACGCTTGACTCAGGTATCCACACATTAATCCTTAGTTCCTTTTTCCCGTCTCATGGACAAGGCATCCACCCTAGATCCAAGTCCATAAACCATCATAGATCCCGTTATCAAGATGAATACAATCAATTCCTGACCTCATGTGAGTGCTAGAAAAATCACTCAACTTCTACCGAGATCCTAATTAGCAAAGTAGGTACTCGACCTAGCATACTAGTATCCATCTCAAAAAGGAATCCTGAGTTCATGCAACTAAGGGTTTCAAGCAACTCCTACACTTAAGTGCACATTACAAGCCTACAAACATTAAGTGTAGTAAAGTAGCATATATAAACTGGTTAAACCAGGGCTTGCCTTCAAATGCTGGGGCTGCAGGGAGATCTTCTGTGGCAGGTTTGGGAGCTGGCTCCTAATCTTCCTAGTGGACAGCTCCTTGCTTGGGAATGAGCATGTACTCTCCGTCAGTGAGGTTGCAATCTAATGAATGCAATGAGTAAGATATATGTATGGCATGATATGCAAATTAGCAATTATAATTGGATGGTGAATGATTAAATTAATAAGGTAAAGCTTAACCTTACTACTGGAAATTTTGGTGGTACACTTAGCCATTTAGGTCAAGTTTGGTTAGGTTAAATGATTAGATTATTTTAGTGTTCCACTGATTTCCTTTTTATGTTTTAGTGAAAGCTTATTTTAATTCCTGGCTGAATTCATTGGGGTGAGATTCATTATTCTTCCCAATTTCTCTCTTTCCCTTTTCTCTTATGTTTTATGGTGGGTTTGAACTACAATCTAGCTTTATAAATTTCCAAAAATTCTGCAAAAACTACAGTAGCTTCTCACTGGTGTATAACTCTCTGTCTCAAAAATTGGGGCTCAAAAAGTTAAGGGTTCTCTCTGTACAAAATTATCGAATCTTAGGGCAAAGGGGGTGCTTTGAACTACAACTCTCCTTTAACAGTGGATTATTCCCTAAGGCTTATTTTTGCTGGCATTTAGGTGTAATAACATGACTTTGTACCAAAATTTAGCCACTAATACTTATTGGTTATTTTACTATGATTCCCTAAAGTTTTTTTTGGCCAAAGGGGTGCTTTCTACTACCACTATACTTGAAAAATGTCAAACAATCGATTTCTAATTTTTTCTATCTTCTTCTTTGTGCAAGAGCAATCATTCTAGAATTTGGCAACTTTTTGCTTAAGGGAAGAGGGGGTAGAAATTCTTGGATTATATGGTCTTTTTCATGGGGTAGGGGTAATGGGTGTTATCTTATATTTTTGAATAGGTTTTGTATTTTTCTCTGGTGGTCAACTTCATCAATAGTTGGGTAAAATTCATTTGCCTACTGTTGCACAATTTTAGCCATTCTTATGATTTAATTAGAACATGGGCCAAAACCATATTTGAATTATTCAGCTCACTTATTGTGAGGGGTTCGGGTGTTTATTATTTTTGTAGTGGTGTTCTAGTAGTTAGGAGTCTACTGAATTTTCTCTATCCTTTTTATAGTGGTCCTTGTATTTTTAATCATGGTTTTCTTTGGTTTCTTAGTGCCTAATAAATATTTAACCCTGGATTAGCTTGGGACTAGGGTTCTTTGTATTTTTCCTAGGTTCCTCATCACTTAAGTATACTAGGAAAAATATGATCCTTCTCTGTTTATTAATCTCCACTACCTTTCTTAATTTTCTAAGTTTTGGACAGATATAGTTTTTAATAGCAAAACTTGAGTTAATCTTGTATACTGGGGTGCTCAGTATTTTTGAACAGTGCCTAAGTTGGGTATGTATCTCTACAAATTTTCTTGAGCCTAGCACAGAAGCATTTTTATTTTTCTTTATATTAATAAGGTTTGGGTAGTTTCCCTATTTAATTCAAAACTCTTAAAATTAACACAGAAAACATGGGGTTCAATATTTTTGTTTGATGGTTCATATTATTTTGAAAGCAGCAAAATTGGTTTGACTAATTTTGGATAAATATTCTTCAAGTTATGAATTTCCTAAGTTCTCTGTTCATTAAAAAGAATAATCAGAAATGGTTAAATGGAAACTAACTTTGCACCGGGGTCCCTGGCGATTGTTTTCAAATTCCCTTACAGACTAGTCCTTAGGTCACTATTTAAATGTGCCACTAACAGTTTAGAAAACCCCCTAGGGTTTTGCTAAACCTAACCCGAGGTCCTTCTCCCAAATAAACAGTACCCGCGGCTGAGGAAAGGGCGGAGGGGCTTACCGGTGGCGAGATTGCTCCGGTGAGGTGGTCGAGGGCGTAGGGGAGGTCGTGACGGTCACGCCAATGTGCGGATCGTCTCTAGGGATAGTCAGAGTAGGCCGATCCACGTGCGCAGGCGGGGGAGCTCGTCGTCGGTGCGGGCTCTGGCCTATCTAGGGCGGTAGAGTTCAATTAAACCGGTCAGTGAGCTTCACTAGGTGCTAGGGAAGGCATAGGCGCGAGGAATTGGAGAATGGCTCGCCGGATAGCTCAGCCTACGTGCGGTGGCGGACGGCCGAAGTCCGGCGACGGTGATCTTGCTGTTCCGGTGAGGCAGGGCTTCAATCCTTGTTTGGAGAAGCTTCACGGCTCCTCGGGGAAGCTGTCTAAGGGCTCGGTTGAGGCTGAGGGTCTCTGGAAATGGCTGGCCGCGGTGGCCGACGCTCGGGTGGCTCAGGCGGGTGGCGTAGAGCTCGCCGGAGCTAAGCACGGTGTCTGGTCAGCGAAGGTGAGTGCGGAGTGAGGTGAGGCGCATCTAGGGGTAGTCTTAAAGGCGCGGGCGAGCACGGCCGAGGGGTGGCTCTGACACGCGCTCGAGGTGTGCGCGGGTGAGCGCTAGTGCGCGCTCTAGCGCCTGGGCACGACATCGAGCACGAGGCAGCGATAGAGAGGTCAAGTTCAAGCGCGGATTGGCTCCAAATCTTTGCAATTATGGCCATGATCTCATTGAGAGATCTCTTCCCTTGACATTCCTTTATCGTTTGTGTGTGGAGGCTTATGGGTTTTGCTGACTGGAGCCAAAGATATGGAGTGATGAAGTTTGGTTTGTCTCACTGCTGAACTCCGAGAGGAAATCCCAGATTTGACGTGTCTAGGGCACAAATCTTGATGCCATCTTCACACACATTGCAGAGGGGTTAGTTTAGAACAATTTTGTCAATGGGGACTTAAGGATTTGAGCTAGGGATCAAGGTGAACGTGCTCAAGTTCTAGGTGAGGGCTGAAATTCAACAATCTGAATTTCAGATTTTCCCTAGAGAGCTTCCACTTGGATGGCCTTTTTGGGGATTTTAATCAATTATTTTGGCCAAACTTTTATAACAATTATTGTAGCTTAATTAGTGTATTTCAACTTTTATAATTGGCCTAAGCCATGATTCCATGTTTTTCATGGTCTTTTTACCAATTTCTTCCTTTCTACTTAAATGGCCTAATTAGGGTTGTTCTAGGGTTTAAACATTTTCCCATTTTGAATGCATGATATGATTTAGGCATGAGTCTTTAGGACAAAAGAATTAGTTGAATTTTTGCTCTCAAGTTTTTGGTGTCTTTTGCTCAATTTGATTCACATGAAATAATGGTTCTTGAGTTAGCACTGAGAAGAACTCTAGGAATTACTGGGGTGTTAAAGGGGCGTCTCCCATTATAAAGCATGCTACGAGCAAATTTAAAATTTTCATTCTCTAACTCATGCTTGGCAATTTTCGCATTTAGATTGGCTATGTGATCATTTTGTTCTTTAATCATAGCAAGGCGATCATTCATTGCATCAATATTTACATGTTTACATCTAGTGCAAATAGTGACATGCTCAACAGTAGATGTGGAAACATTGCAAGCATTCAATTCTTCAATCTTAGCAATTAAACTAGCATTTTCAGTTCTAAGATAAGAAATTGAATCATTGCAAATATTAAGCTCTTTAGACAAGTTTTCACATTTTTCTACTTCAAGAGCATATACATCTTTGAGCTTAACGAATTTCTTATTTTCCTTAACGAGCAAGTCCTCTTGGCATTCCAAGATATCATCCTTCTAGTTAATGGTTTCTATCAATTCATTAATTTTCTTCTTTTGCTCTTTGGTAAGGTTTGCAAAAACAGAAGTTAAATCATCATCATCACTAGAGCTACCCTCATCATCGGAAGTAGTGTATTTGGGGGTATCTCTAGGATGTACCTTCTTCTTTTTGCTATCCTTGGCCATGAGGCATTGGTGGCCGACGTTCGAGAAGAGAAGGCCTTTGTTGACGGTGATGTTGGTGGCGTCCTCGTCGGAGGAGGAGTCAGTGGAGCTCTCATCAGAGTCCCATTCCCGCCCCATGTGTGCCTCGCCACCCTTCTTCTTGTTGTAGTATCTTTTCTTTTCCATCTTTTTCTTCCCTTTCTTGTCGTCGTCCCTGTCAATGTCACTTGTGTATGGACATTTAGCTATAAAGTGACCGGACTTACCACACCTGTAGCAAACCCTCTTAGAACGGGGTTTGTAGTCCTTCCCCTTCCTTTGCTTGAGGATTTGTCGGAAGCTCTTAATGATAAGAGCCATCTCCTCGTTGTCGAGCTTGGAGGCGTCGATTAGGAGTCTACTTGGTGTAGACTCTTCCTTCTCTTCCATTGCCTTGAAAGCAACGGGTTGCGGCTCGGGCATGGAAGTGACGCCTTGCTCCAAGTTGACAATATGTTTGGAGTCTTTGATCATAAGTTCAATGCTCACAAACTTGCCAATGACCTCCTTGGGAGACATCTGTTTATATCTAGGATCTCCACGAATTAATTAAACTTGAGTGGGATTACAAAAAATAAGAGATCTTATAATAACCTTGACCATTTCATGGTCATCCCACTTGGTGCTCCCAAGGTTGCGGACTTGGTTGACCATTGTCTTGAGCCGGTCGTACATTGCTTGTGGTTCCTCTCCTTTGCGAGGACGAATCGATCGAGTTCTCCCTCGATCGTTTTGCACTTGGTGATTTTGGTCACCTCGTCGCCTTCATGCATCGTTGTCACACCCGGATTTTAGGGGTCCAAAACCCGGGCGCGAACATAATCACCAGGTGTGCTGGGACCAAGTCTCACACATATGATGAATCATGGCACAGGATCGAATATCACATCTTTATATATAACATGAGTTCTATACAAAATAAATAATTACATTATAAGGAGACAACGGTCCAGCAACCCAAAGTTGACTGGGAGACGACGACCTAGACCTCTCACGAACTCGTCACAGCATCCTCCAAGCGCCTCATCCTGCGGTACCTGATCTTGACCTGTGGGGTGTGTGAGACAGCAAGAGTGAGCTCACATACGTTCATCGCCCAACAAGTTGTGGGGAATAATGTGCATGAACTCGCCAAAGGTGGGAGCTCACGTGAAGTGTAAGGCTTACCAAAGAAGATGGTTAGAGCTGAGCATTGCTTTTAAAGTTGGTCAAAATTTTATTAGCAGTTACTAAGTATAAGTAAATACCAAACCCAATTAAGTAATAGAACAAAAGTAACAACTTCACCTGCGATGCAATGCATATGACAAATTGAATTTAGTTCCATAAATTAATCATGTGAGTGTCCGAGCTGCTCTTGACCGTGAGCACGGCTAGTATACCAGTTTTACACTCTGCAGAGGTTGCGCATCTTTACCCACAAGTCATGTTACCCATCTGCCAAGGGATCGCGACTTCCCATACACCTCTACCGAGGAGGCGAGGCAGGGTAACACTACGAGGCCTTTACAAAGTTCCACTAGCTTCAGAAAACCCGCTACAGTTTATAGGAAGTTCCAATGCAGGAATCCCTTGCAGGACCGCCATCGCAGCAAAATCCTCCCGAGGGCCTCCCTACACTGACCACTCCCCTACTGCCCTTGCCCCTTTCGGGTAAGGTAGTCTTCCACTAGCTTTCCTAATTAATCAGCCAAGGGGTCCCATTCCTCCCTTGTGGTAGCACTGTTTTCCCGGGTGGTTCTCCATGTTCCAATTAACATAATGATCTTATCATGAACAGTAATAATAAACATATAATAAAAGTGTGATCATGAATAATGTACCTTCATACCCAAAACCACATAAAGCACTAGCAAGTACTACCCAAAAAGTTCAGTGGTAAACAAGGTATAAAGATAGACAAACTAGGGTAACCTATTGGGTCCCATCAAAATTAACCTATGCAGATCATTATGATTAATTAGAACATGAATGGGTAAAAAGAAGTGATCAAGGGCGCAACTTGCCTGGGCCTTGAGAATCCAGGTACCAACTTGCTCTTCAGATGACACGTGACCTCGCTCTAGTCGTAGCAGTACAAACAAACATTGTATAGGCAAAATTAACATTACACCAAACATAAGTACAAACTGAATAATAATAATCTACGCGTTGCTACGAGATCGTAGGAACAAGAATTGCTAAATTCGGACTTATGGTTAAGGAGTCATGATTTTCCAAAGATCCACATAATTTAAGCACTTAAAACTAGCTCTTATGTTGATTTAATAGATCATGTGAGAAAATAACCTAAATGAATAATTAATTCAACTTTGAGTTAAATCATAATATAATTAGGGGTCTTATTTTAGCCAAACTATAATTATAAACAGATTAACTTTGATTTAGAGAGGTTAATCTACTAAACATAGGTTAAATGAATATCTAACTATAAAAGTAGGAGATATGGTATGATTAATGTTTTTAGTATGTAGAGAATATTTTTATGAAGCTAACGCAACTGGAATGGAGTAATTTGGAGTTCATATGCATTTTCTATGAATTATTGAAGTTCTAGCAATTATTTTCCTATTAGAAATCTATTTTCTATTTCATTTATTCCATTTAAACAATCTCTGGACTGGGCCTCAAATTCATAAAAGGCCAGGGGGCTCGAGACAAAATTCTCTAAGGCACAGAGTCAAGCCGTGCAGGACGGCGGGTTGATTTGGTTAAAGCAGGGGGTCTCTTTTTGAAAATGGCTGCGACGAAGGGGTATGGGCGAATGAGAGCCGTCCGATCCTAATTCAAGCGCTCAGATTAGATCTGAGCCCTACGAACTGGTACGCATCCGGCCATCGGATCAAGATCCTACGGTTAGGGTTTTATGGGTACGTGACCTAACCCACATCGTCCATCGCCAGATCGATGGCTTAGATCAGAGCCACAAAGGGGCACACCCTGATCTAATCGTGACCGTTCCTCAGAGAATCAACGGCACACCATCATCCTTCTCATGACTGCATCAGCACGACAGCGCCCGCGGCGGTGCCAGCACCCATACGGTGGCGGGGCTCACCGGCATACCAAAGTCGGCCACCCAGAGCTTCAAAACCAAATCGGATAGGACTACACGATGCTTACCCTATTGCGAACCTGGGTGGAGGGTACTTACCGGAAATAGGGGGTCGAAGGAGGCCGGCCACGACACATGGCGGCTCCACCGTGGACCATCTGTACCGGTGAGCAATTGGGCTCGCCCGGACGTCCGTCTTCCCCCAACACGGCCGCGAACACATCCCCGGTGATGGGATGAAACCCCCTGGGTTAACATCCAGGGCCTATTGGCGACGAGAGCGGGGATGGGCGGTGGCCACGAGAGTACAGCGGCTACCTCACCGATTCTCTCTTTATTCCTTCTCTGTGCACCATTGTTTGGGGAGGAGCGGCCATAGATTTATACCCAGGCGGCGAAGTCCGAGCTTGGTCGACCCGGTCCCGAGGTCCGCGCCCGTCGGCATGAATCTCGCGGTGTTCGGCCAAATCCATAGCAGAGAAAGCGGCCGGCTGTTTGAAGAGGACGAAGCTGACCACGCGGGGCCCACGCACCATACACACCGGAGAAAAAGAAAAGGCTGTGGGAATGATGGGCCAGCTGGGCTTAGAAGACAGAGTTGGGTCGGCGCGGTGAGGAGAAGAGAAAAGGAGGAGATGGGCCGCGGGGGAAAAGAAATCGGCCCAGTGAGGTCTTTCTGTTTCCTTTTTTTTTCAGTTCATTTCTCCAATTTTCAAACTTCAAATTCAATTTAAATCTAGGTTTAAAATTCAAACTCTTATTCAAAAGCACCAACAAAATTCCAGTATGTAAATGCAAAAATATATATTTGCTTATTATTACTCTTCCTTAAGTAGATGTTCCAAATCATATAAATTTACTTATTGTTTGTTTTAGAAGAAAGAAATATGATGAGTGGTCGTTAATTCAAGAATGAATATTTGTTTCTTACTTACTTTGACTGAAATATATATATATACTTTATATTTTTTTCACTCTTTGTTTTAAACTTGACACTTAAACTCAAATACTCATCCAAAGTGCTAGCATGAATGCATATATATATGCACAATATTTTAATTATGTAGGAACTCATATTCTAGTTTCTTTGTACCTAGGTTTTGAATATCAACTCTTAATATTAGTATCCATTTACTTTAGGGAGATATACATTGTAAAAAGAGGAATATATTAAAAGACATTTTGTTTTACTCAAACCTTCTGAAAAAAAACTCCTATAAATCCTACAATAGGTTTTCGAGTGTTACAAATTCTACCCCCCTTAACAGAAATCTCGTCCTCGAGATTTGTAAAAAAAGGACTATACCAAGATTGGTTTGTAATTGAGGTTGTAGTTTCTAATTGATTCAAAAATTAAGGGTCTCTCTTTTTTTTTAAATACAATTTAGCAAGTACTTAGAAATGCATGGGTACCTTCTAGTTTAGACACACAGTTAGGTAAGAAGAGAGATGGTCAAAGTGAGGTTAGCTGATGGTAAGAAGAACTTGGTAAGGGAAGACTCCATCCAAGGTGGTAAATCTTGAATCATCTCGAGATCTGATTTGACTCCTATCCTTCCATGTCGAAGTTGATCTCCTCCTTCTTGCTCTTTGGTGTCTCCATCCGGGTTTGGGACAAGAGGCTAAGATAGATCTGTTATGTAGGTCAAGTTGTTGGGTATGGCCGAGTTGATCTAGGTCACCTAATTTAGGCTTAAGTGAATTTTTGGAGTATGGCCTTATCCTTTGTATCAGCATTAAGTAACTCAATCTAGCTTAGATCATATTGGATTAGATAGAATCCAGATTAGGTTGGTATGACTAGATTAAACTAGTTAAGATTAGCTAGATCTACCAGGGTAGGATAAATATTATTAGGATATGTTAGAATCTTTTAAGATAGGATGGATTATATGATGTAGGTAGGTCATTGTTCAAGGATGAGTTGGTATAAGACATTAATTTAGGTTAAGATATATTTGTAGAGACAGTGTCTAACCTATATCACCAACTTAACTAACTTGTTAATAACTCACTTTAGATTGGATAATATTAGATTGGATGGGATCTAGATTAGATTGGTATAACTAGGTCAGACTAGATAATATCTAATTGCTTTGGATTAGATCATGGTTGTTACTCTAGGGTGGGATCAATATGCTAATTAGGGCAATGTGAATCCATAAGGATAAGGTAAAATCTTTTGAGGTCAGTTAGATCTGGTACGAAAGGTTAGAATCTTTTTCGAGATAAGATGGATCTATTAAGATAGTAGAGTATCTGTTAAGATAAGGTAAATCTATTAAGCTAGATTAGGATAAGTTAGGATCTTTTGAGAGGAGATGGATCTATGAGTGTAGGATAGAATCTTTTAAGATGAGATGGATGTTGTTAGGCTAGATATTTTAATGAGGGATAACCTAGTTCGTCTAGTTATTTTTTTTACAAGCATTTTTTTTTCTATATGTATATACAGATGTAAATGTGGGCATTACTCCACAACTCATTACACTCAATCAGAAATCCAAATCAGACAGATATCATAAGAACAAACATTCAAATACATAGACACTTATAAACATAGTTTTGTTTTTGTTCCTAGGATTAGGTCTCCTATTCCTAAAGTCACTTTAGGCACAGGATTTCAAAGTGTGAAATCCACATTTGTCTTTAGAAGGAAAAGGTAAGAATAATTAGAGTATAGTGGAAATAGATGAGAAAGGATTGAGATAAGTTTAGAAAAGAATCAGAGTAAGATAAGTATTTAATGGTTGTCCAGTTCTATCTAGGTTTCGTCCTACAGTCAACATTCCTCTGATACCACTTCTGTCACACCCGGATTTTAGGGGTCCAAAACCCGGGCGCGAACATAATCACCAGGTGTGCTGGGACCAAGTCTCACACATATGATGAATCATGGCACAGGATCGAATGTCACATCTTTATATATAACAGGAGTTCTATACAAAATAAATAATTACATTATAAGGAGACAACGGTCCAGCAACCCAAAGTTGACTGGGAGACGACGACCTAGACCTCTCACGAACTCGTCACAGCATCCTCCAAGCGCCTCATCCTGCGGTACCTGATCTTGACCTGTGGGGTGTGTGAGACAGCAAGAGTGAGCTCACATACGTTCATCGCCCAACAAGTTGTGGGGAATAATGTGCATGAACTCGCCAAAGGTGGGAGCTCACGTGAAGTGTAAGGCTTACCAAAGAAGATGGTTAGAGCTGAGCATTGCTTTTAAAGTTGGTCAAAATTTTATTAGCAGTTACTAAGTATAAGTAAATACCAAACCCAATTAAGTAATAGAACAAAAGTAACAACTTCACCTGCGATGCAATGCATATGACAAATTGAATTTAGTTCCATAAATTAATCATGTGAGTGTCCGAGCTGCTCTTGACCGTGAGCACGGCTAGTATACCAGTTTTACACTCTGCAGAGGTTGCGCATCTTTACCCACAAGTCATGTTACCCATCTGCCAAGGGATCGCGACTTCCCATACACCTCTACCGAGGAGGCGAGGCAGGGTAACACTACGAGGCCTTTACAAAGTTCCACTAGCTTCAGAAAACCCGCTACAGTTTATAGGAAGTTCCAATGCAGGAATCCCTTGCAGGACCGCCATCGCAGCAAAATCCTCCCGAGGGCCTCCCTACACTGACCACTCCCCTACTGCCCTTGCCCCTTTCGGGTAAGGTAGTCTTCCACTAGCTTTCCTAATTAATCAGCCAAGGGGTCCCATTCCTCCCTTGTGGTAGCACTGTTTTCCCGGGTGGTTCTCCATGTTCCAATTAACATAATGATCTTATCATGAACAGTAATAATAAACATATAATAAAAGTGTGATCATGAATAATGTACCTTCATACCCAAAACCACATAAAGCACTAGCAAGTACTACCCAAAAAGTTCAGTGGTAAACAAGGTATAAAGATAGACAAACTAGGGTAACCTATTGGGTCCCATCAAAATTAACCTATGCAGATCATTATGATTAATTAGAACATGAATGGGTAAAAAGAAGTGATCAAGGGCGCAACTTGCCTGGGCCTTGAGAATCCAGGTACCAACTTGCTCTTCAGATGACACGTGACCTCGCTCTAGTCGTAGCAGTACAAACAAACATTGTATAGGCAAAATTAACATTACACCAAACATAAGTACAAACTGAATAATAATAATCTACGCGTTGCTACGAGATCGTAGGAACAAGAATTGCTAAATTCGGAGTTATGGTTAAGGAGTCATGATTTTCCAAAGATCCACATAATTTAAGCACTTAAAACTAGCTCTTATGTTGATTTAATAGATCATGTGAGAAAATAACCTAAATGAATAATTAATTCAACTTTGAGTTAAATCATAATATAATTAGGGGTCTTATTTTAGCCAAACTATAATTATAAACAGATTAACTTTGATTTAGAGAGGTTAATCTACTAAACATAGGTTAAATGAATATCTAACTATAAAAGTAGGAGATATGGTATGATTAATGTTTTTAGTATGTAGAGAATATTTTTATGAAGCTAACGCAACTGGAATGGAGTAATTTGGAGTTCATATGCATTTTCTATGAATTATTGAAGTTCTAGCAATTATTTTCCTATTAGAAATCTATTTTCTATTTCATTTATTCCATTTAAACAATCTCTGGACTGGGCCTCAAATTCATAAAAGGCCAGAGGGCTCGAGACAAAATTCTCTAAGGCACAGAGTCAAGCCGTGCAGGACGGCGGGTTGATTTGGTTAAAGCAGGGGGTCTCTTTTTGAAAATGGCCGCGACGAAGGGGTATGGGCGAATGAGAGCCGTCCGATCCTAATTCAAGCGCTCAGATTAGATCTGAGCCCTACGAACTGGTACGCATCCGGCCATCGGATCAAGATCCTACGGTTAGGGTTTTATGGGTACGTGACCTAACCCACATCGTCCATCGCCAGATCGATGGCTTAGATCAGAGCCACAAAGGGGCACGCCCTGATCTAATCGTGACCGTTCCTCAGAGAATCAACGGCACACCATCATCCTTCTCATGACTGCATTAGCACGACGGCGCCCGCGGCGGTGCCAGCACCCATACGGTGGCGGGGCTCACCGGCATACCAAAGTCGGCCACCCAGAGCTTCAAAACCAAATCGGATAGGACTACACGATGCTTACCCTATTGCGAACCTGGGTGGAGGGTACTTACCGGAAATAGGGGGTCGAAGGAGGCCGGCCACGACGCATGGCGGCTCCACCGTGGACCATCTGTACCGGTGAGCAATTGGGCTCGCCCGGACGTCCGTCTTCCCCCAACACGGCCGCGAACACATCCCCGGTGATGGGATGAAACCCCCTGGGTTAACATCCAGGGCCTATTGGCGACGAGAGCGGGGATGGGCGGTGGCCGCGAGAGTACAGCGGCTACCTCACCGATTCTCTCTTTATTCCTTCTCTGTGCACCATTGTTTGGGGAGGAGCGGCCGTAGATTTATACCCAGGCGGCGAAGTCCGAGCTTGGTCGACCCGGTCCCGAGGTCCGCGCCCGTCGGCATGAATCTCGCGGTGTTCGGCCAAATCCATAGCAGAGAAAGCGGCCGGCTGTTTGAAGAGGACGAAGCTGACCACGCGGGGCCCACGCGCCATACACACCGGAGAAAAAGAAAAGGCTGTGGGAATGATGGGCCGGCTGGGCTTAGAAGACAGAGTTGGGTCGGCGCGGTGAGGAGAAGAGAAAAGGAGGAGATGGGCCGCGGGGGAAAAGAAATCGGCCTAGTGAGGTCTTTCTGTTTCCTTTTTTTTCAGTTCATTTCTCCAATTTTCAAACTTCAAATTCAATTTAAATCTAGGTTTAAAATTCAAACTCTTATTCAAAAGCACCAACAAAATTCCAGTATGTAAATGCAAAAATATATATTTGCTTATTATTACTCTTCCTTAAGTAGATGTTCCAAATCATATAAATTTACTTATTGTTTGTTTTAGAAGAAAGAAATATGATGAGTGGTCGTTAATTCAAGAATGAATATTTGTTTCTTACTTACTTTGACTGAAATATATATATATATACTTTATATTTTTTTCACTCTTTGTTTTAAACTTGACACTTAAACTCAAATACTCATCCAAAGTGCTAGCATGAATGCATATATATATGCACAATATTTAAATTATGTAGGAACTCATATTCTAGTTTCTTTGTACCTAGGTTTTGAATATCAACTCTTAATATTAGTATCCATTTACTTTAGGGAGATATACATTGTAAAAAGAGGAATATATTAAAAGACATTTTGTTTTACTCAAACCTTCTGAAAAAAAACTCCTATAAATCCTACAATAGGTTTTCGAGTGTTACAATCGTCTTGAGGACGTTCCAAATTTCTTTGGCACTCTTCAACCCTTGCACCTTGTTGTACTGCTCTCGGCACAAGGAAGCGAGGAGTATTGAGGTGGCTTGGGAATTGAAGTGCCTTATTTGGGTGGCCTCATCAAAGTCGTAATCCTCGTCGCCCACCAGTGGTGCCTGCACTCCAAACTCAACAATATCCCATATGCTTTCGTGGAGTGAGGTTAGATGGTGCCTCATTTTATCACTCCACATACAATAATCTTCACCATCAAAATAGGGTGGTTTGCCTAGGGGTATGGAAAGTAGAGAAGCACGTTAAGGAATGCGAGGGTAGCGAAGAGGCATCTTACTATACTTTTTACGCTCTTGGCGCTTTGAAGATGTGGACTCCGCGCCAGATGTGGAAGGTGAGGAAGAATCAGTCTCGTAGTAGATTGCCTTCTTCATTTTCTTTTTCTTCTTGTCACCCTTCCTATGTGACTTGATGGACCCGACAGATTCTTCCTTGTGCTCCTTTTGCTTGTCGTCGGCCTCCTTCGATGGAGTCCTTTCTTCGTTCTTCTTTCTCGAAGATCCAGGCTTTTTGCCAGTCACCATCTTCCTCTTGGCGTGTTCTCCCGACATCACTTCGAGTTGTTAAACTCTAATAAAGCACCGAGCTCCGATACCAATTGTAAGTCACCTAGAGGGGGTGAATAGGCAAAACCTGAAAATTATAAACTTCGAACACGCACTTGACCCGGGGTTAGGGTTAGAAATAAATAATAGTGAACTCGAAGTGCGGAAGATAGCTATTCTTGCAATGAGTTGCTCAATCAATGCGGATAACTATGGGAGCAAACTCAAATCAATGTAAGCAAGGGAACTTTAGAAGGAGAGGAGAGGGAAGAAACAAATCGAGTGATGAAGATCAACACAAATAAACATGGTGATTTGTTTCCTAAGGTTTGGTTCCGATGAACCTACTCCTCGTTGAGGAGGCCACAAAGACCGGGTTTATTTCAACCCTTTCCCTCTCTCAATCAGTCACTTAGACCAGTCGAGTGCTTCTTCTTAATCACACGGGTCACTAAGACCCCACAAGGATCACCACACAATTAGGTGTCTTTTTTAGCTTTACAAAACACTTGGAAACATTAGAGTGAGATGAAGAAAGCAACCAAGCAACAAGAGCAACAAAAGAAACACAAATCACCCTCTCTCAAGTCACTAAGCACTTTGATTTCTTGACTTGAATTTGGAACTTGGAGAGGATTTGATGCTTAGATTGTGTCTTGGAGTCTATCCTTTTGCTTTAGTAGTGAATGAGGAAGTTGGAATGATTGGATGGCTTGAATGGAGGTGGTTGGGGGGTATTCATAGCCCCAACCACTATTCCAGCCATTACTGTCGATGGGCACACTAGACAGTCTGGTGGTGCACCAGACACAAAACTATTCACTGTCCGGTGCGTGCCACATCAGCCAACCGTTGGGGTTTGGAGCAGTTGACCATTGAAGTTTTCTGTCCTCTTGCGACACCAGACAGTCCGGTGGCACACCGGACAATTTGGTGTGTCCTGACGTTGCAAACTAACTTATGACTTCTGCGCTGCAGACTGCCTAGTAGTCAGCGCAGTCGACCGTTGGGCGAAGTTGACCGTTGCTCCGTTGTCTCACCGGAGAGTCCAGTGGCTACCGTACAATCCAATGAATTTTAGTGGACGAGCATTGAAAACCCCCGAGAGCGGCCAGTTCGTGAAGGTCTCCAGCCTAGGCACCGGACAGTGTCCGGTGTGCCACAGGCTGCACAGCCCTGTTTTGCTCCAACTGAGTAGAATTCCCCCAAGTCATTTTCTTTGTATGTTTATGTGAACTTTATGCACCTGAGAAAAACATCCACTAGGCAAACTAGTTAGTCCATATGGTTTGTGATGGTCGTCAAACACCAAAATCGATTATAGGAAATGGTTAAGCCCATTTCTCTTTCAATCTCCCCCCTTTTTGGTGATTGATGCCAACACAAACCAAAGCAAATACAAAGTGTAGAAATGTAACTAGTTTGCATTTTTGCAGATGTGCATAAGTTACTTTGAAATGAAAGCATTTCTAATCATATGTGGTTGTTTTGATATATCTAACATTTCGGACCATATTTGCACCACTCAGCTAGTTTTCACAAATCTTTTTAAAAGAGTCTTTTGAAATTCATTTGCAATTAGCCAATGGTATAAGAATATGATTTCAAAAAGCATTTTCAAGTTTTTGAAAATTCTCCCCCTGTTTCAAATGCTTTTCCTTTGGCTAAATAAAACTCCCCTGAAGAAATTCTCCCCTTAGTTGTCAAGATGGGTTTTTGCAATTTGAATAATCTCTCCACCATTTCGAAAAAGGTTTTAGAAAATAGGGTGGTGGTGCGGTCCTTTTTCTTTGGGCCTATTACTCTCTCCCCCTTTGGCATTAAGCGCGAAAAACAAAGAGAATTAGAGGCCGCGAATTTATCCCCTTTGGAAAAAGGATATGAATGAAAGCTCATGAGTAGGGCAAAGGATAAATGATACCGACAGAGTCATAGTGGAAGCCTTGCCTTTGCCGATTTCTTCATTTCACTTTCAATATAGGACTAATCATGGAAATACTCTTGGAAACACATTAGTCTTAGCTTTGGCACAAGAAGAATAAGAAATATGCATTTGTCCCAAATGAAAGAGACATGATCAAAGGTATAAAATGAACAATGTGTGCAAGATTTCAATCAAAGTTCCGAGAATTTAAGATGTTTAGTTGTAACACCGTGAATTTGGGGGTATAAAATTTCTTTCTAAAATCTACCAAATTCAGGTGTTAGCCTTTACTTCTCTCTAGTCTCTCTCTCTCTTTTTCTTTTGGGTATATGTAGCTTAATTAGTGAGGGATTAATTACTTATTTTTTGCCAAAACTATGTGAGTTATGAATTGTTGCATCATGCTTAGCCCAACATATTCTTTGGATTGATGCACATGTTTGATTTGGTTTGAATTTGAAACTTGGTTTGAATTTGAATTGAAAACCTTAGAAAAAATAAAATGGAAAAGCAATTAGAAATTCCAGAAAATAGAAAAACCCAATTCAGCCCAATCAGCCCAGCCGACCCAGCCCCACGCGCGCGCCAGCCTTCCGTGACAGGTGGACCACGCCTGTCAGCGCCTTCTCATGCCCACTCTCTCTTCCCCCTCCCTCTCGCTGCCAGTGGGGCCGACTTGTCGGCGCCGATCTCCTCCGTGTGCGCGTCCTTTCCCTCGCTATCCAGTGGGCCCCGCTCATCGGCCCGGCCGCCTGTTTACTCACCCACTCCCGCTGACCGATGGGTCTCGTCTATTAGACCTTTCCCCTCCGAGCCACCCGCGCTCCTCGCCGTGGACATGCCCATGTCTATGCGTTTCCTGACCACGACCCACGCGCCCGAGCCTTTTCTGGACCCCACCCTCATTCACTTGCCCTTCCTCACTCAGTTGCGCCCTCAGCCGAGCACCCTCACTCCCTCTCTCTCGCTCTGTGCGCGCCTAGGGAGTTCCGCCGCCGCTCATCGTGGTCTCGCGCCCGTTCTGCGGTCGCCGTTGAGCCCTCGTCGTGTCTATTGCCTCGATAAGCTCCGCCTTATCACCTACAATCTAGGACATTATTCGGTTCGCCCCCTCCCGCTCTGGTTCGCCTGGTCCATGCTCACCAAAGCTTTCCTCACGCCACCATAGTTCCGCCGCCATCGACCCGCGTCTTCACCGTGCCCTAGACGCCGTTCGAGAGTTCCTGAGCCTCCCCTCATGGTAACCATCCTAATCCCGCCCTTATTTTCTCCTGTCTTGCATTTACTCACCCGCGATTGCTCGCTAGAGTGCTCCCTGGTCCGCCGAGGACTTTCTCTCTGCTGTCCGGCCGCCTCACCCCATTTCCTACTGACCTGACCCCACCATAGTGTTCGCCTAGTCTTCCCCATCCTTTCTAGCCACCTAGACTGACACATAGCGCCCTAGGAGCCCTAGTATACTTCGCCACCGGCAGCTACACCGCCGCGGGCGCGTATGGCGCCGCCCCTGGCCGACCGGAGAGGATAAAGCCCCTAGCGCCTTATCCAAACCGTCGAGTCTAGATCGGATGGCCTGGATGCACGGATAACAATTTGCGTGGTCTGTGGAGCCAGAACCGTTGATCGGTAATCTTGCGGCCAGCGTGTCTCACGCTCTCAGCACACCGCTAATCCGTGGGCCCCGCGTGTCAGTGCCTCAACCCTTCCCTGCCCCACTTGTTAGCCACATTCGCCCGTCCGCACGCGCGCTCGTCCGCGGATCTCATATCAGCCGTTCATTTATGATCGAGCGGTCAAGGTTGCCCGATACAACTTCGCGTGTAAATTTGCTTAAGAGACCCTCGGGTTTCCGAGAATCAACCCGTCGTCCCTTGATTTTGCGCGCAGGCCCTTGGATTCTTATAAACGGACCCCTAGCCTTTTAAATAATCATAGATTTGGACCTAATTTTGTATTTCAAACTTCAAAACTTGTTTATTTCATATCTTTTCCATATGAACTCCAAATTTAGTGATTCAAATTGCAAAATGTTCATAGGAATATTCTCTATTCAAATAAAATATGTTCATCCATAGACTGTGCACTCTAATTTTATGTCTAAGCTATAGGTTAGTTTATGTGTTAATTTATTTGTTGAATAAAATAAATAAAAAGGAAAACCCTAGTGGTAAATGGATATTTAATCTTGTGAGATTAATAATATGTAGTATACGAATTTATCCCTAGTTTAACTTTTATGTCTCATTAAAATGAGTAGAATCAGATTATGTAGTCATGGAGATAAACAACACTTAGAAAATAACAAACTACTAAATGTGATTAGTTCACCTTATAACTTAAAATCCCTTTTGACTTTATACTTTTTATTTTTGAGATGTGTTCCATTGTTTGTACATGATTGGTGTGATGTTCATTTGTCGTTTACCAAATGTATTGAATGTATGATCACTTTATTTAGACGACGAGCAGCCCGTGGTTCCTGAGTGTGTTGCCGAAGATCTTCCTGAGCAACAACCTAGTGAAGGCAAGTGTCCTTTGACCTATTATGTCCTACGTACTTTATAATTCACCGTCCCTCATTATATCATTGAAACCTAAGGATTGACTAGTCTATATTTACCTTATCCTTGTTTACCTTTTTGGGTTATCATGGTTAGCTTTATTATATTGCTTTAACTTAATCAACGAATATGATGTGAATATTTATGATACGATGATGTTATCCTGATGATGACCTTGTGATATTTTAGGAAACTCAAGCCATTTTCCTGAGTACCTCTCCATAAGGACCTGTTCGTTGAGTGGCCACCCGGGATAACAGTACAACCATGAGGGTGGAATGGGATGCCCTTAGCTCATTAATTAGATGAACCTGGGGGTGTACTTGGCTTTGCCTGAGGGCCGTCAATGGGGGCCGGGGCGTAGTGCTCGCTCTGCCAAGGGAGGTGCAGAGGTTCATTCAATTTGGTTTTGTTAGCCACCCACCTTGGGGAGGTGTACTGCGTTTGTATGACTGGCGAAACCTAACGAGCAGCTATGCACCAGGGAAGTCTTTGTAAAGGCTACGTAGTGAAACCTTGCTGACTAACCTTGGTAGTGTTTGAGGGTTTGATCGATCCAAGGCAAAAAGGGGTCACGACTCGTGGGTAAAGTGTGCAACCTCTGCAGAGTGTTAGAAACTGGTATATTAGCCGAGCTCATAGTTAAGAGCGGCCTTGGGATCCTCTTTGATTAGAAGAACTTTGGATACTTTTATGATGATGATTAATAATGATGGTTATAGTTATGATCTCTGGTATTTCCTCTTGGAGGGAGTACATTTGGGTAATAACTCGGTTTATTACTAAAACTTGGCTGTACTAATAGTAATAAATACTTGACCAACTAAAAGCAACTGCTTAACCTTAACTCCACATACAGCTAGTCCACTTTAGCCAAACGGGACATTTGCTGAGTACGTTGATGTGTACTCACCCTTGCTTTAAAACCCACCCCACCACAGGTTGTCCCCACTGTATTTAGTGCTCAGGAGGAGATGGTGGCAACATGGAGGACTTTGAGGAGTTCCAGGACTACGACGAGTTCTAGTTATGTTAGTGGCAAACCCCCAGTCAGCTGCTTGTGAAGGCCTTATCTTCTACGTTTCGTATTCCGCACTTCGATTATGTTAATGACTATGTTATAGACTCTGTGGATGTCTTGGACATCTTGATGTAATAAAAGTACCTTTCCGCTGTTTACTTTGAGCAATGTGTGATGATGTCCAATTATGTAATCACTGTGTACGTTAGTTTCTGATCCTGACATGTACGTGGTTCGCATCTGGTTTGTCTTCCAAAACCGAGTGTGACATAAGTGGTATCAAAGCCCTGCTGACTGTAGGACTGCTAACCTAAACTAGAATGGTCATCATAAGGACTATAGACCTCTACCCTTACCTTGACCTTTAGTGTCATTTCAAAAGTTGGTCATCTTGACCAATTCAATGTTATTACTCATCTTACAAAATTTTGTATCACTTTTCTTCCTGTTTACTTGCTGGTCACATAGTTCTACTCTCACTCTTGTGCTTATGATGTCTTTTGTAGATGGCCCATAATAGATGCACTGCACGTAAGTCAGTGATCCCCTTTTTGCCCTCTCATCTGGCGGAGCGCCCTCTGCGCCACACGGTGATAGGTCAGTCTAGCCACCTAGAGAGACTGTGTAACACCACTGGTGTTACTAGCACTAAAACCTGAGCATAACATCATGTGCATTGACATATCATGTTGTTTGTCACACCTAGAATGCATTCACTAGGTAAAAATTTCAAACAAGTTGTGATGATATAACTTGAAGAGTGCTTAACCTTAGGGTAGGGTACTTAGCCCTGGAATTAGGGCCTAGGGATGAAAGTGAAGCTAAAATGAGTAAAAAAATCTCAAAACCAGTAGGAATGTTCACATGATATCAAATTTGATGAACTTTAGTGGCAGAAAAACCCTAGTGTGCCCAAACCCTAAAAACAAACCCTAGAAAACCCTAATTGGAACCCTAGGGGGGATTAATGCAAAATCTATGCACTTTTGGACCAAAGTGCAAATATCAAAGTGATAAAACACCACAAACCAAGTAACTTTCACATTGGAGAATTTTCAAGTGGAGTGATGAAATTTGGACTTATTTGCAAAAGGGTCACATGAACACTATGTGACTAATTCTGAATTCAGTGTATTGAAGTCAACTTTGGAGCTCTATATCTCTAAATTCATAAAGAATTTGCCCTAAGTCAATGCATCAAACTTATAGTGCTATGTTAGGAGTATAACTTTGCTTAAGTGATTAAGCATTGGTGTTGTACAAAAATAGGAGATAATTAGGTTTGAAGTTGGCCTGTCAGTCAGCCCTTGGACTAAATTGTGGTCACCAGTGAAGTTAGAGGAATTTTGGGATTGAATTCGAGTAGGATCCAGTGAGAATTTGACTGTGGATGCTATAGCAAAATTGAAGATGGATTACAACTTAACAACTTTGATGCAGATGGATGATCATGTTGTCACACAAATTTTGGAGTAAATCGTGCTCAAACTTGCTATGTTAGGCACCTTGAAGGGAGTTTGTGATGGTACAGTTACTGAACAAGATTGCAGATACAGTATATCTCGACGCCGGTGACCTCCGCGTGAGGATTCGCGCTAGACGCGGTGATTCGTGCAGGGATTGGGAAGGATATTACCAGGAGCGTGAAAAGATCAGAGGGGGAGTGAATCAAGCCAGCCTCACCGTACCCACTTGCTCGGCAACGTGGCCTCACGGCCACCGCCGTTGTGACCGCTGTTTAACCGGAATCCACCACACTACTGACCCTGTTACCACGTCGCAGGGTGTCGTGTGAGTTGGTTAGTCACCGTTCTAGGTCTCTACCCCAATAAATGCCACGTTGTGCGACTCCAGTGACTCACCCCTCTCTCCGGTCGCCTGCCTTTCCTTTCAAAATTTGGAGACACCGCTCTTGAACACTATAAATTGAGCATGCCATTTGCTCTGTTGGGTTGTCAGGAAGCCAGAGCACCCACCCTTGCCTCCGATCGTCCACCATAGCGCTTTAATTTGGAATTCCCCCCAAATCCACTCTCCGCGCTGCCGTGAACACCTCTTCTATCGACCCGCTATCCTGGCCTTCCACCCACCTTCCTAGCGGCCGTTCTTGGGTTCTGGTATGTTGCAGAAACTCACCGTGCTCCCAATTTGTGTGTTGTTGTACTGTGTCGCTGGGAACACGTCGGGGTTGTCTCAAGTTCCGTGGTGTGCGTGAACCGAGCTCTTGAATGGCGTTCTGATCAAATTGGGGATTCCTAGTGGAGCGCCAGGGGTAGAATTAGGTGTAGACCAAAGTCGAGTGCAGATTATTGGGTATTATGGCCAGTACAAGCTCGCCGGAGCAACTGCTCCGCCGTCCGTGGTCGGGGACCTGATGTTGCGAAGAAAAGAAAAGGGAAGGGCCTTGGTGCAAATGTCAGAGACATAGATGAATAGTGCGCATGGTTCTTTACCGGTTATTTAAATGACCGAGGTCCTCTGTGCAAAATAAACATCGCGGGCGCGCGCGGGGGCGCGTTTCGCTTGGACGTCGGTCGACTCGGGCTGGTTTGAGCCCGTTACTATTCATTCCTTTTCTTTTTCTTTTTCTGGCAGACTTAGGGAATTTATAAGAAATTCTAGAAAAATGATAAAATATGAGACTAATTTTACTAGACCCCTAAATTCCTCTAGTATTTAATAAAAATAGTTCCAAGATTTTAAGTCCCAACCAGGAATTATTTACCAATTAAAATGCTTAAACCTAGTCTTTTAGAATTTTAGAAATTATTTAATAGTTCCAAAAATCATGAAACTTTTTGATAATTAGAGCCCTTGGGTGAAGTTTGACATGTTTTAGACATTGTTTGATCCCCAAACCCAAAACCATAGCTTTCTAGGTCATATTTGCTTTATTCTAGTGGGGTACTAACTCAGAAAACCCTAGTTTCCCTGGTATACCGTGAAGGAAAGTTGTATTCATGATACAACTTGATGTATCTCTATTATAGTTGCATATTCATAGCATCACATGAGCATTCATGTATATGTATGGTTATATATAGAAAATGAAGAAGAAGTAAGTGTTGAAGAAGAAGCGACTGCACCACCAACTCATGAGACTCCACCTGTTGGAAATTGTTTTTATTTTGATATCTGTGGAACAGATCCCGAATCCCCTACAACACAAGGCAAGCCCCGGTGCATTTACCCTTTTCCTTGTGATTTTAATCTCTTTATCACTTGAAATGATGCATTAGGTGATAGGAGTTGAGTGATGAACTATTACTGCATTTCCTTCCTTGGAACTGTTTACCCTTCCTTGATTACCTGTTTTGCTAAAAAAGATTTTCTGATGCTTAGTCTTGCTTTAGAAGACAAAAATGTTTTGGTTTTAACAAAAGATGATGCTTCAGATGTAATGGGATGTTTTCAAAAATAAAACTTGATGGTGGATCCATCATGACCGTGATGGGTTCAACATCGGACAAGATATACCTATGTCAGGTACCAAATTTTGGGATTGAAAATGATAAAGACGGGACCGGGCGGGTGACTTGCACGAGAAGGAAGTCTCGGTGTATTGTCTTCGTCTGAGTGGAGAGATGGTGAGAATAGCGTGTACCCTCCATGGCAAGAGGCTGGACGGTGGTGTATCTGTGCTCTCAGTTGTCGTGAACCCGGTCTGGTCTTGAGAAACCCGGTGGCGAGTTGACATATGCAAGGGTTAAGTGCTACATATGTCGTGTGGTTGGAGATCCCCAGCTGGGTATTAATCGATTCGGATCGCCGTTACTTCTCGGATATGAAGACTTGGTCACTGCCCTACACTTAGCAATCCAGTGAACTGAAGGGATGATAAAAAGACAGCTAGTATAGGCCAAGTGCTTGAACTAGGGTAGAAAGAACTCTAGATTCGGGTAATGACTTCACCTGGTAATAAAACTAGATTTTTAAGGATCCACTATTAGTAAGCATTTTTGCAAACAGAGTCTTAGATTCTTGAATAGCCTTACCTTGACTCCCTCAGACCAGCATATCCTTGAGAGTTTTTTTTCTTTTGTCGGGTAAGACTTGCGAAAGTACACTCCGTACTTAGGGTTTTCAAACCCATGTTGTTGTAGGAGAGGAAACAACAGAGTTTTGATGTTTTTGTTCAAAGGTGGTACCCAAGGAAGAGTCCCAGCAGTGAAGATGGTCGTGGAGGATGTCGGCCTCCCACTTTGAAAACAATGAACTTTTGTGCGGGAGGATGTTTTGCCTCCCTGGTCTATAATAATACTCTAGGCACTCTTAATACCCTGGTATTGTAATAATAATAATACTCTCTCTAAATTTGATGAATGTAAATTAAGCTATTGTAATTTGCTTCTACTTATTCTTTCCTCCGATGTGATGTAATATCTGCATGACGGGTGAAGCGCTGTTGGGCGAAATGATGAGGATACATTTACCGAACTTGTCGAGTGATTAGGTGCATCTACAAGGTTGTCCAAGGTCCTGAGGACAAGGACAACTGTAGGTGGGCCTAATACCTTGGGAGGTTCCGTCACAGACTGCATCATCGCCTGCACGAGGAGCAGGAGTAGCAAGACTCTTCCCCTCGCCTCAGCAGGAGGTGGAGTTTTGGAGGCATCCTTCCCCTGCACCTCAGCCAGAAATGCCCCCTACACCACCACAGGGCATCTCGGCTACTGGAGGAGACCCTGACGGAGATGAAGACGACGTCGGTGGCAGTTCGAGCCACAACACGGAGCTCTCAGAGGAGCAGGACCCGAAGGGATGGATTGCTAGACCCATCACTCGTGATGCCGCTCACGGGTGTCACTTCCACAACGCTCTCGACACCTTTCTACGTTGGCCCTTCGACCGACACACTTGGTCTATTGAGTACCGTTGTGTAGTCTACCAGCATCGTCGCAGGTTATACCCGGACCAGTGGGAGGCTACTTGCTTGGTGCGCCGTCCGGACGATGATCTTCAGGGTGTAGAGGCCTTCTCAGAGCATTATTCTATCACTGAGAGGGATACTACTGAGGCAGCCATGCAAGATGCTACACGATGTGCAATTTCGCAGTATTGCCCGTTGTTCAGCGGGGTAGCTGATGGCCTCGACCTAAAGTACTACCCTCGTCGTTCGACCGGCAGTGCAGGAGGTGCGATTGTCTCACCAGTTGGTGAGGGCAATCCCAGGCTAAACAGCATGGTCAAGCTGGTCGCCGTGCTCAACACCAAGCTGGACCACGCCCTTGACGAGTTCGGCAAGGTTCGGACGGAGGTTGCGGAATTATGTGCTGAGCGCGTAGCACACCACTATCAAGATGGTGGTTCTCCCACCCCTGTCGGGATTTAGCACCCTCACCGTTCACCGCCCCGTGGTCGCTTTGATTACGACACCCCTTACTGCAGGACCCAAATAGATTTGGAGCCATAGATCGACAGAGTCAGAGTCTATAATAATACTCAATTCAGTGTCTTAGTCTTAGTCAGTCTTAGTTAGAGTTAGTTTGCTTATCATATGTTTTGATGCTTGACATGATGAACTTGTAATGAAGTTGGATCTTTGTAATGATTGTCTTCAAGGTGTGGGCATCCCCAGCAACTTGGTGTATCAACAAAGTCAGTTATTTAGTTGGGCAACCCATTTATTTCCACTTTCCTCTTTATCTGAGAAGCTGTGTTGGGAGTCAGTGAAGATGATCAATTGTTCAGTGCTATGAAGATTTCCATATATCTTTTCTGTAATACCCAAAGTGTAAACCATGATAATAGAGTTGATCTCCTTGAAAGTTTTGTTCTTTATTTATTATACCATATGAACAACCACATTTAAAGGTATTAATTAGCTAATGAAACTTACATAACTATTGCATCATGTTGGAGTTTATTTATGTGTGCATTTAATAACAATAATAACTTTATTAATGGAAATAAATTAGTATAAAAAATGGGAAATTAAGCCCGAAATTGGAGAATTGGAAAAGGGAGAAAGAAAATCCTATATAAATAAAAATAAGATATATACAAATAAATATTATTTATGCTAGGATTTGAATTTGCACAATTGGCCAAAGTGTGAAATCTATAATCAAAGTTGAATTTAAATTTGAAATAAAAAATTAGAAAAGGAGAAAGAGAAAAGAAATCAGAAAAGAAAAAGAAAAGGAAAATGAAACGCCTGCCTGGGCCCAAAACGAACCCCCGACCCATTCACCCTCCACGTGCAGCCTGCTCCCATTCTCGCGCTCCCAAAACTGACTGGCGGGCCCGAGTCGTCAGGCGCGCCCGCTTCTTACCTCCTCGCGCCGCATACCCTCTAGCGGGTGGGGGCCTCTTGTCAGCACTATCTTCTTCGCCGTAACGACCGCACGGAATAGCCGCTGTGCCGTGGAATTGTGGCCGATTTTCTCTCCTCCTTGACCGAGGGCACAAGGATAAATATGGGCCGGAAGACCTAATTGTAAGCCACACGCGAGAGACACAGAGCCGCCGTCGTCGAGTGAACGTCGCCTACCACGCGGGTCGTATCCGCTGTGGGTGAGTGCGGACTCGCCGCCATCATCCATTGGTAAAGGCGCTTGGTGGTCCGGAGTTGAACCGTGGAGCTGCACGGAGCCGCGCGGACCGTGTGCAACTCCTCCTCAGGCGTGATTGACAACTGGAGTCGGGGAAATCGCTCACCAGCGATTGGGATCGACCACAGGTCGCACCTCTCCACGGTCAGTGGGCTTCGCGGCACAATAGATGGTAATAACCCTCCCCTGTTGTTCGTATTGTCATGCGCTTCATTTAGCACGTTTTGGATTGGGGCAGGGGCGTCAGAATGGCCATCGTGCACTGCTCCGGCGATGCGCCGCCACGTCTGTCTCGTGTGCCGCTGTGAGCTGTCCGTAAACTGGTTGGGTAGATCCGGGACCATGGATCTCTATGGCAATGGCCTCGATTAGATCGAGGTAACGTTTCGTGACGAATTAATCTGGTGCGTTGGCGCGTGATCGGGCGGATTAGAATAAGATCGGGAGAGGATCGCCCTTCATCCATCAATCGTTGATCTGACATCCTTGGGCGCACTCCAAGTTATTTAAACCTTGATCTAATCTAGCGCGTTTGTCTCTGATCGAATGGCCAGATTTAGATGACACCCCTTTGTCGCGTTGCTTTTGCTAAAAAGCCCCTGTGTTTTAGGGAAACCAACCTGCAGTCCACAACCACTGTGTACTTTGTCTCGGGAATCTTACGCAGAAGCCCCTGTAGTTCTCTAGAATATTACGCGTGGTCCCTACCTTTAATAAAACTAGAGAAAATATTTAGAAAATGATTTCTAGTACAAAATTAATTGCAGAAACATGAATAATTCCTAGAAAATTCGTATTAAATCCTTTTTAGTCCATTCTAGTTCCTATAATTTTGTATTAATAATGTCTATCACTTGGTAACACTGTTTTGACATGAAACCCATACTAGAATTGATTACTCAATTAATTTTGTACCAAACACATACGAACTTTAGAAAATCATAACTTAAAATCTGTACTCCGAATTTAGTGATTCTTTTTTCTATGATCTCGTTATGATGCATAGATCATTATTATGTATTTTTGTATACATGTTTGGTGTGATGTTAATTTCTCCCTTGTGCCATGCTTGTTTGTATTGTGGCGAGTAGAAGAGAAGTGGCCGAGGATTCCGGTGTTCAGCAGGTAGAAGTTGTTGAGCAGGAGCTCATTGAAGGCAAGTTGTGCCCTTGACCACTTTTATTTACCTAATAATGTTCTTTATAATCATTTTATCATGCATAGGCTTAATTTTGATGGGACCCAATAGAACACGCTAGTCTGGTTATCTTTTCACCTTGTTTACCCCTGAATTTTTGGGTAGTCATTGCTATTGCAATACATGGTTTTGGGTGTTGAGATAATTGTTACACATGATTATTCTTTATTACTATTCTATTTCTATTCATGATAAGACAACTATGTTTATTAGAACATCGAGCTTAACTTGAGAAACACGTGCCACCACAAGGGTGAAATGGGACGCCCTTGGCTGACTAACTAGGAAAGCTAGTGGAGGATCGGACTACCTTACCCGATAGGGGCAAGGGCAATAGGGGAGTAGGCGTGTAGGGAGGTTCCCGGGTTTATTTTGCTGCGATGGCGGTCAGACAGGGGATTCCTGCATTGCTCTTCCTAGAAACTGTAGCGGGTTTTCTGAAGCTAGTTGAACTTTGTAAAGGCCTCGTAGTGGATCCCTAGCCATTCACCTCGGTAGTGTCTAAGGGTCTAGCTAACCCTGGCGACATGGGATACACGACTTGTGGGTATAGGGTACAACTTCTGCAAAGTGTAAAACTGGTATACTAGTAGTGCTCGCGTCATGAGCAGCTCAGGACTCTCGCATGATTAAATTATGGAACTAAATTTTCAACTTGTTATTTGCATCGCATTGGGAATTTATTATTAATTTTGATCTACTATTACTCGGGTTTGATATCTACTTACTTTTAGTAACTGCTAATAAAACTTGACCAACTTATTAAAAGCAATGCTCAGCTTTAACCCTTATTTATTTGTTAGCCTTACACTTCACATGAACTCCCCACCTTTTGTGAGTTCATCCACATTATTCCCCACAACTTGTTGAGCTATGATCTTTTGTGAGCTCACATTTGCGATATATAAATCCCCCATTGGAGAAGAACAGGTGGTCCTGGAGGAGACGTCAATGAGGAGTATGAGTTGATCTAGGTCGCGTCTCCCAGTCAGCTTTATGGCGCCAAGGATGGACGTTTAGTTCGCTTTATTATTATCATTTATTTTTGTAAGACTTCCGCTATGTAATAATGACATTTATTATATTTGTGACATTTATCTCTATACACTTTGTCATTATATATGTTATTTTTCTTTGGCGCACATATGAGACGCACCCGGCTTTATCCCTCAAATCCGGGTGTGACAGAAGTGGTATCAGAGGAAACGTTGACTGTAGGACGAAACCTAGATAGACCTAGACAAAACCCTTACCTACTTACCTTACTCTGATTCTTTCTATACTTTTCTTGATCCTGTCTCACCTTCTACTATTCTACTCTGATTACTCTTATCTTTTCTATTCTAAGACAAGGTGGATTACAAACCTTGGAATCCTACATTTATGACCCTTTTAAAGAGATAGGAGACCTAAGACAAAATTAATATTATTTTCTCTATTTAAAAATGTTGGTTGATTGTTCTGATGATAAATGCCTGATTTGCTTCTTTGATAGATTGAAATAGTATAGTCGGGCATCTTAGCATGTACCACCATAAGGTAATGTATTAGCTTTAGTAGGTGACACACTAATCTACTTAGCTAATAAAACGCCCAAAGTAACAAGTCTCATAATTACTCGTCTTGTCTACAATTCTTTCTTACCATGTGTTTCTAACTCAGATGGTCAATACCAGGAAGGTAGACGGAATTGATCTACCTGCCAACCCATTCTACTGGAGGGTGCTTAGACAACAACAAGCAGAAATGGATCCTCCGAATCCTCCACCGGCTAGGACTGATCCAGTGGTTGCAGCTCAGATGAAGATGCTGCAACAGATGGCAAATACGATGATGGATATGCAGGCGCAGATGCGATAGGAACGTTAAGAGATGCGCTAGGAGAGGCAAGAGATGAGGGAGGAAATACGACAAGAGATAATGGTGCGACAGTAGCAAGCACCAATGCCTCCTCCACCACCACCAGTTCCACCCCGAGACAAGCACCGGGAGTTCATGAGCCACAAGCCACCGACATTCGCTAGCTCTCCAAATCCTCTGCACACTGATGATTGGCTGAAGTTAGTGAAGAAGATGTTAATTATTGCTCAGTGCTCTGACCGAGAGAATGTTCTTTATGCTTCTGGTTGTCTTACTGGTCCTGCTGCTGATTGGTGGGATTCTTACACCGCTGCCCATGATGCTGCTGATACTATCACTTGGGCAGAATTTGCTACTTAGTTCAGAAACTATCACATTCCTGCTGGACTGATGAAGATAAAGAAGAAGGAATTTCTGTCACCAAAGCAGGGTAGCATGTCAGTCAGCGAGTACCGCGACAGATTTATTCAACTATCAAGATATGCACCAGATGAAGTGGCTAAGGATGAAAGAAAGCAGGAACACTTCATTGAAGGACTTAATGGACCACTGCAGTATGCACTGGTGGCTCACACCTTTCCGTCATTCCAGAGGCTGCTTGATAAGGCCCTAGCTATTGAACACAAGCGTGTTCAGCTGGGGGATATGAAGAGGAAAGCGATAACCCAGGGTCAGGAGAGCAATAGCGTTCGTCCTCACTATGTTCCACCCCAGGGTACACTGGCTCGTATTGGAGGAGGTCAGCGCCCAGCTTAGTTTGCACCACATGGGACTCCACAGACTCCATAGACTGCACAGACTCGTCAAACTGCCCCCACTGGCACCCTGGCGAGATTCGCAGGACAGAGTGCAGGAACCACATGCTACAAGTGTGGTCAGGTTGGGCATTATGCCAATGTTTGCCCACAGAGGATTGCTGGTACCCTCGCCCAAAACAAGTAGCAGACTCTAGGTTCTAGCAAGGGATTCAACATTGACAGGGTTAATGAAGTCAGTGTTGATGCTACCGCAGGCGGTGCTAACATCGGTATTAGTATGTTTTATATTAATTCAATTCCTGCAGCAATACTGTTTGATTCTGGTGCTACACATTCATTTATTTATGCTCGATATGCCAACACAAATGAGTTACCACTACCAAATATGCAAAAGCCACTAGTAGTAATTACTCCTAAAGGGCCTATTGAAGCAAATTATATGACCAACAGATTAACTTTGACAATTATGGGAAGAGAATTCTGGGCTACCCCTATAGTATTAGAAAAAAGCAGTATAGACCTGATACTTGGTATGTCATGGTTAAGGAAGGCCAAAGCAGTTATACATTGTGCTAGGGGAACTATAGAGCTCACCATCTCTAAAGGAGAAAGATTTAAAGTTGAGATTACCATAACTGCCTCTACCAGACCCACCGTATTTCTAGTAGATGGGAAGTTTGTAGGCAGCAACATCCGTGTGGTTAGAGATTTCCCCGATGTCTTTCCAGAGGAGTTACCCGAGATGCCACCAGATAGGGAGGTTGAGTTTGTCATTGAGCTCTTACCTAGAACCGCTCCTATTTCAAAATGGCCATATAGGATGTCAGTAGAAGAACTAAAAGAACTTAAGAAATAGTTAACAAGAATTACAGGAGACTGGGTACATTCGTCTGAGTTCCTCACCTTGGGGAGCGCCGGTTCTGTTTGTACAGAAGAAGGATGGATCACAAAGGATGTGCGTGGATTATAGATCACTTAATGATGTTACTGTTAAGAACAAGTATCCTTTACCTCGTATTGAAGATTTATTTGATCAGATGAGAGGTTCCAGGGTGTTTTCCAAAATTGATCTCCGATCAGGTTACCATCAAATGAAGATTAGGCCATCTGATATTCCCAAGATGGCTTTCTCTACCTGATATGGTCTATATGAATTCACGGTCATGTCGTTTGGCTTAATTAATGCACCAGCCTACTTCATCAATCTAATGAATAAGGTGTTCATGGAGTATCATGACAGATTCGTCGTGGTATTCATCGACAACATTCTCGTCTATTCTAAGAATGATAGTGATCATGAGGAACATCTGCGGATGGTGCTACAGAAGCTATGAGATAATCAACTTTATGCCAAATTAAGCAAGTGCGAGTTTTGGATTGATGAAGTGCCATTCCTGGGACACATCATCTCTAATGGTGGGATATCAGTGGACCCTGCTAAAGTGAGGGAGATAGTGGCATGGAGCATACCCTGCACGGTTACTGAAATCCGGAGTTTCTTGGGACTTGCAGGCTACTACCGATGATTTATTGAAGGGTTCTCCAAGATTGTTAAGCCTATGACCTCACTTTTAGAGAAGGGAAAGGAGTTTAAATGGACTTAGGAATGCCAAGATAGTTTCAATCAACTGAAGTTAAGATTAATGTCACCCCCAGTGTTGATTATGCCAGATCTGCAAAAGGGATTTGATATATATTGTGATGCATGCCGCTAGGGCTTGGGATGTGTTCTTATGCAAGAAGGACATGTGATCGCCTACACATCACGTCAGTTGTGGAAACATGAGTTGAACTACCCCACTCATGGCTTAGAACTAGCAGTCGTAGTGCATGCACTCAAGATATGGAGACACTATATAATGGGAACAAAGTGCCAAGTCTACACTGATCACAAGAGCTTAAAATACATCTTCACTCAAAAGGATCTCAACCTTAGGCAACGCCGTTGGTTGGAGCTCATCAAGGATTATGACTAGGAGATTCACTATCATTCAGGCAAGGCGAATCTAGTTGCAGATGCATTGAGTCTAAAGGAGCATGTCCATGCTGCTATTGTTGTCTAGTTACCCAATGAGCTAGTTGAAGCTTTTAGAAGACTCAACCTGGGATAGTTGCACACACTAAAGGGATAACTATTGAAGTGGAACCTACCTTGGAGCAAGAAATCCGCAAGGGTCAGGTCGGTGATGCTAAAATCCAAGAGATCAAAGATCTAATTACTGAAGGTAGAGGTCCAGAATTCACGGAGGATGAGCAAGGCACAATATGGTTCAAGAACCGGATATGTGTTCCTGAGATTGACATCCTCTGTGAGACTACATTGAAGGAAGCCCATGACTCTAATTATTCTATTCGTCCTAGGAGCACTAAGATGTATCATGATCTAAAGCAAAAGTACTGGTGGTATGGGCTAAAAAAAGATGTGGCTGCACACGTGGCTATGTGTGATGTGTGTCAAAGAGTTAAGGCTGAACACCAAAGACCAGCTGGACTGTTGCACCCTCTAAAGGTACTCGAATGGAAGTGGGAAGAAATTGGTATGGATTTCATTACCACGTTGCCTCGCACCTCGAAGGGCTATGATGCTATATGGGTGATCGTGTACAGATTGACCAAAGTGGCTCACTTCATTCTGGTCAAGGTTACTTATAAAGGTCCTCAGTTGGCAGAGTTATATATGGCTTGAATTGTGTGTTTACACGGTGTACCGAAGAAGGTCGTTTTTGATAGAGGATCACAATTTACCTCAAGATTTTGGAAAAGCTTTCATGAGAACATGGATACGAAGTTGAGTTTCAGTTCGGCCTATCATCCTCAAACTAATGGCCAAACTGAGAGAACTAACCAAGTACTTGAGGATATGTTGAGAGCTTGTGCCCTTAAGCATGAAGGCAGTTGGGACAAGAGTCTACCATATGCTGAGTTCTCTTATAATAATAGTTACTAGGCCAGTCTGAAGATGTCACCATTTGAAGCTTTATATGGCAGAAAGTGCAGGACTCCTCTATATTAGGATCAGACTGGAGAAAGACAGTTCTTTAGGCCTGAGATTATTCAAGAGGCAAAAGAACAAGTCCGTATAATCCGGGAGAACTTGAGGGTAGCACAAACTCGGTAGAAGAGCTATGCTGATAATCGAAGAAGACCACTGGAATTTGAAGAAGGTGATCATGTGTACCTCAAGGTGTCACCAATTCATGGAATCAGGAGATTCAATGTCAAGGGCAAGTTATCCCCTCGCTTTATTGGACCCTTCAGAATCTTTAGGCAAGTTGGGGAGATGGCTTACCAGCTTGAACTACCTGATCATCTGGCTGATGTGCACGATGTGTTCCACGTGTCTCAAGTCAAGAAGTGTCTCCGTGTCCCCGAGGAACAACTACCAATGGAAGAACTTAGTGTTCAAGGTGATCTAACGTACACGGAGTATCCTATCAAGATTATTGACACTTTGACTCGAGTCACGAGGAATAAGGTGATAAATATGTGCAAAGTGCAATGGAGTCACCATGAAGAAGATGAAGCTACTTAGGAGAGAGAAGAAGAGCTTCGAAAAGAATTTCCCCACCTCTTTCCTAGTCCTTCCTAATCTCGAGGACGAGATTCTTTTTAAGGGGGTAGGATTTGTAATACCCAAAGTGTAAACCATGATAATAGAGTTGGTCTCCTTGAAAGTTTTGTTCTTTATTTATTATAGCATATGAACAACCACATTTAAAGGTATTAATTAGCTAATGACACTTACATAACTATTGCATCATGTTGGAGTTTATTTGTGTGTGCATTTAATAATAATAATAATAACTTTATTAATGGAAATAAATTAGTATAAAAAAATGGGAAATTAAGCCCTAAATTAGAGAATTGGAAAAGGGAGAAACAAAATCCTATATAAATTAAAATAAGATATATACAAATAAATATTATTTATGCTAGGATTTGAATTTGCACAATTGGCCAAAGTGTGAAATCCATAATCAAAGTTGAATTTAAATTTGAAATAACAAATTTGAAAAGGAGAAAGAGAAAAGAAATCAGAAAAGAAAATGAAAAGGAAAATGAAACATCTGCTTGGGCCCAAAACGAACCCTCGACCCATTCACCCTCCGCGTGCGGCCTGCTCCCTTTCTTGCTCTCCTGACACTGACTGGCGGGTCCGAGTCGTCAGGTGCGCCCGCTTCTTACCTCCTCACGCCTCATACTCTCTGGCGGATGGGGCCCCCTTGTCGGCACTATCTTCTCCGCCGTAATGACCGTGTGGAATAGCCGCCGCGCCATGGAATCATGGCCGATTTTTCTCTCCTCCTTGACCGAGGGCACGGGGATAAATATGGGAAGAAAGACCTAACTGTTAAGCCACACGTGAGAGACACAGAGCCGCCGCCGTCGAGTGATCGGGCACAATAGACAGTAATAACCCTTTCCTGCTGTTCGTATTGTCATGCGCTTCGTTTAGCACATTTTGGATTGGGGCAGGGGTGCCAGAATGGCCATCGGGCACTGCTTCGGCGATGCGCCGCGTCTGTCGCACGTGCCGCCGTGAGCTATCAGCGAACTGGTTGGGTAGATCCGGGACCGTGGACCTAAAACCATGTATAGCAATAACAATGACTACCCAAAAATTCAGGAGTAAACAAGGTTAAAAGATAACCAGACTAGGGTGACCTATTGGGTCCCATCAAAATTAAGCCTATGCATGATAAAATGATTATAAAGAACATTATTGGGTAAATAAAAGTGGTTAATATAACACTATAAAAATCATTAAATAAAAATAATGCATTTAGTTATTAATGGTAATTATGGTAATAAATTTTCTTTTAAGTGTTTGCTATTTATTTGCATTTGGAATGATTTTTGATTCCTCATAATTAATTTTGGATATTAAATATAATTTCTTCTTAAATGAAAAACCAAATAATTAATATAATAATTACTAGTCCAAAATAAATATTTTATTTATAAATAATTTGGTATAATTATTATGAATTTTAAGGTTATTTAAAAATATATTTCGATTTTAAAAAAGAGATTGAAAAAAGAAATTGAAACGCTCGGCCTAGGCCCTAGCCATCCCACGTTTCCCTTTCACCCTCCTCTCCATGACGTGTAGGCCCATGTTGTCAGATGTTTTTTCAGCAATTGTGTTTCCAGCACTTGCCGGCACGGACAGAGCCGCTCTGTAGCGTACACCTGTGCACCCGGGCCTCCCACGCCCGCCTGCTCACCTACCGGATTAGTGGGGCAGCCGCCAGCAACCACATGTGCAGACCGCCAGTTCCCCTTCCTCTTCCCTCTCCTCACGACTTCTTAGCGTACCGGCTTCCTCCCAAAAATGCAGCCGCCATTGTTGCAGCTTTAATAGCTACCGTTTCTGTGATGGTTTAAGTAGCGTTTAATGAACCATCAATTCCTGTGATCGCCATCCTCTCTCCCTCGCCTATAACAACGGACTCGTAACGCCCGACGCTTCCTCTGCTTCCCCACTGCGCCGTACGTCTTTCTCTCTCCTCTTCTCCGTTACTGCTCGCCATCAATGGCAGTTGCCGGCCGCTGACTGCTCGTCTCTCCATCCTCAGCCTATAAAATCAGCAGTGAGCTCTCCTTTTTTTTCACTGCTCGCCCATTTCATCTTTCACCCGTGTGTTCTGTTTATGCCAGCCTTCGCGCAGCCAGGCCATTGCTCTTCGTCCACTCGGTGTCGCTCTGTTGTGCAGCTCGCCGGTGCTGTCGCCCTTCGTTCGTCATTGCTCTGCCGCTCGCCATGCCTGCTAGCGTGTCGTGTTGCTGGTGCGCGATCGCCCGTCCTATTATGTGCTGAGCGCCATTTTTGCTGCTCACCAGCACTGTACCCTGCTCGCACGCCGCGCACTGCGTGCTCTATCTTCGCTACTAGTGTCGTACATACTATTGAGGCCTCCCCGCGCAGAAGTTCTTCGTGTCGTTGTTGCCTGATCCGCGCTCGTGCACAACCACGACGTCGTCAGTTTGTCGCCTGCCCGTCGCCCGAGCACACTGTCGTCGAAGCCTCCTTCAGGTAGTCTACTCTGCTCAGTCCCTAGTGCCAAGATCTCCTGCGATCTTGACGATAACCCTGTTCCTTGCTATGTCGAACCAAGGTAGAAGAAGGTGAAAACAAAATCACAAACTACCACTCCAAGTATATGTTTAATCGTGTATAAACCTTGCGACAATATTCATACTTTAAAATATTTATTTGATACTCAAATAAGCTAAATACTATTTTGTTAGCTTCGTAAATTTGTGCTAAAAACTTCAAATCAATGTTTGCAACAATCTACATGTTTTTGTAATTTTAAATCTGATTTGTGACTGTTATAATAAATTTATTCGTAGTTTTCCAGTTATGAAGTTAAAAAGAATTGTAGATCACCTTTTCATAATCAAACGTTCTAAATAAACAAATATATAATTATCTTTTTATGATTTAGATTTATATTCAAGTATTTCATGTTTAAATATGCCAGATAGAGATTTCTAATAATATTAATATAGCTTAATTCACCCACATAACTAAAATGATAGATTAAATATCGTTCAACATAATTTCCTTTTTAATGAATTAGATCATTTGTTCCTAATTTAGAACTAAAGAGAATTAATAGATTAATTATCCTTTATCATAATTTATTAGTCAAACATATAGTCAATTTGTTCTTAACTAGATTTATGGCATGATTAATGATTTCATAGAATTTAGTCCACATTATATACGAATCACTTAGCTTTTCCTAAAGGAATAAAATAAAGTAATAAGAGTTGAAATTCTTTTATAAATTAAAATGTTACTTTATATATGGATTTCGAATATAATAATATAGGCTATGTGTTTCCTAATGAAATTAAAAGATGGTTATACGTTCGTTATTTTTGCATGACAATCCACTTAAGGGCCTATAACCTAGTTTTTTCATAAAGTAGGTGTTTAATAATAATGATCTTTTCACGTAAAACCTATTTAGACTTAATCTTAGTTTATCATAAGTGAATGTTAACAATGATTTATAAGATGTTCTATAATACTTCTAAAATTAATAATGTGTTTCGTAGCCCATTAACCTTAGATATATAACTTATATCTTTTCTAAAAGATTAAAAAGGTTTAATATTGCTATAATGTGTTTTATCATCTTATAAACCCTTAATCTTAGACATATCACATATGACGTTTTATAAAAGATTAATTTGGTGAACCTAATATTTGTATATTTTAATTAAGATATTTTTAAGCTCGTGTCTTGTTTTATAAAGTATAGATCACACATTTTTGAAAAGAATACCCTCTTATTATAACAATTACTTGCGACGTTTTTGAAAAGCGAATGCTCTTTTCGTTAAACTTTCTTTTAGCTTTACGTATGGTGAATGTTGTATGTTATTGAGTGGTGTTTGTTCTTCTTGTTTGTTTGTGTGATATTTAGTGGTTGATCAAGTAGTTAAGAGTCAAGATCTATTCCTATCCGTGGAAGAACCTCAAGTTTTCAATAAGCAAGGCAAGTGGACTTCTCTCTCTGCACTCTGTTTGATCCCAAACAATACATTTAATAAAGTTTATTCTTCAATATATATATGTATAATTTGATGGCTTACCTATTTAGATACCCCTAACCTTTCCAACCTTACTCCTTGTATAACCTAGGATTATGATTTCATCAAGTAGCTATGCTATTGCTACAACTTTAAATTTATGCAGTCACTCCTGTTTATGATACTAATGTTCCAAATGGTAAGTTTACATTATTGTTGTTAACCCGATGGTTGAACAAGATTATTGCATATTAATTAGAACATGGAGTGACCACCCGGGAAAACAGTGCTACCATGAGAACTATCATGGCTCTGGTCTTGGCTAAATAACTAGGGAAGTCTTATGTTGGGTGTTGGTCGTGGTCGACCGGAACGGGGGCATCTGGCAAGCTCTTATAGTACCGGCTCAGGCAGATTGGATACGGGCATAGTTCCCAAAGTTTTACCCTATGGTCCGAACTATAAGTTGGTTACGGTAGGTGTGCCTTATGCAGTTTGACCATTTCCAGCATTTGCGTAATGAGGATTCTAGGGAGAAGCCTCATAGTGAGACCCTAGCCATTCACCTCGGAAGTGAATATGGGTCTAGCTAACCCGGGCTAGAAGGGAATCACGACTCATGGGTAAAGATGCACCACCTCTGCAGAGTGTAAAACTGATATATCAGCCGTGCTCACGATTATGAGCAGCCTGGACTCCTCACATGATAATTGAACTTGAAGATGGAAATAAATCAAGATCCGATGATCTGCCAATGGTTTGCTTAAGTGGTTTCACTTAAGTGTTTTTGATATACTCTTATACCTTTGTTTAATGGGAATACTTGGGATTCACATTTATTAGTAATCAGGTGTTGATAATAAAATGTTGACCAACTAAAATGCTTACTGCTCAACCTTAGCCTCACCTTGTTATACCTGCATTAGTTTTTCCCCCACTTGCTGAGGCCCGACCATAAGTGGGCTCACACTTGCTTAAATTTTGATCAGAAGTTGCAGATGAAGTTATGATGCTGAGCTCCATGGATGCTAGTCTAGTGATACCCCCAGTCATCTTCCTGTGGATGGATGTCCCTGTTTCGATGTACTTTGATGAATAAAGGTTAAGACATTATATCTGTTCGAAGTGTAATATGTTAATATAATCTTTATTTATGCTTTTATGCATTGTTCTTTTGATATATTACACTTGTGACGTCAACATATGTGTGGAAATAGATCCTGGCACACATATGCTATGCACCCGGCTCTGCCCTTAAGAAACGGGTGTGATAGAAGTGGTATCAAAGCAATGTGACCGTAGGTCGCTAGATTAGTTAGAAATGGAAAGCCCAGTTAGTCTTCAAAACTTGACTTAATTGTCTCCATAAAAAACTTACTTTATATCAAAACTCATCTATTTTATCTTCAACCCTTCTTGTCTGATTCTTCGTCTGTCAGAAGGTTCTAATGAGAAGCATTGCAAGATGATCAAGCTAGGATTGCGGAACTTGAAGCGATGTTTGCCAGAAGAAACCCTTTCGAAGCTATCAACGATGCTGTATTCTCTGTTTTATCCCCACTCCACAAGAAGTTTTGTTATGGATCCCCTGGATCTATTATTTGACTTCTTAGTTAAGTTGATAGGATTGTTCTTTAGTATTAAGATTTTCGACTAGATCGGTAAGGGCGATATTATATTATATTATATTATAGTGGTTTTCTAATCCCTAATATTGCTATATAACCCTTGACCTCTTATACTTTTGTTTTCTTACCATTGTATTGCTATCCTTGCACAATATCTACCTTGATATACTAAATTCTTTGTCTCCCTACTCCTACTTGATAATGCCTCTCTATTTTGTCTCCTTAATTAAGCTTTCTCTCTAACTCACTTCATATCCTTGGTTATATCATTTATCCTCACTTTAATAGTTCATGGTTATCTTATTTCACTCTTGGCCACCAACAAATAAGTCTTGTCTAACCCCTTGCTATTTCTTACCTGACTCCTTGAGTTTATAATATCTTCTTATATCAACCCTTATCTCGCCTTTTGTTTTGGTTGAATGAGTAGAATTGGATTATGTTGTGCTGGTATGCTTGAGTTCATTGTCCTTTGTGTTCATGTTTGATTTGCTTCTTTGAAATGATTGTTGGTGTATTGTGTGACTTTTGTCCACAATGGAATTAGTTAGCTAGGTAAAACCTTAGATAGATGGATTTTCTCTACTCTCTACAATCTGTCTTTGCTCAACCCTTTCATCCCTTCCATTCTTCCATACCCATACAGATGTCAGACCTTAGAATGTCAACTACAAGTGATGTCACTAAATGTAAAGAATGCGATGTGTTGGTAAGTCAAAACAACACTATAAATAAAACAACTGATGAACAGACATTCAAGACACAAAAGGATGCACAACCAAACCAACAGACAAGTGACCGAGGAACATGTTGTTGTTGTGAGTACTATGGAATTCCTTGTCGCTAGATCAGTACAAACGAAAGTGAAACTACAAAACAGAAGAACTAGATTTTGTTTTCTGGTATAAAAAGACAGATGTCTCCCCAAGAACAACTAATAGCAGATTCTCTCATACCTAATGCACTGTCAGTTGATGAATTGCAAAATATTCCAAAAAGGAAACATCACAAGGATGCCCAGCCCCAAGAAGAAACACAAGAGTGTTACATTGATGGATGGACTATTACTTGTACACAGTTTTAGCCCCGTCGTCGCATCAGGTCCAAGAAACAAAAAGGGAAACATGGAAAAAGTCAAGAAATAACTTCAAGAAAAGCTTGCTATCAATGTGGACGTGAAGGTCATTACTTCCGTAACTGTCCTGAGAAGAGTTCACTACGGATCACCTCCGAGATAAAGCTATCTCAGTCTTCAGACATGAAACATGAACAAAAATGCATAGAAACTCCTACCAACAACGTAAAGACAACTCCACCATGTAACTTATCAAGTCATGCTTGCTTTGGCTATGGTGATATCGGCCATTTTGTTAATAGTTGTCCTAAGAAAGATGTGGAGATCAATAAGGTCCCTCAAACTCATGCATCAACAAAGAATAAACAACGGAAAAAGTCCATGGGAAGGATAAGTTATGCAGTGACAGGAACCATTCCATATAATAATGCAGTAATTTTTGGAACACTAGTCATTCACACTACTACTGCCACCGTGTTGTATGATCCTCGTACAACACATTCTTTTATCAGTGCCCAGTTTGCAACAAAGTATGGTATCTTTAAGTGTCCCTTGAAATCAAGGATGACCATCAGTGCACCCGAAAGAAAAATGTTAGTACACTACATATGTCCAAATGTAAGTGTTAAAATCAATGGGATAGATTTTTTAGCTGATCTTATAGTGATAGAATCAATGGGAAAGGATGTGATTCTTGGAAAGAATTGGTTACAAAGAACTAAGGCAGTAATCCAACATACTAAGAGAACCATGTGTTTGGAAACCCCATCTGGAGAAAGAATAGTAGTTGAAGAGAATCGACCTCCAGCTCTGATTAGTGCATCTGACAAGGAAGTATAATATATCAATTGGCTAGAAGAAGGAGTATGTCTCACGAGGAAAATAAAATGTCAAAGTGTTGCCCCTTTCAAGATTTGTAATTGTGCTAAGTGATATATGAATAAATTTGGAGAATCTCTCGCACCTATTTTGTTTTGCCTCTTTATAAAGAAAATAAAGTATGGTGTCATCTGCTATATGCAAACAATGTGGTGCTCTACTCTAGTTGCCCTAAAAGTCCCGCTCAAGTCTTTCTCTCAATTTGTGCTCAAAGAAATATTGTTGGATCAGAAAGATGATTTGGATATCATGCCCTGAAACCTATAAAGTTCAAAAGATCTCTGTTAAGGGTTATAACACTTGTACATTCTTGTAGTATGATGAAGCTAGGCGGAATCGGAAATCATCCTTAACTAATCTTATATTGGAAATCAAAATATTGTGTTAGCTCTTTATCTTAATGTCATACAAGCCTCTTATGCAGTCTGTCTCACTAAACTCTTTCACTCTCTGACTAGATGATGAACCCCAATGGAAATGAAGTAAATAATGCCAACGACAATATTCCTACCTTAACAACTATGAACGAGAAAAATGAGTCACAGAGATATTCGATGAATGGAATGAAGAACAACAAAAGGAATAGAAAAATGTTTGGTTACATGATTAGTCCACCTCAACCACAAGCAAAAGCCACGAAACACATGGATACCCAAACAGAAGAATCAAGTCAAGCTCAGCTATATGAGATACAGACACCTAATCAACCCTCACCCCTGTTGGTCAAGCAAAGTTGTCTCGCAAAGAACTCAAAGCAAGAGGTGCTTGCTACTACTGCAAAAATGAAGGACATATTATTCGCCAATGCCCCAAGAAGCGTCTAGACCGACTAGAGAAGAAAGCTGCCAAGCATGACCTAAGCAATAATTCAGAAGACCAACCATTTTATAAGTATGATGATGAAGGTCGCTTGATTAATATACATTGCGGAGCAAAGAAGAAAGGAAGTTCCTTAATTTTAGAAGAGTTCAAAGTGAACTAAGAACCTACAAATAACCATGTATCTCCTTTGCTTTCGTGCTAGCCTTCTTTAATCTCGAGGACGAGATTCTTTTAAGAGGGGTAGGTTTGTAACTATAAAAATCATTAAATAAAAATAATGCATTTAGTTATTAATGGTAATTATGGTAATAAATTTTCTTTTAAGTGTTTGCTATTTATTTGCATTTGGAATGATTTTTGATTCCTCATAATTGATTTTGGATATTGAATATCATTTCTTCTTAAATGAAAAATCAAATAATTAATATAATAACTTCTAGTCCAAAATAAATATTTTATTTATAAATAATTTGGTATAATTATTATGAATTTTAGGGTTATTTAAAAATATATTTCGAATTTTAAAAAGAGATTGAAAAAAAGAAATTGAAACGCTCGGCCCAGGCCCTAGCCATCCCACGTTTCCCTTTCACCCTCCTCTGCATGACGTGTAGGCCCATGTTGTCAGATGTTTCTTCAGTAATTGTGTTTCCAGCACTTGCCGCTGCTCACACGGATAGAGCCGCTCTGTAGCGTATGCCTGTGCACCTGGACCTCCGATGCCCGCCTGCTTACCTACCGGATTAGTGGAGCAGCCGCCAGCAACCACATGTGCAGATGGCCAGTTCCCCTTCCTCTTCCCTCTCCTCACGACTTCTTAGCGTACTGGCTTCCTCCCAAAAATGCGGCCGCCATTGTTGCAGCTTTAATAGCTACCGTTTCTGTGATGGTTTAAGTAGCGTTTAATGAACCATCAATTCCTGTGATCGCCATCCTCTCTCCCTCGCCTATAAGACTGTCCGCAGCGCATGACTCTACCCCTCCCCTTGCGCGTGGATGGCGGCTACAGGTGACCGCTACCAGCTGCAGCGCCCTCCCCTAAATGGCCCTCTAGTCGGCGGCCCTCTTCTCTCTCTCCCTCAATTTAGCGTTTCACTGTTCACTCCCTACGACACTGTGCTGTGGGTCCACGAGTAATTGTTAGTAGATAAAAAATTGATAGTTGGTATAGAAAATGATATTTTATAGTGGTAGTGGGGTATAGGGGGAGTATTTAGGGGGAACCGCTGCGGGAGATGAAAAAATAGGGGGAAAAATAGAGGGAAAAGTGATATAGTGGGAAAAATTTAGGGGTAACGGTTGCGGATAGTCTAAGAGCAGACTCGTAACGCCCGGCGCTTCCTCTGCTTCCCCACTGCGTCGTACATCTTTCTCTCTCCTCTTCTCCATTACTGCTCGCCATCAATGGCAGGTACCGGCCGCTGACTGCTCGTCTCCCCATCCTCGGCCTATAAAATCAGCAGTGAGCTCTCCTTTTTTTTCACTGCTCACCCATTTCATCTGTCACCCGTGTGTTCTGTTTATGCCAGCCTTCGCGCAGCCAGGCCATCGCTCTTCGTCTACTAGGTGTTGCTCTGTTGTGCAGCTCGCCGGTGCTGTCGCCCTTCGTTCGTCGTTGCTCTGCCGCTCGCCATGCCTGCTAGCGTGTCGTGCTGCTGGTGCGCGTTCGCCCGTCCTGTAATGTGTTGAGCGCCATTTTCGCTGCTCACCAGCACTGTACCCTACTCGCACGCCGCGCACTGCGTGCTCTGTCTTCGCTACCAGTGTCGTACATACTGTTGAGGCCTCCCTGCGCGGAAGTTCTTCGTGTCGTTGTTGCCGGAGCCGCGCTCGTGCACAACCACGACGTCGTCAGTTCCTCGCCTGCCCGTCACCCGAGCACACTGCCGTCGAAGCCTCCTTCGGGCAGTCTGCTCTGCTCAGTCCCTAGTGCCAAGATCTCCTGCGATCTTGACGATGACCCTATTCCTTGCTATGTCGAACCAAGGTAGAAAAAGGTGAAAACAAAATCACAAACTACCACTCCAAGTATATGTTTAATCGTGTATAGACCTTGCGACAATATTCATACTTTAAAATATTTATTTGATACTCAAATAAGCTAAATACTATTTTGTTAGCTTCATAAATTTATGCTAAAAACTTCAAATCAATGTTTGTAACAATCTACATGTTTTTGTAATTTTAAATCTGATTTGTGACTGTTATAATAAATTTATCCGTAGTTTTCCAGTTATGAAGTTAAAAAGAATTGTAGATCACCTTTTCATAATCAAACGTTCTAAATAAACAAATATATAATTATCTTTTATGATTTAGTTTTATATTCAAGTATTTCATGTTTAAATATGCCAGATAAAGATTTCTAATAATATTAATATAGCTTAATTCACCCACATAACTAAAATGATAGATTAAATATCGTTCAACATAATTTCCATTTTAATGAATTAGATCATTTGTTTCTAATTTAGAACTAAAAAGGATTAATAGATTAATTATCCTTTATCATAATTTATTAGTCAAACATATAGTCAATTTGTTCTTAACTAGATTTATGGTATCGTTAATGATTTCATAGAATTTAGTCCACATTATATACGAATCACTTAGCTTTTCCTAAACGGAATAAAATAAAGTAATAAGAGTTGAAATTCTTTTATAAATTAAATTGTTACTTTATATATGGATTTCGAATATAATAATATAGGCTATGTGCTTTATAATGAAATTAAAAGATGGTTATGCGTTCGTTATTTTTTGCATGACAATCCACTTAAGGGCCTATAACCTAGTTTTTCATAAAATAGGTGTTTAATAATAATGATCTTTTTACGTAAAACCTATTTAGACTTATATCTTAGTTTATCATAAGTGAATGTTTAACAATGATTTATAAGATGTTCTATAATACTTCTAAAATTAATAACGTGTTTCGTAGCCCATTAACCTTAGATATATAACTTATATCTTTTCTAAAAGATTAAAAAGGTTTAATATTATTATAACGTGTTTTATCATCTTATAAACCCTTAATCTTAGACATATCACATATGACGTTTTATAAAAGATTAATTTGGTGAACCTAATATTTGTATATTTTAATTAAGATGTTTTTAAGCTCATGTCTTGTTTTATAAAGTATAGATCACACATTTTTGAAAAGAATACCCTCTTATTATAACCATTACTTGCGACGTTTTTGAAAAGCGAATGCTCTTTTCGTTAAGCTTTCTTTTAGCTTTACGTATGGTGAATGTTGTATGTTATTGAGTGGTGTTTGTTCTTCTTGTTTGTTTGTGTGATATTCAGTGGTTGATCTAGTAGTTAAGAGTCAAGATCTATTCCTATCCGTGGAAGAACCTCAAGTTTTCAATAAGCAAGGCAAGTGGACTTCTCCCTCTGCATACTCTGTTTGATCCCAAACAATACATTTAATAAAGTTTATTCTTCGATATATATATATATATGTATATATATATATATATATATATATATGCATAATTTGATGGGTTACCTATTTAGATACCCCTAACCTTTCCAACCTTACTCCTTGTTTAACCTGGGATTATGATTTCATCAAGTAGCCATGCTATTGCTACAACTTTAAATTTATGCAGTCACTCCTGTTTATGATACTAATGTTCCAAATGGTAAGTTTACATTATTGTTGTTAACCCGATGGTTAAACAAGATTATTGCATATTAATTGGAACATGGAGTGACCACCCGGGAAAACAGTGCTACCATGAGAACTATCATGGCTCTGGTCTTGGCTAAATAACTAGGAAAGTCTTATGTTGGGTGTTGGTCGTGGTCGACCGGAACGGGGGCACTTGGCAAGCGCTTATAGTACCGGCTCAGGCAGATTGGATACAGGCATAGTTCCCAAAGCTTTACCCTGTGGTCCAGACTATAAGTTGGTTACGGTAGGTGTGCCTTATGCAGTTTGACCATTTCTAGCATTTGCGTAATGAGAACTCTAGGGAGAAGCCTCATAGTGAGACCCTAGCCATTCACCTCGGAAGTGAATACGTGTCTAGCTAACCCGGGCTAGAAGGGAATCATGACTCATGGGTAAAGATGCGCCACCTCTGCAGAGTGTAAAACTGATATATCAGCCGTGCTCACGGTTATGAGCAGCCTGGACTCCTCACATGATAATTGAACTTGAAGATGGAAATAAATGGAGATCCGATGGTCTACCAATGGTTTGCTTAAGTGGTTTCACTTAAGTGTTTTTGATATACTCTTATACCTTTGTTTAATGGGAATATTTGGGATTCACATTTATTAGTAATCAGGTGTTGATAATAAAATGTTGACCAACTAAAATGCTTACTGCTCAACCTCAGCCTCACCTTGTTATACCTGCATTAGTTTTTCCCCCACTTGCTGAGCCCCGACCATAAGTGAGCTCACCCTTGCTTAAATTTTGATCAGAAGTTGCAGATGAAGTTATGATACCCCCGGTCATCTTCCTGTGGATGGATATCCCTGTTTTGCTGTACTTTGATGAATAAAGGTTAAGACATTATGTCTGTTCGAAGTGTAATATGTTAATATAATCTTTATTTATGCTTTTATGCATTGTTCTTTTGATATATTACACTTGTGACGTCAACATATGTGTGGAAATATATCCTAGCACACATATTCTATGCACCCGGCTCTGCCCTTTAGAAACGGGTGTGATAGTTAAGGGCACAACTTGCCTTTGACGAGCTCCTGCTCAACAACTTCTACCTGCTGAACACCGGAATCCTCGGCCACTGGCTCTTCTACACGCCACAATACAAAAAAGCATGGTACAAGGGAGAAATTAACATCACACCAAACATGTATACAAAATACATAATAATAATCTATGCATCGTAATGAGATCATAGGAAAAAGAATCACTAAATTCGGAGTTACGGATTTTAATTTATGATTTTCCGAAGTTAGTATGTGCTTGGTACCAAATTAATTGAGTAATCAATTCTAGTATGGGTTTCATGTTAAAACAGTGTTACCAAGTGATATACATTATTAATACAAAACTATAGGAACTAGAATGTACTAAAAAGGATTTAATATGAATTTTCTAGGAATTATTCAAGTTTCTGCAATTAATTTTGTACTAGAAATCATTTTCCAAATAATTTCTCTGGTTTTATTAAAGGTAGGGACTACAACAATATTCCAGAGAACTGCAAGGGCTTCTGTATAAGAATCCCGAGACACAGTACACAATGGTTGTGGAGTGCGGGTTGGTTTCCCTAAAACACAGGGGCTTTTTAGCAAAAGCAACGCGACAAAGGTGTATCAGCTGAATCTGGCCGTCCGATCAGAGACAGACGCGCCAGATTAGATCTAGGTTTAAATAACTCGATGTGCGCCCAAGGCTGTTAGATTAGCGATCGACGGATGAAGGGCGATCCCGTCCTGATCTTATTCTAATCCGCCCGATCACGCGCCAACGCACCAGATTAATTAGTCACGAAACGTTACCCCGAATCTAATCGAGGTCGTTGACGTAGGGATCCACGGTCCCAGATCTACCCAACGAGTTCACTGACAGCTCACGGCGGCACGCGCGACAGACGCGGCGTATCGCCGAAGCAGTGCCCGATGGCCATTTTGGCACCCCTGCCCCAATCCATAACGTGCTAAACGAAGCACATGACAATACGAACAGCAGGAAAGGGTTACTATTGTCTATTGTGCCCGATCACTTGACGGCGGCGGCTCTGTGTCTCTCACGTGTGGTTTAACAGTTAGGTCTTTCTATCCATATTTATCCCCGTGCCCTCGGTCAAGGAGGAGAGAAAAATCAGCCACGATTCCACGGCACGACGGCTATTCCACGCGGTCGTTACAGCGAAGAAGATAGTGCTGACAAGAGGGCCCCATCCTCCAGAGAGTATGAGGCGTGAGGAGGTAAGAAGCGGGCGCGCCTGATGACTCAGACCCGCCAGTCAGTGTCAGGAGCGCAAGAACGGGAGCAGGCCGCACGCGGAGGGTGAATGGGTCGGGGGTTCGTTTTGGGCCCAAGCAGATGTTTCATTTTCCTTTTCTTTTTCTTTTCTGATTTCTTTTCTCTTTCTCCTTTTCAAATTTTTTATTTTAAATTTAAATTCAACTTTGATTATAGATTTCACACTTTGGCCAATTGTGCAAATTCAAATCCTAGCATAAATAATATTTATTTGTATATATCTTATTTTTATTTATATAGGATTTTCTTTCTCCCTTTTCCAATTCTCCAATTTAGGGCTTAATTTCCCATTTTTTTATACTAATTTATTTCCATTAATAAAGTTATTATTATTATTATTAAATGCACACACAAATAAACTCCAACATGATGCAATAGTTATGTAAGTGTCATTAGCTAATTAATACCTTTAAATGTGGTTGTTCATATGCTATAATAAATAAAGAACAAAACTTTCAAGGAGATCAACTCTATTATCATGGTTTACACTTTCGGTATTACAAATCCTACCCCCTTAAAAAGAATCTCGTCCTCAAGATTAGAAAGGACTAGGAAAGAGGTGGGGAAATTCTTTTCGAAGCTCTTCTTCTCTCTCCCAAGTAGCTTCATCTTCTTCATGGTGACTCCATTGCACTTTGCACATATTTATCACCTTATTCCTCGTGACTCGAGTCAAAGTGTCAATAATCTTGATAGGATACTCCGTGTACGTTAGATCACCTTGAACACTAAGTTCTTCCATTGGTAGCTGTTCCTCGGGGACACGGAGACACTTCTTGAGTTGAAACACATGGAACACATCGTGCACATCAGCCAGATGATCAGGTAGTTCAAGCTGGTAGGCCATCTCCCCAACTCGCCTAAAGATTCTGAAGGGTCCAATAAAGTGAGGGGATAATGTGACGGAACCTCCCAAGTTATTAGGCCCACCTACCGTTGTCCTTATCCAATGGACCTCGGACAACCCTGCAGGTGTTCCTGAATCACTTGACAAGTTCGGTATCTGCTTTTCTTATCTTTCCCAAGAGCATTTCACCCGTCACGCAGACATTACAAGCATCGGAGATACGATAATGCGGAAGCAATTACATAAACTTACCTTTATTTAAAAGTAAGACGAAGTTATATATTACAGACCAGGATACTATACGAGTGTCGAGTATTATTATTACAAGCCAAGGGAGGCAAAAACCCCTCCCGATACGTTTCAAACAAAAGTTTTTATGGAGGATCCTTTCCTCCTGCAGCTTCACTCCTGATGTTCTTCCTTTGGTACCACCTTAGAACAGAAACAACAGAAGTTTGTTGCTTCTTCACCTAAAAGCAGTAGGGAATAAAACCCTGAGTATGGAATTACTCAGTAAGTCTTACCCGACTAAGAAAAGACTCTCAAGGGTATGCCGGTTATAAAGGAATCAAGGTAAGGTTTCTCAATAATCAAGACTCTGTTTGCAGAAATGCTTACTAAAAGTGGATCCTTAAAAATCCAGTTTTATTCTCAAGTTAAGTGAAGTTACCTACACTAGAGTTCTTTCTACCCTAGTTCAATCACTTGACCTGCACTAGCCAATTTCTTAACAACTTTTCATCTTTACTGGGGTTCTACGTGTATGGCAGTGACCAAGTCTTCATAACCGCGAAGGTACGGCGATCCGAATCGATTATACTCAGCTGAGGATCTCCAATCACACGACATATGTAGCACTTAACCCTTGCATATGTCATCCCACCACCGAGGTTCTTAAGACCAGATCAGGTTCACGCCAACCGAGAGCACAGTTACACCACCGTCCAGCCTCTTGCCACGGAGGGTACACGCTACTCTCGCCATCTCTCCACTCCCATTGCATGGTATCTTATTCTGGCCTTAGTCTGCCCGAGGCAAAGCTTACCCATGACGAGGCATGTGACCAGTTAAAGGGTCCTCGGTCAGCAAGCCTACATCGAGACGGTCCTTAATCGACTCAGACAGAGACACTACACCGAGACTCTCTTCTCGTGCAAGTCACCCGCCCGGTCTCAGCTTAATCATTTCAAACCCAAAGTTTGGTACCTGACAGAGGTACATCTTTTCCGATGTTGAACCCATCATGGCCATGATGGATCCCCCATCAAGTTTTATTTTCAAAAACATCCCTCCCATTTTGCCACATCATCTTTTGTAAAAACAAAACCTTTTTCTTTGCTAAAGCAAGACTAAGCATAGTAAAAACCTTTTATAAAACAGGGATTCAAAGGAAGGTAATCAAATTCAAGGAAGGTAATGCAGGAATTGTTTTAGCAATCAACTCCTATCACCTAATGCATCAAGCAAGTGAGAAAGATTTTAAAAGAGTCAAGGAGGTGGCAAATGCACCGGGGCTTGCCTTGGTTTACAGGTGATTCAGGCTCAGTTCCACAGATGTCAAAATAAAAACAGCTGTCGGCCTGATGTTCCTGAGGTGGTGGTGAAGTCTTCTCTCCTTCTACTTCAACTTCTTCTTCGTTTTCTAAAGATAACCATACATAATAATGAATGTCCATGTAATGTTCATGAGAATGCAAAGATAATAAGAGTTTATCTAAGGTCTTGAATACAATTTTCCTTCACGGTTCTTCGAGAAACTAGGGCTTCCGGAGTCAGTAAAGGAATTCAAAGGGCAGGGGTAGGGTTTTGGGTTCTAGTTATCAAACAAGGTCCAAATCAAATCAAACTCTACCCAAGGCTTCTAAATGATGTTTAGAGTTCAAATAAAAAGTTTGGGGATTTTTGCAATTATTATCTATTTTCTAAAAATCCAGAAACAATGTTTTAGGCTATTTTAAATATTCCAAAATTCCCCATTTGATCTAAAAATCATGAAACTATTTTTATTAAATACTATGGAAAATTAGGAATCTAGGAAAATTGGTTTGACATTTTTACCATTTTTCTATAATTTTCTACAGATTTCCATGTTCTCACAGAAAAAGAAAAAGAAAAAGCTGAAACAGTGTTGGGCCGAATCTAGCCCAGGCGGCCCAAGTCAAGTGGAAAGCGCGCGCCCACGCCCGTGCTGTAAACTTTGCAAGAAAAGCCCTGGCGTTCTAGTTAACTGGGAATGGGTTCTTTTACTGTTTCATTGAGTCACTGATAGCTTGCAAGAAAGCCCCCCACGTTCTATTCTTTACAAGTCAAGGTCCCCGACGGCGACGAGCGCAGCAGAGCTCCGGCGAGCTCCTGGACCGGCCAAACGGGGCAAAGACTGGTGCCCTACTTTGGCAGAGATCAAATGCAAGACCTAATGAGGGTCTCCCCTCAATTAATTTTACGATTGATGATCTATCTAGCTCTGCCTGCGAGGATAGTGAATGGTGTAGACCTTTGCTTGCGTTCCCAATGATCAATGGGTTCCTAGTTCAATTGGGTGGGTCGGCACGCACCATGGACGCGTGAACATGCTTAAACAAGGGAGCAGACGGTATGAACTAACCGGAATTGTGCTGGCCATGGTGAGATGTTCTTCGCGGTGTGTTTAAACCGATTTGGGGGAAGTTAGAAATTGGAGCTCCTCAATGAACGATTGAGGGTGGTACTGGGTGGCTGGGTGTGTGATGATCTTGCGGAGCTTATGGAGGGATCAATTTATATTGATCGAAAGCGGTGGCCAGGAATTGCAACGATGACGCGCGGTGGTCGGAGGAGGGGAAGTTTACTGGCGCAGCGAATTCATGTCCTATACCGTGGCATTCACTCCGGTGATCAACGGAGAGCTAAAACAGATCACGACGATGCGGTGGAGATGCTTAGACACGCGACACAAGGCCGGAAGGCAGCGGTCACCGGCGTGCCTATCAGAATCCACCGCAGCGAGCTCTGTACGGTGGCCGGAATTCTTTACTGGCCGGAACTTATACACGGTGATGATCTTTACACGACTTCAAGTGTTATCCAGTCGATCCAATAACAAATCACGCCAGCGGGGCACGAATCTACGCGCGGCTCGTCGGCAGCGAGTTGAGCTGGCGTCCTGATCCTCTTCAGATACTGTACCATGGCGCCCTTCATTCAGTTGGCCTGACATAGCGATTTGCAGCTTAATTTTCTCCTATTTTTATTTGGCAACCTATCTAAGGCTCTGCGGCAAAGTTGTAGTCCGATGTTTTAGCTACAATCTTGACATAGCAACTATAGCAAAATTCTTACTCGATCATGCTTGAATTCATGTCCAAAGTCACTGCAGTTGCACTGTCAGTCTGAAATTCAGACTTTAACAGCCTGACAGCCCATCTTTGGGTTTGATTATCTCCAATTTCTTCATAACAACTATGCTTACACTCTTAAACAAAGTTGTTCTCCTTTGATAGGTTTAAAAATTTGATGTGGTGACCTAGGGCAAAAACCTTAGAATTTAAAAGTTAGAAAGCTCCAAAGTGGAGTTAAAATCACTGAATTTTCAGACTAACACCCATGGGGTATTTTTTTGCAAATAGGTCCAAAAGTCATGGTTTAGCTTGCAAAGCTTCATGATTGTGAACCAATTGACTTTATATGCCTTGACATCATAGTTTTTACACTTTAGTCCAAAAGTGCACTGATTTTGCACTTAACCCCCTAGGGTTTAGGTTTAGGGTTTTCTAGGGTTCCAATTAGGATTTCTGGTATCCCAAGGGTGTAAATGTAATGTAAGTCCATTCTTAGGAACATTTTATGACCATTTCACTTAAACTTCAGGGTTTACTCTATTTGGGTCTTGCTTTACCCTTTAGATCCCTATTTAGGGTTAAGTATCCTACACTTGGGTCTTATTTGCAAAATGCCATAACAATACAACTTGCTTGAAATTTTTGCCTAGTGAATGCATCCTAGGTGTGTCAACATATGAAATGCTGATGCTTATGATGTTATGCTCAAGTTTTAGTAACAGTAACACCAGGGGTGTTACATCCTTTCCCCCATAAAAGAATCTTGTCCCGAGATTAAAAGTCCTAGGGTAAGTAGTGGAAAAGGAAATGCTTCACATTTTTATTTCTTGAGTTTTGGTACAAGGCAGGGGTGGTTTGGGGCTCACTCCTTTAGTACAACAAGGATATACACTTTACAAATTACATGAGGCTAAAAAGTCTGGGAAATTCTTTTCTAAAAATTCTTGAGTTTCTCCGAGTAACTCTGTCCTTTTGATCCAGGACTCGAATAGGGTGCTCAGAATATGTTAAGTCCGGATCTAGGACAATATCTGTTACTTCGATGATTCGATCTGGAACCCGAAGACATTTCTTGAACTGAGACACGTGGAACACATTATGTACAACAGACAAGGTTTCAGGTAGTTGAAGTCGGTAGGCCACCGGTCCATACCTTTCAAGGATAAGAAAATGACCAATGTATCGAGGTGCAAGCTTCCCTTTTACCCCGAAACGTGTTACACCCTTCATTGGGGAGACCTTCAGATAGACATAATCTCCAACTGGAAAGTATAAGGGTATTCGATGTGTGTCTGCGTAACTTTTTTGGCGAGCTTGAGCTTTCTTCAAATTATGAATTATCCTTTGAACTTTTTCTTCTATCTCTTTTACCATATCAGGCCTGAAGAAATTTCTTTCACCAGGTTCAGACCAGTTTAACGGAGTGCGACACCGCTTCCCATACAAAGCTTCAAAGGGTGCCATCTTAATACTTTCCTGGTAGCTATTATTGTACGAGAACTCCGCTAAGGGTAAACAATCATCCCATTTTTGGGGGAACTCCAGAGCACAAGCCCGCAACATGTCTTCAAGTATTTGGTTCACCCTCTCAGTCTGCCCACTGGTTTGAGGATGATAGGCCGAACTATGGAGCAACTTAGTATCGAAGGCCTTGTGAAGCTCTTCCCAAAATTTGGACACGAATTGCGATCCACGATCTGACACTATCGTCTTCGGAACACCATGCAAACTGAGAATACGGGCAATGTATAATTCTGCATAAGTGGCCACTGTATACTTTACCCTGACAGGTAGGAAGTGGGCAATCTTTGTAAGTCGACCAACGATAACCTAGATAGAATCATACCCTTTAGCAGTCCTGGGCAGTCCCACAATAAAATCCATACTAATATCCTCCCATTTCCATGTTGGGATTGGTAATGATTGCAATGGCCCAGCAGCCTTCATGTGTATGGCCTTGACACGTTTGCAAGTGTCACACCTTGCCACATAGCGTGCAATTTCGATCTTCATTTTCGTCCACCAATAATGTTGTTTCAGATCATGGTACATATTAGTGCTCCCAGGATGAATAGAATAGCGACTAAGATGTGCTTCATCCAAAATTTGTTGGCGGATTTGTTTATTCTTCGGCACAACTATTCGGTTGTTGAACCATACAACACCTTGGTCGTCTTCTCTGAAACAGTTGGCTTTTCCAGCCCTTATCTCCTCACGTATATGTTTCATACCCTCATCATTCTTTTGTGCGTCAATTATCCTTTGTAGGATGACTGACTCCAGCTTCAAGTGATTTGAAGTCCCCTGCTGAATCATTCCCAGGTTCAGATTTTCCATCTCTTGGCACAATGTAATGTCAGAAGTCCTCATAGTTAAACAATGGCAGGAGGCCTTGCGACTGAGTGCATCTGCCACTACATTTGCTTTGCCTGGGTGATAATGAATCTCCAGCTCATAATCTTTAATAAGCTCGAGACATCTCCTTTGTCTCATATTGAGCTCTGACTGGGTAAAGATGTATTTCAGACTTTTGTGGTCTGTATAAATATGACAGACATTCCCCAGCAGATAATGATGCCATATCTTCAGGGCATGGACCACTATAGCTAGCTCCAGATCATGAGTGGGATAATGTTCCTCTTGCCGGTGCAACTGCCTTGAAGCATACGTGATTACTCAGCCCTCTTGCATTAATACGCAGCCGAGACCACTGTCTGATGCGTCACAATACACATCAAACGACTTTTCAATATCCGGTTGAGCCAATACTGGAGCAGTGGTTAATAATACCTTCAAATTTTCAAAGGCTTCATTACATTCTGAAGACCAATTGAATTTAATATCATTCTTCAATAAACTCGTGATTGGTTTCACAAGTTTGGAAAAATCTGGTATAAATCGATGGTAATAGCCAGCTAGTCCAAGGAAGCTTCGGACTTGATGAACAGTGTTTGGGGTTTCCACTCCAAAATATCCTTGACTTTGCTGGGATCTACCGCAATCCCCTTGGCAGATAACACATGTCCCAGAAATTGAATTTCTTCTAGCCAAAACGCGCACTTACTAAACTTGGCATATAATTGATGTTCCCTTAAGCGCGTCAATATGATCCGTAAGTGTTGAGCATGCTCCTCTTCATTCTTGGAATATATCAAAATATCATCTATGAAGACCACCACAAATTTGTCCAACTCAGGCATAAATACCGAGTTCATCAGATAAGTGAAGTGGGCAGGAGCATTCGTCAGTCCGAAAGACATTACCAAGTATTCAAATAAACCATACCGCATAGTGAATGCGGTTTTGGGTATATCCTCGGGCCTAATACGGATCTGATGATAGCCCGACCTGAGATCAATTTTAGAAAATACCCTCGCTCCAGTCAGTTGATCAAACAAAATATCAATCCGAGGAAGAGGATACTTATTCTTGATAGTGACCTCATTGAGGGGTCGATAATCCACGCACATCCGCAATGTTTGATCCTTCTTCTTAACGAATATGGCTGGACAACCCCATGGTGACGAGCTTGGCCGAATGAATCCATTCTCTAGTAGGTCTTGCAATTGGGTCTTATGTTCTACTAGCTCATTTGGAGGCATTCGGTATGATCTTCTAGAAATGGGAGCCGTACCGGGCTTTAACCCAATTACAAACTGTACATCTCTTTCTGGTGGCAATCCAGGCAAATCTTCTGGAAAGACACCTGGGAATTCACATACTACCGGAATATCTTTGATCTCCGGTATAATGGCTTCATATATTCTGCCAATTGGTCCAGCTGGAATAGCTATGGAGATAGACAAAAGAATCTCCTCTGGGTTATGACTCAACCTGATGGTTCTCTGTTCAGTGTTGAGGATTGCTTTATGTTGTGCTAACCAATTCATGCCCAAGATTACATCTATGTCTTGGCCTTTCAGAACAATCATATTAGTAGGAAAGTCCCGTCCAGCCAATGTTACGGGCACTTGGTAAGCCACTTCTTTGGTAAATATTTGTCCCCTAGGCGAATGTATTTTAAACCCTTCCCTTGATTCCGTATATGGAATATAGTGTTTCTCCACGAACTTTTTTCTTATGAAAGTATGTGATGCACCGAATCAAAGAGAATAAGTGCAAGGTGATTGGCTACGAGGAACGTACCCATCATCACCGGTTCGCCTTCCGGTGTGGTAGCCACTTTAGTGTAATAAACTCGTCCTGTTTTCTTTGTATTCCGGCCCATAGTATTGTTGCCTGCATTTCCCTTGGAGCTTCCAGCATTCTGTTGATTATTTGCTTGATTTTGCCTTAGGTACGGACAGTCCTTAATGAAATGTCCGGACTTTCTGCAGTTGAAGCAGCCGGTAGATGAGCTTGGAAGAGCAGGAAAACGAGTGCCAGAGGCATCCGGCTGATTTGTAGCAATGGGGGCAGGGGTAGGACGGATAAACACTGGTTGCTTGAATGGAAAGGAGGGTGGGCGTGATGAAGAATGACCCTGATTAAAAGGCCGGATAACTAACCATTGCCTTTTCTCGGGGCCCTGATTAGGCCTGTTGCCTCCATTCCCCTTGGACTTTCCGGGATTTGTATATTTAGATTCAACTGCCAGCGCTGTGCTGACAGCCCTTCCGTATGTGAGGTCGATACAGGTAGCCATTTTCCTTTGCATTCGATCATTTAAACCCCTCATGAAGCAGTTCTTCTTCTTTATGTCGGTGTTGACTTTGTCAATTGCATACTGAGATAAGTGATTAAATTTATTGAGATACTGGGTGACAGTATCTCTGCCTTGCTTCAATTTCATGAATTCCTCTTGTTTCATGTGGAGGACTCCTTCAGGTATGTAATGCTCTCTGAAGGCCAGCTTGAATTCATCCCATGTAATCTGATGATCGGCCGGCTGAATGGCCATAAAGTTTCCCCACCACGTACTGGCAGGGCCTCGCAGTTGTTGGGCTACGAATAGGGGCTTTTGAGTTTCTGAACATCGAAGAAGCCCAAATTTTTGCTCAATGACGCGGATCCATTCATCCGCCTCTAAAGGATCTTCTGCCTTGACGAACAACGGAGGGCGCGTCTCGGAGAAGTCCAGATAAGATGTCTCCCGGGGGCCTTGTGGATAGGCCCGCCCGCCTTGTTGTTGGAGTTGTTGACCTGCCATCTCCCGCAGGAAGCGGGTATTATCTGTTGTGGCGTTTACCAAGGCAGCGATGGCCTCGGCAAGTGTCGGAGGTACTGGAGGTGGATTCGGGGTCGCCTCCCTCCCACGGGAGGTACCAGCCCCATCCTGAGCGCGAGTCCTAGAAGGCATCTGAGGCAAAGAACTTTTGGAGCAATATGATATGCTATACAAACCATCCATTTTACATTACTTAAAAGGTAATGTTACAGACTCGTACTTTACAATAGGATTACACCTCACTATTTCACAATAGTACTATTTCTATACTATACTATTCCTGCTTCCTGTTACTCTTGGTAGCCTCACTGTCGGGCGTAGGAGACCATGCATCGACCAACTTCATAGAGGGAGGGGGCCTGAAAAGGTCCAATTCACCACCAAAAGCTTCTCCCGCTACTTGAGAAGGTCCGGCTTCTGTCCCGATAGGATCCGCAGGTACACTAGGGTGTAGTTGTGAGTACAATACATGAACTTCTTCATGTAGAGTATTACAATAAGCCTGCAAGTTATCAATAGCTGAGCTAAGCTCTTCTACTCGGGCTCAAGCTTTCGCCTCCTTAGCCCAGGCAAGCGAACGAGAGTGAACCGCCCAGTCGAGCGCTAGATCTCGATCCGCAAGCTGATCTTGCAGGCGGCGGATGTCGCTTCTCAATTCATTGATCCTTTCGCCATCCGCGACCCATATGTTATTCCTGCGACAGAGTTCTGTTTGAAGCTGATTAACTTGAGCTTCTAAGTCCCCGATTGGATCGTTACTACCGCTACTGCTGTCGTCATATCTCGGGGCAAGTTGGTGAAGAGGTACACTGATCGGCCCGGTTGACTTGCGTGCAGTCTTTCTTGTACGTGGCGGCATTTCTCTAAGGGGGAAATCTTATTAGCATAGTTTTTAGCATGATGCATGTGTAATTACAGAATCAACCTTAGTTGATTCAACCTTCTACACATTGCACTCTTCCTATTTGGTCTTTCATATAAACTCTTCAGAGATACTAGGTAAGAAGGGAAGAAATTTTCTAGATAAGTCTTAGAAAAATTCTTTTGAAGATGCCTCATAATGTCTGCAGAGATGGGTTTCGCTCCGATACCAGCTATGACAGAACCTCCCAAGTTATTAGGCCCACCTACAGTTGTCCTTGTCCAACTAACCTCGGACAACCCTGCAGGTGTTCCTGAATCACTTGACAAGTTCGGTATCTGCTTTTCTTATCTTTCCCAAGAGCGTTTCACCCATCATGCAGACATTACAAGCATCGGAGATATGATAATGCGGAAGCGATTACATAAACTTACCTTTATTTAAAAGTAAGACGAAGTTATATATTACAGACCAGGATACTATACGAGTGCCGAGTATTATTATTACAAGCCAAGGGAGGCAAAACCCCCTCCCGATACGTTTCAAACAAAAGTTTTTATGGAGGATCCTTTCCTCCCGCAGCTTCACTCCTGATGTTCTTCCTTTGGTACCACCTTAGAACAGAAACAACAGAAGTTTGTTGCTTCTTCACCTAAAAACAGTAGGGAATAAAACCCTGAGTATGGAATTACTCAGCAAGTCTTACCCGACTAAGAAAAGACTCTCAAGGGTATGCTGGTTATAAAGGAATCAAGGAAAGGTTTCTCAATAATCAAGACTCTGTTTGCAGAAATGCTTACTAAAAGTGGATCCTTAAAAATCCAGTTTTATTATCAAGTTAAGTGAAGTTACCTACACTAGAGTTCTTTCTACCCTAGTTCAATCACTTGACCTGCACTAGCCAATTTCTTAACAACCTTTCATCTTTACTGGGGTTCTACGTATAGGGCAGTGACCAAGTCTTCATAACCGCGAAGGTACGGTGATCCGAATCGATTATACTTAGCTGAGGATCTCCAATCACACGACATATGTAGCCCTTAACCGTTGCATATGTCAACCCGCCACCGGGGTTCTTAAGACCAGATCAGGTTCACGCCAACCGAGAGCACAGTTACACCACTGTCCAGCCTCTTGCCACGGAGGGTACACGCTACTCTCACCATCTCTCCACTCCCATTGCGTGGTATCTTATTCTAGCCTTAGTATGCCCGAGGCAAAGCTTACCCATGACGAGGCATGTGACCAGTTGAAGGGTCCTCGATCAGCAAGCCTACATCGAGACGGTCCTTAATCGACTCAGATGGAGACACTACACCGAGACTCTCTTCTCGTGTAAGTCACCCACCCAGTCTCAGCTTAATCATTTCAAACCCAAAGTTTGGTACCTGACAGAGGTACATCTTTTTCGATGTTGAACCCATCATGGCCATGATGGATCCCCCATCAAGTTTTATTTTCAAAAACATCCCTCCCACTTTGCCACATCATCTTTTGTAAAAACAAAACCTTTTTCTTTGCTAAAGCAAGACTAAGCATAGTAAAAATCTTTTATAAAACAGGGATTCAAAGGAAGGTAATCAAATTCAAGGAAGGTAATGCAGGAATTGTTTTAGCAATCAACTCCTATCACCTAATGCATCAAGCAAGTGAGAAAGATTTTAAAAGAGTCAAAAAGGTGGCAAATGCACCGGGGCTTGCCTTGGTTTACAGGTGATTCAGGCTCAGTTCCACAGATGTCAAAATAAAAATAGCTGTCGGCCTGATGTTCCTGAGGTGGTGGTGAAGTCTTCTCTCCTTCTACTTCAACTTCTTCTTCGTTTTCTAAAGATAACCATACATAATAATGAATGTCCATGTAATGTTCATGAGAATGCAAAGATAATAAGAGTTTATCTAAGGTCTTGAATACAATTTTCCTTCACGGTTCTTCGAGAAACTAGGGCTTCCGGAGTCAGTTAAGGAATTCAAAGGGTAGGGGGTTGGGTTTTGGGTTCTAGTTATCAAACAAGATCCAAATCAAATCAAACTCTACCCAAGGCTTCTAAATGATGTTTAGAGTTCAAATAAAAAGTTTGGGGATTTTTGGAATTATTATCTATTTTCTAAAAATCCAGAAACCATGTTTAGGCTATTTTAAATATTCCAAAATTCCCCATTTGATCTAAAAATCATGAAACTATTTTTATTAAATACTATGGAAAATTAGGAATCTAGGAAAATTGGTTTGACATTTTTACCATTTTTCTATAATTTTCTACAGATTTCCAAGGTCTTAGCGAAAAAGAAAAAGAAAAAGCTGAAACAGTGTTGGGCCGAATCTAGCCCAGGCTGCCTAAGTCAAGTGGAAAGCGCGCGCCCGCGCTATAAACTTTACAAGAAAAGCCTTAGCGTTCTGGTTAAATGGGAATGGGTTCTTTTACTATTTCATTGAGTCACTGACAGCTTGCAAGAAAGCCCCCCACGTTCTAATCCTTTACGAGCCAAGGTCCCCGACGGCGATGAGCGCAGCAGAGCTTTGGTGAGCTCCTGGACCGGCCAAATGGGGCAAAGACTGGTGCCCTACTTCGGCAGAGATCAAATGCAAGACCTAATGAGGGTTTCCCCTCAATTAATTTTACGATTGATGATCTATCTAGCTCTGCCCACGAGGACAGTGAACGGCGTAGACCTTTGCTTGTGTTCCCAGTGATCAATGGGTTCCTAGTTCAATTGGGTGGGTCGGCGAGCATCACGGACGCGTGAACATGCTTAAACGAGGGAGCAGACGGTATGAACTAACCGGAATTGTGCTGGCCACGGTGAGATGTTCTTCGCGATGTGTTTAAACCGATTTGGGGGAAGTTAGAAATTGGAGCTCCTCAGTGAACGATTGAGGGTGATACTGGGTGGCTGGGTGTGTGATGACCTTGTGGAGCTTACGGAGGGCTCAATTTATATTGATCGAAAGCGGTGGCCGGGAATTGCAACGATGACGCGCGGCGGTCGGAGGAGGGGAAGTTTACTGGCGCAGTGAATTCGTGTCCTATACCATGGCATTCACTCCGGTGATCAACGGAGAGCGAAAACAGATCACGACGATGCGGTGGAGATGCTTAGACACGCGGCACAAGGCTGGAAGGCGGTGGTCACCGGTGTGCCTATCAGAATCCACCGCGGCGAGCTCTGTACGGTGGCCGGAATTCTTTATTGGCCGGAACTTATCCACGGTGATGATCTTTACACGACTTCAAGTGTTATCCAGTCAATCCAATAACGAATCACGCTGGTGGGGCACGAATCTACGCGCGGCTCGTCAGCGGCGAGTTGAGCTGGCGTCCTGATCCTCTTCAGATACTGTACCATGGTGTCCTTCATTCAGTTGGCCTGACAGAGCGATTTGCAGCTTAATTTTCTCCTATTTTTATTTGGCAACCTATCTAAGGCTCTATAGCAAAGTTGTAGTCCGATGTTTTAGCTACAATCTTGCCATAGCAACTATAGCCAAATTCTTACTCGATCATGCTTGAATTCATGTCCAAAGTCACTGCAGTTGCACTGTCAGTCTGAAATTCAGACTTTAACAGCTTGACAGCCCATCTTTGGGTTTGATTATCTCCAATTTCTTCATAACAACTATGCTTACACTCTTAAACAAAGTTGTTCTCCTTTGATAGGTTTACAATTTTGATGTGGTGACCTAGGGCAAAAACCTTAGAATTTAAAAGTTACAAAGCTCCAAAGTGGAGTTAAAATCACTGAATTTTCAGACTTAGCCCTAGAACACCCATGGGGTATTTTTTGCAAATAGGTCCAAAAGTCATGGTTTAGCTTGCAAAGCTTCATGATTGTGAACCAATTGACTTTATATGCCTTAACATCATAGTTTTTACACTTTAGTCCAAAAGTGCACTGATTTTGCACTTAACCCCCTAGGGTTTAGGTTTAGGGTTTTCCAGGGTTCCAATTAGGATTTCTGGTATCTCAGGGGTGTAAATGTAATGTAGGTCCATTCTTAGGAACATTTTATGACCATTTCACTTAAACTTCAATGTTTACTCTATTTGGGTCTTGCTTTACCCTTTAGATCCCTATTTAGGGTTAAGTATCCTACACTAGGGTCTTATTTGCAAAATGCCATAGCAATACAACTTGCTTGAAATTTTTGCCTAGTGAATGCATCCTAGGTGTGTCAACATATGAAATGCTGATGCTTATGATGTTATGCTCAAGTTTTAGTAACAGTAACACCAGAGGTGTTACAGATAACTTGCCCTTGACTTTGAATCTCCTCATTCCATGAATTGGTGACACCTTGAGGTACACGTGATCACCTTCTTCAAATTCCTGTGGTCTTCTTCGATTATCAGCATAGCTCTTCTACCGAGTTTGTGCTACCCTCAAGTTCTCTCGGATTATACAGACTTGTTCTTTTGCCTCTTGAAAAATCTCAGGCCCAAAGAACTGTCTTTCTCCAGTCTGATCCCAATATAGAGGAGTCCTGCGCTTTCTGCCATATAAAGCTTCAAATGGTGACATCTTCAGACTGGCCTGGTAACTATTATTATAAGAGAACTCAGCATATGGTAGACTCTTGTCCCAACTGCCTCCATGCTTAAGGGCATAAGCTCTCAACATATCCTCCAGTACTTGGTTAGTTCTCTCAGTTTGGCCATTAGTTTGGGGATGATTGAAAGGGAATTAGGCTTACACCTAGTCCCTAATTAATTTTGGTGGTTGAATTGCCCAACACAAATATTGGACTAACTAGTTTGCTCTAGTGTATAAGTTATACAGGTGCCAAAGGTTCACACTTAGCCAATAAAAAGATCAAGTATTGGGTTCAACAAAAGAGCAAAGGATCAACCAAAGGCACCTCTGGTCTGGCGCACCGGACTGTCCGGTGGGCCACCGGACATGTCCGGTGCACCAGAGGCACTTCGAGGCTGAACTCTTCACTCTCGGGAAATTCCAGAAGCGACTCCGCTATAATTCACCGGACTGTCCGGTGTACACCGGACATGTCCGGTGCTCCAAGGAAGAGCGTCCTCAGGAACTCGCCAGCCTCGGGAAATCATTTCAGCTGCTCCGCTATAATTCACCGGACTGTCCGGTGTACACCGGACTATCCAGTGTAACAGCGGGACAACGGCTACTTCTGGCGCCAACGGCTACCTGCGACGCATTAAATGCGCGCCAGCGCGCGCAGAGGTCAGGCACGCCCATGCTGGCGCACCGGACAATCTACAGTACATGTCCGGTGCGCCACCGGACATCCAGGCGGGCCCAGAAGTCAGAGCTCCAACGGTCGGAACCCAACGGCTTTGGTGACGTGGCTGTCGCACTGGACTGTCCGGTGTGCACCGGACTGTCCGGTGCACCATCGAACAGACAGCCTCACCAAACGGCTAGTTTGGTGGTTGGGGCTATAAATACCCCCAACCACCCACCATTCATTGCATCCAAGTTTTCACACTTCCAACCCTTTACAAGAGCTAGGCATTCAATTCTAGACACACTCAAGAGATCAAATCCTCTCCCAAATTCCACACAAAACTTTAGTGACTAGTGAGAGAGATTTGCTTGTGTTCTTTCGAGCTCTTGCGCTTGGATTGCTTTCTTCTTTCTTGATTCTTTCATTGCGATCAAACTCACTTGTAATTGAGGCAAGAGACACCAAACTTGTGGTGATCCTTGTGGGAACTTTGTGTTCCAAGTGATTGAGAAGAGAAAGCTCACTCGGTCCGAGGGACCGTTTGAGAGAGGGTAAGGGTTGAAAGAGACCCGGCCTTTGTGGCCTCCTCAACGGGGAGTAGGTTTGCGAGAACCGAACCTCGGTAAAACAAATCCGCGTGTCACACTTCTTATTCGCTTGCGATTTGTTTTGCGCCCTCTCTCACGGACTCGATTATATTTCTAACGCTAACCCGGCTTGTAGTTGTGATTATTTTTAAGAATTTCAGTTTCGCCCTATTCACCCCCCCCTAGGCGACTTTCAATTGGTATCAGAGCCCGGTGCTTCATTAGAGCCTAACCGCTCGAAGTGATGTCGGGAGATCACACCAAGAGGGAGATGGAGACCGGCGACAAGCCCACTACGAGCCAAGGGAGCACTTCATCGGAAGAGTCCCGCACCAAGAGGAAGGAGAAGAAGAAGGACTCCTCCAAATGGAAGGAGAAAAGATCTTCTTCCTCACACCACAAAGAGAAGAAGGAAAAATCTTCTTCCCACAAGTCGCATCGGAAAAGACGACAAGCACAAGAGGATGAGGAAGGTGGTCTACTACGAGACCGACACTTCATCAACATCGATCTCCGACTCCGATGCGCCGTCTGTAACTTTTAAGCGCCAAGAGCACAAGAAGTTTAGTAAGATCCCCTGACACTATCCTCGTACATCTAGACATACTCCATTACTTTCCGTTCCATTAGGGAAACCGCCAACCTTTGATGGCGAAGATTATGCTAGGTGGAGTGATTTAATGAAATTTCATCTAACCTCACTCCACAAAAGTATATGGAATGTTGTTGAGTTTGGAGCACAGGTACCATCCGTAGGGGATGAAGACTATGATACGGACGAAGTGGCCCAAATCGAGCACATCAACTCTCAAGCTACAACCATACTCCTCGCCTCTCTAAGCAAGGAGGAATACAACAAGGTGCAAGGGTTGAAGAATGCAAAGGAGATTTGGGATCTTCTCAAGACCGCGCACGAGGGTGATGAACTCACCAAGATCACCAAGCGGGAAACAATCGAGGGGGAGCTCGGTCGTTTTCGTCTTCGCCAAGGGGAGGAGCCACAAGATATGTACAATCGGCTCAAAACCTTGGTGAACCAAGTGCGCAACCTCGGGAGCAAAAAGTGGGACGACCACGAGGTGGTTAAGGTTATTCTAAGATCTCTCATTTTCCTTAACCCCACTCAAGTTCAATTAATCCGTGGTAATCCTAGATACACACTAATGACCCCCGAGGAAGTAATCGGGAATTTTGTGAGCTTTGAATGTATGATCAAGGGCTCAAAGAAGATCAACGAGCTTGATGAACCCTCCACGTCCGAAGCACAACCAGTGGCATTTAAGGCGACGGAGGAGAAGAAGGAGGAATCTACTCCGAGTAGACAACCAATTGATGCCTCCAAGCTCGACAATGAGGAGATGGCTTTAATCATCAAAAGCTTTCGCCAAATCCTCAAGCAACGGAAGGGGAAGGACTACAAATCCTGTTCCAAGAAGGTCTGCTACAAGTGTGGTAAGCCCGGTCACTTTATTGCTAAATGTCCTTTATCAAGTGACAGTGACAGGGATAACGACAAGAAGGGCAAGAGGAGAGAAAAGAAGAGGTACTACAAGAAGAAGGGCGGCGATGCCCATGTTTGCAGGGAGTGGGACTCGGACGAGAGCTCCACCGACTCCTCCTCCGACGAGGACGCCGCCAACATCGCCGTCACCAAGGGACTCCTCTTCCCCAACGTCGGCCACAAGTGCCTCATGGCAAAGGACGGCAAAAGGAAGAAGGTTAAATCTAAATCCTCCACTAAATATGAGTCTTCTAGTGATGATAATGCTAGTGATGAGGAGAATAACTTGCGTACCCTTTTTGCCAACCTTAACATGGAACAAAAAGAAAAATTAAATGAATTGATTAGTGCTATTAATGAGAAGGATGATCTCTTGGACTCTCAAGAGGACTTCCTTATTAAGGAAAACAAAAAACATGTTAAGGTTAAAAATGCTTATGCTCTACAAGTTGAAAAATGTGAAAAATTGTCTAGTGAGCTAAGCACTTGCCATGAGACCATTGATAACCTTAGAAATGAAAATGCTAGATTAATTGCTAAGGTTGATTCTCATGTTTGTATTGGTTCAACTACCAATCCTAGAGATGATAATGTCGATTTACTTGCTAGGATTGATGAGTTGAATGATTCTCTTGCTAGCCTTAGAGTAGAAAATGAAAAATTGATTGCTAAGGCTAAAGATTTTAATGTTTGCAATACTACTATTTCCGACCTTAGAACTAAGAATGATATGTTGCATGCTAAGGTTGTAGAATTAAAATCTTGCAAACCCTCTACATCTACCGTTGAGCACACTTCTATTTGTACTAGATGTAGAGATGTTGATATCAATGCTATTCATGATCACATGGCTTTAATTAAACAACAAAATGATCATATAGCAATATTAGATGCTAAAATTGCCGAGCATAACTTAGAAAATGAAAAGTTTAAATTTGCTAGAAGTATGCTCTATAATGGGAGACGCCCTGGCATCAAGGATGGCATTGGCTTCCAAAGGGGAGATAATGTCAAACTTAATGCCCCTCCTAAAAATTTGTCTAACTTTGTTAAGGGCAAGGCTCCCATGTCTCAGGATAACGAGGGTTACATTTTGTACCCTGCCGGTTATCCCGAGAGCAAAATTAGGAGAACTCATTCTAGGAAGTCTCACTCTGGCCGTAACCATGCTTTTATGTATAAGGTTGAGACATCTAGCTCTAGGCAACCAACCCGTGCTAAGTTGCCTAGAAAGAAAACTCCTAGTGCATCAAATGATCATAGCATTTCATTTAAGACTTTTGATGCATCTTATGTTTTGACTAACAAATCCAGTAAGGTAGTTGCCAAGTTTGTTGGGGGCAAACACAAGGGCTCCAAGACTTGTGTTTGGGTACCCAAAGTTCTTGTTTCTAATGCCAAAGGACCCAAAACCGTTTGGGTACCTAAAGTCAAGAACTAAAATTGTTTTGTAGGTTTATGCATCCGGGGGCTCAAGTTGGATACTCGACAGCGGGTGCAGAAACCACATGACAGGGGAGAAGAAGATGTTCTCCTCATATGAGAAAAACCAAGATCCCCAACGAGCTATCACATTCGGGGATGGAAATCAAGGTTTGGTCAAAGGATTGGGTAAAATTGCTATATCACCTGACCATACTATTTCCAATGTTTTTCTTGTAGATTCTTTAGATTACAATTTGCTTTCCGTTTCGCAACTGTGTCAAATGGGCTACAACTGTCTATTTACTGATGTAGGTGTCACTGTCTTTAGAAGAAGTGATGATTCAATAGTATTTAAGGGTGTGTTAGAGGGTCAGCTATACTTGGTAGATTTTGATAGAGCTGAACTCGACACATGCTTAATTGCTAAGACTAACATGGGTTGGCTCTGGCATCGCCGACTAGCCCACGTTGGGATGAAGAATCTTCATAAGCTTCTAAAGGGAGAGCACATTTTAGGACTAACAAATGTTCATTTTGAGAAAGACAGGATTTGTAGCGCATGCCAAGCAGGAAAGCAAGTTGGCACTCATCATCCGCACAAGAACATTATGACAAGTGACATGACACTGGAGCTCCTACACATGGATTTATTCGGCCCGATCGCTTACATAAGCATCGGCGGGAGTAAGTACTGTCTAGTTATTGTGGATGATTATTCTCGCTTCACTTGGGTGTTCTTTTTGCAGGAAAAATCCCATACCCAAGAGACCTTAAAGGGATTCTTGAGACGGGCTCAAAATGAGTTCGGCTTAAGGATCAAGAAAATTAGAAGCGACAACGGGACGGAGTTCAAGAACTCACAAATAGAAGGCTTCCTTGAGGAGGAGGGCATCAAGCATGAGTTCTCTTCTCCCTACACCCCACAACAAAATGGTGTAGTGGAGAGGAAGAATCGAAATCTATTGGACATGGCAAGAACCATGCTTGATGAGTACAGGACACCGGATCGGTTTTGGGCCGAGGCGGTCAACACCGCCTGCTACGCCATCAACCGGTTATATCTACACCGAATCCTCAAGAAGACATCCTATGAACTCCTAACTGGTAAAAAGCCCAATATTTCATATTTTAGAGTTTTTGGTAGCAAATGCTTTATTCTTGTTAAGAGAGGTAGAAAATCTAAATTTGCTCCTAAAACTGTAGAAGGCTTTTTACTAGGATATGACTCAAACACAAGGGCATATAGAGTCTTTAACAAGTCCTTAGGACTAGTTGAAGTTTCTTGTGACGTTGTGTTTGATGAGACTAACGGCTCTCAAGTAGAGCAAGTTGATCTTGATGAGATAGGTGAAGAACAGGCTTCGTGCATCGCGCTAAGGAACATGTCCATTGGGGATGTGTGTCCTAAGGAATCTGAAGAGCCTCCACATGCACAAGATCAACCATCCTCCTCCACGCAAGCATCTCCACCAAACCAAAATGAGGACGAGGCTCAAGATGATAAAGAGGAAGAACACAATGATGAGCCACCTCAAGATGACGGCAATGATCAAGGGGGAGATGCAAAAGATCAAGACAAGGAGGATGAACAACCAAGGCCGCCACACCCAAGAGTCCACCAAGCAATCCAACGAGATCACCCCGTCGACACCATCCTCGGCGACATTCATAAGGGGGTAACCACTCGATCTCGGGTTGCACATTTTTGTGAGCATTACTCTTTTGTTTCCTCTATTGAGCCACATAGGGTAGAGGAAGCACTCCAAGATTCGGATTGGGTGATGGCGATGCAAGAGGAGCTCAAGAATTTCACGAGGAACGAGGTATGGCATTTAGTTCCACGTCCTAATCAAAATGTTGTAGGAACCAAGTGGGTCTTCCACAACAAGCAAGATGAGCATGGTGTGGTGACAAGGAACAAAGCTCGACTCGTGGCCAAGGGGTATTCACAAGTCGAAGGTTTGGATTTTGGTGAAACCTATGCACCCGTAGCTAGGCTTGAGTCAATTCGCATATTATTAGCCTATGCTACTTACCATGGCTTCAAGCTTTACCAAATGGACGTGAAGAGTGCCTTCCTCAACGGACCAATCAAGGAGGAGGTCTATGTTGAGCAATCTCCCGGCTTTGAAGATAGTGAGTACCCTAACCATGTTTATAGGCTCTCTAAGGCGCTTTATGGGCTCAAGCAAGCCCCAAGAGCATGGTATGAATGCCTTAGAGATTTCCTTATTGCTAATGGCTTCAAAGTCGGCAAGGCCGATCCTACTTTATTCACTAAAACTCTTGACAATGATTTGTTCGTATGCCAAATTTATGTTGATGATATCATATTTGGGTCTACTAACGAATCTACATGTGAAGAATTTAGTAGGATCATGACACAAAAATTCGAGATGTCTATGATGGGGGAGTTGAAGTATTTCTTAGGATTTCAAGTGAAGCAACTCCAAGAGGGCACCTTCATTAGTCAAACGAAGTATACTCAAGACATTCTAACCAAGTTTGGAATGAATGATGCCAAACCCATCAAGACACCCATGGGAACTAATGGGCATCTCGACCTCGACACGGGAGGTAAGTCCGTGGATCAAAAGGTATACCGGTCGATGATTGGTTCATTGCTTTATTTATGTGCATCTCGACCGGACATTATGCTTTCCGTATGCATGTGTGCAAGATTCCAAGCCGACCCTAAGGAATCACACCTTACGGCCGTAAAACGAATCTTGAGATATTTGGCTTATACTCCTAAGTTTGGGCTTTGGTACCCTCGGGGATCCACATTTGATTTGATTGGTTATTCAGATGCCGATTGGGCGGGGTGTAAGATTAATAGGAAGAGCACATCGGGGACTTTCCAGTTCTTGGGAAGATCCTTGGTGTCTTGGGCTTCAAAGAAGCAAAATTCGGTCGCTCTTTCTACCGTCGAAGCCGAGTATATTGCCGCAGGCCACTGTTGCGCGCAATTGCTTTGGATGAGGCAAACCCTGTGGGACTACGGTTACAAACTAACCAAAGTTCCTCTTCTATGTGATAATGAGAGTGCAATCCGCATGGCGGATAATCCCGTTGAGCATAGCCGCACTAAACACATAGCCATTCGGTATCATTTTCTTAGGGATCACCAACAAAAGGGGGATATCGAGATTTCATACATTAACACTAAAGATCAATTAGCCGATATCTTTACCAAGCCACTTGATGAACAAACCTTTACCAAACTTAGGCATGAGCTCAATGTTCTTGATTCTAGGAATTTCTTTTGCTAATTTGCACACATAGCTCACAAGTATACCTTTGATCATGTCTCTTTTATATGCTATGACTAATGTGTTTTCAAGTGTATTTCAAACCAAGTCATAGGTATATTGAAAGGGAATTGGAGTCTTCGGCGAAGACAAAGGCTTCCACTCCACTCTACTACTCATCCTTCGCCGTCGCTCCGCATCACTCTCCATCTTTGGTATAATCTTCACTCATTTATTTTATGACCAAAGGAGGAGAAATTACTTCGAAGGGCCTATTTCTCACTCAAAGTATCCGTTTTTGGCGATTCATGCCAAAGGGGGAGAAAGTATGAGCCCAAAGCAAATGGACCGCACCACCACCCTAATTTTAAAATTAATGGTTTTCAATTGAAAATTTCAAATTGGTATCTCTTTGTGTTCTAAAGGGGGAGCAAGTAGTATTTTCAAAACTTAATATCTTAAAACCCTCTTGAACACTAAGAGGAGAATTTATTTGAGGGGGAGTTTTGTTTAGTCAAAGGAAAAGCATTTGAAACAAGGGGAGAAAATTTCAAGCTTGAAAATGCTTTGCAAAAATCTTATTCATTTACCTTTGACTATCTTGCAAAAGGATTTTGAAAAGAATTTACAAAAGGATTTGCAAAAACAAAACATGTGGTGCAAATGTGGTCCAATATGTTAAAAACAAAGAAACAATCCATGCACATCATGTAAGTATTTATATTGGCTCAATTCCAAGCAACCTTTGCACTTACATTATGCAAACTAGTTCAAATTATGCACTTTTATATTTGCTTTGGTTTGTGTTGGCATCAATCACCAAAAAGGGGGAGATTGAAAGGGAACTAGGCTTACACCTAGTCCCTAATTAATTTTGGTGGTTGAATTGCCCAACACAAATATTGGACTAACTAGTTTGCTCTAGTGTATAAGTTATACAGGTGCCAAAGGTTCACACTTAGCCAATAAAAAGATCAAGTATTGGGTTCAACAAAAGAGCAAAGGATCAACCAAAGGCACCTCTGGTCTGGCGCACCGGACTGTCCGGTGGGCCACCGGACATGTCCGGTGCACCAGAGGCACTTCGAGGCTGAACTCTTCACTCTCGGGAAATTCCAGAAGCGACTCCGCTATAATTCACCGGACCTGTCCGGTGTCCAAGGAAGAGCGTCCTCAGGAACTCGCCAGCCTCGGGAAATCATTTCAGCTGCTCCGCTATAATTCACCGGACTGTCCGGTGTACACAGGACTGTCCGGTGTAACAGCGGGACAACGGCTACTTCTGGCGCCAATGGCTACCTGCGACGCATTAAATGCGCGCCAGCGCGCGCAGAGGTCAGGCACGCCCATGCTGGCGCACCGGACAATCTACAGTACATGTCCGGTGCACCACTGGACATCCAGGCGGGCCCAGAAGTCAGAGCTCCAACGGTCGGAACCCAACGGCTTTCGTGACGTGGCTGTCGCACCGGACTGTCCGGTGCACCATCGAACAGACAACCTCACCAAACGGCTAGTTTGGTGGTTGGGGCTATAAATACCCCCAACCACCCACCATTCATTGCATCCAAGTTTTCACACTTCCAACCCTTTACAAGAGCTAGGCATTCAATTCTAGACACACTCAAGAGATCAAATCCTCTCCCAAATTCCACACAAAGCTTTAGTGACTAGTGAGAGAGATTTGCTTGTGTTCTTTCGAGCTCTTGCGCTTGGATTGCTTTCTTCTTTCTTGATTCTTTCATTGCGATCAAACTCACTTGTAATTGAGGCAAGAGACACCAAACTTGTGGTGATCCTTGTAGGAACTTTGTGTTCCAAGTGATTGAGAAGAGAAAGCTCACTCGGTCCGAGGGACCGTTTGAGAGAGGGTAAGGGTTGAAAGAGACCCGGCCTTTGTGGCCTCCTCAACGGGGAGTAGGTTTGCGAGAACCGAACCTCAGTAAAACAAATCCGCGTGTCACACTTCTTATTCGCTTGCGATTTGTTTTGCGCCCTCTCTCGCGGACTCGATTATATTTCTAACGCTAACCCGGCTTGTAGTTGTGATTATTTTTGAGAATTTCAGTTTCGCCCTATTCACCCCCCCTCTAGGCGACTTTCAATGATAGGCCGAACTGAAACTCAACTTCGTATCCATGTTCTCATGAAAGCTTTTCCAAAATCTTGAGGTAAACTGTGATCCTCTATCAAAAACGATCTTCTTCGGTACACCATGTAAACATAGAATTCGAGCCATATATAACTCTTCCAACTAAGGACCTTTATAAGTAACCTTGACCAGAATGAAGTGAGCCACTTTGGTCAATCTGTCCACAATCACCAATATAGCATCGTAGCCCTTCGAGGTGTGAGGCAACGCGGTAATGAAATCCATACCAATTTCTTCTCACTTCCATTCGAGTACCTTTAGAGGGTGCAACAGTCCAGCTGGTCTTTGGTGTTTAGCCTTAACTCTTTGACACACATCACACACAGCCACGTGTGCAGCCACATCTCTTTTCAGCCCATACCACCAGTACTTTTGCTTCAGATCATGATACATCTTAGTGCTCCTAGGATGAATAGAGTAATCAGAGTCATGGGATTCCTTAAATATAGTCTCACGGAGGATGTCAATCTCAGGAACACATATCCGGTTCTTGAACCATATTGTGCCTTGCTCATCCTCCGTGAATTCTGGACCTATACCTTCAGTAATTAGATCTTTGATCTCTTGGATATTAGCATCACCGACCTGACCCTTGCGGATTTCTTGCTCCAAGGTAGGTTCCACTTCAATAGTTATCCCTTCAGTGTGTGCAACTATCCCAGGTTGAGTCTTCTAAAAGCTTCAACTAGCTCATCGGGTAACTAGACAACAATAGCAGCATGGACATGCTCCTTTAGACTCAATGTATCTGCAACTAGATTCGCCTTGCCCGAATGATAGTGAATCTCCTAGTCATAATCCTTGATGAGCTCCAACCAACGGCGTTGCCTAAGGTTGAGATCCTTCTGAGTGAAGATGTATTTTAAGCTCTTGTGATTAGTGTAGACTTGGCACTTGGTTATTAATTTTGATCTACTATTACTCGGGTTTGGTATCTACTTACATTTAATAACTGCTAATAAAACTTGACCAACTTATTAAAAGCAATGCTCAGCTTTAACCCTTATTTTTTGGTTAGCCTTACACTTCACATGAACTCCCCACCTTTTGTGAGTTCATGCACATTATGCCTCACAACTTGTTGAGCTATGATCTTTTGTGAGCTCACACTTGCAATATATAACCCCCATAGGAGAAGAACAGGTGGTGCAGGAGGAGCCGTACAATGAGGAGTACGAGTTGATCTAGATGGCGTCTCCCAGTCAGCTTTATGTCGCCAAGGATGGACGTTTAGTTCGCTTTATTATTATCATTTATTTTTGTAAGACTTTCGCTATGCAATAATGACATTTATGATATTTGTGACATTTGTCTCTATACACTTTGGCATTATATGTGTTGTTCTTCTTTGGCGCACATATGAGATGCACCCAGCTTTATCCCTTAAATCTGGGTGTGACATTTTCTTATGCTGAAAGACTGCAGAGTCAGATCTGATGTGCGTGTGCTTTCTACATATGTCTGAGAACAGGCGCAGAGGTGGAAGGCGTGCTCAGCAGGAGCAGTAGGCACCCTAGGAGGAGGTAGCTCAGCAGCAGTTGCCACCGCCACCCCCAACGACTATTGAGCAGATGTTCCTAATGCAGACCCAACCAGTCCAAGCAATTGGTCAGACTTTAGCAGCAATGCAGCAGGTGCAATAGCAACAACCCCCACCTCAACCCCAAGTGCAAATCTAGATGCCACAGGTGCCCGGAGACAAGCGAACAGAGTTCATGAGGGGCCATCCCCCTGTCTTCGCCCATTCTGCTGATCCCATGGACGCCGAAGATTGGCTGTGTATCATGGAGTGTGAGTTGCACACTGCTCAGTGCAACGATCGTGAGAAGGTTCTGTATGGTCCCTGTCTGCTAAGGGGAGCAACACAGTCCTGGTGGGAGTCTTACCTCACCACCCATGCCGACCCTGAAGCCATCACCTGGGTGGAGTTCAGGGACAACTTCCGTAGTTACCATGTGCCTGAAGGACTGATGATAGTAAGGAAGGAGGAATTCCTAGCATTGAAGCAAGGACCGCTGTTTGTCAGTGAGTACAGGGACAAGTTTCTACATCTGTCACGCTATGCACCAGAAGATGTCAATACAGATGCTAAGAGGTAGTATTGTTTTCTAAGAGGTTTGGTTGATCCCCTTCACTACCAGATGATGAATCACACTTTCCCCACCTTCTAGCATTTGATCGACAGAGCCATAATGACTGAAAAGAAGCGCCAGGAGATGTATGATAGGAAACACAAGATTGGTGGATCTCAGGTTGGGAGTAGCAGCCGTCCCCGCTACTCAGGCAACCCACCTCAGCAATTCAAGCAAGGTCACCAGCGCCAACATCAGCATCAAAACCAGCAGTAGCAGTATCAGAGGCAGTTTCCTCAGCAGCAGCAGAAGTACCGTCAGAACAATCCACAAGGAGGAAATCAGTACCAACGTTAGAACAACCAGGAACCTTGCCTTCTTGCCCCAGCATCCAACCAGAACAACCAAGTAGTTCCAGCGCAAGGAGGAGGCCGCGCATGTTTCCACTGTGGGGAACAAGGCCATTGGGTGAATCATTTCCCAAAGAAAGTAGCTTAGCACAGCCAACTCCCAATGCCCCTGCTAGGTAGAATGCATTGCAACAAGGAAGCAACAACCGTGGGCAGCCTCGTGCGCAGTACGAAAAGGTGAACCACTTAGGGGCTGACATAGTTCAGGAGACCCTAGGAGTGGCACTAGGTACGTTCTTAGTCGAGTACCATTCTGCAAATGTGTTGTTTGATACTGGAGCAACGCATTCTTTTGTCACTGCATCATGGGTAGAATCACACAATATACTAGTAGCACCCATGTATCCACCTATGAGGGTTAGTTCAATTGGTGGGAGAACCCAAACAGATAGATTTTGCCCTAGTGCAAGAGTTCAAATAAGGTGGATAGAGTTCCCCGCCGATCTAATAGTTATGAGTAACCAGGATGAGACTATAGATGTCATCCTAGGGATGAATTGGCTAACCAAATATCAAGCAAGTCTTAGCTGTGACAAGAGGACAGAGAAGTTAGTGTCCTTATCAGGAGAGGAAGTGTTAGTGGAGTTGATCTTGTCTAGACCAAGGAAAGGAAGCTGTCACCAAGTCACCGCCCATATTGAGGAAATCGAGCCATCAGAAGCTATCAGCATAGTATAGAAATTCCTAGATGTGTTTCTCAAGGAGTTACCAGGCATGCCCTCTGAAAGGAAAGTTGAATTTTCAATAGAGCTTATACCTGGCACCGCCCCTATTTCCAAGAGAGCCTATTGAGTGTCCGGACCATAATTGGTGGAACTCAAGAAGCAGATTGATGAATTGTTAGAGAAAGGCTACATCAGACCAAGTACCTCGCCTTGGGTAGCCCTAGTGTTATTTGTGGATAAGAAGGATGGTACAAAGAGGATGTGCATTGATTACAGATCCTTGAATGAAGTCACTGTCAAGAACAAGTGCCCTTTGCCAAGAATTGAAGATCTATTCGATCAGTTGAGAGGAGCCAGTGTGTTCTCGATGATAGATCTAAGGTCAGGTTACCATCAGCTCAGGATTCGACCCTCGGATATACTGAAGACAGCTTTCATCACCAAGTACAGACTATATGAGTTCACGGTCATGCCATTCGGTTTGACGAATGCGCCAACTTATTTCATGTACTTGATGAACAACATGTTCATGGACTACCTCGACAAGTTCGTAGTGGTGTTTATTGATGATATCCTTGTATACTCCTAGAATGAGCAAGAGCATGAAGAGCACTTGAGGAAAGTACTACAGAGGCTACTGAGAGCACCTAGAGGGGGGGTGAATAGGTGATCCTGTATAACTTAAAAACTTAAGCCACAAAAACTTGGTTAAGTGTTAGCACAATAATTGCCAAGTGGCTAGAGAGGAGTCTTCAACAAAACACAATAATTTCCCGAGAGCGGCCAGTTTGCTCGGGCCAGCCTGGCGCACCGGACACTGTCCGGTGAGCCACCGGACAGTCCGGTGCACCCAGACTGAGCAGAGTCTTGGCTGCTCGAGCTAAGACATTTCCAGTTGGTCTTTTCCTGTTTCCAGCACTTAGACACAATACATTAGTCTTTAAAACAATGTACTAAGTCTGAGAAACATACCTTTATCCTTGATTTGTACTTTGTCCACCATTTTACACTTAGGCACTTGTGTTGGACACTAAATCACCAAAATACTTAGAAATGGCCCAAGGGCACATTTCCCTTTCAATCTCCCCCTTTTTGGTGATTTATGCCAACACAATATAAAGCAAGTAGAACAAATACAAAATCAATTCAAATAAGAACTCAAATTGTTTTGATTCAAATTTGACATATATGGATCACTCTTTGCCACCACTTGGTTTGTTTTTGCAAATCAAACTCAAATTTCTATCTCCAAGTCAAACACACATGTTAAGACATAAAGAGAGTCATTCCAAGAGAAATTGATTCAATATTTCAAAAACTCCCCTTTTTCCCATAATCAACACTTCTCCCCACAAGAAGCCAACTTTTGACAAGAGAGACAATAAAAGAGTTTTGACAAACCAAAAGCTCTATTCTACTTCTATTCTACTATTTTCAAAATTTCTCAAGTGGTAGCTGATCCATCTATTGCTTTGGCCTTTATTTTCTCCCCTTTGGCATCAAGCACCAAAACGGGATCAATCTTGGCCCTTTAACCCCATTGCCTCACCAAAAACTTCAAATGAGAACACAAAGGCAATAAGAGGACGTGAGATGAACTTGGAATTAGTTACCCTCTCATCGGAGTGCAGTGGAAGTCTTTCATGGTCCAAGTCCACCTTTTCCCTTTCAAAACTCCTTTGAGACTAAATCAATCAAACTCAAGCAAACGGTTAGTCTCAAAGGGTCAAGTTGTAGCACAACTCCCCCTAAATATGTGCATCACTTGCACAAGGACTTGTGAGGTCTGGGGAGTGATTGTACAACTTGAGCACCATAGTAAGCAACAATATGCATAAGGAACATGATCAAAGGCATAAATACATGTATGCTATGAATCAATCCAAGTTCCTCGAATCTAGGACATTTAGCTCACTACGCAGCCTGCAAAAGGTCTTTTCATCTAAACGCTTAGTGAAGATATCGGCTAGCTGGTTCTCGGTGCTAACATGAAACACTTCGATATCTCCCTTTTGCTGGTGGTCTCTCAAAAAGTGATGCCGGATGTCAATGTGCTTTGTGCGGCTGTGCTCAACAGGATTTTCCGCTATTCGGATAGCACTCTCATTGTCACATAGGAGTGCGACTTTGCTCAGATTGTAGCCAAAGTCCCGGAGGGTTTGCCTCATCCAAAGTAGTTGCGCACAACACTGTCCTGCGGCAACGTACTCGGCCTCAGCAGTGGATAGGGCAACGGAAGTTTGTTTCTTAGAGTTCCATGACACCAGGGACCTTCCTAAGAATTGGCACGTCCCCGATGTACTCTTCCTATCGACCTTACATCCAGCATAGTCGGAATCTGAATATCCAATCAAGTCAAAGTTAGACCCCTTTGGATACCAGATCCCGAAGCAAGGCGTAGCAACTAAATATCTTAGAATTCGCTTCACAGCCACTAAGTGACACTCCTTAGGATCAGATTGAAATCTAGCACACATGCATACGCTAAGCATAATATCCGGTCTACTAGCACATAAATAAAGCAAAGAACCTATCATGGACCGGTATGCTTTTTGATCAACGGACTTACCTCCTTTGTTGAGGTCGGTGTGTCCGTCAGTTCCCATCGGCGTCTTTGCGGGCTTGGCATCCTTCATCCCAAACCGCTTTAGTAAGTCTTGCGTGTACTTCGTTTGGGATATGAAAGTGCCGTCCTTGAGTTGCTTCACTTGGAACCCAAGGAAGTAGTTCAACTCGCCCATCATCGACATCTCGAATTTCTGCGTCATCACCCTGCTAAACTCTTCACAAGACTTTTGGTTAGTAGAACCAAATATTATGTCATCGACATAAATTTGGCACACAAAAAGATCACCATCGCAAGTCTTAGTAAAAAGAGTTGGATTGACTTTCCCAACCTTGAAAGCATTAGCAATTAAAAAGTCTCTAAGGCATTCATACCATGCTCTTGGGGCTTGCTTAAGTCCATAGAGCGCCTTAGAGAGCTTACACACGTGGTCGGGGTACCGTTCATCCTCGAAGACAGGGGGTTGCTCCACGTACACCTCCTCTTTGATCGGCCCGTTGAGGAAAGCGCTCTTCACATCCATTTGGTACAACCTGAAAGAATGGTGAGCGGCATATGCTAGCAAAATACGAATTGATTCTAGCCTAGCCACAGGAGCGAATGTCTCCTCAAAGTCCAAACCTGCGACTTGGGCATAACCTTTTGCCACAAGTCGAGCCTTGTTCCTTGTCACCACCCCGTGCTCGTCCTGTTTGTTGCGGAACACCCACTTGGTTCCCACAACATTTTGCTTGGGGCGAGGCACCAGTGTCCAAACTTCATTGCGCTTGAAGTTGTTGAGTTCCTCCTGCATGGCCAACACCCAGTCCGGATCCAGCAAGGCCTCTTCTACCCTGAAAGGCTCAATAGAAGAGACAAAGGAGTAATGCTCACAAAAATTAACTAATCTTGAACGAGTAGTTACTCCCTTGCTAATGTCACCCAAAATTTGGTCGACGGGATGATCCCTTTGGATCGTTGCTCGAACTTGGGTTGGAGGTGCCTGAGGTGCTTCTTCCTCTTCAATTTGAACATCCTGTGCCCCCCCCCTTGATCAGGCGCCTCCACTTGAGGTACCTGTTTGTCATCTTGGGTTGGGGGATGCACCATAGTTGAGGAAGACGGTTGATCTTGCTCCAATTGTTCCTGAGGTCGTACATCTCCAATCGCCATGGTGCGTATCGCGGCCGTTGGAACGTCTTCTTCATCTACATCATCAAGATCAACAACTTGCTCTCTTGGAGAGCCATTAGTCTCATCAAATACAACGTCGCTAGAGACTTCAACCAAACCCGATGATTTGTTGAAGACCCTATACGCCTTTGTATTTGAATCATAACCTAATAAAAACCCTTCTACAGCTTTGGGAGCAAATTTAGAAGTTCTACCTTTCTTCACAAGAATATAACACTTGCTCCCAAATACACGAAAATAAGACACATTGGGTTTGTTACCAGTCAGCAGCTCATATGAAGTCTTCTTGAGGAGGCGGTGAAGGTAGACCCTGTTGATGGCGTGGCAAGCCGTGTTCACGGCTTCCGACCAAAAGCGCTCGGGGGTCTTGAACTCTCCAAGCATAGTCCTCGCCATATCTATGAGCGTCCTGTTCTTCCTCTCTACCACACCATTTTGCTGAGGTGTGTAGGGAGCGGAGAACTCGTGCTTGATCCCCTCCTCCTCAAGGAACTCCTCCACTTGAAGATTCTTGAATTCGGACCCGTTGTCGCTTCTTATCTTCTTCACCTTGAGCTCAAACTCATTTTGAGCTCTCCTTAGGAAGCGCTTGAGGGTCCCTTGGGTTTCAGACTTATCCTGCAAAAAGAACACCCAAGTGAAGCGGGAAAAGTCATCAACAATAACAAGACCATACTTACTTCCTCCTATGCTCAGATAGGCGACGGGTCCGAAGAGGTCCATATGCAGCAGCTCCAAAGGTCTTGAAGTGGTCATCACATTCTTGTTGTGATGTGCTCCTCCCACTTGTTTACCTGCTTGACAAGCTGCACAAGGTCTATCTTTTTCGAATTGCACGTTAGTCAAACCTATCACGTGTTCTCCCTTTAGAAGCTTGTGAAGGTTCTTCATCCCCACATGTGCTAAGCGGCGATGCCACAGCCAGCCCATGCTAGTCTTAGCAATTAAGCATGCATCTAGACCGGCCTCCTCTTTTGCAAAATCAACTAAATAAAGTTTGCCGTCTAGTAGACCCTTAAAAGCTAGTGAACCATCACATCTTCTAAAGACAGACACATCTACATTTGTAAATAGACAATTATATCCCATATTACATAATTGACTGACAGATAGTAAATTATATCCAAGAGACTCAACCAAAAACACATTAGAGATAGAGTGCTCATTTGATATTGCAATCTTGCCTAAACCTTTCACCTTGCCTTGGTTCCCATCACCGAATATGATTGAATCTTGGGAATCCTTATTCTTGACGTTGGAGGTGAACATCTTCTTTTCCCCCGTCATATGGTTCGTGCATCCGCTGTCGATAATCCAGCTTGAACCACCGGATGCATAAACCTGCAAGGCAAATTTAGGCTTGGGTCTTAGGTACCCAACTCTTGTTGGGTCCTACAAGGTTAGTCACAATTGTCTTAGGGACCCAAATGCAAGTTTTATCACCCTTGCATTTTTCCCCTAATTTCCTAGCAACTATCTTCCTATCCTTTCTACAAATAGCAAAGGAAGCATTTAAAGCATGATAAATTGTAGAGGGTTCATTCATAACTTTCCTAGGAACATGAACAATATTCTTTCTAGGCACATGATGAATATTTTTCCTAGGCATATCTCTACCATGCATATGGGAAGAACTGGGAGCAAACATAGCATAAGAATTATAGGCATGTGAATCAAAAGCATTACAACTCCTATGAGACTGTCTTCTATCAATGTACATAAAAGCATGGTTCTTTTGAGTACTACTTGCCATAGGGGCCTTCCCTTTCTCCTTGGTGGAGATGGGAGCCTTATGGCTTGTTAAGTTCTTGGCTTCCCTCTTGAAGCCAAGCCCATCCTTAATTGAGGGGTGTCTACCAATCGTGTAGGCATCCCTAGCAAATTTTAGTTTATCAAAATCACTTTTGCTAGCCATAAGTTGGGCATTAAGACTAGCCATTTCATCATTTAACTTTGCAATAGAAGCTATGTGTTCACTACAAGCATCAATATCAAAATCTTTACATCTATTGCAAATAACAACATTTTCTACACAAGTTGTTGAGTTACTAGCTATTTCTAACTTAGCATTCAAATCATCATTAATGCTCCTTAAGCTAGAAATCGTCTCATGGCAAGAAGATAATTCACAAGAAAGCATTTCATTTCTCTTAACTTCTAAGGCATGAGATTTTTGTGCTTCTACAAATTTGTCATGTTCTTCATACAACAAGTCCTCTTGTTTTTCTAAAAGCCTATTCTTATCATTCAAGGCATCAATCAATTCATTAATTTTATCTACCTTGGTTCTATCTAGGCCCTTAAATAAACATGAATAATCTATTTCATCCTCATCACTAGATTCGTCCTCACTTGAAGAAGCATAAGTAGAGTTTCGAGTACATACCTTCTTCTCCCTTGCCATAAGGCATGTGTGACGCTCGTTTGGGAAGAGGGATGACTTGTTGAAGGCGGTGGCGGCGAGTCCTTCATTGTCGGAGTCGGAGGAGGAGCAATCCGAATCCCACTCCTTTCCTAGACGTGCCTTGCCCTTGGCCTTCTTGTAATTTTTCTTCTTTTCCCTCTTGCTCCCGTGTTCCTGGTCACTTTCATTATCGGGACAGTTAGCAATAAAATGACCATTCTTACCGCATTTGAAGCATGAGCGCTTCCCCTTGGCTTTGGTCTTGCTTGGCTGTCCCTTGCGACCCTTAAGCGCCGTCTTGAAGCGCTTGATGATGAGGGCCATTTCTTCATCATTTAGCCCTGCTGCCTCAACTTGCGCCACCTTGCTAGGTAACGCCTCCTTGCTTCTTGTTGCCTTGAGAGCAACGGGTTGAGGCTCATTGATTGGACCATTCAGTGCGTCGTCCACGTACCTCGCCTCCTTGATCATCATTCGCCCGCTTACGAATTTTCCAAGGACTTCTTCGGGCGACATTTTGGTGTACCTGGGATTCTCACGAATATTATTCACCAAATGAGGATCAAGAACGGTAAAGGACCTTAGCATCAATTGGACGATGTCGTGGTCCGTCCATCGCGTGCTTCCGTAGCTCCTTATTTTGTTGATAAGGGTCTTGAGCCGGTTGTATGTTTGGGTTGGCTCCTCGCCCCTTATCATAGCGAATCGTCCTAGCTCGCCTTCCACCAACTCCATCTTGGTGAGCAAGGTGACGTCGTTCCCCTCATGAGAAATCTTGAGGGTGTCCCATATTTGCTTGGCGTTATCCAAGCCGCTCACTTTGTGGTATTCATCCCTACACAATGAAGCTAGAAGAACAGTAGTAGCTTGTGCATTCTTATGAATTTGCTCATTAATGAACATGGGACTATCCGTACTATCAAAGTGCATTCCACTCTCTACAATCTCCCATATACTAGGATGGAGAGAGAACAAGTGACTATGCATTTTGTGGCTCCAAAATCCGTAGTCCTCTCCATCAAAGTGAGGAGGTTTGCCAAGTGGAATGGAGAGCAAATGAGTATTTGTACTTTGCAGAATACGAGAGTAGTCAAAAGAAAAGTTCGAATTAACCGGTTTCCTTCTCTCGTAGTCGTTGTGGTCGTCGTCCTTTTGGGAAGAAGTAGACTCATCGCTGTCGTCGTAGTAGACGATCTCCTTGATGCGCCTCGTCTTCTTCTTCTTCCCATCTTTCCGTCTATGGCCCGAGATCGAGTCGGTAGGCTTGTCATCCTTCGGCTCGTTGACGAAAGAATCCTTCTCTTTATCGTTGATCACGATACCCTTCCCCTTAGGATCCATCTCTTCGGGCGGTTAGTCCCTTTGTGAAGAGAACGACTCTGATACCAATTGAGAGCACCTAGAGGGGGGGGTGAATAGGTGATCCTGTATAACTTAAAAACTTAAGCAAAAAAAACTTGGTTAAGTGTTAGCACAATAATTGCCAAGTGGCTAGAGAGGAGTCTTCAACAAAACACAATAACCAACAAGAGATCAATCACAGAGATGGCACAGTGGTTATCCCGTGGTTCGGCCAAGACCAACGCTTGCCTACTCCACGTTGTGGCGTCCCAACGGACGAGGGTTGCAATCAACCCCTCTCAAGGAGTCCAAAGACCCACTTGAATACCACGGTGTTTTGCTTGCTTTTCTTAATCCCGTTTGCGAGGAATCTCCACAACTTGGAGCCTCTCGCCCTTACACTTGAAGTTCACAAAGAAGCACGGAGCAAGGGAGGGATTAGCAACGCACTCAAGACAAGAAATCACAGCAGCACCACGCACACAAGTTGCAACGAGAGCTCACAACACACTCAATGAGTTCACCACTCAACTAGAGCTCTAATTGCTATCGCAAAGAATCAAAGGCGCGAAATCGATGTCTTAGTGCTTAGGAATGCTTAGAGGATGCTTGGTATTCTCCTCCATGCACCTAGGGGTCCCTTTTATAGCCCCAAGGCAGCTAGGAGCCGTTGAGAACATTCCTGGAAGGCAGATCTTGCCTTCTGTCGACTGGCGCACCGGACAGTCCGGTGCACCATCGGACACTGTCCGGTGCCCGATTTCCTTCCAAAAATGGCGCAGTCGACCGTTGGCAGCCTGAGAGCCGTTGGCGCACCGGACATGTCCGGTGCACACCGGACAGTCCGGTGCCTCCTTCTAGCCGTTGGCTCGGCCACGTGTCCCGCGCAGATCGCGCGGCCGACCGTTGGCCCGGCCGACCGTTGGCTCACCGGACAGTCTGGTGCACACCGGACAGTCCGGTGAATTATAGTCGTACATCGCCGGTGAATTCCCGAGAGCGGCCAGTTCGCTCGAGCCAGCCTGGCGCACCGGACACTGTCCGGTGAGCCACTGGACAGTCCGGTGCACCTAGACTGAGCAGAGTCTTGGCTGCTCGAGCCAAGACATTTCCAGTTGGTCTTTTCCTGTTTCCAGCACTTAGACACAATACATTAGTCTTTAAAACAATGTACTAAGTCTGAGAAACATACCTTTATCCTTGATTTGTACTTTGTCCACCATTTTACACTTAAGCACTTGTGTTGGACACTAAATCACCAAAATACTTAGAAATGGCCCAAGGGCACATTTCCCTTTCAGCTACGAGATTGTCAACTGTATGCCAAGCTTAGCTAGTGCGAGTTCTAGATCAGCGAAGTCCTATTCTTGGGTCATATTATAAATCGAGATGGACTAGCAGTGGATCCAAAGAAGGTAGCAGCGATTCTGGACTGAAAAGCAACAAGAGACGTCTGAGGAATCAAGAGTTTCATTGGAATGGCCGGCTACTATCGGCGTTTCATTGGAGGTTTCTCCAAGATTGCTAGGCCAATGATAGCCTTGCTGTCGAAGAAGGTTGAGTTCAAGTGGAACCTAGCGTGCCAAGATTCCTTTGAGACATTAAAGAAGTTGATAACAACACCTGTATTGATTCTGCCAGATGTCCACAAGCCATTCTCAGTGTATTGTGATGTTTCGTACACCGGACTGGGATGCGTGTTAATGCAAGAAGGGAGAGTAGTGGCATACTTGTCCCAACAACTGAAGGTTCATGAGAAGAATTACCCCACTCATGACTTGGAGCTAGCAGTAGTGGTCCATGCACTGAAGACCTGGAGACACTATTTGTATGGGCAGAAGTGTGATATCTATACGAACCACAAGAGTCTCAAGTACATATTCACTCAGTCAGAGCTAAACATGAGGCAGCGAAGATGGCTAGAGTTGATCAAAGACTATGAGCTAGAGATACATTATCACCCAGGCAAAGCAAATGTGGTTGCAGATGCTTTGAGCAGAAAGAGTCAAGTCAATATGTTGGCCGCTCACCCGATGTCGTACGAGCTAGCAAAGGAATTTGACAGGCTAAGTCTCGAATTTCTAAACAACACTCAAGGAGTGACAGTCGAGCTAGAACCCACTCTAGAGCAAGATATTAGAAAGGGCCAGAAGGATGATGTGAAGATCAACGAGATACGATAGCTCATCATGGATGGGAAAGGTCCAGATTTTCGTGAAGACGCAGAAGGAGTGGTGTGGTTCAAGGATAGATTGTGTGTTCCCGACATCTAATCGATCTGGGAACTGATTCCCATGGAAGCTCATGAGACAGCATATTCTATACACCCTGGTAGCGAGAAGATGTACCAAGACCTAAAGAAAATATTCTGGTGGTATGGAATGAAAAGGGAGATAACAGAGTATGTGGCTGTATGCGGTAGTTGTCAGAGGATCAAGGCAGAGCATCAGAGACCCGCAGGTTTGTTGCAGTCGTTGTAGATTCTTCATTGGAAATGGGATGAGATTGAGATGGACTTTATAGTTTGTCTACCCCACACTCATGCTGGTTATGATTCCATCTGGGTAGTAGTGGACCGTTTGACAAAGGTGGCCCATTTCATACCAGTCAAGACCACCTATAACAGTGCAGTGTTGGCAGAACTATATATGTCTTGGATTGTATGCTTGCATGGCATTCCAAAGAAGATAGTATCAGACAGAGGCACCTAGTTCACTTCTCATTTTTGGCAGCAGTTACATGAAGCTTTGGGCACACACTTGAAGTTCAGTTCAGCTTTTCACCTGTAGACAAATGGTCAAATAGAGAGAACCAACCAGATTCTTGAAGACATGTTGAGAGCTTGTGCATTGGAAGACAAGTTAGGTTGGGACAAGAGGCTACCGTATGCAGAATTCTCCTACAACAACAGTGTAATACCCAAAACTATAATACTTATAAAAGAGTTGATCTCCTTATGTGATTTGCCATCTACCTTTGAGACTTGTGCTTAATCATAGTTAAGAGGGAATAAACCCTTAATAAGAATCCAAATAAGCCATCATCATGTTGGAGTTTTGTTTGTGCATTGAATAATAATAATAGTGACACTAATAAAAATATAGTAATGATTTGAGAATTTAGATTTATCCCAAAGGCACATATTAGGAAATTGGAAATGGCATAGAAAAGGAAAATATAGAAATATTGTATAGAACAAAGTAAATGTATAAATAACTTAAATTATCCCATAATATGTTCAAAATAAACATTTTAATGTGAAGACAAATTTGTCACCAAGATTTGGATTTAAATTGGAAATTGAAAGCTTGAACTTGGAAAAGGAAAGAAAAAGAAAAGGAAAAATGCGAAAACACCGCTTGGGCCATTTTCCCTCACTTTGGCCCATGTCCAGTTCTCCGTGCGGCCCAGCTGCTAAAGGGTGCCGACACATGGGGCCCACTGGCCAGCCGCTCACATCGCGCCACACACTGAATAGCCGGGCGTCTGCTGTTGGACCCACACTGTCGGTCACTTGCGCACGCACCTTGCGTCTGTTTCTCTAGCACGTGGACCCAACGTGCCAACTCGTCGTCGTCTACCCATGATGCTCGGCACAGCAGCCACGGAGATCTGATTTTTGCACCGTCGCACGATCTGTTGACGCGCCCTGGCCACATTTGTGTCCATATAGGGAGTCACGACCCCGGGTTTGCCCCTTCCTCCTCTTTTCCTTCCCCTTAGTGAGCCCCTTTTCTTTGGACACCACAACCATCCCGCAACCACCACCATGTGCGCAGAGAGAGACAGACCGCCTACCCACCACCGTCGATTCGGTGGCCACGCCGTCACCTGGGTTGGACGAGAGAGCAGAGAAGATTGCCAGCTGCCACAGAAACCTCCCGTTGACTCACTAGGGGAGTACAAGCCCCAGACGATCGGCAATTTCTCGCCAGAGCTTCATCCAGTCTGTGAAGCTGCTCCTCACGCCAATCGGACCCCTTCGCACTTCTCCACCGGTAAGAATTGTTCTAGCACCTCGATAACATGTTAGCAGAATATTGGATCGATGGGTAGGAAGGATTAGGCCATACGGAATCGAGAATTCCTTGGTGTTGTTAAACGCCGCCACGACTCTGGGGTTCGCCGTGGGCTGTGCGGGTTGTGCCACCCTCATGGGTACTTTGGCCACCACTGTGATCATGTAGTCCTGGCGTAGCAAATAGAGGGGCGTGTGGTGAATAGCAAGTAGGGGCGTGGTTGGCTGCACGCTGGTGATCTGCCGTCGGGCCGTGGGGGGGGCAATCACCGCCCTGCTCGATCGGACGATGAAGACGAACCCTGGTGTGTCGATCTGTTGATGAGCGACACAGATTAAGAGATGGATACCGATTCGGGTTGGGGAGATGAGAGTCGTCTGATTTAGATCGGACAAACGACAAGTGATTTTAGGGTATTGAATCTGGTGCGTAGAGATTGGATCGTGCGGTTTAGATTGCCTGCTGTCTCATACGCAACGGGATCTAATCTCTGCCACAAGTCTTGGATCCGACGGTCCATAACCAGGGATACCGCTTCGCGGTGTTAAACTTGCACAAGAGCCCCTAGGGATTTCAGAAATAAACCTGCCGTCCATCCCCGGGTGTTCGCTGAGTCTGGGGAGAATTGTGAGTTAGACCCTGCGTTTCTGAGTAAATGACGCGTAGTCTAGAGGGAAATAAAAATAGAGAAATAATTAAGGAAATTGATTTTTAATACAAAAATAAATCTAGAAACTTGTATAAATCATATTAAATTCATTTTAGCTCCAATTTGATCCATTCCAGTTACATTAATTTTGTTTTAATATTGTCTATCACTTAGTACCTCTGTTTAGCCATGAAACTTGAATTAAAATTGTTCATTTGAATTAATCTATTCTAAGTGCTAAATAACTTCAGAAATGCATAACTTAATAACCGTAGATCCAAATTTAGTGATTCTTGTTCCTACGATCTCGTTACGCAGCGTAGAATATTATTATGCATTCTATTCTATTGTTTGGTGTGATGTTAATTTTTGCTATACCATGTGTGTTTGTATTGTTGCGAGCAGACTGTTGGGGCGAAGGTAAAGACGCTACCCTTCGCTCCAGTAACAAGAATGTTGGGGCGAAGACGAAGACGCTACCCTTCGCTCTAGGTCTTCGTCACCTCGCCACCCTTCGCTCTAGGTCTTCGTCACCTCGCTTCAACAATGGAGGCAAGATGACCGGCACGGCCCTCCCTTCGACCTCCTCACTGCAAGACGAAGGACCAACGACGAAGTCTCTCCATCCCACGTCCTCACCCGACCTGGAGGCCCACGTGGGATTCGACCCACTGTAACAGGCCCCGCACGGAGAAGTGTGTTACGGGCCCGATTTGTAATAGCTTTTTTGTAATGACGGTCTATAACCCTCCCTTATGGGAATATTCTAGGGCATAAACGTCCTTACGTCGAAACGTTGGACACTCAGGCACCTATAAATACACCCGTACAGTGCCCTTGAGAGGCCAGATTAACAGAGCAATTGTGATCCCACGATAAACCTTGTTTGCACTCTTTCCACTTCCCCGTTGGATCAACTTGCTCAGGAGCGCAAGATCCAGCATTGGCGCCCACCGTTCGTGCTACGAACAAACCACCCGCGATGGCACCCAAAAGAGCTAGTTCAAAAGTAGCCCCATCCGTCGACGAAGCAGCGAAGGCAGCACTGCTAGCTGAGAAAAAGGGCAAGGCCCTCGCAGACAACACCCACCAAGAAGCTAGCGAAGACGAAGCACTCAGTAAGAGACAACACAACGACCAACACACTCCCGAAGGCACCCTCCACACTTGCAGCTCCAGAGGGCAACCATGAGCACCACCCCCAGGCTTCGCTCCACTAGAGGGCGAGGACGCAATAGAGGACAGCAAAGTCATCGGCGTCTCAGCAGAAGAACAGCTACAGCTATGGGCCCTGCGCTTGAAGAACCGCAACCTCCAAAAGCAGAAAGAAATCCTCGAAGCCAAGCGCCAACGTGTCTCCGTGCAAGCCAAGGTGCGTCAGATGATATGAGGCGAGGAGCAGAGGGCCCGGGAACTGGAGCAAGAGATTGCGCTCATGCAGAGCGAAGGCCAGCACGATCTGCAGCACGGCCCACCCATCCAACAGCGCGCACCAGCCAGAGACTTATTCATTCCCCAGCGCGAGCCCTTCATCCCGCACGTCGCAGCCTTCCAAGGCATCAATTACCTTGATGAGCGAAGCCCCCTGGCACCGCAACTCCAAGTGTCACCATGGCCCGCCAACTTTAGGGCAGGGACCTACCCTAAGTACAACGGCAGCACCGACCCAGTACAATACATCATGAGCTCTCAAGTCATTGTCGCATCATCCGGAGGGGACGACGCCACAATGGCCAAGTCCTTCATCATCGTCCTCGAGGGTCTGGCCTTTACCTGGTACACCAGGTTGCCCCCATTGTCCATTGACTCCTGGAGAAGTCTTTGAGATAAGTTTCTGCTCAATTTCCAAGGGTACTGCTCAGACACCAACCGCAAGTTCCTGACTCTCAAGTCACAACTGCCTTCGGTCGATGACCAAATTGCCATACACTACGCCATCAGTGGCCTTCAGGCTGGCGTCCTATACAGTCACTACATCAGGGACCCATCCAAAAATCTCCAAGAGCTCTATCAGCTGTTCGAGAAGTACGCCAGATCCGAAGAGCTCCATCAGCGCAAGGTCGAGTCTCAGAGGAAGCCCAAGGACCCTCCGCAGTCCAGCCGCACCTGGACAAGGCCGTCGTAGTCAGACTCCGGAAAGGACAGCCGCAGTAAACAGCAGGTGCACAACATAGCCAACCAGCACCCCGCCGGTGAGGCCCCTCGTCGTCAAGAATATCCCCCCAGGGCTGAGGTAATGGCACGCGAGGTCGGGGCAGGGGGCGGGCACAGCCGCCGCTCAGGTTTTACTGTTTGTTTCATGGTGAAGACTATGCACACCCAACAAGAGATTGCCCAGAAACCAAGGCCACCAAGGACAGGATGTCTCGGGCACAACTAGCCGACAATCAAAGAGTTGTCACGCACACATATCACCACCACCAACCATACAACAACGCCCATATCCAGCACCCACCCAACCACGCATATCAACATCATCAGGAAGTACAAGTCCTTCCACCCCCGCCTTCGCCTCCGCATCACCCAAACCCACACCACCAAAATCACCCACCAGCGCCGAAGCAAGAAGACTTCGCCGATCAGCCGTATCGCGGAGTCATCCACATGATCACCGGAGGGTCCAGCACAGACTTCGAGTCGAAGCGGCAGAAGAGGGATCACTACCGAAGCATCAACCACGTCGCCCTCACCGGCCCAGTCATGCAGACAAAGTGGTCACATGTGCCACTAACCTTCGATGCCAGAGATGTCGATCTGCGCAGCGCACCCCATGTCGACGCCATGGTAATCAACTGCAGTGTGGCAGGCTGGGACCTGCACAAAGCCCTAGTTGACAACGGCAGCCAAGCAGACATCATCTTCCTGCATGCCTTCGACCGCATGGGCATCAGCCATAGCTTACTCAAGCCGTCGGACAACCCCCTATATGGCTTCAGCGGCAAGGGCACTTTCCCTATGGGCAAGATAGAGCTATCCCTGTCATTCGGCGTTGCACCCAATGCGCGAAGCGAACAGGTCACATTTGACATCGTCGACATGGTCTACCCCTACAATGCCATATAGGGTCGGGGCTCCATCAACAAATTTGAAGCGGCCATTCATGGCCTGTATCTCTGCATGAAAATCCCGGGCCCGCAAGGTGTGATAACAGTTTACGGGAACCAGCAGACTGCCCGCAACATTGAGAGAGACTTCATTCTAGGCCAGCAGAACGTACACTGCCTTACAACACAGCGCGAAGTCTCCGAGGCGACCCGTCCAACCACCAACGAAAAAGTCAAGGCACAGCTGTAGAGCAACGACGGTAAGAAGACAGTTCCCCTTGACCCGGTAATGCCCAAGCAGACGGTTGTAATAAGCGAAGACCTGACTTCGTAGGATGAGGAGAAACTCATCTCCTGCCTCTCTAGAAACAAGGATGTCTTCGCCTGGTCCGCCCTCGACCTGGTCAGAGTCAGTCGAACTGTCATCGAGCACAGCCTGGGCATCGACCCTTCGGTGCGCCCAAAGAAGCAGCGGTTGCGCAAAATGTCCGATGAAAAAATAGAAGTCGGCAAAGCCGAAGTACACCGCCTGCTGGAGGTCAATTTCATCGAACCAGTCACCTATCCTACGTGGCTCGCCAACGTAGTCATGGTGCAAAAGAAAAGCGGCAAGTGGCGGATGTGCATCGATTTCACCAGCCTCAATAAGGCCTGCCCCAAAGACAATTTCCCGCTTCCACGGATCGACAAGATAGTCGATAGTGCAGCCGGATGCGTAGTCATGTCACTTCTTGACTGCTTCTCCGGCTACCACCAGATATATATGAAGGAGGAAGACAAGGCCAGCACCAGTTTCATCAGAATGCCGGAGGGACTCAAGAACGCTGGCTCAACCTTCTCTCGCCTCACCAAGACGGTGCTCGAGAGCCAAGTGGGCCGCAACATCTTCATGTATGTGGACGACATCGTCGTCGCAAGCAGAAATAAAGAAGACCACCTAGCTGACCTCACAGAGACATTTGCAAACATGTGGGACGCACGACTTCGCCTCAACCCTGAGAACTGCGTCTTCGGTGTCCGCTAAGGGAAAATACTGGGCTAGTTGGTGTCGCACCGCGGGATCGAAGCGAACCCGACCAAGATTCAAGCAATCATCGACATGACACCTCCGCAGTCAGCCAGGGACGTCCAACATCTGACAGGCAGATTGGCCGCCCTCAATTCATTTCCAAGTCCGCAGAGCAAAGTCTACCTTTCCTCAAGACACTGCAAGGCACAAAAGACTTCACATGGGGACCAGAATAAGCGGCAGCCTTCACATCACTCAAGCAGCACCTGTTAGAGTTGGCAATTCTTACCAGTCCTGACCCCTCGCTGCCTCTGTTGCTCTACGTCACAGCCTCGCCACATGCAGTCAGCGCAGCATTGGTCCAAGAGCAGGACAGAGAGGGCACAACCCGGCAGTGTCTAGTTTACTACATCTCCAAAGACCTCACGACTTCCAAATGCAACATGACGGAGTTAGAAAAAATTTCCTATGCAGTCGTCATGGAATCACGCAAGTTGTGCCACTATTTCGAAGCGTTCAAGGTGCAGGTCACCTCGGACAGGGGACTGGGCGAACTATTCAGAAATCCAGAGGCGTCCGTCCGCATCACCAAATGGGCAGCCGAACTCTCCGGGTACCATATCACCTTCGAGCCTAGGACAGCAATCAAGTCGCAAGTCCTGGCAGACTTCATCATCGATTGGACAGGGCTGACACGGCAGCAAGAACAGCCCTTAGAGAAGGTGTGGACCATCCACTGTGACGGTGCATGGTGCCATGCGGGGGCAGGTGCGACAGCAATCATCACGTCACCAACAGGCGTCAAGCACAAATACGCAGCACGCCTTAGCTTTGCTCTAGAGTCTGACAGATGCACCAACAACATAGCAGAGTACGAAGCCGTCATCCTGGGCCTTCGCAAGCTGAAAGCACTTGGCGTCACTGTTGGAACTGTCTCTCGACAGCAAGGAGATCCAACACGAGTAAATGGAGATGGCAACAGGGCACTCGCGCGTGATGGCAAAAGCTCTGTTAATCTGGCCTCTCACGGGCACTGTGCGGGGGTATTTATAGGTAACCGAGTGCACGGCGCCTTGCGTCAAGGACGCATGTGCCCTCAGGTACCTAGTTTATCCCCAGAATATTCCCATAAAGCGGGGTTACAAGCTGTAATTACAAGTACGCCTTTACAAATTAGGCCCGTAACACAAAGGCGGCCACGCAGGGCCCGTTACAATGGGCCAGATCTCATGTGGGCCTCGGAACTGACCGAGGCCGCGCCGTGGGAGGCGTCGCCGCAGGCCTTCGTCTGGTGCCGGATCGAGCGAAGGGTCTCCGTGTTGTCTCTGGTGCCGACAAGCGGAGGGTGTCCCTACCTGCTTTGTCTGTCAGGGCAGGGGCTAAGCGGTGGAGACTTCGGGCGAAGGGTGGCGTTTCTGCCTTCGCTCCAACATTTGCCCTCCGAGGGACCAGTTCGACAAAGTCACCTGGTGCCGAAGACGTCGCTAGATGGCGGAGACGCTGCCCTCGCTCGAAGTGGTTCCGCGGGGGTTTTTGATGTGACCGTTGATGGACATCGTACTGTTGGACTGCGGGTTTTCCGAAGTGTCACGCTTTGTGGGATTGCGGGTTTCCCGAGGAGCCGCGCCCTGCCTATAAAGGGGGGCGGGGGACGGCGCTGTTTGCACTTTGCCTTCCGCGCTCCGTGAAAACCCTAGCCGCCCGCCGTCTTTCTGCTCCTCTTCTTCTACTGCTCCCTTTGCTCGTCGGAGATCTGGCTCGAGTGAAGCGGACCGCCCGCCGCCGCCGACGGTACGTAGCAATGCCATCCTCTTCTTCTTCCGCCGACGCCACGCCGCCGGCCGCCGCCTCGTCTGAGGAGACGTTGAGTAGCGTGATGGTGGAGGAGCTGCGCGCCGGCGACTCTGTTGATTTTGGTGTGTCACGGATGACGTCGGCCCGCGTCGAAGAAATGCAGCGCTTGGGCTACTTTGGCGGCGGAGTCGCTCGTGCTCCGGGGACGGAGGAAGTCCCCGAGCCGGAGGGTGAGTTGGTTGTTTTCGAGGCGTTCTTCGTCGCCGGTCTCCGCTTGCCTGCGCACCGGTTTGTTGGCGAAGTCCTGCGTAGATTCAACGTTCAAATTCATCAGCTGACACCGAACGCCGTGGTGGCGCTGGCGAAGTATGTCTGGGCGACGACTTCGTACGGCGGACAGCCGTCGGTTGAAGTTTTTGCGAAGAATTACTGCTTGCATTGGCAGAAGAGGGTGGTTGAGGGCGGAGTTGCCCAGTTTGGGTCGTGCACATTCACGCCGAAGACCGGCAAGACCACAATGCCAGTAGTGGAGTTGGTTCCGTGCGCCCGCAACAAGTGGGGCAATTGGAATGAATTTTGGTTTTACGTTGCTGAGGCTACTGTCGAAGGCCACGAAGGACTTCCCGTGTCTGAGATGTGTTCTCACTATTATTCTGCGTACCCGCCTTTTGAAGTGGCAGAAGAGGATGCAAACGAAGGGGCCCTTCGATGCGCTGCCGGCCAGAGCAGTGGTCGTGATTTAGTTGAAGAATTCGTGGCGTACGGGGTCTGGCCCTTGGCGCACGGCTGGGTGCTGGGCGAAGTGTGCCCTCGCCAGATGCCTTTTCACGGAGGAAGGGTGGTGCGAAGTCCTGCCTTTGCACTGAATTTGCGAAACCGTGATCCGGCCGCCTTTGTGCGTGATGCGGAGGACTTGGCGGTGCGGCTCGTGGGGCGGTACGTGGCGAGGACGGAAGGCCAGCGCAGCTTTGATATTCGCGGGTCAAATGAACGTTTGAACAGGGTCTTCGAATTAAATCAATTGCCGTACGACGGCTACCCTGGTCAAGACGAAGCGGACCGCCGTGGGAAGAAGCCGGCGGTGGAGACTGGAGGCGACCCTGCGCTGACGGCCGCCCCCTCCTCAAAAAAGAGAAAATTAGGTACTGCGATGGGAGGAATCGGGGTGTCTGATAGTTTTGCTAGGGAGTTAATGAGGACGTGTGCGGCCCTGGGGGAGAGGATGTCTTCGCCCGAGCTCCGGGAGTCTTCGGCTCGGATGCTGAGGGTTACCGGGGGCTGTTGGCCTAGAAATGTTCCTGTCCCCTGTGCGGCTGAGGAAGACTGTTTTATATCTCGTATGGTTCGTCGGTGGAGGGTTTTTCCTTACGGGCGAAATATCGGTGCTGTTGTGTGGGCAGTGATGGACAAGGATCGCCAAGGGGCGGCGCAAAAACGCCAGGCGACCGTCAGGATTCACGATCCCCGGCCGAAAAGGCAGCGGGGAATGGCGAAGGCTGCGGCCTCCAGCGGAGGCAAGCCACCGCTGGCGGCGAAGGCGGGCGCCTCTGCACCCAGCAAGGCGCCGGAGACAACGGCGGGCGCCGGAGTCTCCAAGCTGACGAAGGTGGTGCCGCCGGCCAGCGGGGTGGCGGAGGCTTCGAAGGCGGCCCGAACGTTGCCGCCACCGGGCAAACGCGTTGCCGACTTCGGCACCGACATTAGTGTGGACGATTATCTTGGGGGTAAGCCACCCGGCCGCTTTTTTTTTTTGATCGTTGATGCGTTGCAGGGTTGGACGAAGGCCGGCTTGCTATAGCTGTGCCTGCCGGGGCAATCGCGACGGCTGCGCTGTCGTCGAAGGCGAGGGGCGGGACCCTTGGCGCCGGAGGCGAGGTGTCGGCCCTCGCGTTGGTCAGAGACGAGGCTGGCGCGGCGACCCGCCGGCTGAAAGGAGTGACGGAGGCGCTGAGTCAGGCAACGGAGGCGCTGAGTCAGGTCCGCCGAGCTCTTTTTTTTTTCTTTTTGGCAATGGCCTTACGTGTGCTCTGTAGGTGGCTGACTTCACCAGCCGTACTGCGTCGGGGGCGCTTACGGCAGCCTTATCCGCCGAAGTCGAGAGACTTCGGACGCAACATGCTGACGCTGTCCGTGAGAAGTCTGCCTCCGACAGCAAGTGTCGTAAACTGGCGGACAAGGTGGCCGCCCTGGAGGAGGAAAAGGCTGACCTCCGGCGCCAGCTGGCGGGGGAGAGGAGGGAAACCAACGAGGCCATCGCCAAGGAGCAGGCCGCGCAGGCGGAGGCTAGGCTGGCACGGGCGGAGGCCAATCTTGCCAAGGATCTCGCCGAAGACCTGCGGGGGCGGCTCACCGCTCTGGAGAGCCGCGCGAAGGGGGCCGAAGCCGCGGTGCGAACGGAGGCCGAACGGACGCGCACACAGCTTATGGCCACATATCGCGAGCTGGGTGCGCGGACCGGTGACTTCGTGGTGCCGGAGCGAGAGGCCGGGCTTCGCTGTTTGGAATGGGTGCGAGAGGAGCTGCAGGAGCTCCCCACTGTCCTGGGGGGATTAATGTCGTTCGCCTCCCTGGTCACCTGCGAGGGGGCGATGAACGCACTCTCTCGCGAAGGGTGCCGGCACTATGAGGCCTTCGACCAGGCAGATGAAGATTTTGGGCGAGACATCTATAAGGTCGAAGACCCCGTGGTGAAGGAGTCCGCCGGCGCCCTCTATGACCGGATGTGGGGTCTGTATGGTGGTGAAGTGGTCAGGGAGCGGGCCGAGGCTGCGAGGGCTCAGGTAACGTTGTTTGCTCGGCGTTTGCTGGATGTGGTCTGTGTGTGTGCTTGCTGACTTTTTGTATGTTTTGTTTTAGGCGGAGCGAGGCGAGCGGGTGGACGATTTCGGAGCCCTGAACGACGCCCTGCCCGACCCGGAGGCGGCCCCGGAGACCGCGGAAAACGCACCAGGCGCCCCCACATCTGCTGCGGCAGCTGAAGACCTGCCCCTGACGGTGGCCGAAGGCGCTCCCGATGCCCTCGCAGCAGCTGCGCCGACCGTCGCAGATCCGACGGCGGAGGCGGTGGAAACAATGGCGGAAGCGGCGGCGGAGACAACGGCGGAGGCACCCGCAGCGTCAGGGCCCTCGCAGGTGGCGTAGTGGTTGTTTAGGGTTAGGGAATTTTGGATGTTGTACTGAACTTTGGTTGCTGCGCAGGTTCAAGATTTTGGGCCTGCGCACGCAACCGCTGCTACTGAGTTTTTGGTGGCCTCGACCGCGGAGGGTGGTAATCAATATAGTGGGTCTGCATCTGAGTTTTTTGACTTTGCTGACTCCGGGAGCTCGGTTGAGTGGACTGAGGAGTCGTCGGAGGAGAATTTGGATTATTTTGCGGCCTTGGACGTGGCTGCGGCGGAGGCCTCGCCACACGCCGCGGACGCGTCGGACGTGCCAGGCCCTAGCGTCGGGCGCCGTCGACGAAGGGCGGTTGCAAAACGTAGGGTTAGCGCGGAGGAGCGGGCTCTGCTTCGTGTGAGTGGGGCTGGTCGGCAGGAACTGTTGTCTCTGCCGACCGCCGAGAGTGTGGGTGAAGGGGAACTGCGAAGGCTTTTTGCGGGTGAGGAGCTCAGGATAATGTTATTTAATTATAGGGAGATGGGAATTATTCCTAAGGTTGAGCCGATGTAGAGTGTGGTGCCCTCGCTTGTGTATGTGGAGGATTGTGTGGTGGAATTGTGTGCCCTCGCGTGCATGTGCGTGAAGGCGTTTTGTACTAACTGATTCGTTCGGCTGCGCTGTGCTTGCTTGATTATAATTGGTCTTGGCGTGAATGGTTCGATGTTGTCGTTTCGGCCGTTGTTGTGCTAGTCCAGGTGTACCCTTAAGTGTCTTCTGCACAGATAGTCTTCGCGATAGACTTAGATTTTTTCCCGGCTGCACCCTTAGGCGACTTCTGCACGGATAGTCTTCGCGATAGACTTAGATTTTTTTCCGCACTTGTTGTGCTAATCCGGCTGCACCCTTAGGCGACTTTTGCGCGGATAGTCTTCGCGATAGACTTAGATTTTTTTCGCACTTGTTGTGCTAATCCGGCTGCACCCTTAGGCGACTTTTGCGCGGATAGTCTTCGCGATAGACTTAGATTTTTTTCGCACTTGTTGTGCTAATCCGGCTGCACCCTTAGGCGACTTTTGCGCGGATAGTCTTCGCGATAGACTTAGATTTTTTTCGCACTTGTTGTGCTAATCCGGCTGCACCCTTAGGCGAATTTTGCGCGGATAGTCTTCGCGATAGACTTAGATTTTTTTCGCACTTGTTGTGCTAATCCGGCTGCACCCTTAGGCGACTTTTGCGCGGATAGTCTTCGCGATAGACTTAGATTTTTTTCGCACTTGTTGTGCTAATCCGGCTGCACCCTTAGGCGACTTTTGCGCGGATAGTCTTCGCGATAGACTTAGATTTTTTTCGCACTTGTTGTGCTAATCTGGCTGCACTCTTAGGCGACTTTTGCGCGGATAGTCTTCGCGATAGACTTAGATTTTTTTCGCACTTGTTGTGCTAATCCGGCTGCACCCTTAGGCGACTTTTGCGCGGATAGTCTTCGCGATAGACTTAGATTTTTTTCGCACTTGTTGTGCTAATCCGGCTGCACCATTAGGCGACTTTTGCGCGGATTTGTCGCACGCGAGGGTAGCTAACGCTTAGCCTCGCGGTGACCTCGTGGTGGTCGAATGTCGAAGACCGTCATCGCGGTCTTTTTCGACGCATGTCTTTTTGCGGGGGATTTCTTACGCACATATTACATGGCTCCGCCTCGTTAAAAACCTCACCCCCCGGGAGGAAAAGAGTGCGGGCCGGTGCAAGATTGTTTTTGCGAATTACAAGGGCGAAGACGCGGCCCCCAGGCGAAGTCTTTTGCGCCATTATGGATCGGCTGACTCCGACCAGGTCGAGGGCGGACCAGGCGAAGACATCTTTATTCTTGGCCAGGCAGCAGAGGAGCTTCTCTTCTTCATGCGAAGTAAGGTCTTCGCTGATAGTGACTGTCTACTTGGGCGTGGCCTGATCGAGGGGGACAGTCTTGGTCCCATCCTGACTCTGCAACTGAGCCTTTTCGTGCTGCTTGTCAGTTGGGCTGGCGGGCGCAGGGACCTCGCACTGTGTCGTGAGACAGTGCACGTTCCTCTGACCCGGCACGAAGTCTCGCTCTATGTTGCGCGCTGTCTGCTGGTTACCGAAGACCGTAATTACGCCTAGCGGGCCTGGTATCTTCATGCACAAATACAGTCCGTGGATGGCAGCTTCAAACTTATTGATGGAGCCCCGGCCCATGATGGCGTTGTATGGATATACCATATCCACAATGTCAAAAGTCACTTGCTCACTTCGGGCATTGGGTGCTATACCGAAGGAGAGGGGCAACTCTATTTTGCCGACGGGGAAGGTGCCTTTGCCGCCGAAGCCATACAACGGGTTGTCCGAAGGCTTAAGCAGGGTGTGGCTGATGCCCATGCGATCGAAGGCGTGGAGGAAGATGATGTCTGCCTGGCTGCCGTTGTCAACGAGGACCTTGTGTAGGTCCCAGCCTGCCACGCTGCAATTGATGACCATGGCATCGCAGTGGGGGGCGCTGCGCAAATCGACGTCCCGTGCGTCGAAGGTGAGCGGTACGTGGGACCACTTTGTCTGTACAACTGGGCCCGTGACGGCTACATGGTTTACGCTGCGGTAGTGGTCCCGCTTCTGCCGCTTGGTGTCGAAGTCGGTGCTGGACCCCCCAGTTATCATACGAATGACTCCGCGATAAGGTTGATCGGCGAAGTCCTCCTGCTTTGGGGCGTTGGGGATGTTTTGTTGTTGCTGGTGTGGTGGTGGAGGCGGAGGATGTACGATTTGTACTTCCTGATGATGTTGGTAAGCGTGGTGCGGTGGATGCGGGGCGGGAGCGTGGATATAAGGTGGAGGGGGTGGCTGGTAGTTATGCGCGACAATTCTGGGGTTGTCGGCTGGCTGCGCCCTCGCCATTCTGTCTCTGGTGGCCTTCACTTCGGGGCAGTCTTTGGTTGGGTGGGCGCAGTCTTCGCCATGGAAAAGGCAGTAAAATCGGCGCGGTGGAGGGGGTGGCTGCGCACGCCCTCGGCCCCTGCCGCGAGTTTCACTTTCGCGGCCCTGGGGGGGATATTCCTGGCGCCGAAGGGGGTCGGAGGCCGGCTGCTGGTTGGCAATGTTGTGCACTTGCGGCTGACCGCGGCCATCTCGACCGGAGTCTGGTTGCGGAGTTCTTGTCCACGTGTGGCTGGACTGTGGAGCGTCTTTTGGCTTCCGCTGGGACTCAATCTTGCGCTGGTGGAGCTCCTCGGATCTGGCATACTTTTCAAACAGCTGGTACAGCTCTTGGAGGTTCTTCGGCGGATCTCTTATGCAGTGGCTGTAAAGGACGCCAGCGCGAAGACCACTGATAGCATAGTGGATGGCAATCTGGTCATCGACTGAGGGTAGCTGTGACTTGAGTGTGAGGAATTTGCGGTAATATTCCCTCAGGGTCTCCTTCTCTAGCTGCTTGCAGAGCGAGAGCTCGGCCAGGGCGTCGGTGTCCGGGCGGTACCCTTGGAAGTTGAGGAGGAACTTGTCCCGGAGACTTCTCCAGGAATCGATGGACAGCGGAGGCAGCCTGGTGAACCAGGTGAGTGCGGGGCCCTCGAGGGCGATGATGAAGGACTTCGCCATTGTGGCGTCGTCCCCCCCGGACGATGCGACGGCGACCTGGTAACTCATTATGTATTGGGCCGGGTCGGTGCTGCCGTTGTACTTGGGGTAGGTCCCAGCCCGGAAGTTAGCTGGCCAGGGCGTCACTTGCAGGTGAGGCGCCAGGGGACTTCGCTCATCGAGATAATTGACCCCTTGGAATGGCGCAGCGTGCGGGAAAGTGAAGTCGCGCTGGGGAAACGCGGGTCCTCCGGTTGCGCGCGGTGTTGCAGGGGTGGCTCAT